>CM076936.1:8173519-8863913 GCA_039566165.1 Maruca vitrata | reverse complement strand
TACTAACATTTCAGTGAATTGATTGCTGTTTGTTAAAAACATAATGTGTGTGTACGTACAGTTTCCTTTACGAGTAATCACTGTTCTAACAACTTGATTGCAATAACTGTGCACCAGAATAAACGCATACATTTTTACATACAATATATATAGTATTCCAAGAATTCGAATGAATTCAGTATGATTCGCGCGAGTTCATAATAGAGCTATTAGTTGAGAGGCTTCTTGGCAGCCTTGGCACTTGGCACCGCCGTCAATACGACATACGATATTGAACTATAAATTCTGATAATTTCTGTTGTATGCTTAAGCTAAATATCGGATAATATCGGATTTTGGAAGGAGAAAGTCTTTCGGGGCAACGTTGATTTCATTATGAAGTGAAGTATTTAAAAAGCGTCGATGGCAGAATGGTTAAGGTCGTTGCTTGCCATGCGAGAGGTCGCCAGTTCAAACCCCGCCACGGACCACAGTGTTTTTGAAATTTGAAATTCGTATGTACGATTTTTCGACGTTTTAACAGAGAAGGAAAATATCGTGAGGAGACCTGCAGACCTACGAAGAAATTCTAAGGTTGTGTGGTAGACCAACCCGCATTTGGCCAGCGTGGTTGACTAAGGCCTTATCGCCCTAGTTTACGGTGCTCTAGCGGTGGGGCTGTATATGGGCTAATTGGGACTTTTTATATTCGTAAGCAAAGCAAAAAAGCTTTTGAATCAGATTAACAATATAACGTATAGAGGTATAATTAGGTTTATTAAAAAAACACAGTGTATTAATGTGCATTAATATAAAAATAATATAGCTAATATCATAATAAGACTGACGATTGAACACACAGAACGAACAGAAACGAAATTAATCTTCTGTAGAACATAACTACGACTGTTAATTAGTTAAAATCTCGGACAAAAAAGTATCGAAGGTGTAATCGAAGCTTTTCTTATGAGTAAACACTGAAATTATACTGTCAATGTCATCAAAAAAACCTCCACGTAATTAATTATTGCGTAATGTAATTACTTATTGTATTTTATTATAATAATTACTTCGGTTCGGGTGAATTTTACTTTAAAAACAACCTTTATCTATTAAACTGCAACAAAATCCGTTGGCTAGTTTTAAAAATTTAAGCATACTCAGAGATATAGGAACGGAGAATACGACTTTGTTTTATTATATGTATACGTAGTGATAGTGATTACCACACTTCACAATAAATTTAACTTATTTTTTTTTCCTAACTGACATCGAAGATGGCTTGGAGTAGTAGAAGTAGCCTCGTCATCATCACCGAACTTGCGGGGGAGCGGACAGCTCTTACCCCTAAGTGTAACATAACAATAACAATTTGTACCTCCAATTACGAGTATTAAAACTATTCATTATTAACTACTGCAGTAAAATCCTTAATATATTATATATTTATATATAATATTATAAATGTGAAAGTAACTCTGTCTGTCTGTCTGTCTGTTACGCTTTCACGCATAGAGTACTGAACCAATTTCAATTAAATTTGGTACAGATATAGTCCAGAGCCTGAGTAAGAACATAGGCTACTTTTTAACCGACTGCGGTATAAAGAAGTAACATTTCACCCGTTAAACATCTTTACGCGGACGAAGTCGCGGGCGGAAAGCTAGTATTTAATATGATAAAAATTAAATTCTATACCCCATTCTTACTCGTAATGAGCAACATTTTTTATCAGCCAGCTCCGTCCGTAAATCTGTGCAATCTCGCACAGACGGCCTATTGTACGTGTAAGGAGGGAGTATATTTTTGTGATAAGGCAGATTTATAGAAACGAGTCTTCGCCGCCTGCGGCCGCGCGCCCCCGCACGCTGGGCGGGGAAGTGTGGAGATGGACTCTTTTTTTTAACATTAAAATTTAACTGGCTCGGTGGAACAGTGGTTAGTGACTCCGGTTCAAAACCTACGGTTCCAAGAGTCGTGGGTTCGATTCCCACTCGGGACAAATATTTGTGTGACGAACATTGGTATTTGTTCCGTGTCTGGGTGTATTATTAAATATATTTAAGTTTATTTGTGTATCCACTGTTGATCCTGATTTCCGTAACACAAGTGCTTAAGCTACTTACCACGGGATCAGATCAATGTATGTGATGCTGTGTAATATTTTTATTTATTTATTTAACTTAAATAAAATTTAATTGAAATAAAACTAATTTAACGGTTAATCCGTGTATATTGTTATCCATGACCGCGAGCGCTGTAAAGAGCTCGAAACGTCGGACCTCTAAATAATGTTTAGAATAACAATACACGCGAGTTTAATCCGTAAAATTAGTTTTATTTCAAATTTGTAGTGCTCGCGCAAATAATAGTCAATACTATTAGATATGTATGTAGCTATTTATTAGCATTGACTAAATAAGGGGTGCTATCAAAATCAAAGTCAAAATTTATATAAGCATTTATTACAAGCACTTATTAATCGTCGGCACATTAAATGAATAACTAATGACAGATTAGTGATTCTACCACCGGTTCGGAACGCTGATTCTACCGAGACGACACCGGCAAGAAACTCAATTGATTTAGTTTGCTGGTTATGTGTATGTGTAGCTGTGTATCACTCAGCTGTCTGTGGTACCGTAACTCTGAAATAATTTATGTTCAAAAACAGGTTTTTTGGCAGTGGTAAGTAAATAAGTTCATATTGTAAAAGTGTGTGAGCATGTAAATTGGAGCATTCCCTGTACCGATTTGACGGTGAAGGAAAACATCGTGAGAAAACCTGCACACCGACGAAGAAATTCTTAGGCAGTCGCCCGTAGGCAGCTGTAGGAACGTATATGGGCTGTTGATGAATGAATGTACACAAATTAATGTATTCTTTGTTTTCCTTTTATATTTGTATAAAAAAAAAAGATTTTGTTTCCTCCATCATATCATTTTAATACATACATACCTACATAAAATCACGCCTTTTTCCCAGAGGGGTAGGCAGATATCACTTCCAGCGATCCACTTTTCACCTCTGTGGGAAACGTGACGTGACGGGTTGTGGACCACGTCGCCGCCATTCTGCCTTGTGCATTGTTTTAACAAGGTCATTCCGTTCCCACGAGTAGCAAGGATGTATGACGGGGGAAGGAAAAGGGGAGGAAGGATACTATCGCCTCGGATGATTTGGACTGAGTCGATAGTAGCTCGAGGAGCGGGGGTCGCTTACCCGTATACCGTTCACCAACCACCGGACAGGTAGTTGTGACTGGTATCCCCTGACTAAAATCATTTAAATTCCTCTCCTAACTCCTCCGAGTCCGTCTCCTCCCCGGCCAGCCCTCCCTCTCCGACCCTTTGTCTTGCGCTGAGCTCCGTATTTTTTCCCCATTACATTTTCATTTTATTTCATACTCCTTTAGGGGCGATGGGGATAATAAAATTTTTCCCTCTGCATGGCGTCGCCTTATTTATGGGCCGGTTAAGGCATGGAATATGTTTTTCCCACTGTACGTAATGAGCCAAATTATTAGGGATGTTTTTGGAGATTGCCGCCATTTTGAAACGATCTTTTTAAGGGATTTGACGGTGGAGTTTTTCGTTTTATGTTTGCGAAAGGATTCGAGATGCGAATGGGCGTGGAG
Organism: Maruca vitrata; assembly: GCA_039566165.1. Taxonomy (NCBI): domain Eukaryota; kingdom Metazoa; phylum Arthropoda; class Insecta; order Lepidoptera; family Crambidae; genus Maruca; species Maruca vitrata. The sequence goes on along the minus strand of CM076936.1, from coordinate 8,860,296 downwards.
GTTTGGGTATTTAGATTATGTGCTATTTGTTTTTTTTTGTGACGTTATTCACGTACAAAGGCGACGATGAAGATTTTATCGAGATATTTAGAAGCTAGGTGCAATAATAATATGGTTTTTATTCTTTCTCGTTCCAGATGTTTGTGTAGGCTATAATAAAATTACACATGATGTCTATTCACGTGAGTTTGGAATTGCAAAATACGAGTTTAATATCACGTTATCGTTCGTCATAGTTCATAATTAGTTATCCGATTTCTTCACAATGGCTAAAGTCGTAGGTATCGAAATAAAAGAAAAATACTTCTGTAGCGGAAGTGTACATGTGTAAGGATTTTTTTGTAATCATGATTAAAATACGCTATCTATTAAATTATTAAATATTACACAACATCACACACATTGAACTGATATGTTACGGATATCAGAATCAACAACGGATACACAAATACACCTAAATATATTTAATAACACTTCCAGACATGGAGCATACACCGATGTTGGCCACACAAATATTTGACCCGGGTAGGAATCGAAGCCACGACTCTTGGATAGGTAGTGAAACTGGTCACTAACCATTAATCCTCAGAGCCAATCATAAGGCAACTATACCTTTTGCGCTACACTTAGATCAGAAGGTAGCTAGGCACCGATAGGCAATGCTTTATAGGAGCCCAAAAGAGCGTTCCTATAATAACAGGTTCCAAGAGTCGTGGGTTCGATTCCCACTCGGGACAAAAATTGTGTGATCATCATCGGTGTTTGTCCCGTGTCTGGGTGTGATTAGGTATTTATAAATATATATAGTAATGATATGGGCGACCATAAGACAATACCTACTTGCTGATAAACCTCAAGTTCAGCTAAAAGCACATCAATGTCGTAAACAAAAGCCCGCTGTCGTCCTAAAACAAAATAATTCACTTTATCGCGTACGAAAAGCTTCAAAAAAGCTCACTTCATAACAACCACGCCCAGCATTATGAACGAAATCCACTTTGGTCGTTCGGTAAAAAGTTGATACACCCTGCAAGGGAGAAAAACCGGCCAAGCGCGAGTCGGACTCTCGCACGAAAGGTTCCCACACTTATTTCATAAACATACATAAAATCACGCCTTTTTCCCAGAGGGGTAGGCAGAGATCACTTCACTATTTCATAAACAGTTACACATATTATAAATGTCAAAAGTCTTGGTACTCCTATCTAAAATGGCTGAATCGATTTTAATAAATCTTGATACATATTTGTTCTAAAGATTAAGAAAGGACAGAAGCTTTTTACCCGACTGCCCATTATGCAAGTTTTTTATTCTGACTCTACACACACGGACGGAGTTTTTTTCAAAAAGCTTCGCTTCAAAAATCTTTGCGCCCGAAAGCTAGTAATAAAATTTAATGTTAAATATTACAAGCGTCTAACTAACTTTATTGCGTATTATATTTCTTGCTCTCAAATAAGTATTGTGCAAGGAAACCATCATCCATGGAAAATTCAGCTTTCCAACTGTCAAATCCCAGAAGATATCTACAGTAAGATTTTAGACTTTCGCGTTCCATTATACTAAAATATGTCTCTATGGGTCTACACGCGAGTTCGCTCGCGACCACGATTGGTGTAACCCAGTCGAAACGTCGGGCAGTAAATAGCTATGTAATTTGCTACTCCTGATATCGCGTGTAGACCCATAGAGACATATTTTAGATATCTACAGTTATGTAGATAATGCTGTCTTAGTAATAGGATGACTTAATATATAATTTTAAACTGTCATGGTTACTCACATTAGAAAAACTTAAACTGTCCGGGATATTTGCCATGCCATGTCGTGAACGGCGTTCATCCGTGATCATGGCGCTTGCAACAGTGCCAAAATATCGGGAGCTCATTAAAACAAAACAACATGGTAAATATCCCGGACAGTTTCAGTTTTTCTAAATAGGGTGACGTTTTTACCCTTCGTATATGGAACCCTAAAAATGCTCTTAAAGGGTTACCCCAGCCCTGAGGGGGGGGGGGGAGGCTAATTTTTGCAAGGGAACGAATTTCTTTCACCTGATGTAAGGAAGGGACGGAGGGTGTAAACCTTTGATGTTATTGATGTAGTTTTTTGGGACTGAAGATTTTTATTCCAATAAGAAATTACTGACAGATCATGTAACTCTATTTCTTACAAGAAAATATATTCCATTCCACATTGCATGCCGTGGCAACCTCTAATTAAGATTAGCACTTAGCTTTAAGTTTATGTTGTTTGTACCAGTGTTTTTCTTGTTGGCTGTCCTAATAATAAATAATTAAAAGAACGTAAAATTATTCTACTATAATACGTAATGCATGTTTTTGTTCTCTGATAAGTAATTAAATCTGGCTGATTAGCTCGATGGTTTTGAAAGTTGCGCCAGTGCATAGTGGGTTCGGTCTTAACCCAGAATATGAGTTATTTTGTATTTTAAGCGATTGCATAGCTTTTATCGCGGGCTTTGAGCGCGGCGACCGAACCAAGAAATTCCGTAACGAAAAAAACCTCACAATCGTCTAACGTCGTTTTAGTTCGGTAGACTTCGGCACGGTGTTTGTGTGCGTGCGGTTAGACGTATTGTACGACTCTACGGAACTCGCACGAATCGAGACAAGCTGCTCCGAAATCGGACGATGCTATGCAATAGCTATTTTTTTATCGATTAATAATATCTCAATGTAACTCAAGAACAGGATCAATTGAAACATATTTTTTATTCTATTCCTTGTAAATTAATAGAAGTTGATTAAGTTCTATTAGATTGTGCCTCAGTATCTTAACTAACATCTTAGCTACAGAAAAATGAACACGTAAATATCTATGTTCTATATTTAGAATTGGCCTATTGCTCGTTAAAAATGGCTGAAATAATATTGTGAGCTTATTTTGCAATATGGGTATGAAACCTTTCAAAAAATTGGCCCGTCCTCTTACACACACATGAAAAAATACCCCGTAGGTACCCACCATAGGAAAAACAAAATATAAAGCGACTTCGGGCCAAGCCATCCCTTCAAGTAACCCACCCCCTTCATATTTGGGAGGGTCCAAGGTACACCCACGGATTAAAATATTTATTTTTGCGTTGGGAAGAAAAAGTACGGTTGGTACAATCGCTGTGCAAGGATTGGAATGATTTGCTGATTTTTTCTTTTAGGTAGAATATTTTTGGTTTGGTATAAGAAGTGTTGTAAGAAGGTTTATTTTGATTTCGTTAACGAGAAAGACGGAACAGAGAGATGTATTAAGAATGTTCTGCTCACAATCATTATATTGTTCGGTGCAAATATCTTAATATTTCTATTTAATTAAAATTTAGTAATTTGTACCGATCAATTTTTGATCCAATCGATGTGAATATTTTTATGTATTAGTCGTGTACAAATAATATACAAATCTTTACATTTTAATTATACAAAATAATTGAACACACCAACTAATCTGATCGAACAAAAAAAAATAATCACGATTGTGTAACTTAAGCATTATGTAGTCGAATGTACAATGCCTTCTACGAGTATGAGGATGAGTAATGTAGAGTCAAATTTCCTCTGACATAAATTAAATTGCATAGAAAAAAAAAGATGAATTTGTATTATTGCAAAATATTTTATACTGATGTTCTAATGAATAACGGTATTTCTTTAACGATGAAGGAAAACATCGTAAGGAAACCTGCACACCTAAGGAGGAATTCTAAGGTTGTGTAGTCGACCAACCCGCACTTGGTCAGGGTGGTCAACTAAGGCCTTATCGCCCTAGTTTAGGGTAGGCCCGTGCGGCATATTTAAATAAAACTAGTAGTCAGAAAATCTTTGATTGGCGTAATTAGTATACCAGTAATGATGAAGGACAGACATTAAACAAAACACACACAAAAACAAACACAGTCAATTTTAGAACCTTCTACTTTAAAGCTCACTAAGAACTTAAATAAAATTCGCCCCTACCGACTCCACACAACCCTGAGTCGATTCTAATGGAAAAAAGGATAAAACTGGAACGGATCCTTTTAATAATTTTTTCATTAAAGTTTTTAATATTAATGCCGCCGCGTACCCATCCCTTCCCTAATTATTTTCCCGGCGATCCCATTTTCCCGGTCGGCAGACTCGTCTTCCCTTTTTTTTTAATCTTCGCAAAAATACAGGTGTATTAAAATTAATACGTTTCATGAACTGTCTGGGAGGGAGGGAGGGATTTGCCACGATTCGCTGACTTCGCATTTTTGTGAGTCTATCCAAACGTGTTTTAATGATATTGTTGTTTTTTTCTCTATTATGTATTAGGCACAGCATCATACCACGAAAGTATGATATGATGAACATCGGTGTTTGCTACGTAAGTAAGATTTAGTTTTTTATTTCGTATTCCTTGATGATCATTACAGAATAAATTTATAAATTCAATTTCTAATTAATACCAAAAACATCAAAATATACTATTAGTTTTTCTTTTAAATATCTATATATTAAAAAAATGTATCTAAATTAATTAATATCCACTACGAGTCGCTGGGTATTGGAGTAATTTTAAATGAAATTAAAGTTTAAAATATAAGTAGATGTTTTTTATGATCTTTAACTTAAGTATAAGTCTCATGTTTGCAATACCTACACGGTAAGTGTTGTAAGTGCATTATCTGTATTCCACCTATGTATGCTTGACACTCTTACTGAAAGTAAGTAAGTATCTAAAAGATATAATTTTATCTGTTCCAAGTATTTTGGAATGGACTTTTGATTCTGTTGAAGTCTAACTGGGGCCAAGTTGTCAATCGATGGTAGTGTAATGGATATCCTACAGAACTGTTCAGAAATTTAATAACAGTTGAAAGGTTAGTTATAACTGTAAATGAATATTATTTAGAAAGTGAATTTGGAAGTTAAAACAAATAATGATGGACGGAGAAGGAGATCGGTAGTCTTTACCTACGGAAAGCATTTAAAAATAATTACAGGCTCTATATTTTTTTTTTACAATAATAACTAATATAGGGCGATGTAATTCGAGTATTTATTTGGACATACCTATATATGTGTGTGTCATTGGTGAAACATGTTAATGATTTAATAGATTTCTGACTTTAGAAACGAAGATATAAGAAGCAGCTATTGTTAACTGACCTCTCTTACTTTTGGGATTCTCTTGTCTCTTGGCGAAGAGGTTAATTGAAAATGCTGCAAAAAGCGTTGTTTGTTAATTTAATTTACATAATTCTAGGTAATACGGTAAATATCTAGTACGATCTACCACCAAAACACAAGTTATCTATGATATAATTCCGATTATTACTTAATAAAGTTGTATTTAAAAAAAATATAAAATCTAAATTAACAATTATTTTTATAATATTTCTGAAGGCTCAATTTTCTTCCTCCCGATTCATAGGTGTGGGATGGTAGCGACATCTGTTGTCGAGTAGCAAACTTCTTATAAGACAAGCTTTCATGTCTTATTAGAGTAATATTTTTTACACATTGACATATTTTTGGAGATGAATACAAAGAACTTGTCGACACTATTTTATCTGTAATAGTTAAAATTGAAGACCAATTTTGAAAAGCTTCAACATAAAAGAAAAAAAAATCGTTTGTAGCGTCATCTAGTGGTGAGCAGCGTAATTCAAATAAGTTTGTATTAAGCATTCATATAAGTTTAATGAAACCCTTAGTAGATTTAACTAGTCTGACAAGACAAGCAAATTCTGATTGGGTTCAAAAATTAATAACACTGGTTTATTTTTGACAACAAATAATCACATCACCCGACCGGACAAGTCTTGCAAAACATAAACGTACATTGTGAAATTAACTTAATTTTAGAATGTAAAAATACATTTTTATAATTTCTATTGTATCTACCTACGAAATAAAACTTTCCTTTCTTAGTTTCTTTTAGGTCGTTCTTAAGCACTACGCTATCCTAGTGCGGTCGGTGAACTTTACCACAGATAACATGACTTTACATAACCTTATTTTAATAGGTTTACTCGATTTAAGACAATAATGTACCTATGAACATAGTAACGAAAGTCTAAAACTATCATAACACAATAATTTGATCGTTTTATACTTTTTAATCACTACATAGTATAAAGCAAAGTCGTTTCCGCGTCTGTCTGTATGCTTAAATTTTTAGAAGTACGCAACGAATTTTGATGTTTTTTTTAATAGGTAGAGGTATTCAAGAAAGGTGTTTATGTATAACATAAACGAAGAGAGGGCAGGTCACTAGTAGTCAATAAACATATTAACAAAAGTATAAAACCATCATATTGTATTAAAAAACTGTACGGTAAAAAAGATCAAGCAATAAACAAACCGGGAATCGAATCTAATCCCTCAATCTGGCGTCTGGCGATACGCTGAGCCTCTCGTATTGAATTGAGCATCGCATTTCACTTTTGACGCATTTTTTCAGCTTTAGGGTTCCGTGAGATGGTTTTTTAAAATTCATTTTTATTTTTTTGTATTTTTTTTAAGAAAATCTGATTGGGAGTAGGATCAAGTATTATTTACAGCGTAGAAACGCAGGCAAGTAAAATAAACTAACGTATGAGGACTATGTTAGATAAAACATAGGTATTATGAAGTTACACGATTAGGGTACCGAAGGTTTCTGACTACCAGTTTTTTAAAATAACTCACACACCAATTGGTGCTACCTATATTATTTTGGGGATTCAAAGTCGAAATCTTATATAATAAAATTCCAATAAGAAAAAAAATGGTAACATAACTAGTAAAGGTCCAAAACGATGTACATACTTACTAATATCCTTTTCCAATATTTCCACTTTGTTCAAAATAATCTAGATAGTAAAATAAACATCACTCTTCACGACGATATTGTCATCCACAGTACGGTTAATCTCCGAACCAAAATATCAACATGCAGCCCCTAATCCAAAGCGGTAAAGCAACAAGTAAGAAAATAAACAAAAAACGTACTGAACCCGACACCCTGCCGCGTATTTTTTCCAACCTTTTGCAATTACATCGCGCGGGCGAACATCATTGACGTTTTTTATATTTCCACTTTTGTACTCGCCCTTTTTTCCAATTTATCTTTTTTTCCACATTGAAGCGGATTTTTCGCTTATTTGCGCTTCATTGGCTTGTAAGTGAGATGGGTTGAGGGTGAATTTTTTATGCTTTTTTTTCCTCTTTTGTTTTTGTAAATGAGGGCCTGTATTATTGGATTTGGGTCAGCTACGAAGTGACAGCGGACGTGGCGCCACTTAGCGTAATGAGGGAAATGGGAACTAATGTGCAATGACGGTGGCGCTACCGGTGCTATTAGGGGTGAATTTGTTAGGAACTAATGCTAGTTTACGATTGCAGCGCTACGTTATATTTTGCGGTGTCTAAGCGAACTATTGTTTGTAGTAGCGACATCTATTGCCGAGTAGCAAAGCAAATAGTTGGATTATGAAAAATATTCTGCGTAACGTAGAAATAAGCATTGTTTTTTTTTTTTACTTCCAGCCATTCTCTTTATTTTCAATAACTCTCATAAAAATTACCGGATGAATTTCTTGATTGCACTTGTAAAATTTATACAATTTATCTATTTGTTTCTTTGGTTGCAATATACATTCTTGTAAATAGTCATCAACATTTAAACAATCTAAATATACTGAACGGAACATACTCTTTTCATATTTCTTTCATACAACCACCCGTCAAATAACCCCAAAAAAATATATACCCCTTAACTGAAATTAGCCACACTGACAAATTTTCCCACTCCAGGGGAATCCTTACAAAAAATTCACCCCCTCCACGAGGTAAAACAAGTGGCTACTCAGTCCAGGGGCTGAAATAGATTTTTAAGTGGTCCTGTAACAGTGATTTATGGGTGGAACATCTAGGCTCGGGAGTGGAGAGAGGAATTCTGTATTTAACCGACTTTAAAAGTGATCGTTTTTTAAACTTTAGAACGTAATGGTTAACCATTACTTATTGGACGAGTATTGCAGTTTAGTATTATTATATAGCACTACCCAGATAATCATCGTCATTCATCTATATGAATAAAAATATTGTCTATTTCTTACGCAAACAATTATTTGCGGAAACTAGCGTGTATTAAGACATAAGTCAAAATTAGTTTTATTTCAAATGAATAAAAATTGTTAAATGTAATACGTAATGTTAAATGTAATGAATGTATTTCATATAATATAATTGTATACTACCTAAAGCCTAGCTTCTGCTCTTTATACCTTTCTTATACCAACTGTTTAGATCTAAAACCAGGAATGTAGCTATGTAGAGTCGAATAAGAAATATGTAGAGCAGCAACATACTTTTATAAATCCCATAAGAAACAATTTAACTTGAATTATATACTTCAACTAAATGTTAGTATTTCTTATTAATTTTAGAAAGTAAAAGATTTTTAGTTTTTTGTTAACTTTAGAAAAAAAAAAACTGTATAAGAACAAACCTTTACAATTATTCAAAGTCCCTCTCCATACTTTCTCGCCGCCATTTTTTTCCGCGCTCGCCACCGCCCGGTGGATCTGTTAATCGTCGTTTTTAACCGGAGTTAAGTTAATTTAACGGTTGTTCGTGCGGTTCGCCCCGCTGATCTATCGCTGGGGAGATGTTTTCAGGGTAAAAAAATCGTATTTCCATTACCCCGACGCGGAAAAAACAAATGGCGGTCGTGTTGGGCGTTTAAAGTAGCTGCGTTAAAAGTAAACGAGGATTTAACTATGTGGCAATTTTTCTCTTTGGAGTACAAAATAAAAATGTCATAGCGTTCATTTTATATACGAAAAATTTTAATAACATCATCTAACACTGCTAATGCCCTATGAATATTGTTACACAGTATCCTGGAACAAAATAATTTACTAGGAAATCGGTCTCTTACAAAACCACACAAAAGAATAATATTATCTTATTTGGTTGGCCAACCAAAATAACATCCGGCATCTATAAACATAGCAAAAAATAAAAAATCGCAAATGTTAAGCCAAAACTTCAATGTAGCGTAAAGAAATGTAATCATTAGTTACATTTCTTCAACTCTAAGACAGAATAAGATTAAAACTAATAAATCGTTACTAACCCAGACGCTCTGCATGTATAAGGAGCTAACCAAAATACCCTCACATACATTATACATAACATACAGCTACATATATATATATATATATATAAAACCATCCAAACCGTCACAATAAATAAACTCAAAGCCTTTCTTACGCCGAACTCAAAGGAAGCAAGTCGAATTTAAATAATATGTTAATACAATGTTTGCTTTGCCCCCAAAAACTTGGGCGCCCCCACCCCATATTTCACCCCACACCCCCCATTTTAATTAAATCTCTCAGCCAAACAGGGGCGAAACGCCTTGGAATTTTCTTTGTGATTCGCAGGTGAATACTGCGTTACCCCGGGGTAAATAGGCTCCAAGAGTTTACTTTAAATACTTAGAGGTAAGGGTGCAAAGAACATCTATATTTACGGCCCGGTTTACCTTATTTCTTTATGATTTATCTTAAGTATAGCATTTTAAACTGTCATGGTTACTCACGGAAGAGAACTGAATATGTCCAAACTGTTCAAGAACTCATCAAATTACATACAAGAAAGTGGTACCTAAATATCCTGGTTATGTTCAATTTCCTAAAGACATTACTTTTTTTTTTTTTTAAAAAGCTAACAAGATGACTTCACGCCATCTAATGGTAAACGGTAGCGAAATCTTACTTACGACAGGCACAATAGACCTTATAATTGAGTCTGTCGCACTCACCCTGAAGGCCTGCTTAAATGCCGTATCTCATATCTATTTCTTTGTTGTGTCAAAAATAGTAATTTTTAATCTCTGGAGGAAATAAAATGATCATTATTACATTTGGATACATATACATGTAGATTTTGAATGTACGTTTTGTAAGAAAAATTCATTCAAAACGTCATTTTTCTAATAATTAATTTGGTGGAAGAGAAAACCTTAGCCTTTTGAAATAAAACTAATTTTACGGATTAAACTCGCGTGTATTGGTATTCTAAACATTATTTAGAGATCCGACGTTTCAAATGTGTAGTTTTATTTCAAATGTGTAGTGCTCGCGCAAATAAAAATAGACAATACCAACCTTAGTCTCTAACTATTATTCTGATCCTGATTCATGATGATGATGAAGCTATCCAAAAATGGACCTTGTCCATTTTTGGACCTTTATGAACTACTTAGTAGAGTAGTATCGATATGGTAGTAAACAACAACTTTAAACAAAATACATATACATATGCGAAATTACTTCAAAAAAAATTGAAACTTTAAGGTCTGATTCTATTTCATATGCCTTATAAATGTCATTAATTAAGTTAACTCATAAATGACAATTAATTATATATCTCTTCGTAACTTCAAAAGACCCCGCTCATTAGTGCCAAGTAAGATACGCAATGACAGACGTATGTACCTCTAATTGTAACGTTTACAATAATAATGATAATACTTTCACAAAGGTTTAATTGTTATTACGGAATGATTACATCACTATATACTATAATACAAACTCGGTTTCTCTGTTCCTATATCCCTTCATGTATAAAACGACGCAATGGATTTCGATGTATCATTTTTAATAGATAAAGGGGTATCCTTAGCCCACAGCTTTGGAGTGAGTTAGGGGAGGCCTTTGCCCAGCAGTGGGACAGAACAGGCTAAATAATAAAAAATGTCATTCAAACGTATGGTTTTTATGTAAAAAAAAACACTGAAAGCGAAGCGAGGCCGGGTTACTAGTAGCTCTATATAAGATCACTCTTAAGGTTCGTTGAGACGGCAATCCGACATGGCCGATAAGAGATCAGGCGCAGGACCACCGGCTTAACGTGCTTTCCGATGCACGCATCTGCACACTTCCCGAGCTGAACAATTTCATAACAGACAAATTTGGCGCGGGATTTCTGCACGGGACTCGAACCGGGGACCTTTAAGATAAGCGGCGATTGCTATCGATAGACCAACGAGGCAGTTTATGGGGTATTATGTAGTTAGCATATTGTGGGTCAACATTCAACCAGTACAAAGGTGATATTTGAGTTACATTTTAGTTTAGTAGTCTGTGGCATTATAAGAAATATTTTAAAAGTGTGTTATGAACTAACACTTAACTTTTTGAAATTCGACAACCGCAATTCTGGACTTATTTTTCGCAGGCAACCCTACACCACCGTGTTCAGAATAAAATAATCTTTAATTTCATTTAAATTTCATCCAATAAACAGAACGTTGCAAAATGCTAGTACAGATTTACCTGTTTATACCTGGCAACCCGATAGTTGTGACCGGAAAAGAATAGGCAACCTAACGTTTGTGTATTCTATGGGCTTTATACTTTCGATTGGTATAGAATTTATAGAATAATCATACTGGTGAAATGTTTAAAAAAATATTTTTTTTAAACTATTAACTAAACATACTCTGGACTGAAATTTGCTAGGCAACCCATATGGATTATATTTATTGACATATTAAATTAAATATAAAATACGTTTCATTAAATAAGCATCTCGGTGAAGGTCGTTCTATAACGGGATCTTAGACTATGAACATCGGCGTTAGCATTTGCACAACAGTTATTATTAATAATCGCAGTTGTTATCGTACATCATACAAGTATTAATTATGAACATTTTATGTTCCAATAACCAACTTTAGATGATTTGATTTGATTTGAACATCGGTATTTATCCTGTGTCTTGGTGTGTTATTTATCTATTTAAGTATATTTTTGTATACCTCTTCTTTCTGTTATCCGTAGCACAAGTGTTTAGGCTACACATCTACGAATCACAACAATGTAGGTTTGTGATATTGTGAGGTATATATTTATGTTTTATTGTATATATACATACCTATGTACTTAACTTACCTACGTTATGAGAAATGTATTTTCAATCCATAATAGTCAAAATAGCAATAATAGACTAGTATAGTCACTGAATTCACGTCGTTTCGATTGAATTGTACTGAATCACCTACGATATGACTTATTGGGAAACATTATTAAATATCCATATTAATAAAAACAAAATCTAGATCTAGAACTAACTCTAGAACTCTAGAACTAGAATCTAGAACCTTCAAAGAATACCGGAGTCCATCCACAACCATCACAAAGCAAAGTTACGTCTAATTGAATTAACAACACTAATATAAATTCAAAATTCCATTATAATACCTACTCTACTTTCGCCCAACTTCAAATTATAATAGATAGCGTCTTAAACTTATCTACATCTCAAAACTCTTATAAGTGCTAGTAATTATTACGAAGGGAGGGGGGGGGGGGGTAAAAGGGGGGTTCGTTAGCAGCCCTAATGCCGGCAGACATTAATCATTCCTTTCATAAAGAGTGGTCCCGTAGATAAATAAGTGTAGTATGTGTTTTCTTGGGGTACCCTTCTTGAGAATGGGTTAGGTTTAGGTGGATACGACTGGGGAGTTTAAGTAGAGTGATTTTTTATGTTGTTGTTTCTGTTTTGAGTGATTGTCTCCACTAAATTAGACCCGGTATGTTTTAAAGAAGTCACATATTATAACAACCACTAACATTTTACGTTGTTTAAACCCCTATTGATTGTACGACGTCATTTATTGCATAGAATGTTAAACCCTATTACCCGTTAATCCACAGGTGGCGCCATCTTTCATTAGCGATACACACTAACAGCCGTAGATATTTCATTGCAGCAATGTAAACTATAGAAATTGATGACACACTGGCAATTAAAGTAAATTAAAAACCGCGGCCCGGGGATTCGAACACCCGTCCTTCCGGGTTTTTGTATAAGTTGTATGTGCAATATATTGATGATTGAGATCCTTGTGATTGATAAATGTGACAGTTTTATAGCGGACTCCACCCTAAACACCTTGCGTCACTGAAAATTAAATGTCTTTGTTAACCCCCATTGTATTATAAAATTCCCTCTTAATCATGAAGTGTTGAATGATATTTTAGCACTTCTTGATTTACGAGGAAGAAGTGTTAAGTAAGGAGAGAAATAGAAACAAATAGTCTTGCAACGAAACGTAGTCAGCTGCTATTTATAGAGTCTACACATACTGTAAAACATACTGGCACCTTGTTTCAATGACTTTCTAATAATTTTGGGCCATCAAAAACGTTGAAAAGGCCTGTACATAGAGTTTTTATACCTAATCGAATCCTAGTGCAAAAACGACACATTGTAGCACATGAACAAGAAATCTACTTGAGTCTTATCCCTCCTTACCTGTCGGCGGGCACGCAAGGCGCCGCTGCCACATAATTATTCATCTTAAATTGTACATGTACGTGTGTACGTCCCATACATACACACAGCCTCTCAAATTGCTCCTTTGTAAGAAACTCGCTGGGAAAATTTATAAATTTATTACAAGACTGTATGGAATTTAATTATGGAGGTCGATTTATAAGGTAGAGTCTGGGGAAAATTTGGCGAGCGCGAATGATGCTCGTGTAGAGAATAATGATACTTAATAATGTGCTGATTTAATGTCTTTTCGATTTCCGCGGTTTTGTCGGATATAATTTGATGTTTGAAGGCTGATTTGTCGATTAAGTTGGTCCAAAAATGGAAATGACTGGCTCTATGGTGCATTGGATAGTGACTCTATCTCTAACGCTAGGAGACGTGAGTTCGATCCCAACTTAAAAAAAATATGTTCCGTGTCTAGATGAATTATGTATTTGAGTTTATTCGTGTTTATGACTGTCATTTATGACACTACCTAAGCAACTTTACACAGAATAGGAGCAATTTATGTGATATACTGAAATGTTTATTTATTTAATTAATAATAATAAAATAAAAAACACAAATATACTGAAATATATTTAATCACAAATAAACTTAAATATATTTAATTATTATGTGTACCAACGTTTAGGTACGATCACATTTATTAACAACACAATTGCCATGGTACTAATATAGGTAAACACAACAACGATTCTTATGATTGCGACATCTCATTCTTTCACAAAAGTCCTACACTTTATATCTAATATCTTAAAGACGGCATCTTACATGGCACATTTCATACATAATAGTACTACTTAGGAAAGGCTAGGAGGTCATGTCATAATTGAAATGGATCTCATCCGAGCTTGGGCCTAACGACCCCGCAACGATGATAACGATGACTCTAGATTTGGAAATAACGACTTAAATCGAGATAAGACGTTTTGAAGGAAGCTTACGATGATTTTTGGATTATTATGAAAGGGTTTGCTAAAGGTGACATGATTCTTTATTGTATGAGATCATTTACATAGTACATTTTATTAAATCTTATGATTAAATTACTTGAGTTCGTTTACTTACCTATTAGTTAATTAATCTATATAAAATTGATCCAAGAATCGTGTATATTGAAATCAACCACAAAATCCATATGGGGCTTAAAAGTATATAACCATCGATAAAATCACATTATAAATGAAGGGTTTTTTTAAACATATACTCAACTTCCATGGGTAGGTATTCGTGGTGTGATTCAAAATTTTCTTGCTGTCACCTATTATTTACTAATCCCTATTTTGAACAATCAGAGTCGGTATAAAAATAATGTAAAACAACATCGAACATACCTATTCCGAGTATTGCATCATCATCACCATCAGCCCATATACGTCCCCACTGCTGGGGCACGGACCTATCTTAAACTAGAGCGATCAGGCCTTAGTTACATATTCTGAGTACATATTATATTATGGTTACTTTAGGACCAGTAGCGCTACGATGAATTAGCTATCGAAATCTTACGTACGTTAAAAACCTATCGATTTTTTTTGTTCATACTACCGATTTTAGTTCTTAGCGTAACCGCTAGGGGCGCTGTACAAGATTTTCATAGACTAATTTGCATAGGCGATATCGAGTCTGTCACTTTTATACTCATGGTAGCGCTACAGAGCGCGCTACGCAAAATCCAAATACACTCTATACATAATTGTATTTCTCGACTCATTAATCCCCTTTCTTATTGAATCCTTTTGTTCCGAGCCGTATAATAGCAAGTATACATAGTGTGAGAGTATGTATGTATGTTTGTGTGTGTGCAGGCTGCCTCCGACGGGTAGAAAGGAGGTTTTTTGCCAAGAAAAGGCCTCCTTCGTCGTTAATTACTAAGCGGAGAAAATGGGTCACAGGGTGTTCCATTTCAGAACATGATCGCTAAAATAATATTTATTTATTTCTTCGAAAAGAAACAGCGATCATCCATTAGATTTAACAACAAATATGTGAGAGCCGTCCGCTCCCCCGCAAGTCCGGTGATGACGACGAGGCTACTCCAAGCCATCATTGTATGTCGATTAGGAAAAGTATTTTAGACTTTCGCGTTCCATTACACTAAATTATTCTTTATGGGTCTACACGCGATATTAGGAGTAGCAAAGTAAGTAAGTAGCTATGTAATTTGCTACTCCTAATATCGCGTGTAGACCCATAAAGACTAATTTTAGGAAAAGTATGTTTAACCTTAAACTGTCATGGTTACACACATTAGAAAACTGAATATATCCTGAATATTTCCGGGGTTGTAGTTCCGGGGAACCGACCGGTGATCATGGTGGTAGCAGCAGTGCCGAAATATCGTTAACTAATTAAAATAAAACGACATGGCAAATATCCGGGACATATTCAGTTTTGTAACAAATATGTTTGAAGAGATTTCGCTTGTACAATGTAGTATTATATAATACTTTAATACTTGTTTTGTAATAACTGTATGCCTTCACACTAAGTTAAGCCAGTTTTACAAGTGAAATTGAAAATCCAGTAGCTCTACCATGAGTTACCTATCGACAATTTCATCATCATAGGCCCATATACCCCCACTGCTGGGGCACGGGCCTACCCTAAACTAGGGCGATAAGGCCTTAGTCGACCACGCTGGCCAAGTGCGGGTTGGTCGACTACACAATCTTAGAATTTCTTCGTAGGTGTGCAGGTTTCCTCACGATGTTTTCCTTCACCGTTAAAGCGTCGAAAGATGGTACATATGAATTTCAAATTTGAATAACACATTGGTACCTGGCCGGGTTTGAACTGGCGACCTCTCGCATGGCAAGCAACGACCTTAACCACTCGGCCATCGACGCTTTTTTATCGACAATTTACATAAGTTAAAAACCTATCGAATTGTTTTTTCATACTACCGATTTTAGTTATTGACGTTACCATTGGGGCGCTGTACATTTTTTCATAGCCATTTTTACATAGGCGATATCGAGTCTGTCTCTTTTGAACTCATGGTAGCGCTACCGGAATCGGTTGGAAAACATGTTTTTTAACATTCTTCGATAATGGAGCATGGACACTGTCGATGAAAGGCAATACGTCTGATGTGAACAACGCCTATACCGAACTCTACCCGAATATTTGGCAATTAGAACCCCTCCGATTCGTAACACCCTGTACAAACAAAATTCGTCTAAGAAAACGTGGGCCCGGGTTCGCTGGCAATTTATCACGAGTCAAGTTATATTAATGTGGATAAATGGGGGCGCAGGGGGCGGTGGGGGGCGGGGGGCTGACGGACCGACAGCTCGGCTTCTTGGGATTCGACGTGTCATGGTGATTGGATTGTAAAAACACTCCTTCAGGAACGTTTGTCGGTGGTTTCCGTTTTCCGACGGTTTTATGGGAGCCTCGTTTTGCAGCGTCTTTGAATGATTGCCATCGTCTCAGTATTGGGCGGGGATGTTCGTCATTTTCACAATGGTCAGTGACTCAGGTTCATAACCTACGGTTCCATGAGTCGTGGGTTCGATTCCCACTCAGGATAAATATTAGTGTGACGAAAATCGTTGTTTGTTCTATGTCTGGGTGTGATTATGTATTTAAGTATCTATGTATGTCAGTCTCTGCCGCCCATAGTAGGCTCTTCTTAGTTTGCGGTCAGGTGACCGTGTGTAAAAATGTCCCAGATATTTTTTTTATTTATTTATTTACTAGCTTTCCGCCCGCGACTCCGTCCGCGTAGATATGTTTAACGGGTAAAACATTACTTCTTTATAGCGCAGTGGGTTAAAAAGTAGCCTATATCCTTTTCTAGGCTCTGGATTATATCTGTACCAAATTTCGTTTAAATCGGTTCAGTACTCTATGCGTGAAAGCGTAACAGACAGACAGACAGACAGAGTTACTTTCGCATTTATAATATTAGTAAGGATAGTAAGGATTATGTAGACCGAACTATGTCATTGCAAGGTTTACTTTCATTCTCATAATGTAATTTATTTTTTTTATTGTAGATAAATGACTTCTTTGTATTTTTATGCTTCGATGATTGAGCATACAAAAATCTTTCTTACCTATTAAAATTTTTATACTACAGTACAAATCGAACACGGCCTAGACCCCACGGCCTACAGACCACTGAAAACTCCATCCATTAGCTCTGATAACAAAGCTGTGTAATAAATATTCACACTGTCAATACACGCATATAACTGGGGAACTTATCTTCTAGATATTATATAAACGCCTCGGGGCACTGAGGCGGGGTAAGTTAAGAGGCTTGCAGACTTGGGAATAGACGCCGCGGGTTTTTGAACGCCGGAAACGACTACTTGAGAGTTGATGTATGATGTTGGCCAATATATTTGAACTAGTGACCCGCCTAACACATAAAAACCTTCCTTTTGAATCCCTCTATCTATTAAAAAAAACTATCAAAAGCCGTGGCGTAGTTTTAAAGGTTTAAGCACACGTATGTGTGCTTAAATCTTTACACATACATAACAGACAGAGGCGATGACAGACAGACGCAAGAAGCGACTTCGCTTTCTACTATGTAGTGATACTCTCTTATAATCTTAAGTCTTAACCACTAAGTAACCATTTTTGTATAACTAGCTGAGATAGTGCAATTAACTTAAGTTTACGTGTGCAAAATGTGAATGTGCTGTTGTAACTATCGTTGGTTTAACTAAATAAATGAAATTAAAAAAAATACATATTGTTGTTTATTACTTACTAGTGGTCCCGGCGAATTTCATACCGCCAATGCTTATTATTTTTCTATATTTTCTCATTGAAACCTTCCCTGGACTACGACGAACATTTTAAAACCAAAAATACCTAAATCGGTCCGGGCGTTCTCGAGTTTTAGTCAGACTAACGATCAGCAATTAATTTTTATTTATAAGAGAAGATTTAACCTCTGTAAACGCTTGTAGTGACAAGCCTTTATAAGAAAAACTTACCAAATAAAGTGCTTACTGGCATCCAGACAGACACATTTGTGCACGATTGAAGTGGATTTATATGTCCATTTTCTACAAATTTCACGATTTTTCTCATAACTACGTGATTTAAAGTTACCTTACCCAAAGATTAATCAGGGGAAAAGTTTTCTTTTAAAAAAAAAAAGGTTTTCAAGCCCTTTTCTTACAGTGAGCCGGGCAGTCAGATGTTTAAAGCAGAATAATCACCATGGCCGTTTGAATTTTCAGAATTGGATCAGATTATTGCACATCCACTACGAATATCCGCAAGTTTCTCCAGTTTCTCGGCGCTTTTCTGAACCAAATGCTTAACAAAAAGTATATATATATCAAATATCATATACTATATGTACATGGGTGTGTTGTGGGGCGGTGTGCAAGCCCCGTGATCCCGGTAATGAGCCCCGGCACAACTTTCAGCAGAGCCGCGAAAGTAGCACGGAAAACTTTAACAGCGTCTTCGACGAGTACACAACCGGCTAGTATTGATACTTGCCGGTTATTTATTACCTTATTTTTTTTTAATGATAAAAAGACAAATACCGTCTTGGTTGGTTGGTTGTTTGCTCAATAAGAATTTCGCGTATATTCACTAGATGGCAAGACGAAGATGTGAGGTCTCACTGCCTCGTGATAGGTGTATGTTGACATGTCTGTCAATGCAACGTCAAAAATAACCAATCATGCTGCTGTTGGACCTCACGCCTACATATTGGCATCTAGTGGATTACTCATACACGAAAACCCTCATTGATATACTCGACAGCTCGTTAGAACAGTGGTTAAAATCACCCTGTCTTGACTTGCCCGATTAGATTCGTGGGTTCGATTCACACCCGGAACAAATATTTGCGAGATAAACATTGGTGCTTGTTCCATGTCTGGGTGAGTTATTTATAATTTTTTTGTGTTTGTACCAGTGTGTCGTTTTTCCAATCCCTTACTCAAGTTAAGCTACTTACCACTGGATCAGATCAATATATGTGAAGTTTTATAAAAAGCATTGTAAGCTAACCATAATGTTCTATTAAAAGTTTAGACACAATTTAAAGGCCTTCAAAATAACTTTCTCACGCATCACTTACTGACTTACAATATCTTAACAATAACCAAACACGTGAGAACGATAACTAGTTTTTCTAGAAATAACGTTGTCAAAAACAGGTTATTCCTTATTATCATAACAAGGGACGGTCAAGACGCTACCGGACAGAGGTCACCGTGGGAAAGGGTTAGCACCGGGTTAAACCGGTTATAGGTTTCTTTGTTAAGACTTTTGATGGTTCTTTTCTTTAGGTATTTTTTGAAGTTTTTAAAATTAAATGATAAGAAGGATATGTAGTGGTGATAGAGAAGATTTAGTAAAGGTAGAGTAGTCTCGCGTTTTAGCATTTCGGTAGGGAGGCCTAAAAATAGTAGTTCGGAATTATTTGGTGATTATTTTTTTAGTTACTATTTCATGAATGTTTTTTTGAAAAGTTGAAAAATTATTACTATTCAACTTAGTGAAAGAAAAAAATCTCTGAATACAATTAGTGTTTGTGATGGTGTGAGCTGTTCGTAGAATTTTTTTTTGCTCCGTGGTGACAATTAAGTGACGGCTTTACCAACCTGTGCCATTTAAATATATCTACTTCAACCGTTCACTTCATTATTTTAGCATATTAAATATTTAATTTTAGCTTTAAACATAATTTTCGCAATATTAAGAAAGTTTTGTAATGTAGTCACAATGAATGAATTTCTGATGACGATCTAACCTTCATCTTATAATTGTTAAAAATCATAAAACATCATAACTTAAAACATTACATAGTATAGTCTATTATAAAAATGAAATACTTTACTGTTTTAGAAGTATTTAAAAGTCATTAATACCAGAGTGGTTCAATTGTATTACTCTGTAATGTGCAATAAAGAATTAAAAATACTTCACATTTGAAATAAAACAAATTTTACGGACTAATATCGCATTATTGTTATTCTAAACATATTTAGGGATCCGACGTTTCGAGCTCTTTACAGCACTCGTGGTCACGGGTAAAACGTAGTGATTATATTCTCTTTGGTCACGGGCAAGACTAAAGTTGACCCACACTTTGCACGTGACTAAAATTTGTATTATTTAAAAATATTACGTAATTCAAGTACCAATCGCTTCCGATCCCTCTATACCGTGCCGGAGATAAATTTCGGAGCGTCAGTGAAATTTTAATAACTAATTTTCTTGTAGGAGTGTGGCGCCCGCGGCCGCCAGTACCTATCCTGCTTGTATTATTGTGTATGTTAATGTATATGCTTGTGTGTGTATGTTATATATTGAACTTTAGATATATCATGTTTAGTATGTTTATTTATATACAGGTCAATCTTACAGCTTAGAGGTTTCCGCGCGCAACACCGGCCGCGCTAAATCGTTTATTGCGTAATTTTTTTGTAACATAGCATGGTCAGTTCAATGGCGTATGTCCAATCTCAGGATCATCATCGTATCAAATCTATGATCTATGATACTCTACGACAAAAAGGAGTAAACGAAACATATGTTCAAAAAACTTTAGTGTTAGTTAGTGGTTGTTTTCTTTAGCTCTTAAAATATCTATCGAGTTTAATATTATTTTTGATGTACTTAAATTTTTTTAAGACTAGCATGATTCGATAGTACTTCTAAAGGTAAATCGTTCTGCTACGGGACAACAACCACTTAAATTTCAGGGTGTATAATTGGTTATTAATTATGGAATAATGAGATCGTAAACATCAGTTAATCGCTAGTTGCAGTGCCCCTAATTTTATAAAGGTTTGAAATATAATAAGATTTTATCTTAGAAATAATATACCTAATTATATCTGTTACTAGATATTCCATATTCTAATGTTTGCCTAAATGTAGGTCATATATAAATAAATCATGTAAACATTTTTAGTTGATGCGCCATCCCAGTGTTTCTGGTAAGTTAAGATTAATGCATTTGTAGAGACGCGCTACTCTTTAAGATTCTACCAAATAAACGTTTTACCAATAGCCTATTACAACAATACCCTAAAAGTTGTTTTTCTTTACGTTTTTTTGACAAGGTTCCTTAAAAAAAATTATATTTTTTTTATTTCATTAACTCAAAATGTCTAAATTCACAATACCCAACACGAATTCTTTCCACCAAACCTGTTTACCTTAATTAAATTCGAATCAATTAAAAACTTACACTTGTGTGGAGCTAAATTAAAACCAGACTCCATAGTTGGAAGGAACCATTGTATACAGACCCTCCCCACCTACGTATTCGCGTATAATTAGCAAGGAATGCTGGCAAGCGAGGGCTCTACGGTTTCTGGACGGTAAAATTGCCTTGGGGAGGTATGGAGACCGGAAAAGCGCGAAAATTACACGAGAAAATTTCTCTATTCAGCATCTTTGTGTTTTCCTCAAGATGGCGGCGGACGCGCGAGGGTGGAAGGGGCGTAAGTGAGAATTTGGTAGGTATTTTTAGGGGTGGTAAGCTTTTTGTGTGGTGGTAGAGTTTGTGCTTCTTTTTTGCTGGGATGTTGGGGTTCGTTTTTGAACATTTTCGATGATACTTTTGAGAATGTGTGATCTACTTGTAGATACATAGTATGCTTTAAAGCCATGCCATTCGTTTGAAGGGAAAAAAACAACTTTTTATTTTTGGTTTACAAAGCGCTTTTATTTTGAAAAGATTGTTTTCATCGTGCATCTTTGATTCTTCGACAGCTTTTTACGCCTGTAACAAATACAAAATATAAGATTAATCAATGTATTTTTATACCAAACAACATAGTTAATTTAACATTTTATGTTTACCATCACTACATAAAAAAACTTAGATTTTGTTTTAAATGTGTGTAACCATGACAGTTTAAAATTATATATGAAAAAAACTTGTGCAACTTCTTTGCTCTGTTGAATCAAGATTTACGGTTTATTAGTATAAGTATCCACAATTTGAAGCAGTAGTTAATTATTTTATACGTACCTACAAACCGATATTTCTTAATTACTCACAATAAAAATACAACTTTAAGATAAACTAAGTACCTATACATGACCAAGAAAGACCTTCCATAAACAAATAGGTCAAATTCTGAAGAAGGGTCAAATCACATGGCAGGAAGTGATATCTGCCTACCCGCCTGGGAAAAGGGCGTGATTTTTTAATGTATGTACGTATAAACTTGCAAATTCGATTTGTTCCTTTTGTGAGTGCATAAAAATGCCAGTTACGCGCGCATTCCCCAGAGGCTTGGAAGGAAGTCGGCACAATAGCTGAGCGCGGCGCTCTTCTTTGATCATCGCATTAATTAGCGCCGCACCTACCGCCTCGTCCTACATTACAAGGAATTATTTTTACTAGATTCCTGTTAATTATCGTGGTAATTGTCTGTTTAGGTAGTTGTTTGTCGTTGGATTGGTTTGAATTGATTCTTGGAAAACTTAACAACCAACAGTGTTCAAATGTTAAGGACTTGGCAGAAAAAAATTAACACTGTAGGGGCATTTTTTTATTAGAGATCTTTCAGGATGACCTCACTCCACCTCATGGTAATCAGTAATGAGATACTTATGATTGCATATTTACAACAAACTCATTACTTAATTCTCTACTTCATGTGGATGACATTAAAAACACAATGCAATTTTAAAAAAACATTCAGTAAACGCATTCCATCAATAGTCTTTTTCACTTTGTCAGGGGATTTTACATAGATGCTCCATTTTTTCTGTCATAAAAATAATCATTTACTAGCTTAGTAACAACATTATTGATTTACACAATACAATACATTCACAAAAACTAATTCACATTTTATAAAAAGCTGAATTTCCAGTTACGCCACTATTCCTTACACGTGTACTCTATAACAAAAAAGTTTTAGATTCGAATAGTAAGCCCGTTTTACCAAAATCGAGTTTTTGAACGAAATCGAATTTCGAATGAATGCTTTTTTCTACAAACCGGCCCCAACCCTCAAACCCTTCAACCCCCAAAGCACGGCAAAGTTATCTAGTTTCACCGCATTTTACCGTCGAAACGAGAATGGAAACCAGTTTTCGAATTCGTTACTATTGATTCCTTTCACAACAGTTGCGTAGTGACCAGTCCTGGTCATTTCGGGTTTTTTTTATTAATCGATTATTATCGGGGTTTTGAAACCAGTATAAAAAAGAAAGGGTAATAGAATTAAGTGTTGCATTTATGTGGAGTTTTAATACAAGTTTTGTAGTTGATATACATCATAATTTATATCCTCACAACAATACTGTTTTATTTATGCATGCAGTGCGAATCTGCAAGATTTATATTACGATTACGATACAAATGAATAATTCTTAGATATGTGCTAAAACTCTTAAACAAAGAAACTACTACTACAAAATGAAACAATGTTCGTAGGTAAGGAAGTTAATCTTGCTTGCTACAACGAAATAAATTGCTTTAAACCCCGCGAGCTTAAACAAAAGCGTTCCAAACTCAAAATCGGCCCGCCATCTTAGGTCTTTTATCGTGTACTCGGCAGAAAACGTCAAGCCATTTTAATTATAGTACGGAACGGTATAAAAGCAGTTTATAGCAAGGAGGGGGCAAAAAGGGTGGTAGGGGGGCAAGAAGCTGAGATTTTATAGCTCAGTACCGTCACAACGCTTTTAATGGCTTATTTGCCGGGCCTTTGTGGGGGTGACTTCACCCGTTGTTGTCAATTTTATTCGACCGAAGAATGATAACGGTTCCCGTTTAAATACCCAGCGTCTTTGCAGGTTCAGTTTTGCTTATTTTGTTATTGTCTTTTGTGTTTGATTTGGAATGTCTTGCTTTGAAAGTATTAATAATGCCAGGATATAGGTTTATAAGATCGAAAAGACTTGTATTGATCGCAAACATGTACTAGCACTTATTCACACACACAACACATGCAGTTTTTTTTATTTCATTTATTCATTGTTTCTTATTCTTATTCGGATATCGGATTTTAACATTGTTGAATTATTTTAGTATTTTTGCCATACATTTCGTATTTTAATGAACAACTGGTTTCACAAGTGACATGGTCGACCTATTTTGGGAATCTCTTTAAAAAAAATCCGAAATGCATTTTATAATTGTTTTTTTAAATTTAATTTGTATTTGTACCCATTGATAGGTTTATAAGATCGAAAAGACTTGTATTGATCGCAAACATGTACTAGCACTTATTCACACACACAACACATGCAGTTTTTTTTATTTCATTTATTCATTGTTTCTTATTCTTATTCGGATATCGGATTTTAACATTGTTGAATTATTTTAGTATTTTTGCCATACATTTCGTATTTTAATGAACAACTGGTTTCACATGTGACATGGTTGACCTATTTTGGGAATCTCTTTAAAAAAAATCCGAAATGCATTTTATAATTGTTTTTTTAAATTTAATTTGTATTTGTACCCATTGTAAAACTGTAATTGAAATAAAGGTTTATATATTTATTTTGATAGATAGAGCAAACTTTATTGCGAAAAATAATTTGTTTGGGCATTTTAAAAATGAAGGTGCTCTTGTTACCAAGCACGAACATATTTGATAGAGTACTCTTTATTTCCCTAATACTGATTCTAGTAAAACGAAAACTTACATAGAACAATAGGTAACTGTAGCGTCTTAAAGACTCTACATGTGCAAGTAGAGCAAAAAAAGGAGCTGTTCGGTACCGATTTAAAAAGCTTTCGTCTTACTAAAATATAAAAAAATTATTAGTAATTAAGTGTGAAGACCCTTATCTTCACACTATAAAGACAGTAGCAAATACAAAGCTACTCACTGCCCGACGTTTCGACTGGGTCTGGGCTGTGGAGTCAAAAAACGACAGGATAACATACAGTTCACTCGCGATCATGATTAGTGTAACATTTCGACTGGGTTACACCAATTAGAATCGTGACTGAACTGGATCGTATCGTGTCGTTTATCGAATGAAGATCTACTTGTAATAAATATTATTAAATCCAATGGAACACGAATACCTTAAATCGTAAATTAAAAATTAATATTTTTCTTGCATCGCTGAACCCCTCTGAGTCCGTCCCTGGCGGCCGGTCCCCGGGGCAATCCGGCCCTGTCTCGAACCGCATCTTCCGACTGGAAACGTTTTACATCTTAATTTTGTATTAATTTTAATGCGCAATTTAGTTTCGCCTCAGGAATACTATTTATTGTTGCATGGTTTTGAAAATAGTAATGGTATTAAGGAACGGATACGTACCGAGACAGTTTAAATTAAAAATCATACGAAAGTGTAAAAAACGATATTTACGTAATTTATTTTGAAGTATGTTGAAATAGCCTTAGATAGATTCAGTGATACTGTAATACTGTGTATAAAAAGCTACAGTTTAAAATCGTGGTCAATCTTCTATCTCGAATTTTTAATAAGACTCTTGTTACATAACCAAATTACAAAACAAAATAATAAACAAATATTAGACATTTATTTATTATTGACTTACTACTACTACATGGGTATATCTAGACACGCGGTAGCGTGTCAAGCCAAGTTCAAGAAACAGAACTGGCGAGCCGCACCGTGTGTAATATTACACGAACCATTTGGAACCACTTTTGAACCCCTCATAAATCAAAAACTATTTCACATAAACGTATCAAATTTGGCTCATATATTGTGACTTGTGAGATAAATATGTGTTCTAAATTTCATAAGCTTATCTCAAACAGTTATTTAGATATTAATGTCCAAAAATCCTCATTTTTATCATTGACTGACTGACAGATCAAAATTCTAACCCAGTTCTAAATGTCCTAGAGAGTTAAAATTTGGCATGCAGATAGGTAATTACATGAATACAAAGGAAAAAATAAAAAACTGGCAATTTTTTGATAATTAGGTTGTTTTTTTTTTTTTATAAGAGGCTAACAAGATGACCTCATTCCACCTGATGGTAAGCGGTAGTGAGATCCACATATGAGGTCGACAGGCACAATAGACCATGTTGAGCCTGTCGCACTCACCCTGAAAGCCGTGAAAAAGGAGACCACTGCTGCGGTTAGGTTCTATTATGAACGCTTAACATAAATACCTAATTAGTGCCTAATCACGCCTATATACCGGGGAAGGCAGAGCACTAAGTATATATTTAGGTATACATACTTACTTATTTACAATTAAGAGTAGATACTTATAGTCGGTTTTCATATTTATTACTTAGGGTTATACCGGGGTAACAATTGAATCAGTTACTGTATTTTCCTACGTTTACGGGTAAACGTAGGAAAAAACAGTAACTGATTCAATTGTTTTATATTTATAAAGTCTAGTTTTAGTTTTGAATTTGTCCTTTTCAAAGGACCTACGGCGTTACGATGATATATACTTTTCTACAAAAAGTAATGATATCCAATCAAAAACATAAATGTGAAATGAGAGCCAATTTCAATATTATGATAATTGCCTTGGTTGTTGACTTCAACGACAAAAGAAGTGAGATCTAAATGGGTGCCAAGTTCAATGGTCAACCCTGAAATTTATTTATAAGTAACACTATAACATATCTATCATATCTTCTTATAACATAAGATAATGTATGGTGGTAGCCTATGAAGGTCTGTCTTGGCTAGTTTCTATAAACTTACCAACGAATTATTATGTTCGCTCGCTAGTTTCTACCAACAATCCAAATTTTCTGAATTATAAAATAAATACCGACAAATACCAAACTAACCAAGACAACTAACTAGACTACTAACTTACTAACTAAAGAAAACTAGCCAAGACAGACCTTCATAGGCTACCACCATACATTATCTTATGTTATAAGAAGATATGATAGATATGTTATAGTGTTACTTATAAATAAATTTCAGGGTTGACCATTGAACTTGGCACCCATTTAGATCTCACTTCTTTTGTCGTTGAAGTCAACAACCAAGGCAATTATCATAATATTGAAATTGGCTCTCATTTCACATTTATGTTTTTGATTGGATACTTAAATACACATGAAACTATTGAAAAAAAACCATAACGATGTCTACGTGTCCGTGCAAAAAAAAACGACATTTCCACAGCGAAACAACACTAAAAGCGAGCTTTATTTACATGCGAAACGACACAGAAAACGTATTCACATATTTATTATTCCAACGTTACTCCAACATACAGAATTTAATTAAAACTCAAAAACTAGAAAGTTGCAGGTTTGCAAAAAGTCGAGGATTCCCGTCGCGCGCCGTTGGCTACATATTTTAGTGCAGTGTGGGGGAGTAACTCCCCCCCCCCCATCCCTCCTAGAATGTGCGAGATAACATTCGAATGGGAAATAAGATTAAGATGGCCAGAGTCTAAATAAATCCGTGGGTATTGAGGGAAAGTTTTGCCTACTTTGAGATGTGGAAACATGTTTAGTACATCTATAGATGCTTGCAAGAGCTGAGTGTCCTTGTAAGTATACTAAAAAGTATATAATGCAGAATTTAAACTATAATTTTGTCGTTAAAGAAGTAAGAAATATGTCTATTGTCTATGTAAGTAACCAAAGTTTATAATGTAGAACTATGATAATAATGCTTAGTCAATATTAAAATTGGGTCAGACTGGGATTTGTGATATTTAATAGACGCCTGTGCAAGAGCAAACTGTTCACTTGCAAATACTTTAGGCGCCTCTGACGCCATTCTAACAAGAGTTTTAGTTTTAAAATGCATTCACAGCGTCTGTAACTACCAAGATATATATCAAATATGTCTATCTTATATCTTATCACGATGACCTCTGCACTCATAAACAATAACTAGAGCGATCTACTCAACTGCAAACGAACGAATACAAACGACCGAAGTCGCGAGCGGTACCAAGTGAGCATAAAACATTAAAATTGCTCCTAAAATTCCCTAACACGAATAATAACAGCACAAAAACTAATTATACATAATAAAACTTGTCCGTCCGTCTCCAGAGCAACATTTAAACTGGATACTCATTTCGGAACGGCAAAAGGTTCTAGCGAAGCATAAAATTGCGAACACGAAAGACGGGGTAGCATTTATTAAAACGCCGGTTTTGCGAAGTTAAAATTAAACATGAAAAACGGTGAACCCCCTCCAACTACCCGCCTAACTAGGTGGTGGGGGGGACCCCCGCGAACTATGCTCTACTTTATTTCGCCGGGAAATTCGTAAATTTATGTAAATTTTCCACGTCTTCGCATTGGGATGAAAAGTTGCGCTAGTAGGGTGGCGAGACGAGAGGGGAAACGGCGGATTTTGTCCGAGAACCGTAGGTTTTGTTGTTAAACCCGGATTAAGTTATGAGCAACGTCCGTGTGTTTTGGTATGTGTAAGTGTAAGTTTAAAGAAAACGTGCGCGGCGCGGCGCTGCATGGTGACTTAAAACTTATTGACTAACGTTATGGTTAAAAGGTTGACGATTTTTGCAGTTCCGACCTCATTTATTTAGATACACGTACACAAGGATTTGGAGTCAAGGATTTTAACAACGAATGTATTTGGAAAACCATCTTTATTTTCGAAATCCGGTTACACAACTGGCACATCCGTCCTTAATATATTAGTGTACTGATGTGTACTGCGTGCTCTCCCTGATATGGTATCTGCAGAACGCAATGACCTTGTTAAAACAATGCACAAGGCAAAATGGCGGCGACATGGTCCACAACCCGTCACATCACGTTTCCCACAGAGGTGAAAAGTGGATCGCTAGAAGTGATCTCTGCCTACCCCTCTGGGAAAAAGGCGTGATTTTATGTATGTATGTATGTATCTGCAGAAGACCAGCGTCGCGGTGTCCACGACTCCTCGACACATGCTGAGCAGATCCCTTTTCAGTTACCTATTACCTACTTTGTTTAAATTTTTTTGCAAATGTATGCGTGTTTATAAGTGTAACTGAATAAATACATTTCTTTCTTTCTTTTCTCCTATCCGAAAATATCCATACATCCATTTTAATAGAAAGCTAAAAAGTAGTTTCACCGTCTTATTGCTCGGTCATTGAATGGAGCTTTTTTTGACAAGAAAAGTATGGAACCGGAAGTAAGTTTATAAAATATATGAACAAGTCAGTAGCCTACTATTGACAACAAATTATATGCATATGCAAATGTAAAAGTTTAAATGCAATTTTCAGTTTTGAACTAATCAATATTAAGCATCATCAGCTGATCAATAAACACCTACACCTTCCGATCAAGCCAAACCATTCATTCATAAAGTCAACATCAGCCCATAACATCTCCACTACCGGGGCACGGGCCTGCCCTAAACTAGGGCGGTAAGGCGTTAGTCAACCACACAGGCCAATTGCAGGTTGGTCCACTACACGACCTAAGAATTTCTTCGTAGGTGTGCAGGATACCTCACGATATTTTCCTTCACCGTTAATCTTACCTATGAACTCATAAAGTGACTGCTAGAATTACAATTAAAAGCAGTAAATACATTAATATCAAAGGGCTGAGATGAACTAAGCCACCGTAAAACGCGGAACAGAATATTAAAACCGGGCTTGCGACGAACGCCATTAAAATGCGTAATTGCTGGATTAGTGTGCCCAAGATTCCACATCCTCTATTTGCTTCTGATGCTCCGATGTACGGGTACCATAGACTAAAAGAGGAAGTACAATTAATTGGTACGCGCGGATTGTGTGTTGCGTGTAAAGGAATGCATAGACAATTTGCCAGAGAGGGTTCTTCGAAATATAAACTTCAAAAAATTATGAGTATTATGTGCCATTGATATTGTTACCACCAGTATATAATACCATTGCTATATAATATACCAGTATAGCAATGGTCCCAAAACCTGTCCATTACTCTTTATCTAGGACTTATTATTTTTATCCCTCTTTATTTTTGGAGTATTTTATTTAGGCTTCTGCAGAAATCTCGGTCCAAAATGATATCGTGTATGTTCAAATGGATCAATCATATTATAATTGGCAAGATGCCTATATCATTACTGGGCATTATTTTGTTAGATGCTATGATAAAAAGTTCAATACAATTTATTTTATATATCTGCCCTGTATGCTAAACTCATTGACCCCCTACCACAGTTGCAATAACTAAAAACGACGAAATAAACTCTACTATTTCAAACACAACTAACTTTCAAGGAAAAACCGAACCCACCTATTTGCCATAGCAGCCGCGTGGCACGGAACGTAGTTTAAATTGACTCGTTTAGTCTATGGTAGTCCAAGATGGCGCGCGTTCCGAACTCTGTCGACGTGCCTCACATGCGTCATGAGGACTCAAGATTAGGCGATTTACAGCGGCTTTTTCGTTTCCAAGCACGCCTTCGCGTTTTATGCCTCCGAGGTTTCTGAACGCGCCTCTGAATTTAAATGGATTAAGCCCGCGCTCTTGATTTAAATTTGGAACGTGGCTCGTTTTCTTTTTAATTAATGTTCTGGCTGTTGGTAATTGCTAGTTTGTTTTGATTGTGGTGGTATTATAATTGGGCTATTGTATCTTTTTGGGACGGAACATGACTGCGTAATGCCTACTTATGTTTCGAGATTTGGATGGGTGCTTTAGGGAGTAGCCTACATTGTTGGTTTATTTTATTGTAGCTAAAGTTTATAGCCACTAGAGTTACAATACAGCTGATTGAGTTTTTAACATACCGGTTTTAAAATTCGAATGATGTATCAAATAAAAAGCACTTGCGTGTCTAGAGAATGTGACCGATGAAAGTAAATTGCGATTCTATTTAATTTTTGTTAACTAACGAACATCAAAGTTATAATGAACAAAATCTAATTACGAAGCATAAACTGGCATAGACAAAATTGACTGTATAAAGCACCCAGACCGGGCGGCGAGCAACAAAAAACTACACAAAAAAGCACCCTCTAAAACATTCATAAAGGGTCGTAAAAAGTTTCCCCACACGGGGCGGGGCGGCGCGGCACATCTATAAATCTATATGACGTCATTAAGAAAACGAAGACGCCCGTCTTACGTACACCCGTCTCGCTCACCCGCGCGCTTTTTTCGCTTCGCTCCCGCGTCAGAGGGAGCGCGGCGGCGTCTTGGAGCGAAAGAAAGAGATGTGCTTTCTCACTCGCCGCCTTACAATGGAGAAAAGACGGTCGAAATTAAATAATACTTTGTCGTTTAAATTGAAATTTGGGGGGGATGGGGGGTAGTTTGGAAAATTTTCGGGGGTTAGAGGTAAAAAGGTATTGATTTTAGGAGAGATTAGGAGTCGCCTTTGTAGTGTTTTGTTGTGAATATTTCGTGTTTTGTCGGTTGTCTTGGATGGGGATTGCGCAATATTTGAGGTCGCCGTTTCTGGCTGGGGTCGGTTTGAGCTTTTTGTGTGGTTGTATCAAAGTATTCGTTGGGTTTGTGGATATTGCAGAAATCTTTGCTAGCCATCTGTTTTTTGAAAACTCTTGGAAAGAGATTATGGTTAAATGTGTAGATATGAAATTAGATATAACAAGTAGTTATGCAGTATTTTTTTTAATCGTAGAAGATAACCTACTTCGAGTAGAATCGGAATATATTTTGTTTGTGTTCGTTGTTATGATGCAAAAAAAATGCACAGCACAAAGATAACCTAATATTTGCTTTGGCCTCATCATCTTTACAAGTGATTCTAAAAACTGCTTCTTACTTTATAAATACAACAAATTTTTAACGTATAATAAAGTGTTAGACATAGTCATAGTTGATATAATAACTACAAACTCAATATCAGCTACGAGTAGGTAAAACTTGAGGAAAAAAATGTACAGATCAGAAGCGCCATGAAAAGTATTATTTGAATACAATTTTGTTGAATACGAATAAGAAGAAAATCGTAACAATTTTCACCAGACTCAAAGGCGAAACAACTCATCTTCCATTCCATCTTAATGGTTAAGTCAACAAAGTGGATTTTAATTAAAACCGCTTCGAACTCACAAATTCCTAAGTATATTTACTTAAAGAACCCCCATTAAAACTAAAATTTACGCCCCCATTCAGCCAGAGCGTTTCAACTTTGAGAAAATTCAATTAAGATTTTAAATTGCCGTTCGGAAAGCCATTTCGGCTAGAATAGTTTTAAGTTTACGTGAAGATGGAACGAGAATTAGTGAATTACTTTTCTTAATACGTTTAGAGAGAGCGGCAGAGACACATCTAACTCCGTATAGCATTAAAACTTTTGCCATCGCGTTATGTCTACTATGAATTGAAGAAAAACTGTCGTTGAACAATTTTAGAGAGCTCGGTGATAGTAGCGACACTTTTGGTAAAAATATTCTTTAAATCACAATAGCTTTTTTTCCTAACTGACATGCTATGATGCCCGGTCATCACCGGACTTGCGGAGGAGCGGATGGACCCCAAAATCACAATAGCTATTCATGACTTCAGAAAGACATGACTTGCACATGATCTGCTTTCTTTCTTGATCATTCTAAAGCAAGGTTGTTTGTACTGAATCTGACTATTGACTCTGCATAGAGACAGTCCAGTATAATTAAATCTAGCTCTTGCCCGCAGCTTCGCCTGCGTTAAATTACCAAGGCAACAGTTTTTTTCCTTGCACTATGTTTAAGTACACTCAACGCCATCTGGTGTCTTTTGCAAATTTCGTTTTATTTTGTATAAAACGTACCCTATGTCCGGCTCCAGACTCGTAACTGTAAATATGCGAAATTTCAAGAACAATCATTTCGTAGATAAAACGTGAAGATCTAACAAATAAACAAACATAATTTTGCATTCTTAATATTAGATACGGATGTCAAGAAAAATTTTGTGTAGCTAAAGCATAATGCGTATTTAGCGTAACTAAAGCATAAAGAGGTAACAGAGAAACAAACACACCCGTGTTTTTAGTAAGAACAAGGATTTATTTTCTGTAGTTTGCAAAATTTTATTCTTGGAGCAATAAAGTGATTTTTATTTATTTATATCAGTTTCTTATTCGAAAGCAATTAGACCAGCACAGAACTACCTCCAGAAGTCAAGACATGCAATCAGCCGCGGAAGGCTTGCGCCATTCGAAACAGCCCGGGAGCTAATTTAAATTTCTATTAAAACTTGCCACTAGCAATGTCAAAGGCAATCATGTTTTATGTACACAATAACGCCCATTATACCGCTACGTACGGAGAAAGCATAAATAATGAGTTGGTGTAGAGATGATATTGATTGTTGACGGTTGATCAAAGATGGGCAGAAAAAAAATATTTCGTATGAAATGCATGATAATCGTATTTAGAAAAAAAATGGGTAAGTTTTTTATTTGTTTTGTTTTTTTTCCTTTAAACTTTTTTTTTAAGTGTAATACATAGTTAATGTAATACATTCTTCAAGAACTCATCCTAATATACTAGCCGCTTCTTACTACTATTTACTACTACTACTACTAAAATCATACGTCTAACTGACTACAGACGTATCATGTATGAAAATAGTCATCTCCAAAATTTAACAGGTTCTTAAGTTCAGAAAATCGTTCGAATTTATATAGACACACGTTTTTCTTACACCTCAACGTAGAACGTACCTACTACGAACGTGAATCGTAGCATACTACGTAGCAAGCTGGCGCTACGAATCAGTGTGCGTAGGTTACTACAGATTTTCTCCTGCTACAACAGATCAAAGTCATTCTCGTGACCATGATAAGTACCATCTTATTAAAAAACGTATCAGGCAGTACGTAAAAATGATGTATTATTAATTTTTGGTAAATGTATGTAATTATTTTTGTAGTTTTTCGTAGTAGCTAATTAAAATGTAATAAGCCCAGAACTCGTTTATGCGAATCACCTATTCTGTAACCCCCATTGATTCATTGTCTAATTACGG
The DNA here is from genome assembly GCA_039566165.1 of Maruca vitrata. Lineage (NCBI taxonomy): Eukaryota > Metazoa > Arthropoda > Insecta > Lepidoptera > Crambidae > Maruca > Maruca vitrata. The sequence goes on along the minus strand of CM076936.1, from coordinate 8,826,144 downwards.
TGGACAGCGTTTTTTAAGCAATAAGTCGCTAGCTTTAACGAACAAGATACTAAACACTTTATTAGGTATAGCTACATACTTTCTAACTTTTCGTTGCGAGAAGACTACTATTGCCCTTGTCATCCAACGTTTTGTTAATTTAAATCTAATGGAACGCGAAAGTTTAAGTCCGCTGTTTATAATTAATGAGAACCCTCTTTTTCTCCTCAAACTTACTTTCCCCTTTATATCGGAGGGGTGGTGTCTCCGAGGCATCCCTCCTCAGACGCGAAAACTCTTGAAACAAAGGAGGGTAATTGAAAATTCTATCAAAACTTGCGCCCAACGAGCTACAGCGCGGCTGAGCTAGTAGTCTAAGGGATAGGGTGCCTAGAACTTACTAGTCACCTGCCTAAATTGATCTATGGAATGTACTACAATCCTATACAGTTCACTTCTCTACATGGGTGGGAAATAATATGTTGCCAACCTCATGTTACAGACTTAAGAAACATATTTTTATTTTTTTTTTACAAAGGGTTAACAAGATGACCTCGGTCCACCTGATGGTAAGCGGTAGTGAGATCCACATATGAGAGCGACAGGCACAATAGACCATATTGAGCCTCACTCACCCTGAAGGCCTGCTTAAATGCCATTTCACTTCTAAAGAGCCCGGGATCATAGGAGGGAGGGAAAACATTAGCTGGAAGGGCAAAGGGTCAATATTATTAAAACGCATTTAATATTTGACTGGCTCGGTGGAACAGTGGTTAGTGGCCCAGTGACTCACTACCTACATTTGTGTGTCGAACATCGGTGTTTGTTCCGTGTCTGGGTGTGTTATTAAATATTTGTGTATCCACAGTTGATTCTGTTATCTGTAACCCAAGTCCTTCATCATCAGCCTATATACGTCCCCATTGCTGGGCCTACCCTAAACTAGAGCTATAAGGCCTTAGTCGAACACGCTAGCCAAGTGCGGGTTCGTCGACTACACGACCTTAGAATTTCTTCGTTGGTGTGCAGGTTTCCTGACGATGTTTTTCTTCACCGTCCAAGCGTCGAATAATCGTACATACCTCGACATATAAATCTCAAATCTCTTACAGTACTCTGAACCTCATCCCTATACAGTCCCCTAGCCTGAATCAGTCGGCACTGTTTGACAACGCCAGTCTCCTTTATTTCAAGACGGCAAGTTTCGCGTGTTTGATATGCTAATACCGTCCCACCGGCTTGCTATTGGTTTTTGTTATTCAATTACATAGTTTGTGTCTTTGAATAAGTTCGTGGAGGCGGGCGAAGAATTTGACGGCATCGTTTTATATGTTTGGTGGAATGGCGGGCGATTTTGAATTTGGAACTGGAGGCGGGCTTTCGTTTGATTGGTTTAGAGTTTTTTTTTTTTCATTTAATAAGGATGGTAAAGGCGAATCTAAGATTTGATTACCAAGACCAAGTATTTTTTCTGTGGTTCTGGGACCAGAAACTAAAAGATTATGAAACAGAATATGTGTTAAGTAGACTCAATTTTATTCATGGTGCTTTCTCCCCTATTGAAAGTAGATTTCATGCACAAAAGAAAGTATTAGCTATGTCTAGTATTGCTGTCACTTTCTCGTATTCTTTATGGATCGGATATATGTACTTCACTTTTTCTTTTGTGATGGTTAAATTTTGTGAAAAGCAATGAAATTCAATTTATTTATAAACAATCTTTAAATACAGTATTTACGATTTCATTCTAACACTAAATCACAACATAACCTACATCACATTTCAAACTGAAACGAAACTCATTCGACTTTCGCGACGGTTATTAAAAAAAACAGACGCTCCAATCGCGCGCGCTATAAGATTAATATCCGGTGCAACGGGCGCGGGCGGAAGCGCGCCATCTTGTTCTTATTCTACATTCAAATGAAGATGCGATCTGTGGTTGTGTGTAGCGCTTGCTGTCTGAGAAAGCTAGTTAGCTGTATTGGCCATTTTGTTTTTTTAAATAGTAATTCTCGAACCTTTAACCATGTCTTTAAATGATGTAAACGACGAGCTCGTTTTAACATGTGTTACTTTTTCAAGCAAACACTACTGAACCGATAACGCTGAAATTTGGTATGCAGGTAGCTGAAGACCCAGAATAAGGCATAGGCTTTTTATCCCGGAGTTCCCGCGGGAATAGGGTTTCCACGCGGACGAAGTCGCGGGCGGAAAGCTAGTTAGAAATAATTTCCTTTTTATTATTTAATTTATTTTATCTATCCTTCTTTTTTTTAATTAATTTTTTTGTTTTATAATTAGGGCAACCATTCCATTTATTTTGTTATTCAATTTGTTCGTGCTAACTATATACCTACCTTATGTAATTACCTACCCAGGTCAAACCCTCAATACATTAGAAGAAGATAATCCAACATTCCGAATTCCAAATTTAAACTTCCCCACTCCGTCTTTGCGCTCATTTTTCCCCCTCCCCCCGAAACTTTGACGTTTCCGTAGTACAACTTCCGCCGACTGCGGCCGCGGGAGCTTTAATCAATTTTTCAACTCCACTCCTAGTTGGAGGGATTACTGTTGAAGTGCTATGTTGGCTGTATAGCGATGTCTTTGCTTGATTTTGCATTAAAAAAAAATACTTTTAATATAGATATTAGGATCACTGATTGTTGAAGTGTTATGATGACTATATGTTGATTCTTTTGATTGACTACTTATACTTTTAAAAAAATCGGTCTTGTGAGAGTCGGATGTGCGCACGACGTGTTCTGCACCAATATTGTAAAAAAACTTGTTTGTTGTATGTGAGCCCCCTTGGTTATTTTTTGTTATAGTAGCAATAGAAATACATCACCAGTGAACATTTTAACGGTATAGCTATCCCCATTCTTGAGGTACAGCCTCATGTCTAGCAGACAGACGGACGGACAAACAGCCAAATCTTAGTAATAAAGATCCATTTTTACCAGTCAAGTCTTAGTAATAAAGTTCAATTTTTACCTTTAGGTAGGGAACCCTAAAAGGCAACGAATGAAATGTGTACAAAAATATGTTCCTTAACAATTGGCTTAGGCTTTTTTACTTGGTTTGCTAGGGTGTATCAAAATATATAAAAGGAGAAACTGAACGACTGAATCACTGACTGACATATCGACGCACAGCCTGAACGGCTAAACGTAGGCACTTGAAAAAGGAACGGACGTAGCTTAGGTACCGTAGAGGTGCACTAAGAAAGGAATTCCCGAAATTCTCACGGGAACGGGAATAATCGGGAAGATCCATTTTTATGAAAAATCTAAACCGCTTGAGATAGACGCTTGAAATTTGGCATGATTAGATACGTTCGAAAACTTAAAGCTTAGTTACAAAAAGGATATTGCAAAATTCCTTCGGAAACAAGAGTTATTGGGAAAAAACTTTTGAATGTAAAATCCTGTAGTCCACGCGAACGAAGTCGCGGGCACAGCTAGTTCAATATACTTGTAATAATTTTATAATAACGTGTTATTAGATTTGGATGACTATAGAATTTAGCTTTTTGACTACATCGTACAAGACAAGCTTTTTGTAAGCTTTTATAGAGCTCGCAAAAAGCTTGTTCACGCCTCAAAGGTTCACATTGGACGGCTACAAAAAATCTCACTGATCAACAAAAATACAATACAACCTACGAGCTAACGCAAACGCGCGCGTTACGCGTGTAAATCGTAACGGAAACGTAACGTATTCTAAGTGAACTTATGTTGGGCGGGCGGCCGGTGGTATGACAGGGATGCACTTGGGCATTCAAGTTAATATAGTTGTTGGAAAAAAGAGTCGGCAGTGTATACCATTTAGTTAATAGTATTTACATAACTAGTAAGTAAACACAGTGTAACAGTGAAGGAAAACATCGTGAGGAAACCTGCACACCTACGAAGAAATTCTTAGGTTGTGTAGTCAACCAACCCGCACTTGGCCAGCGTGGTTGATTAAGGCCTTATCGCCCTTAATTTTTAGTTTAGGGTAGAATCACATTACGATTAAAAACATATTATTTAGAGACCCGACGATTCAAACTCTTTTTCATTTCAAGCATTCAAGTTTAAACATTTTATATGGGACATTATTATAATGCGTTTTTGATACTAGTTTTCAAGTAAGAATGAATATTTATGCTCTCAAATTGCTTTTCTTTACAAGAATTAATTGTTTATCTCGAAAATAAGATGCATACTTGGATATGGTAAACTAGATGAAAATTATAGTTTTGTCATTTCTTAGTACCTACAAAACCTTAAAAAAATAACAATCTCGCGCGGATTGTTATATTTTTTTAATACAAATAGACAATAAATTCGAATACTCACAAAAATAACCAACAACAAAACTCCCGAATGCGGCCCAGGCAGACCCTAACAGAAAATATAAATTGGGATTCATATATTTGCGAGGCCTGTGGGGTCCAAAAGTGTTTTGAAAAGTAGTTCGGCTGCCCTAATTCCTTTAGTTTTACTGCCTTTTTGGGTGTTTTTAGTTCGGTCCGCTGTAAGGGTCGGTGTTTGGTTAGGCGGCCCTTTTTTAGCCGGGACGGGTAGTTTTAGTTCGGGATGGGGGGTTCGAAAACTCTTGAATGTAAGGGCTGGCAAGGGAAACATATGGTTACGGAAACGTCTGTGATATTTTAAAAGCCTTAGTTATTGTAGGTGACTTAGTGTAGCGTATGATGCAGGTTCAAAATATATAATTTATGCCTTAGGAGTGAGAGCTATTCGCTATCCCGCAAGTCTGGTGGTGATGGATATTCAGTTAGGAAAAAAATCTTGTGCATTTAAAGAAATATGTGGCGGCGAAATCGCGGCGGTACCGCCGCGATCGAAATCGCCCAAAAAGTGCTAGGTGTGAACAGGCACTAAGAGGATTCTTCTCGCTAGAATCAGCATTCCGAAGCAGTCGTAGAATCATGCGATTGCTGTATTGACGATTTATAAGGGCAAGTAAAATGCCTATAACTAAAAACTAACTAGATTGACGCAGCGACCCAAAAGGAGTCTTGGCCTCCGATAATAAGGACCTCCACCTAGGCCGATCCTGCGACACTTCTCGCCAGTAATCCGCATGGAGCAGATCTTTCACGACCTCGTCTATAAGTATTTTTCTCCACTGACTCGGACTGGCTCGATAGAACAGTGGTTAGTGACCCTGCCTGGCAGTTCCAAGAGTCGTGGGTTCAATTCTCACTCGGGACTAATCCGTGTCTAGGTATGATTATGTATTTGAGTATGTATTTATAAATATATATGTATGTGTACCAGTCTTTGACGCCCATAGTACAAGCTTTACTTAGTTTGGGGTCAGATGACTGTGAGTGGAAATGTCCCAGATATTTTTTTTTAATGTTTTAATTTATTATTTTGATTTTGGATGATGAAGGTGAAGAGGTCGGTGCTGAAACTAAATTATAAAATGAAAAAAAATTAAAAAGCCCTTTTTTTTCTTTGTATGCCAGCCCTACAAAGGTCGCTTCACAGTACGAGCGTCTGTATAATTTTTGGCGTCGATGCGTCGTTATAGTTTTTAGTGAGGATTTGCAAATACGAATCGCGTTTCTGCTGTTCGAATTAACTTTGAACTCGCTGAATTATAATTTGGGACACACTTTTAGCTTGAAAACCCCTTAGGCAGCCCTTTTTAACATTTGTGTATGTAGGCAAAAGTGTTATAAAATGTAGAGCTCATACAATACTCTCTCATCCTGTATATGATACTGTATTTATTGGACTTCCACCGAAAAAGCTTTATGGACTCGACTATTAGTGGATTTATTTAAATTATCTTTCTGATCAATATCGATAAATATTTCTGATCAATTACTGACCTTAGTGATTTAAAAACAAATCGAACTCTATATTCAATACTTTTGGTATATGTAATTCGTAAATGTGTTATTACATATTCCAATGGTGTAAAAAACACAATCAAGTGTTTTAGAAATCTAAGGCCTGAATATATATTCTACCTATTATAATCAACATTTCTTTGGCAAGTTACTCCGAAAAATAAACTGTCAATCAATATTCCCTCAACCAGTTTCTTAAAAAAACTGTAAATCAATATTCCTTTGACCAGATATCAATGAAAAAAAAACTTAACAGCCATCACCCAGCGCCATATTCTTTTCGACAACAAAACGCCCAAATTTTCTAACGAAAACACGATACCAATTACTGTGCCGCGCGTATCGCTCAATTTATCGCCCCCACCAAGAAAACGGGACTCTTATCGGGCGGGAACTATAGAAATTAGCTGTCGAATTAATATCCGACAATTAAATTTCCTTAGCGAGTGGGGGGAGGGGGGAGAGCGTTCTTGGAACGCTTGTACTTGCGTACCTACAGCTATGTTGGAACGAGCGTAGTTTCCGTAGCTTGTTCGAATTTTGTTCTACATAATTTCGGTACGTTTCAAAAACATAATTAATTTCGTTTATAGTTTTTTTTTCACAACATTTGGGCAAAGGAGTCTCTGAAAAAAGTCTTAGGGATAAAATATTCTGTATATGTATAACGTATATCTATGCCCACCGATATCTTATCATATTTATAATTTTTTATTGACTTTTAAAATCTCACTTCAGATTTTAAGTTATTTTGTCAGATTAATGTATAACATTAATCACTAGACCAGAAGGTTCTTTTAAAAGTTAATATCAGAAACTTCTCTACACTGCATATACTCGTACATATATTCATTCATACAGATAGCGATAATTGAAGTATTACCGTAGCTGCGAAACTCTTTTCACCGCGTTTTAAATATAAATGCGGAATAGTTTAATTTGGCACATAGAGATAAACACAAAATTACATTCTATTCTATGCATTTACTTTTGATTAACGTCATTGAAAGCCCGCCAACGCATCAACCCTCCATCTTGTAACTTCTTTAATTCCAAGATGGCGTCTAACGACGGACCCGGCATTCGAGTCACGAGCACCTGACAAAAGTGTTGCATCCGAAGCGACTTCGGAACAAATTCAATAAAGTTCGCCTGAAACTGCGCTAAGGGGAATACATAATTTCTTAGTGTCTCTTTGTGTGCCGTTAGGGAGGAGACAGTGTCGATAACTTACGATGTTATTTGATTTTTTTAATTTTTTAGAAGCAAAGACATTCAATAAATGTAGTACATACGTAGCCGCGTTTTTTTTTTTGGTCTGAAATTATAACCTCTACATAAAATGCAACTTTGCAACACTGAGAGATACTTTGGAGATTTTTTTTATAATAGGCTAACAAGATGACCTGGACTATGAGATGGAGCGCCACCTGATGGTAAGCGGTAGTGAGATCCAAATATGAGGTCGAGAGGCACAATAGACCATATTGAGCCTGTCGCACTCATCCTAAAGGCCTGCTTAAATTCCGTTTCACGCCCCGACCGAAGAGCCCGGGATCCTAGGGAGGGGAAACATGAGCTGGAAGGGCATTCCATGCCTTAATGATACGTGGCAGAAAAGAGAAACTAAGCCTCTTAGTCCGAGCCACCAGCGCCTGCATTGATTGCGCACGAGACAATTTTTTTCCTAACTGACATACGATGATGGTTTGGAGTAGTCGCTTCATCATCACCAGACCGGGAAACCCGGGAGAGCGGGTGGCTCTCACCCCTAAAGAAGTACATACATACATACATACATACATACAATCACGCCTTTTTCCCAGAGGGGTAGGCAGAGATCACTTCCAGCGATCCACTTTTCACCTCTGTGGGAAACGTGACGTGACGGGTTGTGGACCACGTCGCCGCCATTCTGCCTAAAGAAGTAAGAGTACAATACATTAAATAGCAGATTTTTCTACATTTAATAACGCATCAATCACAACAGTATATCTTTTATATCCAATTTAGTGTCAGCCTAAATCCCACTCTCTTTCAGTCTCCTCATAAAAGTGACAATCAATATTTACAAAAACCTTACATCGAATATCGACAAGAAAAACCATCGACAACCCTCCATCCCTACCGCCCCGCACCAATGGCGTTACTATTTAAATCTAGTTACAAGTTCTGAATGTATTTTGTTAATTTCAAGTAAGTTGGGACATGAAAATTCCGTAGGAGCAGGTGCGGACCAACTTGCGCCTTACGACTCTTTCGAGAGAAGTGTTTTGCCCTTGCCCGGCGGTGGGAGGGGGCATAAATAATAGAGTTGGGTTGTATTGTTACAATTCAAATTGTTGTCAAAAATTGGCGCGGTGCGCGCCGCATTCGGAATTCGAATTGGTCCGCCATTTTTGGGAGACTAATGAGTTTGTAATTTGATTGGATTTTGTTTTTTTTTGAGGTTTTGTGTTGTCTTGAGAGAAACTCATACTACGTTGACCTAAATGCGGCTTTTATGTCTACCCTGGCTACAAATTGCTTTGTTGTACTTTTTTTAATTCTGAAAGAAAGGGCTATGTGACATTGATTTGCCATATTAATATGTAGAACGAAAGATTATGTAATAGTGACTTTACGTAAAAAAAAACGAGCCTATACAATTTCACTACAAACTTTCAAAGTAGTCGGCAACGAAAAGATACTAAACACCTTGTATGGCATATAACCTATGGCTTTAAGATAAAAAAAAAATTGTTTCGCACCCAGCACATTTGAAAACACGAAAGAAGTAACCAAGGACAGAACTTTGGACCCTTTTATCAAGGAAAAAGTTCTATATTCGGCTTACCTAACTTTTTTTTTCGAATTAAACCTCCTTGCAACTCGCGTCTCATTACGCGTGACGTCATCAGCGAATTTTCCCGCGCCCCGCTCCGCACTCCGTGCCGAGCATACGGCGCGCTCAATTCAAACTTGGAACTCTAAGTTGGAGCGTTTGAAAATTGAGCCCGATTTAAATACAACATGGCCGACCGATACGTGCTTGCGCTGCGGGAACTCTTCGAACGTCATTGGCTTAAGAAAATAAATTAAACTTGGATTTACGGGTGGAGTTAAAAATGTAAGATGTTAAGCTTACACCACGTCACTGTCTTCGTATTTTTACCGTAAAGTCATCAATACTCAAAACTTATGTCGGTACAAAATTTTAAGAATATTGTCTACTTAACTACATATAGTATTTTTTTTTATTCAAATTTGGTGATTGCCATGGAACCATTGTCATCTGTCATTTTCAACTTATTTAGGCCAGTTCGTTTGATTGCAAATTTAAAAGAGTTAACCAGCTTGTTAGAATCAGGTGTGTTTGTAAGTAAAAGCTTACAGGAATGGATCTCCCACCAGCCTCATTCTTATCTATTAACTAGGTTCAAAATTACAAAGATGGTGGTTCAACAAAAGAGTTCGAAATCTAATCAATCCAGCCAGTATCTTAAAATTTTCGAAGAACATGATCTTGGCACTGGCCAAGCAGTTCCAAAGTCTCTTTCAATAAAACAAAAAAGCGTCCAATTTAACCAACCAGTCCTGGAGGAAAATTTGCATCGAGGTTAGTTTTTACTTCTACTAATGAAAAACAAAGAATTTGTCACAAGCCATCCAACTACACCAATTCCAATGTCAAATGTCAATGCCAATCAAGTACGAAATTAAAGAGTGATTATTATATTATATGAAGTAACCTCTTTTGTTTAAAAGAGTTTAGTCCAAGCCAACCAGCCGGTACCTTTCGAATTTCAAAGAACATGATCTTGGCACTGGCCAAGCAATTCCAAAGTCATCAAGTTTGCAATTAAAAAGTAAACTACGCCTGTCTTACAATACGACTAGGCTTTACGGGCTAAGATCCCTCTGCCTTTCCCTGATGGGATACATTGGATAAAAAAAAACTTTCAATGAAACAAAAGAGTTTATTGTTTCAGAGGTTGAATAAAAGAGTTTAGTCAAATCCAACCAGCCATCGCTGAAGAACAATTTGCATGGAGGTTAGTTTTTATCCCATCCTCGATCGAACAAAGCAGTCTGCATGCAACATCCGCGTCGTATTTCAAACGGTTCGCTTCCCGGATCCGGGCTCCTTGCCGAGAGAGAAGTAAACAAATTTTCTGCAAGGATATGAGGGCCGGGCCCCGAGGGGGGCGCGCCCCCCCACTAGGGCTGGTATCTACAACAAGACTACCTTATTGGAGAACCTGCTAATGTTTGGGGGAAATGAAATGATTTATTCTGCAATTAGTTTTCAAGAAATACTTTTGCAATTAATAAGTTAAATTAATTATTATAATAAATAGGTATAATCCTCCCCTTTTCCTTCCCCCGTCATATATCCTTGCTACTCGTGGGAACGCAATGACCTTGTTAAAACAATGCACAAGGCAGAATGGCGGCGACGTGGTCCACAACCCGTCACGTCACGTTTCCCACAGAGGTGAAAAGTGGATCGCTGTAAGTGATCTCTGCCTACCCCTCTGGGAAAAAGGCGTGATTGTATGTATGAATGTAATAGGTATAATTAAGCCAGCGACTTAGTCCGCGTTTTTTTAGAGTGTACGTAATCGTGGTAGGTATATAAAGTGTTTTTTAAGGCGTCGAGCAAAAGCGAATCGATATGAATCTACATATCACACTACAACTTCTTTCCTGGGGGCGTATTACGACGTTTTAATTCCAGTCAGTTTAATTACTGGTATCGACTAACTTCGTGTTTTTGGTACACTTAGTTGTGCGCTATGGTGGTGGAATCATACAGACCGATATAACCCCTCCATCATCTATGTAAATTTTAAAAAGAACTGTAGTAATAACAGATCTGTATTATAGCTACCGATGCCATTCATAAAACTGGCTGGAATCGTAAGTCGCCAGGAGTGTCAAAATAAAAAAAAATGCAACTTCAAATTCAAATTCAGAACCTCCTTTTTCGAAGACGCTTTAAAACCAACTTATCCCTAACTAGCCAGTACTCGACAACCCTAAGTAGTAGTTAAGGTTTCGTCTGTGTGCGTACCCCGGTGTTCGGTGCATGAGTGTGATCTTTTCGGATAAGCTTTTTAGATGAGGGTTGAATTTGATATTCGGAAAGACGGTTTTATAACTACCGCGGGTAACTGCCTCTCCTGAATACGTACCTGTGCTTTAATTGTTATTTATATGATTGTGTGTTCGTTTGATTGTTATGTAATAGAGTTGAAGACGCAATGATATAAGGAATGATCAACTATGAGTTATCACTTCTCTATTGAAGTGGATGATGATTCTTTTTTTTCTAGTAAGCTTATGTAAAAGATTAAAAAAGGCACATTGATACAGCTTTCCGAGTATTAATGTCAGTAAAATTTATAACGACATTCATTAGAGGTAGCGATGTCGCTATCTAATAAAAAATAAATTGAGAAAACGTATAAAAAAATGAAACGTGTTAAATTTCGTAGAACTAAAGTCAATTTAGGTTTACAAAAAAAAGTCCAAAATATAAATTATGTTCAAAAGCAAACTACAATTTATAATTTATGAACTCACACGTCCAAATCTTTTAAAATTATCATATTATCAACCAAAGAAATAAAACCTTACTCAAAATACACCGGGATAGCAAACGTCGAAACAAAATACTATCAACAAACTAAACTAAACAGAATACGCAACCAAAAAGGTCCCAAAAAAAACTATAAATTTAAAAAAAAAACCGCGCGCCCGACCTCCCCAAAAACTCAACCGAAATTCGAACGCCAACAAAAATCAATCGTGCATTCTATTCTTGGCGTTGCTAAGTAAGTAACCTCCCCTTTTTTAACCCAAGAATCATTTTAAGGCGGGCCCCGCCCGTCGGGTGGGGGGAACGCGGGGTTTTTTCACCCTTTGAAGAATTGCCCCAAGGCGAGGGGGGAGACGCGGGTGTGTGCGTGTAGTTATTAAACGAATTGAAAAGGGTCGCGTTTTTGAACGTAACTATGCGGTCGCTTCCTCGGTCGATAGCCAAGCTCTTTGTCTCGCTCATAGTTGGAATATGCTATGTTTTTGTTAGCGTTTTGCGTGTTACCGGTTTTGTTTTATGTTGGGCTGTTCTTATGTTTATCTTCATTCAGTACTTACTATGTCAGCAGTGGACAGAATGGACTGATGATGATGATGATGATGATGTACAACTAATTTAGAATAGAATAGAATAGAAATGTGATTTACTGGATAAGCCATGCTGAGATCTTTCCTTTTGCTCAATTTTCTTTTAGTATTTTAAGTAACAATGTGTAAAATTTATGAAGCAATCAGGCAATAAACGTTTTTTTCATTGTTATGTTATTAAATAATTATTACGATACAAATGACCCGACCTCGCTTCGCATGACTCCCTCTATCTATAAAAAAAAAACCATCAAAATCCGTTCGGTAGTTTTGAAGATTTAAGCAAACATACATACATACAAACAGACGCTTCAAGCGACTATGCTTTATACTATCTAGTGACTTCATTATACTCTTGATAGTAAAAGCCGCATTGTTAAAGCAATATCCTTGATATTAACTGTTACAAGTAATTCGGCGGTATCTCTGTACAAAGAATTATAAAGATAAAATATATTATGCAAGCAATAATTAAGTTTCAGTAAAATACAAAGGGTAAAGAAACTAAATTGATTGATCATTCAATAGCAGACTCCGTAATTTAATAAATTCAGTTGTGCTTTAAATATTTTAAAAAAAATGTGTATGATATCGCGCGCAACGCAACATGTATACTTCTTCCACTCGGGCCTGTTACAGTTACTCGTCTACTCTGTGTCCACTCCTTTCACTCCTATATCATCTATTACGGAATTAAAACGAGATTATTACATTAAGAAAAGATACTACAACTACAATTTAATCCATAAACAATAATCTATAACAACATTCAGAAAATCTCAAAACATCATAAGATGTACATTCTTACCTACCTAAAACTCAACATACAAAGATCTCTCAAAAAATTACTACTCATTAATTGCATTCACGAAAACACTCTAAATAAATAAACCTTTGATCTTCCGCCGAATGAATAAACTGCCATCTTTTAAAAGCCTCCTTAAGCTCGAGAGGGTTCGCATCCCCCCATTTTTCCCCTCTTGCATTGTAAGGCGCGACGGGACGGCGGCAACACCCCGATCTCCCCCCAGAATTCGGTATAAAAGTGAGGGTTACAAGTCTTAGGGCAAAGATAAGCAAATGAGTGCCGCAAACGAAAGAAACGTATACAGGATGTTGGCGAAAATGGTTTGTCATATTATTTTTTATTTTTTAGAGAAAAAATGTGCTTTGAAAATTTAAAGACTTTGTATTGAGTACAAAAAAGCGTTGATGGCCGAGTGGTTAAGGACGCCATCTCAAATCCCGCCACGTACCACTGTGTTTGCATATTTACGATGATTCGATGCTTTAACGGAGAAGGTCACGAATCGGTAATGAATCGTGAACCTGCACACCTACGAAGAAATTCAACCAACCCGCACTTGGCCAGCGTGGTTGACTAAGGCCTTATCGCCCTAGTTTAGGGTAGGCCCGTGCCCCAGCAGTATTATTAAGACTTTATCCATCCGTTTGACACCAAGCTGTTATTTTTTCCTGTCATACGATGATGGCTTGGAGTAGCCTCGTCATCATCACCGGACTTGCGGGGGTGCGGATGGCTTTAACCCCATAGACCGTATGTCATGAAACACCATGGTAATTTTATAACTTGACACACAAGCACTTTAGTTCCTGTTATAGAATTTGCAAACCATGTAACCTTTCGGATAGGCCCATGGTTCCAAATTTAGAACGTTGGCGAAAATAGAAAAGGGTTAGTTATAATAGTAAATAATAGTGCCAAGGTAGGATGAGTGACCATAAACTATTAGTACCTATACTCGATATGCCAGGCAGTTTTTAGATTAATTTCACTTGCGCATGTACTTAATTGTGACTCTTTTAAAAAGAAGACTTGTATTAAAAATTCACTTTAAATAAACTAAGTGAGGCCTAGAGGTTATATAAAGTTGATAGAAATATAGGAACACTAAATATGTCCGGAATATTTACCATGTTGTTTAGTTTTAATGAGCTCCCGATATTTCGGCACTGTTGCAAGCGCATGATCACGGGTCAACGTGGTTAAGTCAACCTGTGATCATGGCGCTTGAGTTTTCTAATATGTGTTACTAGGACAGTTTGAAGTTTTTTCTTAAATAATGAAAGGAAATATTTGATCTTTTATTTTTTACAGATAAATTATTGTCTAATGCGTTAATTACAAATCATTTCATAGCATTAAATTCGTTTTTTCATATGGCTGGAATAGATAAGTAAATAGGTATGGACGCCCATAAATGTCCCATCAAATTTGGTTCCATTAGCCTAGCATTCTGGTTAATTCAATCTATAAAAGTTAAGACTTTCTAGAACTTCTTTTCTTGGGTATACCCATGATAAGAAGTTTTTTTCTTGGCTATACCCATGACAATAATTGATTGATGATGATAAAGAACGTAGATCACATTCAAGATCGCATTAAGCCACCAATATCCAACTGAAACCCAACTGAAACTCATTGCGCAACAAATACAAAGCTCAGCACCATTTTTCACCCCTTGCCTAATTACACGTTACCCCAAGAAACAGCGGCGAACATAAATTCACACTCTATATAAACATTTGCACCCTTGCGAAAATCTTCGCGACTCATTACACGCCCCCTAGCGGGCGGTGGGGGCGAATCTTCGTTCAAATCTCTGACGTTTTATCTAAATGGGCCTCGAAATGGGTGTCGTTTGTACTAATGACCTCGAAGAAATAGTAAGACGTGGATTCGCGACGTTGAGTTAGTGCGAAAATGGCTGGGCGGGGTTGAGAGATCGGTTGAATTGATAAATAAATAAGTGTATAAATAAATTTAAAAATTTTGATTTTGAATTTTTTTCATCTTTTCCCACACCTTTTTATACAACAAATTCGTACACCAAAATTTTAGGTATCTAATTGTCTCTTACCGTATTACCAGATGAAAAAATACTTAAATGAAATGGTTAATGCGACTGTAGTCTATAATTATAATTATTTGAGATAATGTAGTAAAACTAAATTCTTTCTTCTTTATGTTCCAATTTTTGTGAAAAAGATTATCTCTGATAGTTCTTCCAAAACCAAAGTCCAAAGTCTCTCATAATCGGATATTTTACCTATTTTAAAACGCGCAATATTTGATAGTCTAATAAAAAGATCTTGAATTGAATCCTTGAATTGTCAGACAAGCTTTGGTAACCTATCCATCTTCGTCTTTAAACTGTATCCCCATACCTCTCTTCCGTCTTAAACCTATCACTATTTTTCCTTCCTATATACAACTTGCAATAAATAAGAATTGGCACCTTCTATATACGCCATCTGTCTTTTAAGTAACCATTCTTTCCTACCTACGTTTCGTCTTAAAACCGTCACTATTCCCTCCCCCCTCCCCTATTATTTGTCTTAAACCTATTACTATTTATACCTGTGACTCGCGATAAATAAGAATCGGAAGGGTCTTTAAAAAAAAACATCTGCCTTTCAAAAAAACGTTCTTTCCTACCTACGTTTTAACTGTCACTATTTTTCGTCTCAAAACCGCCACTATATTACCTCCCACCCCCCATCCTTCGTCTTAACCCTGTCACTATTTTTACCTCCAACTCCGCGATAAATTAGTAGGGAACCGGGAACCTAGGTGTTTCCCGGAGGCGGTAGGCGGGAGGTGCTACGCCATAAATCGTGGCTTCCTAAACGAGAAAACGTAATGAAACGCCGTGCATTTTCTGGAGGCGCGGCATCAGTCAGCCGCCGCGGCAAGGATAACGGTGTAGCTGAGTTTTCCACTGCTGATATTAACCGATAAACTGTATATGTTACGGTCAATGTGAGCAATCGGTAATTATCTATAATCACCGGTAGTTATAGATAAATACCGACGCACATGGTAAATGTGGTGAATTATTCAAATTTACCGGTAATTATATAAAACTCCCTCGCGACTGAGGTAAATGTTGACATTGCTGACAAAAATCACAAGTACTCTGCAATTCCAAATGTCACAAAACTCAAACCTGCAAAAATAATATTAACGAGAAAGAATTTTAAGAGTTCTACTGATAATTGCCTGCAAATTTGATAATTTTTTTTAACTTTATTTTTATAAGATAATATTTTTTTTAAAACCAAACTTGAAGTTTGTTTTCTAGATATGTCTTGTTTATTTTATAACTAGCTGTGCCCGCGATTTCGTTCGCGTATACTACAGGATTTTAGAAACAAAAGTTTTTTCCCAGTAACTCCCGATCCCGTAAGAATTTTGCAATACCGCGTTGCAAGTAAGCTTTACATCTATTAGGGTACCTGCATGCCAAATGTCAATCATCTATCTTACGCGGTTTAGATGTTTTCATACAAAAGTTTTTTCCCGCTAATTCCCGTTCCCGTGGAAATTTTGCAATAAGCTTAATCGCAACAGGAGCGATTAAGCTTTAAGTTTAATAAGGTATCTGCATGCCAAATTTCAAGCATATAACTTAACCTGTTTAAATTTTTTTCCTGCTAATTCCTGTTTCCTGTTAGAATTTCGGGAAATCCTTTCTTATTGCACTTTTACGGTACCTAACCTACGTCCAATCAAAATCGTAAGTTCCAGCGTTCAAAGTTGACAAAGTTTCATACAAACTTACCCCCATATTTTATTGTTAATTTAATGAGAATATATTTTATGTTTTGCTTCACCGAACAGAAGGTTTGGTCTTTTGATATTCGAGGAATATTTTTGTTTGACGGATGTTTGTAAACAAATTTTATTATAATTAGGACTAGAATTGTTTATATCCTAATAAACATTTGATTAAGATGTTTACATAAATAAATAAATATTTGGGACATTTCCACAAACTAAGCACAGCTTGTACCTACTTTTGGCGGCAGAGACTGATAAATATACATATATATTTATAAATACATACTTCAACACATAATCACATCTAGACCCGAAACAAACACCGATGTACATCACAAATATTTATTTGCCCCGAGTGGAAATCGAACCCAGGACACTTGGAACCGCCAGCCAGGGTCACTAACAAAACCATTGTTTCACCGAGCCAGTCAAGTCAGGTTGATTTTATTATTTACCACATTTACAAAAAGGGTATGTTAGTTTTATATAATTACCGGTAAATGTGATTAATTCGATAGTTTTTACCACCTCTACCACGAGCACTGATAATTATGCATAGTTACCGGTAATTATACATAATAACCGCTCTATCCACATTAACCGTAACATATATACGTAACTGAGAGGTGTAACGTTAGAGTCGTTACTCTAACGCTACATCATTCAATAAGGCATTAAAAATATACTTGTTTTGAGCTTTAAAAAATATAATAATCATCCAACTCGAAAGCATGAGAAGCGATCGTTCTTTTACGAGATGTGACGTAATCATGTACTACTTGCCGCATGAAGTCAATGATTAAAGCTAAAGAAGCTTTCCTCCCCAAATAATAAAGCGGTTCGAGCGTGATTTCGAGTGTCGTTTATCCCTTTCTTAAAACCGGTATTTATTGATTTGAATAAAAAAAAACTGCACAGATCTATTTTACTACTAAGATAGAATCCTTGCCGGAAAACAACTACTAAAATTTCACGGTGTAGAGACAAACAGACTTAATAAATAATAAATATCTAGGACATCCACACACGGTCATATGATCTCAAACTAAGTGGAGTTTGAACTATGAATAATTCTGCATTTATAAATACTAACTACTTTCAGGGATTCAGCTACGACCTTCTACTTTAAGTCTCTCTACCTCCAGCGCCAGAAAACAAATTACAAATCATCTGCTAGCCAAGACACCAGCGCAAATGACTCACTTAAGGCTAAATTGCGCTCCAGGATTGCGCTGCGAATTTCCTCGGTTGCCATTTAAAACGCGTTATTGTTGCGTTCCCAGATTAATGGAATGGATTGGGTATTCGTTATTTGGTAATATCGATTTGTTTTGGAATGACGAATATTTGAATAATATCTGTTGTGTATGTTATGGGAAAGTAATAAAAATTTCATTGCGTAGTATTGTCTATTATTGTATCATATATGAGCATGTTATATTAATTTTACAGATAAAATACATACAAATATACGTTTTATGGATTATTACATATTGTTTTTAACACGCGAGTTTAATCCGTAAAATTAATTTTCATGCGTGTTTCGTAACGTACCTATTGTTCCGCGCAGAAAAATGTGAAGAAATTTTATCGGAACTCCATTTTTTGCTCTTTCTTAGATTTCTCTAAAAATACTTTCCTTATAAAGTCAATGTATATGCCTTTATAGACCTTATACCTATGTATAAGGTTTATAAAGGCTGTACCTATGTACAGCAGTAGTATTATGCTACCACCGAGACTGAATGCTGATTATTCCGTGAAGACTCCGGCAAAAAATTCTGTTGGGTTTGTCATAGTAACGTGGGTATACGTGGATGTTTTCCAATAACTCTTACTACGTTTTTGTACTTTTTTGAGTGGCTTTTAAATAATTTCAATCAAATTATTAAAATGTAAGAATTTTATATAACAATCGGACAGCGAACATTTTTTGGATTTTATCTAATAAAAATTACAAAAGATTTTACACTTCATAGTTTGAGAACCATGTAGGATAATCACGCTGATTCGAAGGGGAAGTATTTTGAATAACTGAGTTCAATCTCTAACGAAATCGATTTTCGTAATTCGATTATATCGATTTGATTGTCGGTATTTTGAATGTGGAACGTGTGGGTTAGGGTGCGTTCAATACTGAGAGGTAATTTTATAAGTTTTTGTTTTAAATCCTGTCTACTTTTCTATTAACCTACTTTAAAAAATAAGAAGATTATGTGTTTCTCCCGCTTCTATTTTTTGGTTACAATTGATTGGTTTAATATATCAAGCGACTAGGCAATACATTTTCTGTTTGAAGTATCTTCCTTTTAGATAGAGAAATAAGATTGTAAAATGAAAATAGTGTCAAAGTACAGGTTCTTATTAAGGTCTAAATGTATGCATGTATGTTTGTTCGCTAAAGTATCTTGAACGAATTATTAGATACGTGGGTGTTTTCCAATAAGTATTAAGATTGTCTAAAACAAACGGAAACAGACTACTATATTTTTAGGGGTGAGAGCCATCCGCTCCCCCGCAAGCCCGGTGATGATGACAAGGCTCCTCAAAGCCATCATCGTTAGTGAGTTAGAAAAAAAAACTATTATATTTTGTTTATGTTTACAAAATGAAGATGGTCTAAATATAAGTTACCTTACTAGACGATCCAGGACATCACTTGATATTTAACAGTCATGTCATATACCAAAGATACCTTAACGTAAACAATAAATTTCACACATTTTCACAATTTTCACTACCGAACTATAATTTCACATGACACATCACGTTAACACTTCAAAAGCCACGTCCAAAATGACACCAACTCACTGTCCAGTGAGAACCGAAACCAGTTTCGGACATTTCTTAAAACCAACCCTTTTCTTGGGGTCTCTTAGACCCGTTCTTACGGTTATGCTTGTGGGGTCGCGACGACACCGGACACTGGGCAGCGTGGGAAAGGGTTGACCATCATGGGGTATTAGCGTCAATATTGTTTTGTTTTGTTTGCAATTGATATGTGATTGTTTGAGGGTTAGTAGCTGTCGCTAAGAGGGTCAAACTATTGTGGGTGGACTGTGATTTTGAGTAGTAGGTGTATGTAGGTATAATTGTTAGATAGAGCAATTGGTTTAGGGCAACTCTGAATGAGGGTTAACGCGTATGAGAAATTCACTAGATGGCAATACGTAGGCGTGAGGTCCAACTGCAGCACGATTGGTTATTTTCGACGTGTCATTGACAGACATGTCAATATTCACCGATCATGTTGCAGTTGGACCTCACGCCTACGTATTGCCATCTAGTGATTTTCTCACATGCGTTTACCCTCATTGTTTTGTTTCAACACGCAATAATGAAACTAATTATTTCCATGTTTACAATAATTGATACATTTGTAATTCGTCTATTTATGAAAACTAAGGACAGCTCTTGTTATTGTTAATGATAATTTGTAATTAATAGATTTAGGAATTAAATTCAGCATAGAATAGTATATCTAATATTTGTTTAGTTGAAACAACTAGCAAATTTAACGCTAATGATTTAAATATTATATTCACAGTACTACTAATCATTTTGAATTTGTTAAGCTTAGCAAAATTTTGCACTGTATTATTAAAGTGATACAAGTACAGTATTCTATTCTAGGAAACCCTTTTGTTAATTATTTGTATGAGTTGCAGCATTTGCAATAAAACTCTACAGATTGAAAAATGAAAAAAAAATTAAAGATTTCGTGAGAAATAAAACCAGTTTTCACCGAAGACTATTGTAGCGTCTTCTCTTAACCTGTTTGTGGACAGGGGTCGGTCTGACCACCGGACAATACTGGACACAGGCGGGGAAGGGCTGATTCTTGCATTAATTACCATAATCGTGTGAAAAATTGTCTACGGCCGAACGCATGTTGAGTGTTGACCCTCATAAGCTCAAAAATTGCGGCAAAAAGAAAACTACAAAATGTACAAAAGCTCAAAAAGTTTCCTATAGATTTAATAAAGTAAATATATTAATAAGGTAAGGTATATCTAAAAATAGTTATCTTAGTTTAGTAATTACAATAAGGATGTTGAGTTCAAGATTGCAATATCTTGATGTAAAAAAAAAGGTCTTTAGGTGAAATATTTATTTGCCCATTTTAAACTTTGTGATTGAAGAATAAAATATACACAAAATTGATAATTGATATGAATCAATAACAATTGATGAGATTAATTGATAAGATCTAGTTTTCGTATTTCCTCAAAATACAATCATATAAATAAATCAACAGATAATCAAGTGCATTTTTTTTCCTAAAACCATTTATAAGGCCCCGTACACAAAGGGATACATCAGGAATTCGTGTTTCACCAAACTGTTACTAAAAAACTGTGATATTTCATAGAAATGTTGTTCACATTAAGATCCACGTATTGCGAACACCTCTGTATAAAAACATTTAGGAACATAAAACGGATATTTAAGAGAGGCTATTATACAATCAAAAAAGTGATTATTTCTACAAATTTGTACGGAACCCTTCGTTCGCGTGTCTGACTAGCACAAGGAAGGATTTTTTCTCTATGTCACTTTATAAAGTTTTAAAATTATATGTTTATTATATTTTTAAAGTAAAGCCTATTTTTACAAAAAAAAATCTAGGCGAAACCAGTTCAATAAACCCTTGCCTAAACCGAGTGTGTAGTAGCGACATCTGTGAGAACAGAGCATAAAATATTATTACTGATTAAAAACTCAAATCTTAGACCACATTAAGCCAGAAAAATGAAGTATAGTTTGGAAGAATTTCTTTCACTCCCAAATCATAAATAAACCATAATAATACATTATCTTTACGGAAAAATTTATAATGCCATCTAGTGAGCGACGGCATAACTAGTTTTGACATAGTGACATCTAGTGACGCTGGGAGGATTTAAAGCAGCGCCATCTCGTGGAGGGTAGCATAATACAGTTCGAAAAGCTCCAACAGCAGGAAACAGCTTTTATTTTTAAAGAAAAAAATATTAACAATGATTTAATTTATTACAAAATTATTTTATTATAAAACAAAACCTACGTAGGAAGGACGATAGAGTCTCCAATTTAGAGAGGGCCCCTTAAAGGGACTCTCTTAAAGTATATTCACATATTCTCTTATAAGAGAGAACATTGCATAAATCCTAGGACGTTTCCTCTCTTACAAGAAAATTGCTACTAGTAATAATAGACATAAGACAGTGAAGCCTGATTCAAATTGCGACGGAAAGCAATCAACTGAGATTTTCGGGCGCTTATGGCAAATAATACTTATCAGAATTTGTTTGAGTTAGGATTACTTTTAATATCCTGTAATCTTAGTCAGACCATACAGTTTTCATAATCGTACTCTTAAATTGTAAATATTTCTTATTTTCTGTATTATTTTCATGTTTATTAAATTCAAGTAAATTATAATTTATTTTACTTCTTCTAAAAATCAAACATCATCATAACACATTTCACCGTTTTACCCACAAAATTACCCACGTATTACCCATATTTGGGTTGTCTATTATTTGAACGAACACTACACATCAATACATAGTATAAAACAAAGTCGCTTTCGCTGTATGTCCGTATGTATGCTTAGATCTTTTAAACTACGCAACGGATTTTGATGCGGTTTTTTCAATAGATAGAGTGATTCTTAAGGAAGGTTTGTATGTAAAATTTACCCGAAGCGAAGCGAGGGCGGGTCACTAGTTTGGAATAAAACAAATTTTATTTAAACACGTAATTACTTTAACGCATAGTCCGAGCCACAAGTTTTTAAATCACTTATGAATATTAATGAATTTCTTATTTCATTTTTTAAATTATCGTGCATTATAAAAGCTTGTTTATAAAATTTTTTAGCGTTAATTTTTCAATCAAAATAATATACTATTAAAGTTTTTATGAGCCACTGTAGGTTAGTAGGTAGGTTACGAGATTTTTACACATGTATGGGACTAGTTTCAATAGAATGATAAGGTACCACCTATGATAAGAGACATACAATTAAATTATGCATACTTACTCGTAATTACTTAGTTGACCACTAATCTATGTTGTGTTCTATGGTGTTTTTTTTTCTTTTTTGTTGTTGTTCTTCTGTTATGTGGTCAATAAATGCGTTTTATTATCATCAATTACATCTATTCCCGCCACGTACCAATGTGTATTTCAAACTAGAAATTTAGATGTAAGCTTATTGGTCAATGCTCTTACGGTAAAAACATCATGAGGAAACCTGCACACCTGTGAAAATCACAACATAGTAAGTATAAAGCAAAGTCGCTTCCCGCGTCTGTCTGTCCCTATGTATGCTTAAATCTTTAGAACTACACAACGGATTTTTATGCGTTTTTTTTAATAGAAAGAGGGATTTAAGAAGAAGGTTTTTATGTAAGTATAATATACCCGAAGCGAAGTGAGTTTTTTTTTTTCCTAACTGACTAACGATGATGGCTTGGAGGAGCCTTGTCATCATCACGGGGCTTGCGGGGGAGCGGATTGCTCTCACCCCTATAAGCGAAGTGAGTGAGAGTGTAAGTTACTAGTAAATTATAAGGTTGTGTGTAGTAGACCAACCGGCATTTGAACCAGTGACGACCAAGCCCCAGTGGTTGACATCTTGTGGTATCATATACATACATAGTGACATCTAGGATGTAACTATGAGCTGATGATGAAGATGATGATATCTATCTTATAAGAGAGCTTCGCCTATTCTGATGGAGTGATTTCCACTCTTCTCTAATTATGCCAGCACATTCAACTCCTAGTAAGTCATCATGATATTATTATTAAGTGTTGTTTATAAATACGTTAAGAATATACTACATTAAACCTGGGAAAAGGCATGATTTTATGTATGTATGTACATTCTTCTTGGTCTTTTTCTTCCTTTCCTTCCTACTATTTTACCCTGAAATGTTAGTACTGGTCGTAAAAAATGTGCATAAATATAATTTAAAGTGTCTGTACTAAATATATTAGTCTTTACTGGTCTACACGACTTTATGGGTCTACAAATTGTCTGTGTGATTGAGTTTTTTCAGTTTCAATTTCTTCTTCCAATAAGAACGTAATTAGAGAGGAATAATGATTGCCAGACATTTTTTTACAAATTTAGAACCGCTTACATGGCATGGTTGACATGAGGAGTATACACGACTCATTCTAGTAATTTACTAATGCTTTACCACACATGATTATGTAGGTAAGAGCAAAGTGTACGAGTATGTGGAAGCAACGTAGATTTACAATCAGATTAGTAAAACCAATACCAATAATATACTTTAGGCAGGAGTTGAATGCGAGGGCGTGAATAGCGTGCATTTGAGGTGGCCTATTAGGGGTAAGAGCCCGCAAGTCCGGTGATGATGACGAGGCTACTCCAAGCCATCATCGTATGTCAGTTAGGAAAAAAAATCCTTCTTGTCCAATTTATACGCGGGGTGTGAACTGCCGTTCACCATCTAAGCTGGCCTCTCGGGCCTTTTGTGTCTGGAGTAAGGCATCGTTAAAGTCAGGAAAAAAAGAGGGGCGGTCTATGACCAGCAGTGAACGAAGTTATAGCTATATATAGTAGCTGATGATGATCGTGATGAATGTACTGAGATAATTATAGGCACAATTTAAATATAAAAAATATTTCAGCCTGATCCCGTGTTATATTGAAGAAAAATTTCCAAAAAAATCATGTTTGTTGATGAGCCACCACAAATGTTGTTACTTCTGTTTTAATTATTATTTGTTGTATGACTATGACGTACACAAACCCGTCTGACTGTCTGTCAAAAAAAAGTCAGTCAAAGGCTAAATAAAGTTTATTTACCATTTAAATACGGAATCCTAAAGAGATATCATAATTTGTGTCCAACTTTCAAATAATTGTTCTTCTAACTTATAATACCAATATTTCAACATTCACTTCACTTCACTTACCTCTGTAATCTCAAATCAAAGTGGTAATCATAACTTACTTACTAGACTGGCGCAGCGACCCAAAACGAGTCTTGGCCTCCGATAATGAGGACCTCCACCTAGGCCGATCCTGTGCCACTTCTCGCCAGTTGTCCGCGTGGAGCTCGCGCAGATCCTTCACGACCTCGTCCTCCCAGCGGTACCTCGGTCGCCCGACCGGCCGCCGACCACTAGGTCGTCCCCTGTATGCTCGTTTCACACCACGGTCCATGTCCATCCTCTCAAGATGGCCGAGCCAGCGAAGTCTGTGAGCTTTTATATCGCCGATGATGTTTGGCTCGTCTACCTGGTCTTCGACCTCCAGGTTCTTCCTCCTCTTCCATACTCCATCCTGTGTGCGTACTGGCCCAAGAATCATCCTCCATATCCTCCTTATCATAAAATAGATTTATTTTATTAGGTCACACCAAATCATAATAAAACAACACATTGTATTAATTCGATTATTTATACAAGTTAGGGGTGAGAGCCATCCGCTACCGCAAGTCCGGTGATGATGACGAGGCTACTCCAAGCCATTATCGTATGTTAGTAAAGAAAAAAAACAACACACAATCTCATCTCTTCCAGCTCACACAGACATGGGAACAAAAATGTGTTTGTTTACAAGCTGACTAGAGGCCGGCCGTCAAACATTCGGTCAATCGTCGGCCGGCCACCGACCCCGGCTAAAGCTGTGGAGACGACAGTGTACTCAGATTTTTTTATTTATATAAATAGGGCGTCCGACAATTGAGATTAGACAAGTGCGCAGGACATATTATACTGCACAAGTGTGAGCGCAAACACAAGTACACTCTCTATTCCCTTACTCTCACAATTCGGTGTGACGGCAATCCAACATGACTGATGACAGATCGGGCGCAGGAGCACCGGCTTAACGTGCTTTCCGAGGCACGGGCGTTCAACCGCCAACTTCCTAACTCCAGGCTGAGTAATTTCATTACAGAAAAACTCACACAAATTTTGCCCGACCCCGGACTCGAACCAAGGGACCTCTCAGTCTTTACGCAGCGCTTGCTAACAATAGACCAACGGGGCAGTATATAAACATAAATGTAATGGTGAAAGATGAGTGAAGTATGGAAAAAACGAATGTAGGTATGGTGAATGGTGAATGAAGTGTAGAAAGGAACGAATGTAGGAATGATGTGCGAAGGATGAAGAGAAACAAAAGTGTGTGAGAGAGAAGGATGGAGAATGGCGGATAAGACGAACGACGTTAAGACCGTGTGCTGTATTTATTTGAGAAGATAAATTCACCAATTGAAGAAAGTCAAGCCTTTCTTTTATTTCCACCGCTGCCCCGCTAATGCTACCAGTATCCCACAACTACATAAATATCTCGGACATTCCCACACAACACACGGTCACCTGACCCCAAACTAAGCAGTGCTTGTACTATGGGCGTCAGAGACTGATATTATATGTATATATATATATATATCATATTATATATATATATATATATATATATATATATATATATTTTTAAACACATAATCACACCCAGACATAAAAACCGACCTCTATTTAGCATACAGTCATACAGACACGCTAAGCGACTTTTATATATATATACTACATATAGAGTGAATAAACTTTTACCATTATGAGTGTGAATGAATGTAATTTTTTTAGTAATACTTTTTTTCAAATCTAATAAGAATTATAGAACTTATAAGAATATCCACAATTTTCACCGAACTATGAGATTAAGGGAACAGAGAGGGCACTTGTGTTTGCGCGTACAGTTCAGGTGGGAGACGTTTTGTCGACCGGTTGCTGTTACCACCATATAGTTGCGTAAAACCCGACAAGTGACTCTGGCCTCTCTCGGTCAGGTCGCGTTCCGGGATCAGCACTGTACGAACCGGAGCCAGGGGGGACCATTTTTGCGGCAAGCGCCGGATCAGTGGAGTCTTAGCGGCGGCATTGTGCGGGCGGAGCGGGTCAGCCCGGCGGCCAGGGAGACCCGTAGAAACGGGGGCCCTTCCGTCCAGCGGACTGGCCAACTCTGACCCGCACAGCTCAATACCAATGCGAGACTCCACGCCTTGTCTCGTTGTTGCCGCAGCAGTGGTATCCTCTTTAAGCGGGCTTTCAGGGTGAGTGCGACAGGCTCAATATGGTCTATTGTGCCTGTTGACCTCATATTTGGATCTCACTTCCGCTTTCCATCAGGTGGAGTGAGGTCATCTTGTTAGCTTATTATAAAAAAAAAAGTACACTTGTGCACTAATGCCCTACCAACCTACCTGTCCAACTTCCTAACTCCGGGCTGAGTAATTTCATTACAGAAAAACTCACACGAATTTTGCCCGACCCCGGACTCGAACCTTATGTGTGATATTTGTTACCTTCACCATATTTAATTCGATTGCCACTCCACAGATGTCTATGTCCGTTCGCTGTCCGCAATCGTCTCCACACAATCAGCACAAATATCTACGGCTTCTACATGTGTTCGTGATTCGCCGACCGCAGCCGGCCGTGGCTACTGCGTCTTACTCATAATTGAATATTAGGTGCGTTTAGGTGATTCATATGATACATAAGTTCATCTATAGCCTTAAGTATATGTTATTTATATACTTAAGGCTATTTGTGTATTTAATGTCGTTTCTGATATCCGTAATACAAGTGCATAAGCTACTTACCATGAGATCAGATCGATGTATGTAATGTATTTATTTATTTATAGAATTGCAATACTTTTTTTTTTAAATACTAACAGTCGCCCGCAATTAAGCTATGGGTTTTTAGATATAATAATAATTAATAATTTAGGTAGGTAAGTAATATTAATATATAAGGGTCAAATCAGCAAAAATACATAACTAGGGCCTTAACATGTGTTGGGGATTCAGTGACCGCAACTGCCAGCCTTTTAGGTGTTTTCGTGTTATTAATATTTACGTACGTCTATATGATGAATAATGCTAAGATTTAAACTATAGCTTTATTTAGACTATTGATTGAAGAACTTAGGATACATAGGCTTTATTAAGGTTAAGGTAGCTGCTTGCCATGCGAGAGGTCGCCAGTTCAAACCCCGCCAGGTACTAACGTGTTTTTCAAATTTGAAATTCATATGTACCATCATTCGACGCTTTAACGGTGAAGGAAAACATCGTGAGGAAACCTGCACACCTACGAAGAAATTCTAAGGTTGTGTAGTCAACCAACCCGCACTTGGCCAGGGTGGTCGACTAAGGCCTTATCGCCCTAGTTTAGGGTAGGCCCGTGCCACAGCAGTGGGGACGTATATGGGCTGATGATGATGATGATGAGGTTTTATTCATATAAATAAGGCGTCCGACCGATTCTGGCCATGGCGGACGATCTCAATCAAGATCAGCCAAGTGCGCAGGACATACTCGTGCACAAGTACGCAAACACAAGTGCACTCTCTGTTCCCTTACTCTCATAGATCGAGATGTATTCGGTCCTTACGCAGCGTTGGCTACCAAATCGACCAACGAGGCAGTCATAAGTATAGAATACATACGTAATTAAGGCTCTTTTAAATCAAGCAATCATTTTTGCAATCCTTGTTTTTTAGTGGCTCCTACAATTTACACATGGACTATTATATGCATAGCAAGATTTCGGGAAACAAGAGTCATAATTTGGACTCTATGAAAATGCAATGCCTGCTTTTTAGCAAAATACAAACGCCTACATCCGTCCTTCGTTACTAGGTTATAACTATCTAAGAACGGTGATAGCTGGATAGTTGACATTTTCACAGATGATGTATTTTTTATATTGCTGCTATAACAATAAGTCTCCTAAAACAATGGCTTATCTCTTGTTGATATATTTTATTTCCTTTTGTTATCCATATATTGTAAACAATTCCATGAAATAATGTCACATGAGGCCGCTAACTTTAAGTAAATCGTATGGATACCCACGATACAGATTGATTCTAGTGTGGGTATCATAGAATGTTGTAATGAAAAACCTCGACTAACACTGTAAGAGTTCATTGATTACTTTCTTTTGTCGTTTTTAAAGTGCTCTCTTGTACTTACGTGTTGTTAAATAAATGAATTTGAATTTTGAATTAATTTGAATATGATCTTTAATGTACAAGAGCAATAAACCCATTCTTATTGTTATCAGGCTGAAAACTGCTCTTCAGAATAGCGTGAAACTACAAGCGTGACCATAATTAGCAAATTTTTACTGAATGGAAAATTATTGTCAATCTCACACATTCTTGATTTACTAAGCAATTAACAATGAAATAGATAAAAGCTTTTAAAATTGTCGTTATGTCATTAGGCTGCAAGCAGAGACGTAGCTACCACCGTATCAGCCGTTTGATACGGGGCCCAAGCTGCAAGGGCCCCTAAGGAGAAAGCAAAATAGATATAAATATATCTTACTAATATTAGGTATAAAAGGAAAAGGTTTGATTTTTTTGTTTCTTTGTTTGAATTGAATAGGCTCCGAAACGACTGAACAGATTTGAATAATTCTTTCACTGTTGGAAAGATACGTTTTTCCTAGTGACAAATATATGTATATATATTTCTTTTTAAAAATGTGGATAGGTACTTACTTAAATTACGATAAAGTGCAAATTAATGCATAATATACCCGAAGCCAAGCGAGGGCAGGTCACTAGTATATAAATAAATATTACACAACATCACATACATTGATCTCACACAACATTACATACTTGATCTGATCCCGTTTCTGATCTGTTTCCGTTTCGTATTCGATTTTTTTTATTCTGTTTACTTCGTTTGGGCCCCCGGTACAGGGCCTCTCCTAGGCAGGCTGTACTGGCTGAGAGTCAGACACACTTGTTAGGTAATATTAAAAGAAAGTAGATATTTTTAAACCTGTGTCAATCAGCCAATCCTTGACAGATCTCTATCCAAGTCTGAAGGACTTTCCAATTCTTTTACAGCTGGACCAAATCGACCAGATAAAATCTTGTAAGATTTTTTTCTTATTAGGCCCATACTAGAAGACAGTCGTCCTATTATACAATTATTACTAGCTGTGTCAGCGGCTTTATCCGCGTTTTCCTCCGTTTTATAAACATTTTACATTGTTTCTTTGCTCCCATTGGTCTCAGCGTGATGTTATACACCGTGAAATTTTAGTGGTTGTTTTCCCGTGGCAGAACGATTTGCCTTTAGTAATACTATCGAAACATGCAAATTATTTTGCGAAAAAAAAAAATTTCTTTTTGAAATTTTCAAAATAATAATTTTCTATCTCGAAAACGAGAGAAGATATCGTTCTTTTATAAGATGTGACGTTATCAGGTACTGCTTGCCGCATGAAATCGATGCTTAAAGCTAAAAAAGCTCTACACCCTAAGTCATAAAGCAATTCGAACGTGCTTTCGAGTTACGGTTAAACCTTTCGTGAAACCGGCATTTATTGATTTTACCAAAAAAGAACTGCACACATCTTTTGTACTACTAAGATAGAATCATTTTACTGCGGGAAAACAACCACTAAAATTTAACGGTGTATAGCCTAAAGCCTTCCTCGATAACTGGCATATCCAACACAAAAATATTTTTTCAATTCGAACCAGTGGTTCCTGAGGTTAGCTCGTTCAACAAATAAACTCTTCAGCTTTATAATACTATATTAGTATAGATAATTCGTTTATCTAACACTATAGATAATAATAAGCATACTTTGTTTTATTAGAGAACAAGGCAAAGGAGAAGCAGTCAAGTGCGAGTCGTTCTTGCGGCCCATGTTTTCCGGACAAACTTCCAAAAATCATAAACTAATTTGAGTTGTAATATCACTAAAAACAACAAATAAAAATATCTATTAACTATTTATTTTTCCTATAGATTTTTCCTATAAATAATATTTATTACTTTGCTCTAAACTCTATCCAACCTGCTCGTTGTTCATTACTGAATCCGAATATAATTTAGCAGCTTTTTAAAGTAAAAGAGACGTTTTATGGAATAATACCTTTATACTTAAGAGTTGAGACAATCTTAAATGTCAATCAGTATATGACGGCCATATTACAAGCTCTGCCTAGGTAGCCGAAAATATGTACATTTATTTAAAATATTTATTAATGTATGGGTATAATGTGAAGTTTTTTTTTTTGTTTTTGGCAAGAGAGTTTTAAACAATCACATAAAAAGTTATTATCAGTACTAGTTATAGGAGAACATTTAATAATTTTAAACAGCACCGTGCCCAAAGTAGAGAAAGTAGAGTCGTAACTCTACTTATATCGTTTATAGTAGAGCAATAGATAAATTCAACTGACTGAATACAAAATGTAATTAACAAAACTAATCAAGTCGATTCGGTGCCTATTTTATTAGAAACTAATCTCGAATCAAATAGGGATTCACATTAAAACCAGACATCTTGAAATTCAAATGACAAACATCCCACGCTATAACGAACGAAACGCAACGAAACCGAACTAAAATCCAATAAAACCTCGCACTTGCAAACTTCTTCCAAACTTGATCCACTACTCGCGAAACGCCCATTCCGGCGAAACTACTAACGTTCGCCCTTCTCCCTCTAACATACACTAAAGTTTCCTTCCGAAACGAGATAGCTACACTATAATCGCGTGCATTGTTATTATAGTTTTGAACTTCGAACCCCAAATGATGGAATACTAATAATGCACCAATCTGAAATAAACTCTATTACTTAAGAAATAAAGTAGAAAATGGCTTCCACAAAAGGCGACATAGACAGTTTCCAAACGAAACCCAAGACGGAATCGGGGAACATTTTTACGCGAGCGATTTGCCGTCGTAAGGTGACGCCGTAAGGACTATAGTGGCGTAAAAATGCCCAACTTAAGACGTTCTAGGAAAAAATACGCGGCACTAGTTTATTCTCTATCGACGTCTTGCGCAAGATGGCGGTGCTAGGCGTTCAGAATTTGAATTCCTCCGAGAAATAGGTGGGGTGGGGTACATGTAGCTATGGGGGCGCTTGACAACTAAGCGATTGCAGCGCTGAGTTGAAATTTGTATTGGACTTGGGAGTTTTAGCGTCTAATAAGAGCGGCGATTGATTTTTTAGCTTAGCGGGTTGGTTTAATGGAAAGCTGAAAATTCGGCGGGTGTCTGTGGGGCCGTTTGGATTAGCTTTTCTTTTTATGACAGGGTATTTTAAATGTTAATCTAAGCAGATACACTTTGATATTATTGAAAAGACAGATCACTCATTAGATATTCTTCTCGTAGATTCATTCGGTACCTAATGCCTAGAGTCAAACGTCCAAATACATATTAGCGCTTTTTAAGCTATTGCATAGCTTTTATCGCGGGCTTTGAGCGCGGCGACCGAACCAAGAAATTCCGTAACGAAAAAAACCTCACAATCGTCTGACGTCGTTTCAGTTCGGTAGACTTCGGCACGGTGTTTGTATGCGTGCGGTTAGACGTACCTATTGTACGTCTCTACGAAACTCGCACGAATCGAGACGATCTGCTCCGAAATCGGACGATGCTATATGCAATAGCTATACCGCGGCAGTCCCCGAGTGCCACACGTTTTTTTTTTATTTATTTATATGACAATGGGTACCTGAGGACGGCTTTTGCCGAAGGGGAAGGCTCAAGAAAAAATGGTGTGACGATTTGGTCCAGCTAACAAGGAGCTGGCAAGTGCTGGTCTTGGATAGAGAGCGGTGGACAGGTTCTGAGGAGACCTTTGCCCAGCAGTGGGATTATACAGGTTAATAAAAATATACATAGGTATAGGACATTATATTTGAACTTACCTTCATATGTGATGTTTTGATAGAGAGGTACGTCACATTGGTATGGTTCAACTTTGAAATTAGTGAGTAATGTGAATTACTTTAGAAAATTGCTGAACTGCTGATTAACATTAAATCGAAAAATATATAGCGTTTTTTATAGGCTGAACAAATTTCTCACTATATTCACATCACACATATTAATTACAGTCACGTCAAATAAAATTAAATAGATTATCACACACTATATTACTTACATTGATCTAATTCTGAGCTTAGCTTGTTTTTGGCATAAACTAATAACAAAAAATAGATAAAACACATCTGGACACAAAAATAGACGAGGAACTTTGATAGACAAGACACAAAATTAGACTGAAGGGTCCCTTTTAAGAATCTATAACAATTCCAAAATCCCTTGAAACTAGTTTCAAAACTAGTCCTGAGCTGTAAAATCCCACACTGAACCAAAAATCTTATTCCCATGACTTTCATGACCTCACAACCCTCTACACAAAACACTTAACTCTTTATCGCAAGAAAATATCAAAAAGAAACCAGAAAAATCCAGTTTACACCAACTAGATAAAACCGGATCCGTGTTCCAAATTCGAATCGTGAGAGTGGCATTTTCTTTTCTTTCAAAAGAACTATAAAATAGTACACAAAGGAATTTAAACTGTTATTCAAAGCGTTTAGAGTTATTTTCGTTTATCTTTTATGCGTTTTGAATAAGTCTTGAAGATTTTTTTTTGGAACCTGTTACTTTATAAACAGGTATCTATTGTGTCGGGCTAATCTTGAAGAAACATGTTTTTTTGGAGCAAATGATCGTTGAAGGGTTGAGTTGGAACTGGATTTGAATCGCTTACAGGTTTTTTTAGGAATTGTGCAATTTATTGTGCTTATTTGTCAAAAATATCATGAGAAAGCTTTCAATTTTAGATTGTGATTGAAAATTCGAGGAGTAGGTATGATGAGACGATATTGTTAAGATTTTCCAAATTTACCTAATTAAAAAATAATTGTGATTTATTTAAGCAATAAAAAGATATAGTACGGTTGCTTTTAAAATATTTGAGATTTTGATTACCTTTAAGAAAACTTTTACCTATTTATGGAAGAAAATTAAGTCTGGCTTTGTTACTTTTATGTATCAATATTGCAATTTATAAATATGTTTCTCAAAATTAAATAGGTAATCAGTGCCATTTTGTTTTTGGATGAAATAAGAAGGTAATTAAGTACTTTAAGATATATAGTGCATTAACTCAAAATTAAACATTATTTAACTTTAAACTACTTTGTTTATTATTGATTGACATTGTTAAAAAGAACCAGTTCTTTCTCCTTTTAGATCAAGCTTCACGCTTCTACAAAAAAAATATATTATAGATAGATTTTAGTTCTAGCATTACGGTTCTATCAAAAAATATGTCTTGCTTCTCTTAAAAGCATAATGTTTTATTTTTATAGCATAAAAACTATCCTATCCTATAATTAAAAATATTTAAACATACTACTATATGCATCTGGATTAGAAAATTAATATACTATGTGATATAATACAATGAACTCAACATACAGATAGTTTTAAGAAAATGCAAGAAATTTTACATGTTTCCATAGACAACCGTTTGTAATGGGTCGTGTAATTATTATGTAACAAGTAATAGGGCATGTTGTCAGTGGGTCAGCCAGTGACCGCTGGCTGTCCCGAACACTCCACGTGACTCTAAAACCCCTACTACAGAATCACACTGTCACATCTCACTTAAAAGTAATCGACTATAGTTCGTTCGAGTTCAGAATTCAGTGAGTCATTAAATTGTATTCACAGTGGAGTTTAAATATATGGAAGAAATAGAAATTAAACAAATCTCTATTTGTTGTTTTAGTGCTCTATTGACACGCGTTTATTCACGACCTCACCTGAACGGGGATATAAATGCGTTTTTTTCAATTTTAAATTTAATTTATTCGGATCAGGCAAGTTTTCATTAAGTAAATTCCTATAAAATATTAATTGAAAATATAAGTTAACTGGCTCGGTGGAACAGTGGTTAGTGACTCAGGTTCAAAGCCTACGGTTCCAAGAGTCGTGGGTTCGATTCCTACTCGGGATTAATATTTGTGTGACGAACATCGGTGTTTGTTCCGTGTCTAGGTGTATTATTAAATATATTTAAGTTTATTTGTGTATCCACGGTTGATCCTGATTTCCGTAACACAAGTGCTTAAGCTACTTACCACGGGATCAGATCAATGTATGTGATGTTGTGTAATATTTATAAAAAAAAATAAGTTAAATCTTCAACTACTATTATTAGCGAGTAGCCGAAGATAGACAGAAGTGGTGAGCATTTGGAGAGGCCTTTGTCAGTGTGAGTGCAGGAGTGGACAGAAATGGGCTGATGATGATAATATTAAGTTTAATCAACTTGTTTTAAATCAGTTCATGCGTTTCATGAAGCGATGGTACGTTTAAAAGTCAAAATATCCGATGATCCAATTCATTCTTAAAGCGAAAATATCTATGGGGACTATGTGTCCTGCATGAAGACGTTGATGGATGTGGAAGAAGCGAAAGTGGTGTACCAGGACCGTAGCACATGGCAGGAAGTGATATCTGCCTACCTCTCTGGGAAAAAGGCGTTATTCTATGTATGTATGTTTTCTAAAAAAAATTAAGGCTGATTTCCTTCGATTGATAGTGGAGTACCCAAGTAAAGTGATGTTTTGGAAGTGTAATTAGTATTACTGTGACTAAGATTGTTATTTTGAATATTATAACCAAAATTAGGCATATTAGCATGCATTCTGCCTAATTTACTGATTTCTATTAAGATTGGCAAACGAGACCTCATACCAACAGTTCAGTAAGTAAACAAACAAAATCGGTTATTGTAACTTTTAGGATTATCTTTGTTAATGCAAGTATAAATCGAGTTCCATTGATACGGCAGGGGCGTCCAGACACGTTAATTGTCACACAAAACGATCATCTATTCGTTTGTATTCGGTTCTTGATTTCATTTGACTGGCTGGGTGGAACAGTGGCTAGTGACCCAGGCTCACTAACTACGGTTCCAAGAGGTTCGATTCCCATCCGTGACAAATATTGGTGTGAAGTACACCGGTGTTTGTTCCGTATCTGGATGTGTTATTAAGTATATTTGTGTATCCTCTGTTGATTCTGATATCCGTAACACAAGTGCTTAAGTTACTTACCACGGCATCAGATCAATGTATGTGATGTTGTGTAATATTTATTTTTATTTTGTTCACTAAATCTTACAGATAACTTTTCATTCAACTTAAAAAAAGGAAATTGTCCAATTCGAACGCATACATAACAAAAATAGTAATGTAGTTTTATAACATTATTTTCGCGAACACATACATATATACATAATATTACAAAACAAAGCGAAGCGAGTGTGGGTTACGAGTTCAAAAGTAAAAAAGTAATTTACAGATAGAACCTTACGTTATGATGTTCAGTTTAGAACATACTTACGTCTTTTTCATTACCAATCGTGTTGTTAGAGGTAAATCATTCTGAATTGACGATTTACATATAAATAATAATAAGGCGTCCGACCGATTTCAGCCATGGCAGCCGATCTCAATTGAGATCAGCCAAGTGCGCAGGACATATTATAGTGCACAAGTGTGCGCGCAAACACAAGTGCACTCTCTATTCCCTTACTCTCATAATTCGATGAGACGGCAATCCGACATGACCGATGAGAGATCGGGCGCAGGACCACCGGCTTAACGTGCTTTCCGAGGCACGGGCGTTCAACCGCCAACTTCCTAACTCCGGGCTGAGTAGTTTCATTACAGAAAAACTCACACAAATTTTGCCCGACCCCGGATTCGAACCGGGGACCTCTCGGTCCTAATGCAGCACTTGCTACCAATAGACCAACGAGGCAGTTAGGTCAGCATATAAATAAGCAACAACATGTCAAATGTACATTTTAATTTTTATATGTAAATACATAAAAACCTTCTCCTTAAATATCTCTATCTAATATTTTTTAAATAGATAGAGGAATTTCATTATATCAAAATCCGTTGTGTAGGTTTAATGATTTAAGCAATACATAGGGACAGACAGACGCGGGAAGCGACTGAACATTATACTATGTAGTGATCTAGACACGCGGTAGCGTGTCAAGCCAAGTTCAAGAAACAGAACTGGCGAGCCGCACCGTGTGTAATATTACACGAACCATTTGGAACCACTTTTGAACCCCTCATAAATCAAAAACTATTTCACATAAACGTATCAAATTTGGCTCATATATTGTGACTTGCGAGATAAATATGTGTTCTAAATTTCATAAGCTTATCTCAAACAGTTATTTAGATATTAATGTCCAAAAATCCTCATTTTTATCATTGACTGACTGACAGATCAAAATTCTAACCCAGTTCCAAATGACCTAGAGAGTTAAAATTTGGTATGCAGATAGGTAATTACATGAATACAAAGGAAAAAATAAAAAACTGGCAATTTTTTAATAATTACGTTTTTTTTTTTTTTAATAAGAGGCTAACAAGATGACCTCACTCCACCTGATAGCGGTAGTGAGATCCACATATGAGGTCGACAGGCACAATAGACCATGCTGCGGTTAGGTTCTAATATGAACGCTTAACATAAATACCTAATTAGTGCCTAATCACGCCTATACACCGTGAAATTTTAGTGGTTGTTTTCCCGTGGCAGAACGACTTGCATTTAGTAATACTATTGAATCATGCAAATTATTTCTCAAAAAAAAAATTTATTTTTTTCAATTTTTCAGAATAATAATTTTCCAACTCGAAAACGAGAGAAGCTATCGTTGTTTTTGAAGATGTGACGTATTCAGGTACTGCTTGCCGCATGAAATCGATGCTAAAGCTAAAGAAGCTCTACACCCTAAGTCATATAGCGGTTCGAACGTGTTTTCGAGTTACGGTTAAACCTTTCGTTAAACCGGCATTTATTGATTTTCCCAAAAAAGAACTGCACACATCTTTTGTACTAATAAGATAGAATCATTTTACTGCGGGAAAACAACCACTAAAATTTCACGGTGTATACCGGGGAAGGCAGAGCACTAAGTATATATTTAGGTATACATACTTACTTATTTACAATTAAGAGTAGGTACTTATAGTCGGTTTTCATATTTATTACTTAGGGTTATACCCCGTAAACGTAGGAAAATACAGTGACTGATTCAATTGTTTTATATTTATAAAGTCTAGTTTTAGTTTTGAATTTGTCCTTTTCAAAGGACCTACGGCGTTACGATGATATATACTTTTCTACAAAAAGTAATGATATCCAATCAAAAACATAACTGTGAAATGAGAGCCAAGTTCAATATTATGATAATTGCCTTGGTTGTTGACTTCAACGACAAAAGAATAGAAATTATAATTCCTAAAATTTGGATTGTTGGTAGGAACTAGTGAGCGAACATAATAATACGTTGGTAGGTTTATAGAAACTAGCCAAGACAGATCTTCATAGGCTACCACCATACATTATCTTATGTTATAAGAAGATATGATAGGTATGTTATAGTGTTACTTATAAATAAATTTCAGGGTTGACCATTGAACTTGGCACCCATTTAGATCTCACTTCTTTTGTCGTTGAAGTCAACAACCAAGGCAATTATCATAATATTGAACTTGGCTCTCATTTCACAGTTATGTTTTTGATTGGATTTCGTCTTTCTTCAAAAGAGTAATCCCTAAAGATAATCTTCTTATAAATAAAAATTGTAAACAAAAAAAAAACCGCCTTCAAAAACACGACTCACTAAAAATTACAAAATAATATAATACGAACATTAATCTGGGTATGAATTTGATATGTTGTTGAAGGCGGTGCCAATTAAATTTTTGAGGAAAACTGCGTGAAATATAAACGGCACCGCCTTCAACAACATATCAAATTCATACCCAGATTAATGTTCGTATTATATTATTTTGTAATTTTTAGTGAGTCGTGTTTTTGAAGGCGGTTTTTTTTTTGTTTACAATTTTTTTTCATCCTTTTTAGTGTTAATTTTTTTTACACCCTATTAGTTAAGCTCACCTATAATTCTACTGATATTATAACCAGTAGTATCAATATGTACACAGATTTGAAAGAATAATCCCTTTACTCCCAACTGTTAAGGAGTTGACCTTCCATCATCAGCTCAGCATCATAACATTATGATTGCCAGAAGCAAATACCAATATAAATTTAGAAAATATGTAAAACGCGGAACATGTGCCTATAAAATTTGAGGGTTGCCCTCGATTTCTCCTGGATCCCATCATCAGATCCTAGACTGGTCAACCTAATAGTTTAGCTCACCTGTAATGCTACTGATATTATAACTAGTAGTCTGAATATGTATACAGTATTAAAATAATTATTCTTTTACTCATAACTATTAAGGAGTTGACCTTCCATCATCAGCTCAGCATCATAAAATTATGATAGCCAGAAGCAAATGTCAATATGACTTCAGATAATATGCAAAACGCGGTACATGTCCCTATAAAATTTGAAGGTTGCCCTCGATTTCTCCAGGATCCCATCATCAGATCCAAGACTGGTGAAAATGGGACCACCTCGGAAGTGAACTCTATTCAACCAAAAAAAAAATTTTGAAATCCGTCTACAATTGACGAAAATATCGGTGAACATACATAAAAAAAAAAAAAAAAAAAAAAAATATTATACATACAGACGAATTGAGAACCTCCTCCTTTTTTTGAAGTCGGTTAAAAATGAATTGCTGTTCGTTAGTCTGACTAAAACTCGAGAACGCCCGGACCGATTTAGGTAATTTTGGTTTTAAAATGTTCGTCGTAGTCCAGGGAAGGTTTCAATGAGAAAATATAGAAAAAGAATCAGTATTGGCGGTATGAAATTCGCCGGGACCACTAGTAATTAATAAAATCTATAGCTTTAGCAGTCCAGACAATAATTACAATTCACCAAACGGCCCTGACAGACCGGGAGGGCTATTTATCATAAATATTGGCTAAAACTATCGGACAGTAATGAATGAAGAGGGTCGAAGGAGGCAAGGGGGGACCGTCCTCCGGAAAATAGATGTTTCTTTGTGACGCTTTTGTTTTGCAAGTTGAAATGAGGTATGGTGAATTTGAAGAAATAGGTAGGTACTTTTTGTGTTGCTAAATTGAACAAGTTTATAGAAAGAAGGGTTCTAGAGTAAAATTGAGCATTCGATCATGAAAATATATTTTAAAATTAGATCTGTAATGATTTTTAAAAATCACTTATTTTTTTAAATAATTCATTTTTTTTTTATCTAGCCCGTGATGTCCCATTGCTGGGCAAAGGCCTCCCCATTTCACTCCATGTTTGTCGAACGGTAGCAAGAGATATTTTAAAAAAAAGTTCAAAAACTAGAACACTACTAAAATAACGCGCACTAAAAAGTACCTTATGACGATTTTTTTAAAAGTTGACTACTTAATGTCATCGCCACAAGAATATTTTTGTTATTTTACATAGCCTATACATATAACCAGCGGACGACTGAGACGGTTCTAATGATACACTCATTTGTTAAATTACGATAACTAGTTTAGAAGTTATCAGGGAACCGATAACGGAATGTACAAAATTCGTCGTAGTGAATTCTTAAATAATAAAACGTACCAACCGTTAACGTTATTATAAAAAAGTGAATCAAGTACTTATTCCTCAAGTAATTCTGGTTTTAAATTTAAAATAAAAATCATTATTTACATAAGCTTCTAAAAAGCTTTTTCTAGTTCTGAAGCTTTTTAAAATCACATATTATTTATTACTAGCTGTGCCAGCGACTTCGTTCGCGATTCCCCCGTTTTTTTCACATTTTCCATTGTATCATTGCTCCTATTGGTCGCAGCGTGATGTTATATAGCCTAAAGCCTTCCTCGATAAATGGTCTATACAACGCAAAAAGATTTTTTCAAATCGAACCAGTAGTTCCTGAGATTAGCGCGTTCAAACAAACAAACAAACAAACAAACAAACAAACAAACAAACTCTTCAGCTTTATAATATTAGTATAGATTATAATGAGTTTATTAAAAAAAAACAAAATTAATGCAAAATGCTATTTCGACGTCGATATTAAGGTATAC
This sequence comes from Maruca vitrata, assembly GCA_039566165.1. Taxonomy (NCBI): domain Eukaryota; kingdom Metazoa; phylum Arthropoda; class Insecta; order Lepidoptera; family Crambidae; genus Maruca; species Maruca vitrata. Next base: position 8,785,641 of record CM076936.1, on the reverse strand, counting down.
GCTGTTGTTTATTAATATTAAGGCGAGGTTATATACCTAGACAAGCGCTTAAATAGGTAACTCCAAAAATAGTCCCAACTCTAATCCACTAAAACGTTATCGAGATTAAAACAAAGTCTAAAGTGTATCTCACATAAGTATCACTTCACTCACGATCGATTGTAAAAGCTCCCCACCCTAACACAAGACGGGCGAGTCACCTGCCGTCATTAATTCATTTTAAGACGCCTAGCGTTGCCTCCACACATTTGCATATTACAAAGTATGGAAGTTTGGAGCGGGGGAAACTAAGGTTGCTGTAAGACGGGGAATTGGATGCAGGGAGGGACTCAGGGCGTGAGGGTAAGCGTTATTTGAAGTTTGGTAAAATTTTTGAGGAAATGCGACTATGTAGTATATAAGGTAGAAAGCAGGAAAAAATCCTATGTAATATATTTTTAGAGTTTTACATCTCTACCAACAGTAAAATTAGATGAAATAAATCTAATTTTACGGATTAAACTCGCGTGTGTTGTTATTCTAAACATATTATTTAGATATCTAGAGTAAAATTAGGTGTTTGCATTAGTAACAAGTACTAGCTATTGATATTGAATTACATTTGTAACTGAGATGTTGTCGATATTGCTACGGATCTTCTATCTGTAATACGGTCGCTCAAAGCTCTTGGAAAAAATAATGTTCATCAGAGAAACAATTCATATTTCAAAATAAGCAAATTTTAACAAATGAAAAGATACAGAAAGACCATCTAGAATTTAGAGTCATTCGCGATAAAATCTATCTGTCTAAGTCACAGTATAGGTATAGTGTTTCGTTCAAATGTAGTAGCAATTCATTTAATCTTAAATTCCATCTAACTTATGTTAAATAAGTGTATTGTCTCGAAGTTCCATGTGATAAAATGTTTTAATTAAACCGAAGACAGCCCCAGTCCGTCCCTAGCCGCCTCGAAAGCGGAGAAAGATGAAGGAAATGAAAATGTACGTAGCAAAAAGGGGGCGCCACCGCCCCGCCCGCGCCGCCCGAAAATTCTATAAAGAGGGAGTCCCCGATACCTTTGTAGACGATAAGCGCCCCCCATCCCTTGCGGGAGATAGGGAAAACATTACTCTTGACAGAGTCTATGAGTTCTTATCTAAGGTTAATTTCCTTAGCTGCAAAGGAGTAAGATACGGCCGTTTTGTCTCGATACCGAAGGGAAGCGGTTGAAAGATGGTAGGTTTGGGAGTTACATAATTTATCGGGCGATTTAAATAAGGGCGGTGGTGTTTATTTAATTAAATATTAATGTTTGGACGGGCGTAATTGGTTTAAGTTCCGTCTTTGTGACGTTACTTTGAGGGTAGTGTTTGTTTTCGGTTATTGTTTATTGATATAGAATTAAAGTTAGCTAGTCGAAAACTTGTAGTATTCATTTGCTGTATTTTTAGAAAAAAAAAGTAAGAAGATATTAAGTAGGTGACACTATTTGATTAACAAAAAAAATATTGAATAGTTACTGATATTATAATCACAAAAGAGTACCATGTAGGCGATAATATCGCTTTTAGCTTTTAGATATAAGCATGCTTCAACTTATTTTATATGCTATTTTATTGTGTGAAACATTACTCTTTTTTGTAGTCACGTAAAAAGTAGCCTAAAGCTAACCGTCCACTGGTCAGTATCGCATGAATCATTTGCTTCGAAATTCGTACTCGTCAACTCCGCACAATCCAGTTTGGTGGACACACTTGTTTAGCTCACAAAGAATAGGTACTGCGTCCAGCCGTCCATCAATTTGATGACGGCTGGACGCTTGGCCTGATATTTTGCTGAATCGATAGATAAATTACAAAAAATAATACCATGCAGTTCCATCAAAATTTGAGAATGAAAAAAATGTGGGTGTTTTCTGGAAAAAAGAAAAAATAATGTCTTAAATTTTGCTGTAAAAAAACTAACAACATAATAGAAAAACAAATTGAAACACTAATTTGGGCAACACCTTTGTACATTATGGAAAAGCAATTAATATATTTAGAGTTCGAAACATTACCTACATTAGTAGGATTACATCATTCAATTTTATTGTATTACATGAACAACGGAATTCCGAAGTGAGCTTAATATGAACACCGTATAAAAGTTTCATAGACAGCGCTTATAAGCACGCTGTATCAGAGCCCTTACATTAGTAGCTAGGTATGTTTATATCTCATACCTACATATGTACGTATTAAAGGGAATATGTATCTATTATTGAGAACAAGACGCCCCCGCCCACTAGTAAAATGTTAATTAACTATAGAAGATCTGCCCCGCACTCGTCTTACGCCCACACCGTTTCTCAAACTGTTTTCCGTTCCGTTTCCCCTAAGGGCGTTAGCTAGGTAGATAATATGTTTATTTGTACCAAGAGACATACATACAATAACTGAAACACAATTTAAAATTAAACTTTAACATTTTTCCGTTTCAATTCGGATTTTACTATACACCGTGAAATTTTAGTGGTTGTTTTCCCGCAGTATAATGATTCTATCTTAGTAGTACAATAGATTTGTGCAGTTCTTTTTTGTTAAAGTCAATAAATGCCGGTTTTACGAAAGGTTGAACCGAAACTCAAAAGCACGTTCGAGCCGCTTTATGACTTAGGGCGTCGAGCTTCTGTAGCTTTAAGCATCGATTTCATGCGGCAAGCAGTACCTGATTACGTCACATCTTATAAAAGAACGATAGCTTCTCTCGTTTTCGAGTTGGAAAATTATTATTTTGAAAAATTGAAAAAAAAAATTTTTTTTTCGAGGAATAATTTGCATGATTCGATAGTATTACTAAAGGCAATTCGTTCTGCCACGGGAAAATAACCACTAAAATTTCACGGTGTATAGTGCTTTCTTGAACCTAAACGTAGGGTCAGAATCGTTAAATATGATTCATGGGATTAATTTATCTTCTGTTGTAAAGAAAACAATAAAATATGGTAGAGTATGGAGAAAGAAGTTTGTGTGAAATTAATTCGATACCTTATTCCTAATAGGTAGCTATAATCAATAAGAGGAGAGTTATATAGAAAGATAACATTGATAATATTTTTTGGACGTAACACGATAGTTAATTAGAAGATATTGTGATTCGTACATCGTAAAAAAATATTTAATGAATATTTTGCTTGACGCCCGTCACAAGTGGCACGCTGGAAAAAATTATATATTTCAGAGAGCTGAAAGTTGGTAGATATTTTGAGTACATCAATACTACAATAATACATCGTTTGTTTATTTGAAAACCAAATCTTTGCGTGTGCACGATCAATATTAAAATTTAGAATGAATAGAATAGATAGAATAATTGTTTATTTGGTACAAATGTATAAAAATATGGTAACAATTGTCTTAAACTAATCTTTAAATAAATAAAATAAAAATAAAAATCACTTTATTGCTCCAAAAATAAAATTTTGCAAATTACAGAAAAAAAAACAGAACAGTACAATTAATATAAAAAAGAGACAATTTGCAAACAATACAAAGAAAAAACAAAATCAGATGAGCAAAAGGATATGACTCAGCTTGTGCTTACGCAGAATAGATATCCTACGAAGCGCTGATTTTCAGTCATTCCTTCATCTCTCTAGATGTTAGGCGAGAGGAGAGTCGTAAGTGAAGGGGCTATTATTTTTGTAACTCTACATTTTGAGAGCCGTCGCCCGATTGCCCCTATCGCGTAAGTGGCTCTATAAAATTCCTCAGCCCGACGGAACTAGCGTCATCTCTACACTTCGTTGGAATTTCAAAGGGATTGCTCTACAATTTATATGGAGATACTATGGGAAGTATATGGTAAGTAGAGCTATGGGACGCCTCAGTTGTAGTGTTAAACGGTTTACATCTGCATAAATCAGATGTTATGTCTTACATCTAGAGGAGAGCTGCTTACCTACTGTACAATTAAAATAGAGCTCTATGTAGATTTTTTTTTTTTTGTTTAAATATTCGACCACGGCTCGTTGAGACATCCTATCGTTATCGTTGCGTCACACGAAACTAAACGTCACTCATTTTCGAAACGCCAATATATTTTCGAAAAATAAAACATGTGGGTAACCCTGGTAGTCTACGTCGTTTAAAGGGACGTGCTTTAACATTCTTTTCATAGACTTGAATTGAAATGTACGGGCCCAAAATGACCATGAATATGACAATGTGTAACCGTGAACCTAACAAGTGCACTACGTTTTACGTAAAATGAGCTTTATTATAAAGGCCATATGGACGTTGAAAACAAGGCAAATTTAAAAGCGTTCACTGATATACACCGTGAAATTTTAGTGGTTGTTTTACCGCAGCAAAATGATTCTACCTTAGTAGCACAATAGATTTGTGCAGTTCTTTTTTATGAAAATCAATAAATGCCGGTTTTACGAAACTCGAAAGTACTTTCGAACCACTTTATTACTGAGGGCGTAGAGCTTCTTTAACTTTAAGCATTGATTTTATGCGGCAAGCAGTACCAGATTACGTCACATTTTAAAAAACAACGATAGCTTCTCTCGTTTTCGAGTTGTAACATTATTATTTTGAAAATTTGAAAAAAAAAATTTTTTTTTCAAGGAATAATTTGCTTAATTCGATAGTATTACTAAAGGCAAATCGTTCTACCACGGGAAAACATCCACTCACACGGTGTATATGTAAGAAAATGTCGATGAAAGTTAGTTAATCCTTAGTATCATAGTCATAATGAAACAGAGAGACCTGTGATAAATAACATACAAATAAACTTCAGAGAGAACGTACTACAATATCCTATTGAATAGATCGTGGGTATAGTATCCCTATTCATATGCATTACCTACACATACACAAGCATCCTGTGTTTATTGAGTTTTTTTTACTTACATCAATATTAATTATTTTGATAGAGCCACCTTGTGTTAGAGCCATCTTGTATAATTTTTTTTTATATTTGCTTGATATTTACTATTTTAACTTTTACCAAAAGACTAAAATCCTTTTTTTTCAACTTGACGCAATACTAAGGTGCCTAAAACAATATAGAAGACCTAACAATATCCATAATACGGCAAAACTAATTTATTACACCAGAATTACCCGCGACAGGGCGACTCAAGACGCAGAATTAATTCAATTTAAATTAAATTGAAACGTCTTGAGTATAATAATGTAATAATAATAGAATAGTTTATGTAATTTTATACGGGGCCCCCCTAACCAACCGCCCGCCCGCCCTGGATTAACCGGATTCCATTAAAATTATTATGAAGCTCGTGCCTTTAAGATAAATACGTTTTCTTTGTCTGAAATTATTAATATCGTGTACGAAGTAATTGTTAGTTCGAATAAACATTAAACAATTTGATGTTGAATCTATTCCTTGAGTAGTGAGAATTTGAATTATACGATACTAGCTTTCCGCCCGCGACTTCGTCCGCGTAGAGACGTTTAACGGGTAAAACTTTACTTCCTTATAGCGCAGTCGGTTAAAAAGTATATATATATAACCTATACCTTTCTAACCTATAACCTTTTCTAGGCTCTGGACCATATCTGTACCAAATTTCATTTAAATCGGTCCAGTACTCTATGCGTGAAAGCGTAATAGACAGACAGACAGACAGACAGAGTTACTTTCGGATTTATTATATTACTATATATATTATATATTATATTATACTAAGGATGTTATAGTTTTGGAAAGGATTTCTATTTGTAGTAAAAAAACTTACTGGATTGCATTGGAACGTTCGCAAATTAGATCAAACGCAAAAATATCTGATGATGTAGAGCAAAACATTCCTAATAAATAAACATACAAATTAAGGTTTTATAATAAAAACCTACATAGCCTTTTCTGCAATCTAATCTAATCTAGTTCGATTAGTCAAAACAAAATAGTAAAATTATGATTTTAAGCTAAATAAAAAAGGCTTTTGGCGTATATTTCAATTTCAGTGCAAACCTTTCAACTTTGAAATAGGTTACTTTTTAGGGTTCCGTAGCCAAAATGGCAAAAACGGAACCCTTATAGTTTCGTCATGTCCGTCTGTCCGTCTGTCCGTCTGTCCGTCTGTCCGTCTGTCACAGCCGATTTACTCGGAAACTATAAGTACTACAGTGATGAAATTTGATGGGAATATGTGTTGTATGAACCGCTACAAAAATATGACACTAAATAGTAAAAAAAAGAATTGGGGGTGGGGCCCCCCATACATGTAACTGAGGGATGAAATTTTTTTTTTCGATGTACATACCCGTGTGGGGTATCAATGGAAAGGTCTTTTAAAATGATATAAAGTTTTCTAAAAAACATTTTTCTTAAAGTGAACGGTTTTTGAGATATCAGCTCTCAAAGTCGTAAAAAGTATGTCCCCCCCCCTCTATTTTTATAACTACGGGGTATAAAATTCTAAAAAAAATAGAGGTGATGCATGCTAATTAACTCTTTCAACGATTTTTGGTTTGATCAAAGTATCTCTTATAGTTTTTGAGATAGGTTGATTTTTATTATATTTGCTGCTACGGAACCCTTTGTGCGCGAGCCCGACTCGCACTTGGCCGGTTTTTAATAATTTTTGTCAGTTCTTGTGAACCAATTGCGTTTGCCTATTGATATTATTTTAATAATAAAAACCTTTCAAAAAAAGCCTGTGGTGGGCTATTGAACTTAAGCACCGTTACAATATAATGTAGGCATTGACCTCACCGTCCCTTTCTCGATCCAATGTACGTTTATTGGAATCCTATGTAGGTAATTGTTATGTAACCCTTATGGTATTCTGAATTTGGGAGTTTACTAAACGAGTTTAAGGTTAAAAGTTTAGAGGATTTTATTCCAATTAATATTTTATTAAAAACATTGTCTTAAAAAATACAATATTTAACTTAGTAAAAAAGTATAAAAGATGAACGAATCTATTGTTGATATGTTTATCGGCCCATCAAAAGAAAGGTATAAATTCAGGGTAAGCGACAATGTGTCATTATTTCACTCTAAAATGTAGGATAGCAAAAATAGCGTTGTAATTATTTCACGCATTTTAAATTGTAGAGATTCAAACGAAAATATTATTATGATAAAAAGAAAACATACGACTTTGTTTCCGGTATATTGTCCTATTTTAGTTTTTTTTTTAAAAAAACCCTAGAAAGTAACTGAAAGAAAAAACATTATTAACATTATGGGTGCACAGAAACGTTTGTCTATAATCGACAGACGAACGTACGAAGTCTGACTCACATTTACTACAGTTTAGCAGTAAAACACGACCTCTTCTTTGTCATCATTCAGAACACATGCTTAAATAAAAACACCGTCATATTTCAATAAGTAAATACCAAGAAATCCCTTCATATACTCATTGTACCACCAGATAAAGCGTTTCCAAATACAAGACCAAACGAGGACACCACGACAGTCAATTATTCATTTTCGCAAACACATTAAACAGCTACTTACCTCACCCCACCCACATCTTGAAACGTAGAAACGCCAAGAAAATCAATACATGTTTCTTACACACATGTATGTATCTTAACTCATATACAGCGCGTTATACTGACTATATACTGTTATTTATTCGCAAAGGGGAACTCGCGAAAATAGGAGCTCGCGGGGGGTGAAAAGGGGGGGTGAAATGGGGTTCTTCGGGGGGTGAAAGCCACCTGAGACATCCTTAAGACGGCGTTCAAAATTTCGCTTACGTAACGCGAATGTAGTTTTGAATTAATTAGTTTTAGTTTTACAGCTTGTGGGCGATAAATTTTAAGACGGGATTTCGTTATGTGAAATGGGTGCACGAATGTTTGGGGATCTACGCATATTGCCGTGTTTGAGTGCTCGGTTCTGTTGATTGTGTTTTGATAATGTCTTTATTAAGTAGATTGGTATTACTTGGTATTTTTGGTTTACTGGTAGGTTTGTGCACTTTGTAGTTAAAAATCAGAGAGTGAACTGTGCAACTGTGTGTTATATACATATATATATATATATATATATATATATATATATATATATATATATATATATATATATATATATATTTTATTTTTTTTTCGAAAGGACTAAGCTGTTAAAGCCTCAGACGGCTTCTACAACTTCACCGGGCTGGCGGGGGAGCAGAAGGCTCACACCCCTAGGGTGTGTTATAGCAAGACGGGTAGTGAAAGAGTATTTTTTACTAAATAATGATCCCTACTATTTCCTACAATTACAAAAAAATTTGTTACTATTTGCGTTCAAAAAGCTCTATAGTGTGTACCAGTTTCTAGGTTCTTCTTCTACAAGCCTTCCAGGAATCCATTTGAGTGGTAGTATGATGAATTGTAGTATTTAGATAAATAGAAGTACTTACGACTTTAATAATTCATCTCTCTACACACTCCTTTAAGGTGACGATAAAAGTTGCAGTACAATGTTAGTACCTATATGTCTATACACGCAACTTCAATAGTACATATAGTTCGATTTTCGAAGCACAATCAAAAACGCCTCGCCCGGGCACTGAAGCCGCTAGCGGTTACTTACCCAGTTCGTTCGCCGTCGCAATCTAAGTTTGTTCCGCGTTGCGCTTTCTTGGAACACAGGGCTGCGAGATTTAAAGATTTACATAAGTATTTATGGCATATTTTATATACAGAACATCTAGTCCCTAAGGCATCTAACCGATTTCGGCCATGGCCGATCTCAATTGAGATTTACCAAGTGCCAAAGACATATTATAATGCATAAGTGTGCCCGCAAACACAAATGCATTCTCTGTTACCTTACTCTCATAGTTCGGTGAGACGGCAATCCGATATGACCGATGAGAGATCGAGCGCAGGACCACCGGCTTAACGTGCTCTCCGTGGCACGGGCGTTCAACCGCCAACTTCCTGACTCCGGGCTGATTAATTTCATTACAGAAAAACTCATCAAATTTTGCCCGACCCCGGACTCGAACCGGGAACCTCTCGGTCCTTACGCAGCGCTTGCTCCCTATAGACCAACGAGGCAGTATTGCACTTTTTGAATGTTATAAGATAGAAAGAGTAATGCATGTATACAGAACACAGCTCTATCAAATTCTTTTAGCCTACAAAATGAAGAAGAGAATACACTTTTAGTTGTTTGTTGTATGTATGTTAAATGTAACATTATGTTGTTTATGGAAAGCATCAAGATATATCTAGGATTTTTGACTTATCCATAGATAGATGCCTCAAGATTGAAAGAACCGCTGTGCTGCCGTCCTCTAGCTATAATGCCGTTAACTAACATTTGGTCATTTTTGACTTTTGAATACTATCCGAATAAGAAAAATATGCGGAATCTAACCATCTTTCCCATTTTTTTATATCTTGAGTAGTTTCTGAGATAGTATGCCGTTAACTACGAGTGAGTGCCCCGTTTTTGCGAGGTTACATAGCTATAATGCAGTTACCTTAAGATTCTTAACTAAAACGCGGTTAAAGGATTTTTACTTCTGAAAATGATAAAAATTTACTGAAATTACGTAACTAAATTGCCGTTATTTGAATTTCCTTCTCAATAAGGCCGTTAAAGTACTTTAACGGCAATATTGCTTTGCTGTTCTTCGGAAAGCGTTTATATGGCATTTCAAGACTAAAACGCCGTTAAGTAAAATTATTAAACAAAAACGCCGTTAAAGTCCAATAACGGCGTTTTAAATTTGTTTAATAAATTTGCTGTCATTAAATTTGCACGACTTAAATGCGGTTAACCCACATTACTTAACTATAATGCGACTATGTACCAAACGTTGAAAGAAGTCGCAGTCTCAGTCCAAGGGCATGAAAGAGAGGGTGTATCACAGAGCACATGAACTCGCAAAACTTGTGATGCAAACAGCACATTCATGAACGATATAAAGTTTAGCATCATATTCGGATTCTTTTTTATGAAACCAAACCTAATTTTATTGTGGGAACAGCAATTCTTTAACCATAAATATAAATATGGAAGTACGTAGCGATGCTACGGATGAGAAGAAAAAAATTATAATAAGCTAACTACATATATATCATTTTGTTTTCTTACAGCAATTTTATTGCGTCGTGCCAAATAACTATCAATGGTTTAAAGTGAGAGGTGATTTTCCCAACAGGAGCAAACGTTTCATTTAAACAGCAAGTCGTTGACATAATATTATGATAGATTTAAAGGTTTCTATTCTATGGTAAAACTAGCTGACCCAACAGACTTCGTCCTGTCGAAAAAATGAGAAAAAGAAAAGGGCTGTTTCTAGGGTTTTCCCGGCAATTATTAAATTTTTTCTCGCCGTAAGAACCATCCTTGGACTTTAACGAACATTTAAAAAAAAGAATTGGCCAAATTGGTTCATGCGTTGTTGAGTTATGCGCTAACCAACACATTTCGCGATTCATTTTTATATTATAGATTATGACTTTTGCAAGATCGACATTAAAATATTTCTCAATCATTTTAAATTGATTTGTGTTTATTGTACAGTGCCCTTGCTTTTTTATATTTTTTGCGTTGTTTAGCCCAGTCAACACAAACAGCGCATTCATGAACAGTATTAAGGTTAGCATCATGTTTGGATTACTTTTTATGTAACCCAGGCTTCGCACAATTCACTCCCTTTTAGATTCATATTTTTACGTGATTTCTATAAGTTTAAAGAGATACTTTTTTATCAGGGTAAGTTGGGGGTTGGTAAATATCGTTCTGTAAACAGCGTCGCAATGGATCATGTTCGCCTCTGTAATGAGGTGGATGTGTTAAATGTTTCTATATTATGTGCGTTAATAAATCCCGGTCAAAAGGAAGCGATTGTTGATGCTTGCCGCGTCTTTCGATTTTTCTGTAAAATTATCAAGCAAATGCCTAAAGAAATAACAAACATCTTCAGTCTGTGAAAAAACGAATGACAAACCTTTGCATGATAATTTTACCGAAAAATCGAAAGATTAGCGCAGCAAGCATCAAACATCGCTTCCATTTGACCGGGATTTTCTTAACAAATATATAGGAACATTTAACCCATTGGCACCTCATTACAGACGCCAACGAACATCAACCACGCTGTTTACAGAACGTAAAACTCATGCATTTGCATTTTATTCAAACTTACCCAGATAAAAAGTATCTTATGAATCTAATAGAAAACACGTAAAAAATATGAAAATAAGTCTTACTCAGCTCAGAAACGAAGAGAGTGAATTGTGCGAAGCCTATAGGGTACAAAAAAGTAATCCAAACATGATGCTAAATTTTATAATGTATTGTTTATGAATGTGCTGTTTGTGTTGACTGGGCTAAACAACGCAAAAAATATAAAAAAGCAAGGGAACTGTACGTGTACAATGAACACAAATCAATCAACAATGATTATGAGAAATATTTTAGTGTAAATCTTGAAAAAGCCATAATGTTACCATAAAATGGAAACCTTTAAATATATCATTTTACTGTTTACTGTTTTTAATGAAACTTTTGTTCCTGTTGGGAAAACCACTTCTCACTTTAAACTATTGACAGTTATTTGGCACGACGCAATTGCTGTAAAAAAAACAAAATTATATAGTCAGCTTTCTATAATTTTTTGCTTCTCTTCCATTGAGATGTTCCAAATATACATTTATGGTTAGATAATTCGAACATCGGTGTTTGTTCCGTGTCTGGGTGTATTATTAAATATATTTAAGTTTATTTGTGTATCCACTGTTGATTCTGATTTCCGTAACACAAGTGCTTAAGCTACTTACCACGGGATCAGATCAATGTATGTGATGTTGTGCAATATTTATTTATTTATTTATTTATATTTATAATTGCAGTTCTCAGAATAAAAATTGGCTTTTTATATTGATTACCTTTTAAAGGAGACTGAAAATGGTGGGCCGCAATTGTAATGGATTGGTATATGGTCTAAAAAATTAGTTTCTGCGTGCTGAGAAATATGAAAAAGATTCTACTTTTCGTAAAAAAATCGATTATTCATATTAATCGATTTATTTACAGGAAAAAAGTATTTTGCAATAGAAAGTAAACCCAAATTGTGAGTAAATGCACGTTAAACGTTACACAACACAGTTCAAACATAGTGATGTGTCGTATCAATTGCAAAAAAACAATAATATCGGTACAATGATGATAATATAATTAATTGATTTCAATTCCAATAAATGGATCTATGGTCTATTTACCCGACTGTCTTTATTACTGACATTGACAGTTGACGGGCGTTGTGCCGGCCGGTGGAATTAGCTCACTCTTTTCGTGTTTTCCGATTCCATTATCTCATTTCTCGTATGTCAATACTTGCAAAATTTTCTCTTAAAGCTGATAAGGTATCCTGCCTATCGATTAATACCGATTTCGTCTTATTACAAGTTATAATTTTTTACGGCCCAAGATTGAATGAAATCGTTTCAGTCTCAGTTAAATTGATGATTAATTGATACAAATTGATCTCAATTTATTTTAAAAATGTGAAACAGTTGATTTTTAAATTAAATATTTAATTTAAAACGGTTTTATTACTTTTTACATAAATGCACTACATTGTAATTTCTAAATTATCAACTTATGAATGCTTAGTTAAAATGCCGTTACGGCAAAAGGTTTTGATTTTAGCTGCATTTTAGTCTAGTAATAAACATTAGTAAAAGATGCATAGTAAAACTTATGTAATTTATGTTGGAAATGCTCGACTTAAATGCCGTTATGAACAGTTAGCTGCACTATTGGTAAGTAATGCACAAGACACAAGAATAAGATTACCGAGCTAAAACGCCGTTATTCTATTTAACGGCATTTTAGTTAAGTAAATATATTAGATAGAAACTCATTTTACAAATTTATCAAAGTTATTCAAAATCAAACACTTAAATGCCGTTAAGGTATCTATAGCGGCATTTTAGCTATGTTTTCTATTAAGTAAATCTAAAGCAATCCTGATTTAAAACGTTTAAATTAAAATATTTTAAAATATATAACACATAGAATTATGAGAGTTTGAGCATATTAAAGCTCTTGTAAATACCTGTGTAATGATATATATCACTTGTATATAAACCTTTTCCTTTTCGTTTAGCGATTTTTTTTTCTTTCGCGCTCTTTAAACCCGTTTTTCTCCGAATGCGGTTTTGTCACATAACGGCATTATAGCTAAAGGACGGCAGTGTGTTCAACGAACAATTTTCACTTTTCTTTACTATAGACCATTTTGGCCAATACCAATTGGCAATGGAAATTTCAGATTATGGGCGGACGAAATTCCATTGATCTCCTTGAGGTTAAACAATTACTAGGTGCACATTTTTGAAATTCAGATACATCAGTCACATAAGAAAACTGAAAATGTCCGGGATATTTACCATGTTGTTGTTTTGTTTAAATATCCCGGACATTTTCAGTTTTGTAATTTGTGTAACCGTGACAGTTTAAAATCATAATAATATTGGCTGTGACTTAGACTTTTCCATTGATGCCACTCTACTGTCCATCATTCATAGACGCCAGAGGGCTCTACAATACTCTACATTCCATCAACGTCTTAAATTTTTTGGCATCCCTGCCTCTAAATTATAAACGAAGTGGGGGGTGGGGGGGTAACTTCGCAAGTACGTGGGCAAGTTGCGATATTGCGCCACCTCACAACGCGGCTGATTTATTTGCTTTGCGCTAATTCACAATATATAAGCCGTTCCTAGCTACTTTGCTGATAACAAAGGAGTTTGTTTGGCCTGGTTTGGCTTGGGAAAGAATTGTGCTGGATACCAGAAACTATGGGGTTGTAGTTTTTATTATTAACCGACTTCACATTGGAGGAGGTTTCAATTCGTCTGAATGTTACTTTTTTGTAAGTATGTTACGCGATAGCTCCGTAAGTTGTTAACAGATTTTAAAAAATCTATTGTTTAAGGTTATTGTATCAAGTTGGTCCCATTGTGAGCATGACATGAAGGATGGTGTCCCAGAAAAATCAAAGGCAACCCTCATATTTTACAAACACAATTTTTAGAACAACGAACAGATCAAACTCCTACCCAGATAATTATAAATGTTCTTTAAATTCCTACCCAAATAATAATGTTCTTATTATTTTATTTTGTAGTTTTTAGTATGTCGGGTTTTTAAGGCGCTTCTTGTTTATTGACGAACTTTCCGTATGACTGGTTGGCTGACGGTTTTGGGAGTACTTTTGTCTCTTGCGCCAAAATGGTGGGGTTCGAACCAGTCTGGGCAAATACTTAAGTGTTGAGTATCGATGTTTGTTCCTTCTCTGGGTATGTTATTTAAATTAAGTTTATTTCTATTGTATACTGTTTTTTTCTATCGATATCGTAATAACATATTTATTAAATTATTACTTAAATGCATAATTGACACTCTTATGGTGAAGGAAAACATTGTGAGGAAACATCGACCGCACTTGGCCAGATTAGCCTCGTGTCCCTCAGTGGGGACGTATATGGGCTGATGATGAAATGCACGATCGTCAATTAGAGCTGAGAGCCATCCGCTCCCCCGCAAGTCCGGTGATGTTGACGAGGCTACTCCAAGCCATCATCAGTCAGTTAAGGTAATGCATGATCGTTCCGTGTACGAGACTTTACATTATTCATAATTTACAGGTCATATTGAGAGGATGAGTGAAAGACGATTAACGAAGAGTATATATAGAGAGGGTGTAATTGGAGATGTCGACAGGGGAAGACCAAGAAAGACCTTTCATGACCAAATAGGTCAAATCTTAAAGAAAGGTCATATCAAAAGTAGTACGTAATCGACGAGCGTGCATGAAGAGGTTGATGAATGTGGATGAAGCGAAAGTGGTGTGGCAGGACCGTAGCACATGGCAGGAAGTGATATCTGCCTACCCCTCTGGGAAAAAGGCGTGATTTTATGTATGTATGTATGTATAATTTACAGTCATTTTACCTGCACTTTTAAACCAAAAGTACGACTCTACCGCCGTTCCGAATCGCCTCCTACCCTCTTACCTAGAAGGCTAGATAAAATTAGCATCTTGAAGGGTGTGAAAACCTTTCCCGCACAGGCCTTGACAAGTTTCGGAGCGCTCAAGGGCGAGCGATTCGTTGACCCTTCGGCCAGCGTGCCCTGACCCACTTCAGTAAGTTAAAATAAAGAATCGTTAACGTCACACTTCGATGGTATCGATTGACAGCTGGCAAATTCCTACTCGATTGATTCTCTGAGATTGTAACTAACTCTTTCGTTTCTAGCTCGTCGTTTTTCTTCATCGTTCGTTTTTCATTTTCTTGTACAATAAAGAAATGCGTGAGGTCGCCAGTTCAAACCCCGCCAGGTACCAATGTGTTTTTCAAATTTGAAATTCATATGTACACCATCATTCGACGCTTTAACGGTGAAGGAAAACATCGTGAGGAAACCTGCACACCTAAGAAGAAATTCTAAGGTTGTGTAGTCGACCAACCCGCACTTGGCCAGCGTGGTCGACTAAGGCCTTATCGCCCTAGTTTAGGGTAGGCCCGTGCCCCAGCAGTGGGGACGTATATGGACTGTTGATGATGATGATGTACAATAAAGAATAAGCCCCTTTGTATAAAAAATATTACGTACCCTTTAATAATATTGTTAAGTATCTAACTAATGTGCAGTGTATGATACTAAACAAGTTTATTTAATGTACCCAACAGTAACATTCGTTTTTTTATATAAAACTAGTGACCCGCCTTCGCTTAGGTTAGGGTCATTACATAAATACCTTCCTCTTAAATCCAATCTATTAAAAAAAACCGCTTCAAAATCCGTTGTGTAGTTTTAAAGATTTAAGCATACATAGGGACAGACAGACGCGGGAAACGACTTTGCTTTATACTATGTAGTGATTCACGGCTCGTGGCATTCTTACATACGCGGCTGTATTGACTAGTCGCACGGTAGTCGGCTAATTGTCAAGCGTATTGCAACCAACTATCAAGTCTGATCTGGTTCCGATAGCATCTGATTCGATGCTATTGGTTTCAGAAACGCGATCTCTTACTTCCTATGGTAGAGATGGGCAAGGATACGTAAACTTACTGCGGGTTGTATGACGCTTACCAACCTTTAGATAGAAGTATTCAATAGGCGTGACGACTGGGTCAAAATCTTATTATTCTATTTATTCCGTAAGTTAGTTTATACAAAAATATGGGACACGTATTTTTTTGTTTTTCAATTGATTGAAAAATGACAAAATTATAGCTTATCAAACTTCTGGAGTGGGGGCTTGTGAGGTCACGGTTACGCAAAAATTGTACTATAACCTGACGTTATATGAAACTTTTAAGCACTATATCTTCATAATTTCTTGTTTGTGAAACAAAATAAAAAATACGAGTGCAATATTTTTAAATAATCTAAATAACGGACTAATTATATTTTTTTAGTCGTCTCGCCTATTATCATATTTTTAAGACAACATTAAGATTTAAGTAGGAGTACCTACTAATAGTAATTCTTCGTAAGTAGTAACTTATGAAGAATTACGTTTATTCCGTTAAAAAAGTACCAGAGAATAATTGTATCATCATCATTCTCCTGCCCTTGTCCCACGCTAAGTGGGGTCGGAGAAATATGTATAGTTCTTCCACTCGGGCCTGTCATTCGTCAGCTCTGTATCTACTCCTTTCACTCACGCAATCCAAAACAATTAAATCTGTAATTAAAATAAAGCGCAATTAATCAAAAAAGTCAACACAAATTTCACGTATCGGTTCGATTCATAATATACTTTTTAAATAGGAAGGCACGTAGGATCTGAGTAAGCAATTGCCAAGTCAAAAACGATCGCTAATATGTTCCAATGTTTAATAAGTGAACACGAGTATATAATATGGATTAACATATTATTTCGCACATAATCATTTTATTACATGCCATAAAACCGCGACAGAGAGCCCGTAGAGTCTTCTCTACTTACATACCTTCGGAAACAAAGTACCTTGAAACTTGTGACAAGTATTAACTCTTAAGACTTCATAAATAAGGTCTAAGTTCGCTTTGAACTTGTCATATAATGTGTAAGCACTTCTGATGTTGACTGTACATGCTAGTAACATCGCTAAGACACGCCTTGCGTGATCAATTATAAACGCAACACGTGTGTACCAGCTTAAGATGGTATCTGTTAAATAGATAACTTTACTCTCTGTTAGATGTCTTATAAATCCTATCCATTGTATGGAGGCTATAGGCGTGTTGACTGGGTCAAAAATCTTATCATTCTATTTAGTCCGTAAGTTAGTTTATACAAAAATATGGGACACGTATTTTTTGTTTTTCAATTGATTGAAAAATGTCAAAATTATAGCTTATCAAACTTCTGGAGTGGGGGCTTGTGACGTCACGGCTAGGTAAAAATTGTACCATAACGTGACGTCATACGAAACTTCTAAGCTATATCTTCATAATTTCTTATTTGTGAAACAAAATAAAAAATACGAGTACAATATTTTTAAATAATCTAAATAACGGACTAATTATATTTTTTTAGTCCACTCGCCTATTGAAATTATTATTGACTAGAGAGGGCATCTCAAATTTCTGTGAGATTTTAAAATAGGTTAGACTTGACTTGGACAGTTTTATGTTTAATTGTGTTTGTAGTGCTACACAGAGCTCTAATGTAAATTAAAATCGGAAAAATTCACATTCAGTGCAATTCAATCCAGTGATGCATGAATGTGAATTTTTCCAATTTTCAATTTTGGTCAGTTTTCATTACATTATTAAACATATATTATTACTTTAATTCTTATAAAAACGGCTACAGAATCTACTTTGATAAGTTGTCTATTTTATTTTAAATAACAGCAATTGTCATATAACTAGGCACTCATTTAGTCCATTATCCCAATATCTCCATTAATTTTGCGGCGAAACCCACAGCCACGCATTGTTTTTGTATTGAACTCGGCTCTCCTTCAGTAAAAATCACATTTTAACTATGAAAAGTTCTGTCTTGGTTCTGTGCGCAAAAGACTAAATTCCTATGTTGTACAATTCAAACATCTGTTACATGTTTTGCAATTAGCTTATATAGTGGAGCGCCTTAAGGTTTATACCTCGGAATCCAGGGCCAGTCGATGAATCTTTATATCAAGTTTTGAAATGTGTTTAGAATAGTATGTAAAAAAATGTTAAAAAAAATTTTTTGTGCGATCTCAATTTTTTTTTTATTATTATAAATAATTAATTTTTTTTGGAATTTTCATTCATTTATATTAGTTAAACGTTATATTTTAAAAAGAAGAATTATTATAAACTTGATCGTGAGTCACAAGGGACTGCAGGGGAGGGAAATAGAGGGGATAACAGCAGATGTTGGGTGCTGTTAGCGCAATGAAACTTAAATTAAACAAAAAAAATATGACAACCAAATGTTGCATATGAGTGTTCCTATATTATAATAAGGTTTGTTAACAAACTCATTAACTTTAGAAATAATAAAATGTCCAAATAATACTTCGTAATCGAATGGCTAATTTTATGATTTTTCCACCACTCTGTCTTTGAAGTCCGATTTCAGAAAAAGTAGCCCATTGGGTACCAATTTTTATTAATGATTATGACAGCTGAGAGTCTGGCGCAGTTTTTAAAGTTACTTAGAAGCCACGCAACTACCTCCTAATATTCTCAATTTAAAGTTGAAATTGTAAGACATTATTTACAGAACGTAATTTTTCAGTCTGTACCATCATTTTGAGATCTTCCATATAAGTTATGGAGACAAATATTTTAGGCATTAAAGGAAAACTCATGAAAATTAATATGCAAAAAGTATTTCTCAAAAAAGTCAAATATTTTTTTCTTTAGAATATTTTTAGTCGGTTAGGTCAATTATTCTCAAAAGTTTCGAAGAACAATCATAACTCGAAAACTATAAAAAATCGCAGAACATACATGGGGGTGTTTCGGATGCCCCACGAGGTGTTCTATCTCAGGACTTTCGCTTGACACTACTTTTTGGGATACCCTGTATAGTTAATGTTAAAATTATTTTCGTAGATCATTATTTTTTGTAAAAATTTAATAAATTAACATTGAAATTACTCAGCAAACTTAAATTATCACATATACAATTGAAATTTCTACTATAAAAAATTTTTTCCCCCTTCCGCCTCTCATTTTTCAGAAAATTGTTTTTTTTTTTTTGTAAACGAGATCGGCCATTTTTTTTTTTTAACTTTTTTCTTTCAGGTTTTAATAATGCAATCAAGCACTTCCTATACAAATTCATTGACTGGCCCTGGATTCCGAGATTTTACCATTTTCATGTTTTACGGAACTCCACTAATAAAATAGATGATCAAAAAAAGACGTGTGGCACTCGGGGACTGCCGCGGTATAGCTATTGCATAGCATCGTCCGATTTCGGAGCAGCTCGTCTCGATTCGTGCGAGTTTCGTAGAGTCGTACAATACGTCTAACCGCACGCACATAAACACCGTGCCGAAGTCTACCGAACTGAAACGACGTTAGACGATTGTGAGGTTTTTTTCGTTACGGAATTTCTTGGTTCGGTCGCCGCGCTCAAGCCCGCGATAAAAGCTATGCAATAGCTTAAAAATTTAACTATTCATCGCATAGTCTGACCACATTTGTAACCAACATCAATAAAGGGCGTACTTAATCCTTACTAATATTATAAATCCGAAAGTAACTCTGTCTGTCTGTCTGTCTGTCTGTTTGTCTGTCTGTCTGTCTGTCTGTTACGCTTTCACGCATAGAGTACTGGGCCGATTTAAATGAAACTTGGTACAGATATAGTCGAGAGCCTAGGAAAGGTTATAGTTTACTTTTTAACCGACTGCGCTATAAGGAAGTAATGTTTTACCCGTTAAACGTCTCTACGCGGACGAAGTTGCGGGCGGAAAGCTAGTAATGTATATTTTTTCATTAACTGCCTACGACGAGTGCTTGGAGTAGCCTTGTTATCATCACCGGCATTTTGGGGGAGCGGATGGCTCTCACCCCTAATAGTAAGTAAGTAAGTAAGCTACATATCCACGCCTTATTTCCGCGCGTCATTTATTTCGTCTTCAGCGCCTTAGCAACGACGTCACTAGAACACATTACATCTGTGTGAGTGTCAGTATGTGTGTGTGTGTGAGCGTCTCCCGCGTAAGTAACGGGCGAGATGAGTCTCAAGATGGCGGCGCGAACACTTCTTAGCGCGCTGAAAGTGGCTGAGGGTGGAGACGGCTTCTCAAACATAATAATATTTTTGAGCATGATAATCCACCAATTTAATTGATTACGTAGAAACAGGTAATACACAAATGAGCACTAGCACAGATGCACTCTATTTTAGGTCGCATTTTATTTTGTTTTAAGAGGGTAGACTAATGGCTTTAGCACCACCCGTTGGATCGAAACATCAAAGTTTCATGAAGATTTTTCAGTGTCTGCAAAAGTTGAATTGAATTCAGACAGCCACGTGCATTTTTAGACAGAACCATTCAAACAAGATATAAACAGGGTTACTTTGACATTTATAATATTAGTAAGGTTATCCCAAGTATGCGAATGTATGTGTGTACTGTGTG
This sequence comes from Maruca vitrata, assembly GCA_039566165.1. NCBI lineage: Eukaryota > Metazoa > Arthropoda > Insecta > Lepidoptera > Crambidae > Maruca > Maruca vitrata. Next base: position 8,765,086 of record CM076936.1, on the reverse strand, counting down.
GCACTGATAAATAAATTATATTTTGGCACTGTTCCAAAAGTTGACCAGTGATTTTTTTTCCTAACTGGCATACGAAGATGGCTTGGAGTAGCCACGTCATCATCACAGGCATTGCGGGAGAACGTATGGCTCTCACCCCTAAATTGACTTGATTGAAAGTCCCAAAACAGCGGGAGCTTATTTTAATAAAACAACATGTTAAATTTGAAATTGCGTTTGACAAATTTGAAATTCATATGTACAATTATTCGACGCTTTAACGGTGAAGGAAAATATCGTGAGGAAACCTACACACCTACGAAGAAATTCTAAGGTTGTGTAGTCGACCAACCCGCACTTGGCCAGCGTGGTTGACTAAGGCCTGATCGCCATAGTTTAGTCCCGTCCCGTACCCTAGTGGTGACGTATATGGGCTACGATGATGAAGATGATGAACATGTTAGCTACATCAAATCAAAATGTAATTCACAGTCGGTCTCCATACCATCCAGCCGAAAGTACACGAAGTTATAATATCGCTGGTAGTTTTCGCGGGAGGGAGGCAGGGAGGCTCTCGCCTCATCGTTTGCTTATTTACATAATTACACATAATTCTCACTCCACGTTACGTGCCTTTAATTTGAATAAGAATATCGCTAAGATTACGCCCTTACATGTATGAAATGTGGAGGGAATACCAATTTGGATGGGAGTGTTTTGAAGTTGTAAGTGTGGTGGAATATCGATTTGTCATTTTACAGATAGGGGTTACCTTTTTGTCATTATTAGCCCGAGTACAAAACCTACAAGTTTATACAGACGTTCTGAAGTAACTCCATCTACGGGGCTAAGCATTCAAAAAAAGCTCCCTAAAAAGTAAGGCAATTAATATCAGCCAAGTGCGCGGGACATTTACAGTCCACTCTCATAGTTCGGTGAGACGGCAATCAGACATGACCGATGAGAGATCGAGCGCTGGACCACCGGCTTAACGTGCTTTCCGAGGCATGGGCGTTCAACCGCCAACTTCCTAACTCCGGGTTGAGTAATTTCATTAAACTCACTCAAATTTTGCCTGACCCTGGACTCGAACCGGGGACCTCTTGGTCCTTACGCAGCGCTTGCTAACAATAGTAAGTAGACCAACGAGGCAGTTAAAGTTAATAAGTTAATTAGGCAGAGTTTAATACCTACAAGTTCAATCAGTTCAATCAGCCGTTCTGAAATAAAGATTGTAGAAAATTTAATTCTGAAAGTTTTATCGGGCTAGACCTTTAAAAAAAAAGCTCACAAAAAAGTATTGGTTTAGTAAATAAATGAAAAGAGTATTGAATGACTACCGTTGGAAAAAAAATTTGGCTTTTGATGAGTTTTTCTTTTTTGGCTTAGTACGGCTTAACTTTAATCACTGCTTAAGAATCGCTTCAAACGCTTCTAAAAATATAGGTTAGATTTAATGGATGAATAAGAATAAAATAAAATTGGTAATTGTACAATAATCCTTACTCATAAAGTTACTCCTATTTTGATAATTTCTCTTTACGTGTAAGTTTCGATAGGATCTCAGTGGCAGGTATAAAACCATTACGTAGCTTAATAACTAAAATCTTTTACGTCAACCTCAAACGAGTGTCAGATAAATCAGAAACTTTTCAACGCTTTTCTGAAACTACGTTATTTATATTTTACAATCTTTGTTAATTTTTATGATAGCATTTTTAAGAACATGCATTTTATAAACTAAATGTCTTGACTGTTTTTGAAAATCATCTCACTTCTCCTGAGGAAATCAGGTAGGTTTGTACTACAAATAACTAATATCAATTTTCTTCTGAGTTTTCCATATAATAAAATATACGCGGGAAAGGTCACTAAATAAAAAAAATATTGACTTTTCTTACTTCATCATGATCATCAGCCCATATGCATCCCCACTGCTGGGGAACGGGCCTACCCTTAACTAGGGCGATACTTTACTTACTTAAAATGTACACGTATAATTATTGAAGAAAACTTTATCTTTTTTTTTTACTGATATTAATATTTATCAGAGCCTGAAAAGGACGACTAAGTTTAAACTAGTGTTGCTTTTAAGACTTAATGTATGTACTGTTCACAATAAATACCTACTGTGTCTTTGACTTATCTTTTTTTTCTTACAGGGCAAAATGAACGCAAAGTTTTCTGATGATGAGCCTAGATCTAGTCATCCTAACCCTAATGACTTCGACGTGTACCTCGCGTGGGCCTGCGATTCTCTTCAAATGCCTAAACCTCTTCTCATTTCTAAGATTATTCAGAGTAAGTGTGTAATTTATCATCAACTAACCCTTAACTAGGCACAGTAAGCTGATTTTTTTGGTTTAGGCCACAATGTACTGACTAAGGTCCAAAATAATGTGGCTTATCATGTACCAAAGTTTAAGGGTTAATAAAACATTCAAATTACAAAAATAGTAATCTTTATTGACCATTACAGTTAGAACTTTCTACTACTCATTAAAATCAATTAATTACTTTGTAGGTAATACTAAATAATCAAAGCTTTCACTTTTCAGATGACTACGTAAGCGTCATTGGACAAAGCAAACAGTCGACTAAAGACAAAGGAAAGCTATCGAAGGTAGATATAGCACCGTTAATTAAAGAAGATAGTTTCGCTTTACCAAAAGCCATGCTCGGAGACCTGCAGCCGGGCATACAGATCCTGGCCTATTACGATGCAACAGACCACTTAGTCAAACTCCTCTTTGACAACAACAAATCCCTGCCACAAACCCTCTTCAAAATCATCGGCCTCATCATCCACTTCCAACAATTCATGCAAGCAATGACAATCAACCGAGGTTTGAACAAGGAATGTGTGTACGAGATCAGCAAGTTCCTACCTCTCTCTAAAATCACTGAACTGTGTCTGGACAACTCATTCATCGAACAAGCCAACTACCATCTGTTACTAGAGAAAGATAACTCGTTGAGAAGTCTTTCTTTGGCTAGATGCAGCATCAACGACGCAGTCATCGAACAAATGGCATCGGCTCTTACATATCCCAATCCTGGGTCGAAATCGCTCCGAATTCTCAATTTGTCGTCTAACAAAATATCAGATTTGGGCGCTAAATTCTTAGGGGAATCTTTGAGGTCCAATAGAGTGCTTTGCTACCTGAACCTGTCTGACAATATGCTAACCGACACTGGAGCAGGGCATTTGCTGAATCCACTACTGAAATTCCCATTGTCATTTGCTGAACTCATAGCATCACGGTCTAGACTTATGACTTACTTGAAACTCAAAAATGAAATGATCATCCGTATGGTGCAAGAGCTGCGAGCGATCGATTTTGAGAAAAGAGCAGGAAAGCGGAAATCAATAGGTGTTAGACCTGGGTCTACTCCGAAGAAGAAAGGGCTAGAAAAAGAATCATCTCTAAAATCATTACCTGAAGGTAGAGGTAGCATGCTGAAATTTGAAAATATTTTTATGGACAAAGCGACAAATATGGCTGAAAGTGCTATGGGAGTTTTCAGCGATCCATTCGATAAAGGGAACACTTTCTGTGATGATGGCATAGTTTATAGTCAAGGAAACAACTCGGTAGCTTACATAAATTTTGCGTATAATAACCTAAGTTATGTTACGGTGAGAAAGTTGCTGAAAGTATTGATGTATCAAAAAGAGATGGGTAGGAAGCCTAGGGGCCTGATCAATGTATCAATAGAGGGTAACTTTCTGCCAGTAACATGTAAAGAACTATTACAAGTGGACAATCTTCTGGAGATGGGTCTTATGATACACAGTAGAAGATACTCGTTGACCTCAAAAAAACGGGTGCAACCGAAAGTGGCCAGTGCAGGACGATAATTTTTGGAGGACTTTAACTTTTAGAAGTAACTTTACTTTTAGAAGCGGATTTAGTTTTTAGGGTCTTAATGATAAACTCATTTGGGGTACCCCTCATTTGTAGCATATTTTTATTATACATAGAATTAATTTTTTTTTAGACTTAATAAAGAACAATTGATTGAAATGTTTTATTATTTGCCCGCAGGTTTACCCGTGTTAAATTCCCACAAAAACAGATAATTTTCTTACGCGATTTAAGATACACTCATTGTATTGCGCTTTTAGCGCCATCTACAAACAATACACCGGTTACTCAAATCCTAAATTTTTTTTAGAATATAATATTTTTTTATTCGGTATAGATAAAAATGGTATGTATGTATGTCTCTATGCTTTTGACTGTATCAAAAATATAATTTCAAGACGATAAAAGAATGATAAAGGTGAGAGAAATAAACAAAAAATTGATGTCCAAGAACCCCGAGTCCTTCCATTTAACAAGGCTTTAATTTTGAGTTCTAGTTAATTATATAGTTAACGATTAAAATTGTTTTTTTTGTGAACCCGATTTTGCCATACAATCTGTATCGGACATTTACATTTGATGTTATTTACTAATTGTCAAAAATTTTAAACTCATCTCTTTGAAACTATAAATTTTGAGTTCCTCAAAAACGTAAACTACTTCAAGGGTTCTGAATTGACCACATGTATCCAAAATATTCGGATTATTGTCTATTTTAGATTTTAATTAAGCAAACAAAAAAAATTAAACATGACAATGACATTATTGTTTGTTGTCAAAGATATAAGGATAGTAAAAAAAAAACGAATTGCATTTATTGTTCATTTATAATGTTTAGCGGCAGTAATGGCCCACAGAAACGGTCTAACAATAATTGATATTCTTAAAACATATTTATATACGAGCTTTTATACACCTTTTCCTTGCTTCGAGCTTCTAAGTAACTAGGAAGTATACGAGGATTCCTCAAATATCAGCTTTGCTAAAAATTACGTTCGTATGTTGAGGCTTTGGGATTGTACTCCAAGAAGGCTTCAAGCAATATCCATATTAAACCTCGTCTAGAAGGTATTTTTTGACGTTTATCAGAACATGACAGGACGTGACAAATTTACATGATTTCATCATCTAATGTCAACAGAATTTACACTCATATTACTTTAGTTTTTTTGTGAAAAATGGAATACCATTCGAACCAACACAATAAGAGTAGTAACACTGATAATGGGAGGGAAGATGACCATCCCAGCCCTGCAGACTTCGATCTATTTTTACCCTGGGCTTGCAGTCAGCTACAAATTGAATCTGTTGTGTCCATCACCAAGATCTTCCAGCGTAAGTTTGTTTTTGAATTTACAGAATTTTCCATAGAACCTGTCCAGGCGTCCGAATATTTTTGCAGCCCTATAAAAGGGACAGGAAGCAGCAGTATTTGAGTTTGTTTGCACCTTCATGTATTAAGTCAAAGTCGATTTTTTTTTGTATATTTATTAATTATAATGATTACTTATGTAATGTGGCCATCTTTAGCCACAGATTGGCAAAATTGAAAATAATTTGGGGAGGCCTGCCCAGCAGTGAGACACTTCAGGCTAGACAAAAAAAATGTTTACTTACTTACTTATAACATGTGATAACTTAAATTTTCAGAGGAATACGTGAGTGCTACTTCGGATAAGAAGAAGAAGGCCAAGCCCAAACCACCCTTAGACCTTGACTCGGACCAGGAGATGGAAAAGAAAGATGTATTATCTTCATCAATGTCTTCGGAATATAACATCATCAACATATTAACTGTATATGACTCCAACGATAATCTTGTGCAAATCAAGTTCGATAACAACCGCTCAATCCACAGACTCGTTCTCAAAGTAATTGGCCTCATCATTCAATTCCAACCCAATTTGACCAACATAACCATCGATAAAGGGATGGACCAGTACTCCCTCTACGAAATCTGCAAGTTCCTACCCTACAGTCATATCACAGAGCTGGTTCTAGATAACACTTTTCTCAAAGAAGCGAACTACAGCCACATTTTGGAACAACCGAACCGCATCAAACATCTGTCTCTAGCAAGATGCAGCATAAACGATGATGCACTGAAAACAATAGCAGAATTACTGGTTTATCCACTGCCGTCTTCCAAATCCTTGTCGATACTGAATCTTTCCACGAACAGAATCACGGATATTGGCGCTCGTTATCTTGCGGAATCGTTGCGATCAAATAGGCAAATAAGCTATTTGAATTTGGCGGACAACAGGCTGACAGACTGTGGCGGTGAAGAAATACTGAACACGCTTCTAAAATTTCCGCTAACCTTCAACGAATTGCTAGCGTCTCGCTCGAGGCATTTGGTTTACTTGAAGGAAAAGAATGATCTGATTCTCCAGATAGCAAGAGATCTGCGACTGGGAGATATTACTGGACGTAATGCGTCAAAACGTAAGTCTGCCAAGTCTGCGCCAACATCAGCGAAGAAACCTAAGCTTGGTGAGAAGGAAGGCTCTCTGAAGGCAATAGTGGAATCTAAGAGTGTCACCAACATGGATTTAGCTTTACTTGAGAAAGCAACTCAAATGGCGGAGACTACAATGGGAGAGTTCAGGGATCCTTTCAGCAAACCGAATACTCTTGTTGACAATGCTATTGTTTACTGTAAGGGCAACAATGCGTTGTGCTATTTAAACCTATCGTTTAACAACTTGACTTATGTTTCTATCCAGAAGTTGGAACAAGTGTTGATGTGTCAGAGTAAGATGGACAGACAACCGAGAGGGTTGGTGAATGTATCTATAGATGGCAACTATTTGCCAGTATACTGTAAGGAGATGGGGAAAATTGATCGCATTTTGGATATAAATCTGTCGTTGCACCAAAAAAGACTGTCTGTATGTAAAAAGAAACCATCAACAAAAATACCATCGATAAGGTAGAACTATTACTGTAACTGTACTGAATGTTTCTCATTAGAACAGTTCGAACGAATTTAGAGCTAACTGTCATGGAGATAGGGTCCCAGGTTGAATCAAGAAGTTTGAATACTATTCTGCCGAAAATAAAAAAAAATATCTAGATCCTTTGGTTATGCTATAATAAGACTTCAGTCGGTCAACTCCTACGAATTGTCGACATAATTCATAATCAATTGTAATTTAGATGATTATAAAGTTTAGATGTATTTTAGTGCTTTGTTATATTTTAATTTAAGAGCGTATGTAAGATGTCGCGTATATTTCAAATATATCGTAATTGTTAACATCTGTGTTTTTTTATTATCAGTTTTATGGGGTATACAGACATCCAAGGTGCTCTCAGCTTCTTCAAAAACTCAAGAATAATATTTTTAGTTATAGTCACGTTTGTCTGATCTTAAACCGCCACATCATTGTAGGTAAACATAAAGCATCGTACAAAGTGAGTAGTACAGAGTAAAGAGCTTAACAATAAATTCATCATCAAAATCCATAAACATGTAAAAAAAATTATAATGTATGATTTATCGAAACAAAAACGAAGCCAATCTTGTAAGATTATGTAATTATTGCGGATTTTGCAGTATTATAGTATGGTTCTTAAACAATATAAATATACTGCTTTAAACTACGTAGTTAAACAAACCACCATCTACATAGTACCTACAACATTTTGCAATGAGGTGACAAAAGCATTCATACGGCTTCTGATTGATTCCATACTCTTCAAGATGAAGAGACCTTTTTGCAACCACATAAAATTTCACACCTGCAACGTTTCGTGACTAAAGGGCCCATTTCTCTCTCGAACAAAACATCCAAGACACCTACCCTTCGGAACATCAAAACGTCTTCCACCCATCTCCATAAGTTGCACTTACCAAAATCACTGCTACAAAATTCGGTCTTGTAACTGCTGGCGCCGCCCCCGCGTCAATATTCGCGCGGAAGCCATCTTAAAATATAAGGCCCCCTCCCCCACCTCCTGAGACGCTGGCTTTTTCAAACTCCGCCGGTATGGCGCAGGGGCGCTAAACATTTTCGTGCCACAATGCTGTTCCGGTGGTGTTGTTCAGAATGATGTGGGTTGGGTTGGCTTTTTCTTTTTTTTGGTTTTTGACGAGTTCTGCTATTTGTGCTTGAAGTTTGATTGTGACTTGATATATATTTGTAATTTTCTTTATTTTTTTATACATGTTATAAAAATAAATCAATCATTTGAAACAAAATTGTTGAAAAGGTAATGAAATGTAGATTATTATATAAATATTTGGCAAAAAAAAGGTTTTTTTTTATGTTGTCTAGTAGATTTACCCGACGTAAGAAGATATAAAGTCTTAAGTATATTTATCAAGATTTTATGGTCAAGTTTCTACTTGTTCCAAACTTTTCACTCACAACTGTACTGTTCTGTACCAAATCAATCATAATTATATATTTTTCGTAGAATATATAGAGGCTTTTTTGGAGAAAAAAAATTAATTAAGAAGAAATTAAAGAAGAAATAAAAGACAAAACGACTGTTTTCTCTTTACAAAAGACTCGAGTCGAGTTCCAAAAAAAGACTATAGATCTATCAATTCTGGATCTACCAATTTTTTTTAACCTCTCAGTCCATACGTTCTCCCAATCGAAATTTCAGCTTATTTCGAAAGACGTCAACGACCTTTTAGGTATTTTTGGGGACCTAACTCGAATATCTTTAAGTCCAGACTGCGTGGATTGCTCGTTTTATATTTAGGTATCAATTTGCGTGGCGTCGTCTGACGTCCTGAGGCCCAATTACTGCTCAATCTCAGCGCAGATAGTGCCGTAAATATGTAGTGGACGTGTGAAGATTAAGATGATCCTGAGGGCCTACCATGAGTTGGCTATCGAAAACTTACTTACGTTAAAAACCTATCGAGTTGTTTTTTTCATACGGCCGATTTAAATTCTTCGCGTAACCACCAGCGGCGCTGTACAAGTTTTTCATAGACATATTTACGTAGGCGATATCGAGTGCGTAAGTTTTAAACTCATGGTAGCCCCACTGGTGGCTTCGAAAATTATTTGTATGCGATAATTTAAAGCAAGGTTATCAGTTGGCTTTTAAGTACACTTCTTCATATGAATCATCCTTAAAACGTGCTAATTTGAAATTTAATTTCCATATGGTCTATTGTGCCTGTCGACCTCATATTTGGATCTCACTACCGCTTACCATTAGGGGGAGTGAGGTCATCTTGTTAGCTTATTATAAAAAAAAACTTGCTAATATATATATGTATGTATGTATGTATGTTGCTATAGTACTTGCTAACTTTCCGCCCGTGACTCCGTCTGGGTGACATAGTTTGTCCATTGAATCATTACTCTCTTAATGCAAAGTCGTTTGAAAATTAGGCTACACTTTAGTTTAAAATATGCGAGGCAATATTATATAATCTCGGATACAGATACAAAATTTATGTAAAAAGAATAAAGCTAGAGTTATCAGATTTCAGAATACACATTACACAGTCTGAAATCTGATAACTCTAGCTTTATTCTAAATTTTGAAGTCATTTCCATAATTAGGTTATTCTGTTAAGTACCTACTTGGCACTAAATAAAACACATTTCTTCCATCCTTTCCATGCACGTACTTTATCCTGAAACCCCAACTGAAAGGCTAACGTAAACAATAACGCATCGAATCTTGGGGATTATATAAATTTCTTGCGAACTTACCCGCGCTGGTAAATCAATACAGCATTAACGCACACAGCGGCGGCCCACCGTTGCGACGCAAAAACTATTGAAATGAAAATATAAGTTGCACACAGAGATGGTTGCACACAAGGACAGGTTGCTCACAGCCAATGGCCACGCCTTAGACGGTGGTCCAAGATACTGGAGCTGAGTTTGTTATTTAAGGAGTTAAACAAATAAAAATGGGTAAAAATATTAAGAATACGAATAAAAAATATTCAAATTTAGAATTTGAATTTGACTCTCGCATTTTGTTCAAATTTAAAATTTACATTGAGCTTAAATAGCATTAAAAACAACAAATAAAAAAATAAAAAATATTTATTAATCACAAATAAAAGAGAAAAATATAATTACATTTTCATGTCATTTTGTGCTTTTGCACAAAATGGGGTTTCATTAATTTGTGGTCAACTAGGTCCCAGACTCAGCATATGCCTCAACGACAAGAAGCCGCTGTGGCGCTGGTATTACAGAACATCACATAGCACATTTGTTACCGATATCAAAAACCTACAGTGGTATCCAAAAATAACTCAAATATATAAATAACACAGACACAGAACAAACACTGATGTTCATAATACAAATATTTGACTGAATGGGAATCAAGAGTCGTTGGTTCCATTCGCGCTTACTGCCGCTTACTACTCATCATCAGCCCATATACGTCCCCATTGCTGGGGCAATGGTCTACCCTAAACTAGTGCGATAGGGTTTTATCAACCACACTGGCCAAGTGCGGGTTGGTTGACTGTGGTCAACACTCGGCCTAAAAAGTAGCTTGAAACCTATTGATATACCAACCATAGATACTGATGGACTTTTCATCGGGCAGTAAGTAGTTTTTCAAAAGATTTCTTGCTAATTTTGATTCCAGGCCATGATTGTAGGTCATATGAAAGTGGCCTGTAGGATTGTATCCCTGAAAAAAGAAAGGAAACAAGGTTGTTAACATCAAACTTCCTAAAAAACAGTTTAAAATCTTTTCTTACACGTTCAAGATTTTATATAAATAAACTATTCATTTAATTTCAACTAGATGTTTCAATGACGCGCAATGAACTAGACGTTACTGAAAGATTTTCAACAGACGTACAGACCTACAAAAAAGTGTGCGTTAAGGAAACCGCTTCCGCTAACATCCTAACTCCACCCAGGTACCTACCAGTACTTTCTTGGCTGAACAACAAAAAAATACCTTCTTTATTAAATTTGTTTTTACTCCTTTTCTTATGCCTCTCTCTGCCAATAGACAAACGAGTATTTTTTTTTAAATATAGCATGATGCCCTTAAAAGTGGTAAAACAGTCGGTATCGTAGCACACAGACAAAGTAAAGGCGCGCGCACACAGCCGCGCAACCCTCCCGCGCCTTAGACGCTGCTTTTTACATGTATAAGCAGCTAGGCAGGGGTCGGCAACATTTTCGTGCTAGCCTCATTTTTATTATAACCAATTACAGTGAATGAATAAATGAAGTTTATTTATCAACACAAAAAAAACAAAGAAAGTGTATCTTTCTTAACAAGAAGTATAAGTTGTTTTACTATAACTTTGCTGATTACAATTTGGCACATGATATTCGGTTGAAAAGAGATAATATCCGATATTATCTCTTTCTTTGTCTTTTTCGCTAAAATTAGCATTCCAAACCAGTAGTGGTTGTATTGACAGCCTGTTTTAATAAAATATTTTTTATTTTTAAGGTCGTAAGGCAAATTTCTTCACAGTATAAAGGAAAGTCGCTTCCCGTCTGTCTGTCCCTATGTATGCTTAAATCTTACTACGCAACGGATTTTGATGCGTTTAGAAAGAGGGATTTAATTGGAACATATCCGAAGGGAATCGAGTGCGGGTCACTAGTTATTGATAAAACTTATTAAGAGCATCAATGGACGAGTGATTAGGGCCGTAGCTTTCCGAGATGTAGCCAATTCTAATCCCGCCATGTACCAATGTGTTTTCAAATAAAAAATTCATATGAACGTTAACTCGATACTCTTACGGTGGAAGAAAACATCGTGAGGAAACTTACCAAGTACGAGTCTTCTCGGTAGAATCGGCATTCCGAACCGGTGGTAGAATCTTATTATTAGTAGTGTGACGATTTATAAGAGCTTGTAATATATATACAGGCCTTTACATCTATAATAGATGATTTATGTAGCATCTCGCGGTCTATCACGGCAGCTGCGCTCGTGGCTGTACAAGCCGATGCGAGACTGGATTTTACGTCCGCATTTGCAGCAGGAGAACTGAGCGCTGCTGGGGTTGGGGGTTTTGGAGTGACGGTTGACACGTTTTATTTCAAGTTTGTGTAACCAGGCTTCGTCGTGTTTTGAGCAAGAGCATGTAAATTGCCTATATAAATAAAGACATTTTTGATTTTGATTTCGACACACCTGGGAAGAAATTCTGTGGTTGTGTGAAGTCGACCAAACCCTACATGGCCAGGTTGATTAACTAAGGCCTGATAACATCGTTCAAATAGGCCCCAGCCAGAATACCAGCGCCCCATCGGCTTTTGTCGTTGAGGCAAATGCTGAAGCTTTTGAGGATTTTTCACCTAAGATGATCCCTGTGACAAATTAAAAAAAAAGTATCTATGCAGTTCGTATACGTAGAATGGAACGTAGTAAGTTCCATTCTACGTATACGAACTGCATAGGTATTTTTTTTAAATGTTCCATTACATTAAATTAAACTAAACGATACTGTTTGTCATTTGAATGTATAAAAATATTTATTTTAATATTTTTCCTAATTACGCCGCAATAAAATGAAAAAATGTGCAATAAAATTATTTTCGTTTGTCAAACGTAAAATGCGTGATTCAGAACACAATGAAGTGTCACAGGGATCATCTTAGCTGAAAAAGAGTATAGTTTTTTTTATTCATTATTCTTATTCTTCTAAATATTAGACTTTATTGGTCTACACGCGATATCGGGAGTAGTAAATACTTGGCTACTTACTGCTTGACGTTTCTGATCTGAAACCGAACAATATTACGCCACAAATGAAAAAAAAATTACATGCAATGGATTTATATGCGGCCAGCTATAAATAAGTCATAAAAATATAAGACACCCCGCGGGTTTGAGCGCCCCTGCGCCTTAGATGCTTTCACACGAGTCAGGGGTCGCGCACATTTTGTTACCGAGCAGAATACGAGCGGAAGGTAGATACGGACAAAAGAGCGTGTGGGATTGCTGTACCTAATGCTTTTTTTTGTTTGGTTACTGCATTTAAGCTGAATTTAGTGAGGTCCGTTTTTGTTTATTGCATTTGTGGTTTTGGTCTATGTTATAAGTGCCTCTATGGTCTATGCAATTAATAACACAATGTAATGTTCTAGTAATATTCGTAAATGCAAATGTATATCTAGACACGCGGTAGCGTGTCAAGCCAAGTTCAAGAAACAGAACTGGCGAGCCGCACCGTGTGTAATATTACACGAACCATTTGGAACCACTTTTGAACCCCTCATAAATCAAAAACTATTTCACATAAACGTATCAAATTTGGCTCATATATTGTGACTTGCGAGATAAATATGTGTTCTAAATTTCATAAGCTTATCTCAAACAGTTATTTAGATATTAATATCCAAAAATCCTCATTTTTATCATTGACTGACTGACAGATCAAAATTCTAACCCAGTTCCAAATGACCTAGAGAGTTAAAATTTGGTATGCAGATAGGTAATTACATGAATACAAAGGAAAAAATAAAAAACTGGCAATTTTTTAATAATTAGGTTTTTTTTTTTTCATTTTTTTTTATAAGAGGCTAACAAGATGACCTCACTCCACCTGATGGTAAGCGGTAGTGAGATCCACATATGAGGTCGACAGGCACAATAGACCATGTTGAGCCTGTCGCACTCACCCTGAAAGCCGTGAAAAAGGAGACCACTGCTGCGGTTAGGTTCTATTATGAACGCTTAACATAAATACCTAATTAGTGCCTAATCACGCTTATATACCGGGGAAGGCAGAGCACTAAGTATATATTTAGGTATACATACTTACTTATTTACAATTAAGAGTAGGTACTTATAGTCGATTTTCATATTTATTACTTAGGGTTATACCCCGTAAACGTAGGAAAATACAGTAACTGATTCAATTGTTTTATATTTATAAAGTCTAGTTTTAGTTTTGAATTTTCAAAGGACCTACGGCGTTACGATGATATATACTTTTCTACAAAAAGTAATGATATCCAATCAAAAACATAAATGTGAAATGAGAGCCAAGTTCAATATTATGATAATTGCCTTGGTTGTTGACTTCAACGACAAAAGAAGTGAGATCTAAATGGGTGCCAAGTTCAATGGTCAACCCTGAAATTTATTTATAAGTAACACTATAACATACCTATCATATCTTCTTATAACATAAGATAATGTATGGTGGTAGCCTATGAAGGTCTGTCTTGGCTAGTTTTCTTTAGTTAGTTAGTTAGTAGTCTAGTTAGTTGTCTTGGTTAGTTTGGTATTTGTCGGTATTTATTTTATAATTCCGAAAATTTGGATTGTTGGTAGAAACTCAGGTGGGAGACATTTTGTCGACCGGTTGCTGTTACCACCATACAGTTGCGTAAAACCCGCCAAGTGACTCTGACCTCTCTCGGTCAGGTCGCGTTCCGGGATCAGCACTGTACGAACCGGAGCCAGGGGGGACCATTGCTGCGGCAAGCGCCGGACCAGTGGAGCCTTAGCGGCGGTATTGTGCGGGCGGAGCGGGTCAGCCCGCCGGCCAGGGAGACCCGTAGAAACGGTGGTGCCGCTGGCCGCCCGCGGCATAGTACAGGGGCCCGACGGAGACTAACCCACCCCCGAAGGCTGCCCCACCAGGTCGCGCATAATCCCGGAGCGGCTCGTCGTGCCGGGTGGTGCCCGGAGTGGGACCCGGCGTGTCCGCCTCCGGGGGTACGGGGGCCCTTCCGTCCGGCGGACTGGCCAACTCCGACCTGCACAGCTCAATACCAATGCGAGACTCCACGCTTTGTCTCGTTGTTGCCGCAGCAATGGTCTTCTCTTTCACGTCCCCCCTTTCCCTCTAAAATCGATGGCAGTAAAACCAACGCAACATCGTCCTACAGCGGCATCCCAACTCCCCACCCCTCGCTGTTTGAGGTGGAGTTCACTAACATCCGTGGACTCCATGCAAACCTCAACGCCGTCCACCAACACCTCGAGACGGCGAGGCCTGCGATGTTGTTTCTGACGGAGACTCAGATTGGCTGCCCTGCCGATACGGCATACCTTCGATATCCGGGCTATGTGCTGGAAAAGTCCTTCCAGCCCAAGGCGGGTGTGTGCCTTTTCGTCAGGGCGGACGTCTGCTGTGTCCGTCTTCACTGCCTCGAAGACCCATCCCTCTCCATCCTTGGTGTGCACGTGGATTTAGGCTCTGTGAGCAGAGTCTACGTGTGCATATACCGGTCCCATAAAGGTGACACCGAGACAACTCGACTCTTTGACCATCTGAGTCAGGCGGCAGACATCGCTCAGGCGCGGTTCCCCAATAGCGAGCTGGTGTTTTTAGGGGACTTTAATGCCCACCATGACACCTGGTTGGGCTCCCTTAAAACAGACCATGCTGGCCGGGCCGCCCACGCATTTGCTCTCACGCATGACCTGACACAACTGGTACTCCAGCCCACCCGGATGCCTGATATTGTCGGTCAAGCGCCCTCCCTGTTGGACCTTCTGCTGACGAGCCACCCATCGGGGTACCTAGTGTCGGTTTGTGCCCCACTGGGGTCCTCCGACCACTGCCTGGTGGGTGCAACAGTGCCATGCACCGCTCCCCCACAACCCGTGGAGGTGACGCGGAGACTGTGGCGCTACTCGTCGGCAGATTGGGATGGTTTGCGTGAATACTTCGCATCCATCCCTTGGGGGCAGAGCTGCTTTGGAGGAAGTGATCCCACGGAGTGTGCAGCGGCTATTGCGGATGAGATCAGAATTGGTATGGAGTATTACATTCCATTTACTGATGTCACCAGCGGTCGCAAAGATGATCTCTGGTTCAGTCGTGAGTGCGCCGCAGCCGTTGAACTGAAACGGACGGCGTACCGCAACTGGGCCAGGGCTCATGCACTCCGGGATCCTAATATTACTTCAATCAAAGCAGCCTATAACAAAGCCACCAAGGCCACCAAAAGGGCCTACATTAGAGCAGATGCCCAGCGAGTTGCACGTGTTGGCCAGGACCTTATTAGGCATCCCACGGGTAGCCGCTCCTTTTGGCGCCTGGCTAAACATGTGCAATCCAACTTCTGTCTGCCTTCGTTGCCCCCGCTGAAATATCCTAACGGTTCACTAGCTCATCAGCCGCAGGAGAAGGCAGATCTGCTTGCCAATCTTTTTGCGGCCAATTCCTGCATTGATGACGGTGGAGCACAGCCGCCTAAAATTCCAGATTGCGGTGCTCATATGCCTGAGATCCGAATCAGGCAATGTGATGTACGTGCTGAGTTGCAGTCACTTGATGTAAGGAAAGCTAGTGGCCCAGACGGTATTCCAGCGTTAGTACTTCAAATTTGCGCAGCGGAGTTGTCTCCAGTACTCACACGCCTGTACCGCCTCTCATATACCTCGGGCATCGTGCCCCGGGCTTGGAAGGAGGCGAATGTTCCAGCCTGTCCCCAAAAGGGGACAGGTCTGATCCTGCCAACTACCGGCCCATAGCTATAACCTCAGTACTGGGTAAGGTGTTTGAGCGGATTATTAACGCCCAGCTCATCCGCTACCTAGAGGATCACTCGCTGCTGCATGACCGTCAATACGGTTTTAGACCAAAACGGTCCACGGGTGATCTTCTAGCGTACGTTTCGCACCTCTGGGGGAGGCTATGGAGAAGCACGGCGAATCTATGGCAGTTAGCCTTGATATCGCTAAAGCTTATTTGACCGTGTATGGCATCGTTCGCTTCTCTCCAAGCTCCCGGCATACGGTCTGCCACCTCGCTTATGCGAATGGATTGCGGGATTTTGGAGGGGCGCAGGATTCGTGTCCTCTGTGACGGACGCACTTCCTGTTTCCACCCAATAAATTCCGGTGTACCTCAAAGGTTCCGTTCTGTCGCCGACATTGTTTTCTGCTGCATATCAATGACATGTTGTCACTAGGCAACATTCATTGCTATGCAGATGACAACACTGTCCACGCACGTTATTTTGGAAGACCTGGGGTAAAGCAGACCGAAACCGAGGAAAAGAGGAACCTTCTTGTCGCCGGAAAGCTTGACGGGGTCTTGGACCGCATTTCCGAATGGGGCTCATGCAATCTTGTCGAGTTCAATGCCAAGAAGACACAGGTGTGTGTTTTTCTAGTAAAGTGTCTCCTTTCCTTTCCCATCCTACTCTTCAAGAGCACCCCTTACCAATACAGGATAGCCTTAGCATCCTTGGCATAGATGTTCGCCGCGACCTGAATCAGCGGGATTACATCGAGAGCGTCATTAGAACAGCCTCCCGCAAACTGGGGATCCTGAACAGAGTGCGGCGATTTTTCACACCGGTGCAGCTCTGCCTTCTTTATAAGGCACAAGTTCGCCCATGTGTGGAATATTGCTGTCACTCTCTGGGATGGCCCCGCAAAATACTTGCTCGACGCTCTCGATAGGTTGCAGCGACGTGCTATCCGTATTGTCGGTGATGTAGAGGTGTCCGAAACTCTGGAGCCTCTACAACTACGTAGAGACATTGCCGGTCTTAGTGTTCTCTACCGTCTCTTTAATGGGGAATGCTCTGAAGAGCTATTTCAGCTAATCCCTCCCTCCCCTTTCCACTACCGAACGACACGTGCAGGACAGCACTGCCATCCACATACAATGCAGTCGCTGGTGGCTCGGACTAAGAGGTTTAGCTCTTCATTTCTGCCCCGTGCTATTAAGGCATGGAATGCCCTTCCAGCTCATATTTTCCCTCCCTCCTATGATCCCGGGCTCTTCAGGCGGGTCGTGAAACGGCATTTAAGCAGGCCTTCAGGGTGAGTGCGACAGGCGCAATATGATCTATTGTGCCTGTCGACCTCATATTTGGATCTCACTACCGCTTACCATCAGGTGGAGTGAGGTCATCTTGTTTGCCTATTATAAAAAAAAAAAAATAAAGAAGAAAAAAAAAACTAGCGAGCGAACATAATAATACGTTGGTAGGTTTATAGAAACTAGCCAAGACAGACCTTCATAGGCTACCACCATACATTATCTTATGTTATAAGAAGATATGATAGGTATGTTATAGTGTTACTTATAAATAAATTTCAGGGTTGACCATTGAACTTGGCACCCATTTAGATCTCACTTCTTTTGTCGTTGAAGTCAACAACCAAGGCAATTATCATAATATTGAACTTGGCTCTCATTTCACATTTATGTTTTTGATTGGATACTTACTAACATCGATATACGAATACAAACTGATAAAAAATAATGCTCCGTAGATTGTTGTTACTGGACAAATAACTAATCATAAATTAAAACTAAGACAACTCCAGTTTTGAACTCCTTCATTTTTCTAAACAGATAGCAATATCAATTAAGATACCAATTACAAATTTTGTATCGAGTCTCCTAACAAAGTATTACTTATCATATCTGTTTAATGCAAACGTCGACTTTTAGATTTCGAATTCCCATTCCAAAATCAACTGGATTTTCATTGAATAGCAAAATAATAAAAAAAAAAACATTTTTCAAAAATCCTACCAGTTCAAACTTGGAACGCTATAGAATACCCGCACAATTCGTAAACCGACAATGGCGTAACAACGTCTCTAAGCGCTGTTATCTTGTCCCTGCCCTTTTTCGTTTGAAAACCTGTTCGGGACAATTGAATCTCATTGCGTTTGTAATTGAGTCCGCCGACTGCCCTTTCAGCGACAGGTTTCCGAGACTTGTCACTATATAGCAGTACTGTGGGAATCGGTGGACACGATTTTTGATCTTTACCACCATTTCTGGACGGACCAGTTGGATTTTGAAGCAATTATGGGGTCGTTCGAATCTAGTTTACTGAAGAGACTGGTAACAACGTTGTTGCGTGGGAATTCGGATTTTTAGATTTGTGGGGTGAAATGAAGCTTACAACCTGTTCCTTTTTTAAGAATATAGGGTTGTGGAATCTAGTTTCCGAAGACAAGTGAATGAATGAAAGTATGTTAGGATTTTATGATTTTGTAGTTGACGGCGTTGAATAAAAACTTGTTATCTTGGATCTATTGGTCGTGAGAATGCTCAAAGGTTATGAGAACATCAGTTATTCGTTTTCCCTGAGCTGAAAGTAGTTCAGGTTATTTGTAATACGAGGTGAAATCGATTAGTATTTTAATTTGTTTTTAATATGTTTGATTGTCACAGTTATTTTGAGTATGATTTTACGAGAACCGAAAAAATATACTAGAATTATTTTGCTTATGCACAACATACTTCTGGCAAATTGTTGTTAGTTAGTTTGTTGCTTTAGTTTCAGTTTCAGTTTATAAAAATGAGTATGCTATTAAATTATCAAAATCAATTTTTATTGAAATTTAACTCCTTACTAATATTATAAATACGAAAATAACTCTGTGAAGCAATCACGCATTGAGTACTGAACCGATTTTAATAATATTTTAATTCGACGATAATTGTAAATGTATTGTTTTATTTATTATCACAACAAAATTTTCAATTAAAAAATCAAACCAAATTAATATTACATTGTTTTTTACAAACAAAATAGTACTCCCTGACAACACCAACAAAAACATGTTCACAAAAAGTCTTCATTCCCACGAAGCACCATTCTGTAACAAATTGGACTAGTTCCTTTGAGCGCGTGTCTGGGCCCATTGTTGTCCGGATTGACCAAGACATGGGGTTATAATAACCGGTCTACTTTCTTCGATACAGGTGGATTCGGTCATCGCTGACGATTTTTCGGTCAGTTGACAACACTATTCCTTGGGGATGACTTCGGCGTCTATATAAGTGAAGTTGAAGTATTGTGAATTTTCGGAAAGATGTTTTTTGGAAAAGTGATGTGATGATGTGTAAGTGTTATTTTTATAGGATATTAAATGTGCTAGCGTGTTTAAAAGTGTAACAGTGTTAGTGATTATGTAGTGATTATTATGAAACTTAACTATTTACTAGCGGCCGCCCAAGACTTCGTCCGCGTGGAAATTAAAATAGGCTATAATATACCTTGTAAAATTAGCTATGTATAAGTGAAATTCTCGTCGAAATTGGTACAGCCGTTTTGAAGATTAGCGGGAACAAATAGACAGATAGACAAAAATGTTTAAGTTGTATGATTGTTATTGGTACCCGATATAGATTATTTTTTTACCATTTAGTAAAAAGTCTTTATTTTAATATTACAAACAGACACATTTTATTTAGTTGTATAGAGTATGGATTTAAAGCATTTTGCCAAATGCGCATTGGAAAATGGCATTACAAATAAATAACTTATCATAAGTTCATAATTGAAACTAACGATTACGATTTTATCTTAATTAAATAAAAGACAGAAAGAAAGAAAGAAAACAGTTATTGATAATTAAAAGAAGTAAACAAAAATATACAAACATGCAGCATGTGCTGTAGCAGCCGCAAGGATGCGGTTGTTTTCCCGTGACAGAACGATTTGCCTTTAGTAATACTATCGAATAATGCAAACTATTCCTTGAAAAAGAATTCTTTTTATCAAATTTAAAAAATAATAATTTTCTAACTATCGTTCTTTTTATAAGATGGGGCGTAATCAGGTACTGCTTGCCGCATAAAATCGATGCTTAAAGCTAAAGAAGCTCTACGCCCTAAGTAATAAAGCGGTTCGGACGTGCTTACGAGTTTCGGATAAATCTTTCGTAAAACCGGCATTTTTTGATTTTAATAAGAAAGAACTGCACAAATCTATTGTGCTCCTAAGATAGAATCATTTCACTGCGGGAAAACAAACACTAAAATTTTACGGTGTATGTATAATTTTGTCTTTGGACGATGTCTTTTGTACATATAATTTTTTTTTCAAATTTAAATATTATTATCTACTACTGTAACCAATAGCAAAAAACTTATCTTAAGGTATTTTTTCCAAAAAAAATCTATTGCCGCTGCATTATACAATTAAGCAATGAAAAAGCGAACGAGACTAAAACACAGTCTCCAAAACCCATGTGCCACTCGAGTACGGCCGAAGACTAATGCTTTAAAAGCCCCACGACGAAGCCAAATTTAATGAAGCAGGTTCGGCGCTAGATAAGCCCCTTTTTTACCCGTACCTGGGGTAATTGACTTTTTGAAAAACGTTTGTTTGGGCTGCTAAAGGTTTCAGAGACAAAAGGTTCGATATATCTGTAAATCGTTTTGTATTAAAACCTTTTTCTTTGTGTACCAAATTGTAATGTGATATTTTTAAGTAAGATTTTAGACTTTCGCGTTCCATTACACTAAATATTTGTCTTTATGGGTCTACACGCGTTACTAGGAGTAGCATATTACATAGCTACTTACTGCCCGACGTTTCGACTGGGTTACACCAAAGAAGAGTTCGCTCGCGACCACGATTGGTTGGACAAATATTTAGTGATATTTTTAATCTAAATATTAATTTTTAAGGGTCTACACGCGATATTAACAATATACTATTACCAATCATATACTTATTGTATTTGCTATTGGTATATGGGTGGTGTAACCCAGTCGAAACATCGGGAAGTAAGTAGCTATGTAATTGCTACTCCTAATATCGCGGGTAGACCCATAAAGACTAATATTTAGTGTAATAGAAAGCGAAAGTCTAAAATCTGATATTTTTAATATCTCCAAAAATAGCATGTATCATTACATAGTTTTTAAAAAAGTCGGCTCCGCTGTCTGTTCATTCATACCCATGTATGCTAAGATTTTGAAAACAATGCTTCGGATTGTGTTCAATATATAGAGGATTTATGTAGTAATTTGCCTAGTATAAGTATTACAATAATTAAAATAAAGTTGATCTTATAATTCTACGTAAGAGCATCGTCATCATTATGATGATTTCTTGACTTTGTGATAGTAAAATAATTATTGTCATTAACTTTAATGCACACGACAAGCATACATAAGGTAGTAAATAAAAACAAATATCCATATTTTAATGTAAATAATTTTACCACGACCTACTTCTAATTAATTATTAAAATTCAAATCATCTTCGCACCGCGGCGTTTAATAACAAAAACAAAACACGACACGCAATAAAAATTAAAATTCAACGCGCGCACGTAAACAACGCAATACCCTAATTAGGCATTTAATTATAAATCTACCATGAATTCTTAACGGAGTAGACGTATTAAAATTTCATCTTCCCCTCAGTCGGCGTATCGCGCGGCCCCATCTACGCTGTCTTTCTAAGGGGACCGCATAAAATAGTTATAGAGGGTAGGGGGTGCTACTTAACCGTTTTTAGGAGACACCCCACCCGTGGCAGAAACACCCCGCCACTTCTGCCCCGCTTCCGCCTCGCACCCCCTTAGCGCCCCCACCCCGCTCTAACTACTCCTATATTTTTGCAAAACTGAATTCTTACGGAGGGTTGGCGATACCTGCCCGCTTTTATAGTTGCGTTCCAAATTCAAACGGGCGGCGCTCATTGGTGTTTTTGCAGTAGTGTGGGGGCTTCGAAATTTGAATTCGGGTCGCGCGATTTAGTTTTAATTTGGCGGGATTCGGGAAAATGTAAAATGGTGGATGTTTTCGTTTTTAGAATATGGCTAGGGCATTATTTACGGTCGGGAAGTCAGCCAAGGGCGCTCCGATAATGGATTCCTTAATAGAATTGGCAGATATCCATATTATCAACGTTTTTGCACAACTCTTACGGGACGGTACATAATTATTTCTAATAAGGATGTTTTATTAATTATGCTAATGAGTGAATTATTGGTGCATATTATATGATAAAATTTTGATCATAAGAAACGTCTAATTCATGTTATATCATTTTGCAATGATGTTGGAAAACCTAATCAGATCTTAATATACTTATATAGCTTTATTATTTTGATTTTATTTTTTCAACAATATCTTTAAAGAATAAGCTTTAAACATTTTAGTTGTCGAAAATGTCGAGATCACAAAGAACAGTTTAACTACGTCAAAGTCCGATAAAACAATTATATATTAAAATTTTATTTATCCATTAGCTTCTTCGCAAAGTAAATATTTAAAACTGCCTTTGTTAGTGGTAAAACTCTACACATAACATGTTAAAAGGCTGACATAACAATATTTTAATTTAATTAACCGTAGTCAAATGTTTTTTTTAAGTAAAAAAAATCTGTTTGCAAGAAGTGTCGTGAAATGTGTAAAATCAATAACTAACAAAGGGGACGTGTAATAGGGTATATTTAACAATGAGTTGTATTCCTAAGTAGCAAACCCAGGTAATTATAACAATTCTTGAAAAAACTTTAAAGTATTAGGATAAAAAAATATATAGTTGAATGCAAGTGCGTGCCTTTCAGCAATGAAGGCACAAAAAATTCTTAACATAGCCTAAGAAAGAAGAAAGGTATCGAATCCACGACTCTTGACGACACCGGGGTACTAGCAAATAAGCTATCGAGCCAGTAAAATGTAAACGAAATCAAAAATTAGCTAACAACTCTTTACAAATACGTACTAACGCCTAAAATATGATCTCGCCCGTCTTCCGCCTCACCGTCAATCGATGCCTACGACACCCTCAAGACTCCGTAGTTCCGTACGTAGTATGTATGTACGTACGTTTGTACGTACGAACGCCGCGGAAGCCATTTTTCTCAAATCTGAGCACATTCCCCCGCTTGCCGCGAGCGAGCGAAGCGAGCGCTCGCGGGGCAAAAGCGCTTAAGTGAAAACTGCGAAGACGGATTTTAAGCTATTGCAAAGCTTTTATCGCGGACTTTGAGCGCGGCGACCGAACCAAGAAATTCCGTAACGAAAAAAACCTCACTAACGTCTAACGTCGTTTCAGTTCGGTAGACTTCGGCACGGTGTTTGTGTGCGTGCGGTTAGACGTATTGTACGACTCTACGAAACTCGTATGAATCGAGACGAGCTGCTCCGAAATCGGACGATGCTATGCAATAGCTATATTTTGTCACTACATACTAGTAACTGCCTGCGTTAGTCTATTGGTAGCAAGTGCTGCGTTAGGACCGAGAGGTCCCCGGTTCGAGTCCGGGGTCGGGCAAAATTTGTGTGAGATTTTCTGTAATGTAATTACTCAGACCGGAGTTAGGAAGTTGGCGGTTGCACGCCCGTGCCTTGGAAAGCACGTTAAGCCCGGTGGTCCTGCGCCCGATCTCTCAGCGGTCATGTCGGATTGCCGTCTCACCGAATTTGCGCGCACACTTGTGCACTTGGCTGATCTCAATTGAGATCGGCCGTCCGTCATGGCTGAAATCGGTCGGCCGCTTTATTTACTAGTCCCACCCTCGATTTGCTTCGGGTAATCCTTTCTTAGCGGATGCCTACGTCATAACATCTACCTGCATGCCAAATTTCAGTCCGATCCGTCCAGTGGTATGGGCTGTGCGTTGATAGATCGCTATGTCAGTCAGTCACCTTGTGTTATATTTAGGTAGTATAATAAAACAAGTACACTTTTTCTATCCCAATATCTTTATAAATGAATCTTTAAAACTAGGCAACGGATAAAATTGCGATTCTTTAATAGATAGAAGGATAATAAGGATAATAGTAGTAAATGTAGTATACAGTACTTTTTACTACGACCCAGTCTGGGGGGAAGGAATTAAACCCACGGCTCTTGGAATCGTTTAGCCGGGGTACCTAATAATCACTGACCAGTAAAAAAATACAAGTCGGTTCCGGCACCTAGGACAAAATATTTGTGTGACAAACATCGATGTTTGTTCCGTGTCTGGGCGTGTTATTTCATATATTTAAGTATATTTCTATATCCACTGTTGATTCTGATATCCGTAACACAAGTCCAAGCTACTCACCACGCTATCAAATCCATGTATGTGATGTTGTATAATCTTTATTTATATTCCTCAAGAAAACTCACTTACGCCTCTCTCCAAGCAAACCGTGACTGTCTTGATACAGCATATAAGTCGATCGTGGGGTGGTTTTTACATTCACCCCTCAAGTATACCCACCCCTTCGCATCCCCCTATACCCCCCGGGCTACAACCGACTCTCACCCCTTACCTTAAAGTCGGTATTCAGTTGGCAAATCCTTTCTCCCTTGCTAGCTTTGCCCGGGTAAAGGGGTAATCTTAATATTAATATCGTCTTGGGATGTGCCTTATATGACGAAGTTTTATGTTGATATGTTATGTTGTGTCTATGTTGAGTTTTACGCTCGCATTTATGTGAGATTCATGTGGATATTGAATAGTAACATTGTTGCATTTATTGGTTATAAATAGTGATGGTAAGGGTTATTGGTACTTGGTAAGTGTAGTGGTAAATTGATATGTCATATCCGTGAAGTATGTCGTCTCAGTAGATACATACCCTTGATATTTGTCAACGTTTTCTAAACAAGGATTTTTCAGTTTGATATTACGTGAAATGTAAAGCGTGAAATAGGTAATGATAAAAAGGTCCAAAATTCACTGTTACTTGTATATCACCAATATTTTAGTAGTGGTGGCGTAAAGCCTTGTTTATGAAGGAGTTTCTACCTAATACAATTCACACAATCGGGTTAGAATCATAGATAGGGAAGAACTCCTTATTGAAAGGGTTCTCTATGGAACAAATAAGGATAGTGTCTGCAATGATGTCCTGTAATAAATATTATATATAATATAATAACATAAATAAATGTCACATAGCATCACATACATTGCTCTGATTTCGAAATAAGTCGCTTAAGCAATTGAGTTACTGATATCAGAAACAACGGTGGTATACCGAGACACGGAACAAAAATCGATGTCCATTCCACAAATATTTGACCCTGCTGGGAATCGAACACACGGCCCAGCTGTAGTCAGAGTCACTGATCACTGTTCCAACGACCCAGTTAAAGGTTAAAGAACAAATATAATATGTATTCGAATGAGGCTTTGAGTAAAATAAAATTTACAACAAAAAAATATATTCAAGAAAAACGATCCAATGTTTGTCGGGTCAGCTAGTTAATTAGGTACTTAAATTTGATTGTACTGATTTTAGAAATCAAATCTAATCTTGAAGGAACCGAAGTCAAAGCACCGAAGTCCCCAGGCCCGTTGGCGCGTCGCCAGAGCCACCACTATCAACACTAGTTTGCTCCATAAATCATATTTGCAGCATTAAATAATATTATCACTTGTATTTTAACATATACCTAACCTACAAGCTAGATATCTCGCCTGTGACATCGTCCGGGAATTTCAGTCTTTCAAAATAAATTTTAAGTACCAAAAAAACTATCTTATAAAAACCATGTCTTGAAAATAAGCGATACATTTCGACGGCTCATATTTTGTTTTTTAATTATTTATTATTATTTATTTATTAATACACATAACAGATTACAATCAATAAAATATACATTTATGATACAGGCAATGTAGTTTAGTGTAGCACTCATCTAGATCATAATCCAAATATATCTGTATGCATAAAAATAGTACATAAGAATTAATACTAAATAATTAAATCATTGTCATTTAAACATCAACAATTCAAAAATCAATGTTCAGTCATCGGACTATTATAGTTTTTTAATTGTAAATGAATAATCAACTTACATTTTCATTTTCCCGAAACACCTTGTTTTGCATTGTGGTACTATCCTTGCCGAGATGCGATGTATTGATTAAGCAAACGACACATGAAACAAAAATATATGCTTACACACGATTTTTGACACTAAATTATCAACTTAATAACAAACATAATACAGGCACATTCGTACCTGTTACTAAAATTCAAACAAAATGTAGGTTTCACTAAACTCTTTTTAGAGATAGAGTCATCCGCTCCCCGCAACTCCGTTGATGATGACGAGGCTACTCTCAGCCATCATCGTATGTCAGTTAGTTCAGAAAAAAACTAAACTCTTTTCAATACTAATACCTACCATCTACTATACAGCTTACCCAAGCATCCCAACTATGTTTAAACATAACTACCCTTGTCGGAGTCGGTCAAAAATCCGGGCCCAGAGCCGCCCGGCCCGGGACCGATCGTAATCTGTTTAATTGGAAATTTCCTTTGATTAAACGCAAAGACGTTGTTAGAAGTTGACCTAATAAAATAAGTAGAGTCCGCAGATTCATCGGAACTAAAATTTTAGGTACCGTTTCGGAATATATCCCTGCGAGAGGATCCTTTTATTGTTTTTTTCCTTTATAAGACCAACATTGACCTAATCGGTTCAGTCGTTCTCGAGTTTTAGTGCAACAAACGAACCGAAATAATCTATCTTCTAAATACATAAAAGGAGAAACTGACTGACTGGCTGACTGACTGACATATCAATGCACCAGCCTAAACGGCCAAACGTACGCACTTGAAATTTAGAAAGGCCGCTTAGGTTCCGCAGAGGTGCACTAAGAAAGGAATTCCCGAAATTCTCAAGGGAACGGGAATTAGCATGAAAATCCTTTTGTATGAAAAATCGAAACCGCATAAGATAGATAAATAAAATTTGGCATGCAGGTACCTTGATGAACGTAAAGCTTACTTGCAACACGATATTGCAAAATTCCCACGGGGACGGGAGTTTTTGGGAAAATCTTTTGTATGTAAAATCACAGCTAGTTTGTAATTAAAAATACATTTTAGAGTTTTCCACATTCCTACACCATCCCACATAAATAGGAACATTGAAATTAAGGGTCATCAAAATTGGAATCGTTTATTACACAAATCATTTATCAAGAGGAAATAACCTTTAGCAGCACGATTATACATACAGTAGCATATAAAATGTATTTGAAAGAAAAAGTTAAAAGTATTTTTACCAAACTCAACTGAGCATGTAAGTTTTATGTAGTATGTTACATAGTTTAGAGACTAGTGACTGATGTATTCAAAATGCAACTCGCTATTTCATAAATAAATAACTTCTACATAGTATAAAACAAAGTCGCCTTTTCTGTCCCTATATCCCTATGTGCGCTTAAATCTTTAAAACTACGCAACGGATTTTGATGCGGTTTTTTCCAATAGATAGAGTGATTCAAGAGGAAGGCTTTTATGTAAAATTTACCCGAAGCGAAGCAAGGGCGGGACACTAGTAAATAAAAAATACAAACTGTCGTTTTGCTGTCCCTACAGAAATTCGTATATCTTAAAATTTCAAACCAGTGAATCTTGCGGCGAGCGGATTAGCCAATAAAATTTATGCCCGTCGATACACAAACTATTCTACTCACTATGGCCCGCATTGTTCGTCGTTCATAACGACGTTATAGCTCGCAAAACTGATTACTTGGTACTTGTAAGTCATGTATTGGTGTAGGTTTCGTAAGATTTTAGTTTAGGGGTGAGAGCTACGTGGGGGATCCCCCGTAAGTCCGGTGATGATGCCGAGGCTACTCCAAGCCATCATCAGTAAGTATGTCAGTTAGGAAAAAAATAACGTAAGATTTTAGTAAGTTACATTATATTACACAGTCGGATATGTATTTTTTTCTATTTTAAATATTTTCTATTCTATTCTATTCTATATTAATTTAAACAGTCATTGTTACACACACACGAAAACTCTATTTGTCGGGCAAATGGTAATTTATGTAAGAATTTTAAGATAAGTTTAATAATATTTTTTTACGTACATGTTTTACATTTCTTTCTTTCTGTGTAAGTAATTATAGCATCAAACCATTATTTTTAACCATAAGATTTAACCATCAGTTAAGAACTCCTTTTTTTTTCTTTTTTTTAGTTTGGAGATTTTTAATGAACTGAACTGTATTAACCTAGTTGTAAATTTAAATAGCCTAATGTTTTAATGAAATTATCATTATGTTCACATGTATAATAATATATAATATCATGCTGATTGTTTCTCTAATAAAGAAAACATAAATAAATAAATGTTTTTGTTTTAAAGA
Source organism: Maruca vitrata (assembly GCA_039566165.1). NCBI lineage: Eukaryota > Metazoa > Arthropoda > Insecta > Lepidoptera > Crambidae > Maruca > Maruca vitrata. The sequence continues at coordinate 8,736,458 of CM076936.1, read as the reverse complement.
GCTCCCTATACACCGCGAAATTTGAGTTGTTGTGTGCCCGTGGTAGAACGATTTGCCTTTAGTAATACTATCGAATCATGCAAATTTTTCATTGTAAAAAAAATTGTTTTTTCAAATTTTCAAAATAATAATTTTCCAACCCGAAAACGAGAGAAGCTATCGTTGTTTTTTAAGATGTGACGTATTCAGTTACTGCTTGCCGCATGAAATCGATGCTTTAAGCTAAAGAAGCTCTACGCCCTTAGTAATAAAGTGGTAAGAACGTATACTTTAAAGTTTCGGTTATACCTTTCGTCAAACCGACATTTATTGATTTTAATAAAAAATAACTGCACAAATCTATTGTGCTACTAAGGTAGAATCATTTTGCTGCGGGAAAACAACCACTCAAATTTCACGGTGTATTTCGGCACTGTTGCAAGCGCCATGATCACTGGTCGACGACTCTAAGGATCATGTATTTGCTACTCCTAATATCGCGTGTATACCCATAAGGAGTAATATTTAATGTAGGTTTTGTGGAATATGTAGTTTTATGGAAAGGTTAATGATTTCGTTAACTTTGAGAGTAAGTGGCCATGGAAGAAGTCCATTTACTTAGCCCAATATATAGTTTGTACTCTAATGTTTGTTGTTTTTATATTAGGTAAATATTTTGATTAAAATTTAAATTTTTTGATAAAATTTTTTGATTTAAAAGCGTCGATGGCCGAATGGTTAAGGTCGTTGCTTGCCATGCGAGAGGTCACCAGTTCAAACCCCGCCAGGTACCAATGTGTTTTTCAAATTTGAAATTCATATTACCAACGTTCGACACTTTAACGGTGAAGGAAAACATCGTGAGGAAACCTGCACACCTAAGAAGAAATTCTTAGGTTGTGTAGTCGACCAACCCGCACTTGGCCAGCGTGGTCGACTAAGGCCTTAACGCCCTAGTTTATGATGATGTGATGAAATATTTTAAAAGATTGTAAATATTTTAAACACTTTTACCAATTTGAATTTTATTTTGAAGAAGACCACAATCAGGAAAGTATGTTTTTATATTTTTAATTGTTATTTATTATATAAATATTTTGAGTATTTTTTCGAGCTATGTGCGAAATATCTGAATTTTTTTAGGGTTTCCTACCCAAAAATACTCGGCTAAAAACAGAAATTAACCTCGTAATATCTGATTTAGTAGGTAATGGTCCGAAGAACGTGAGTTCATTCTCCGAGTGTCAAAAATATTGAAAAATATTTTTTAACCCTCAAAGTTAACTAACAAAATTTGAGAAAAAAGTAATTACTCTGTCTTTATAGGCCTAAGTTTTGAAGGTAATCTCTGAATCCCTCCAGAGAGGTGTCATATTAGGCAATATGTTATAAACTATGATCAAATGAGTATTAATTCATCTATTCTCATTATTAAGGTCGCGATTTCTCGTGTAACGACCGCCCTGGGCATCACAGATTACTACGAATTCTGCATATTATGTAGTATTTCAGATTAGATCATTCATATTTTGAGGTATTGTTATATTCGTCTCATTTTTGTCCATCACATTCAAAACTTTTTTTTTCGTCGGTGGACGCTAAATAAGAAAGTCGTGTTATTTGGGGCTCCCGTGTTTTAATTCAAAAACTGTGAAAAAAGTGGTTGTTTCAATTCTAGACTTATACAAAAACATTATTAAAAGTGTAGTGTCCATTGTGAGATAACTTTAAAACGAAATCAATCCAAGTAAGGTGTCGAAAACACGAAAATTAAAGTGAACTCGTGAGGTACTGTCATATTTTTTAACAAAATTATCTCCGAAGTGAACAAAAGACTGGACTTTACCCGATGGTTAGCGCTAATGGCAAGAATCAGACCCAATACTGACACACAATTTCGCAGACGTTAGAAAGTGGATGGCGGACTAGTGGTCTAACACTGCTATTAGAAATCAAGAGTCGGCGGTTCGAATCCGAGGAGGAAAGAAAATTTTGGAATATTTTTTTTTGCTTTGGATGTGTTTTTTTTTAACGCCAAGCAAATTAGAATAGAGAAGGGAAAGGAGAATAAGAATAGATAAGAGAAGAAAAGAGGAGAAAAAAAAAGAAAATATTATCAATTTATATAAATAAATTCTTCTCTCAATTTATATAATTAAATTCACAACAATGAATTGTAACGCCTGCAGGACCGCACTTGAGCCAAATAGCTTCCTTCATTGTCGATTGTGTAAACATGACTATCATTACAAATGTCTAAACATCAAAAGTAGTCAATTCGCTGCGCTATCAGAAGACTTTTTGCTGTCATGGGTTTGTCCATCTTGCTCTAATATTACCAGACGCAACAAAAGCAACTGTAACACCCCTGTGCGGCAGCATCAACTTGTTGATATGGATCAGTCGTTGAATATGTCCTGCGAAACCGTAATGAACACGTCAACAGCAATGGGAGCCGATGAACGTCCTGCAGACTCACCGCGCCCATCAACATCTTGCGCCTCCGACCCGTCAGTGACAATGGAAAAAATTAGCAAGATGATGGATGAGAAACTAAATGCTACGCTATCCTATTATATGTCGTCTCTACGTACCTCTCTGAAATCAGACATTGAAAATATGGTCCGAGGGGAAATAAATGAAGCTCTAAAAGACATCAAAACTGACTTTACTGACACCACGGACTTTCTATGCTCTGAACAAAAGATCTTCAACTAAAGATAAACACACAAATAACAGTAATACAAAACTTAGAAAGGAGAACAATGACATTAAGAAACAGTTACATCAAGTTCAAAGTAGACTGAGTGACTTGGAGAATATTCCTCGCAGCTTGTATATAGAAATTCAGGCATCCTGAGAAAACAAAAACGTGATCGTTGTTGCCTTATTTCAAAAGCTGTGCGAAGTCATCGGAGCGAAAATTGATGATACATCAATCCGAGCATGTCGTCGTGTCGCCAAAATGAACACAGGATCTAGCCGCCCTCGCAACATCTTGGTGTCTCTAGCATCCCCGCGACAGCGTGACCTGATCATATCCGCAGTCCAACGGTACAACAAGAATCATCACGATGCTATGCTCAGCTCTGCTCACCTGGGTTTGCCTGTCACAATGGCTTGTAGAATATACGTGGCTGAACATTTGTCTCCCGAATTGAAGAAGTTGCATGCTGAGACTCGCAGAAAGGCATCTAACAATAACTACAAGTATGTCTGGGTTCGATTTGGAAAAATCTACGTTCGCAAGGATGACTCATCAAGTGCCATACACATTAAAAACGAAGATCACCTAAAAAATTTGCTCCCAAAATAAAACAATAATTTGTTTGTATTTTATAGCTTACATTAGATTTTAATTAGATTTTAATGGAAATATTGTATCAAAACGTTAATAGAATTAGAACTAAGACTCAAGATTTCTATTTAAATGTACTTAATAGCGATTATGATATGATTGGTATAACTGAAACAAATTTAAATGAAACACTATCAGATAATGAGATTTTCGACACTAGATATAATGTCTATAGGCGCGATAGAGTTGCTTCTGGTAATGCTAAAAAGGATGGAGGTGGAGTGGCCCTGGCTATTAAAAAATGTTACAATGTAATTCGTCAACAGTCATGGGAGAGCGAACTAGAGGATATTTGGATTACCATACTTCCCAACACACAGAGTAGAAGTCGTATAAATGTACTCCTTTGTTATTTGCCGCCATATGCACCAATTGATAACCTTGCTGGTTTTTATCAGCATTGTCAAAATGTAATACTTAGCGTCAACGACAGTGAAGAGTTTCTTTGTATTGGCGACTTTAACACACCTAATCTTCAATGGTTTAAATCACCAACCTCTTCTCATTTCACCCCTTCTCTGGCTACTAATACTAAATCCAGTCTTCTCCTAGATACTATGAACTTGTGTGGTCTTTGTCAATATAATGGAATTCCCAATAATAACAATAGACTACTAGATCTCGTTCTAAGTAGCTCTAACAATATAGTGGTTAATGAATGCCCTCCATTGAGTCGCCTTGACCTACATCACCCTGCTATCAACATCACCCTTAAATCACAATCAAACTTATTAATAACTCATCCAAAGCCTTGTAAGCGCCTTAATTTCAAAAAAAGTGACTTTGATAAGATAAGGCTTGAGCTCAAAGACATTGATTGGTCAAACTTACTTGCTTCCTCAGACATTAATACATGTACAAAAACCTTCACCAACACTATAATGGATGCTGTTACGAAACATACTCCTGTCGTATCTAAGAACGGCGATAAGTACCCAACATGGTTTAATGCATCTGTGAAACGTTGTATAACAGAAAAACGTAAATATCACAAGTTTTATAAAAAGTATAAAAACCCCCGTGACTACGATGTTTTTTCCATGCTACGTGCGCGATGCAAACGCTTAATTGACCAATGCTATAGAGACTATGTTAAGTCAGTGGAGGATGGCCTATCCGAAAACATTAAGTATTTTTGGTCATTTGTGAACAGCAAACGCGGAAAAAGCAATGCCATTCCTGGAGTAATGAGGTATAATAACATGGAAGCGACTAACCTTAAGGGTATATGTGAATTATTTTCCCAATACTTCGGCTCTGTTTTTGAGAATCCAGATGGTATCAACACGATTAATCAAACTCTTGAAAACAGTGGTTTCGTTCATAACCTATCCTGTATATTAGTATCTAAAGATGAAATTCTCCAAAAGATAAAGGCTTTGGATAGCAACAAAAGTGCGGGGCCTGATGGCATTCCACCTCTTATGATTAAACAATGCGCGGAGGAACTATCTTTTCCATTGTCTATTATATTTAATCGTTCTCTTAGCTCCGGAGTTTTTCCTGACTGTTGGAAGGAAGCCCATATAATACCGATTTATAAAAATGGCGATAAATCCCTTTGCGAGAATTATAGGCCAGTAAGTATCCTCTCATGTTGTCCAAAAGCTCTTTGAGTCAGTGGTTTATGATATAATTTACTCTCACATCCGCCCTTTACTCTCTGATAGCCAACATGGATTCGTCAAAAACAAATCCACTGTAACGAACCTTCTAGAGTACAAAAACTACCTGTGTGAAGCATTTGCAAGAAATGTCCAAGTAGATTCCATCTACACTGATTTTTCCAAGGCGTTTGATAAGGTCAACCACGGGATTTTATGCCAAAAGCTTTCGAATATGGGAATACATGGCTCATTACTTCGTTGGATTGAATCATATCTTTATCGTAGAAGTCAATTGATTGCCCTGAAAGGAGAGTGTTCCCAATCTATACGTGTTACTTCTGGCGTTCCCCAGGGTTCGCATTTGGGTCCTTTGTTTTTTAATGCCTACATAAATGACCTTATTGGCTGCTTAAAAAGTCCATGCTTGTTGTACGCTGATGACCTGAAGGTTTTTTCAACAATTGCTGATCTTAGAGATGCAGAAACCCTTCAAAATGATCTCAACACGGTATCTGAATGGTGTACCAAAAATCAAATGGTATTGAATACAAATAAATGCTTTGCGATTACATTCACAAAAAAAAAAGAATAAAATATGCTTTGATTACAAACTGAACCACCAAACTCTGAATCGTCATAGCAAAACTAAGGACCTAGGCATAATATTTGATGACAAATTATCCTTCAGAGATCATTACGATCTTATTTGTAACAAAGCTTCAAAGTTACTGGGGTTTGTTTTACGAAACACAAAAAGTTTCAAAACTTCTAGCGCTCCCATATATCTGTTTAACACACTAGTCAGAAGTAACCTGGAATACGCATCACTTATCTGGTCACCTTTTTACGCAGTCCACTCTAATAGAATCGAATCTTTACAATGTAAATTCTATAAGGTTATTTCCTATCGACAGGGTCTATACCGTAAACTACGTTCTTATGACGATAGACTCAAGCGGTTCAATGTGCCCACCCTGGAGGCTCGACGTAAACAGGCCGAGCTTATATTTTTATTTAGAATACTCCATTCGAAAATAGACTCACCAACTCTCCTCTCATTTATTAATTTCAATACTTATTACAGAACTCGCAATCCCAAATTATTTTCTTTAAAAACATACCGTAATAATACTTCCTTTTATAACCCGCTTGTCCGCATGTGTCGCCAATACAATGATCTCGTTCATAACAACCAAAATATAGACCTTTTTGACGTAAATTTAAATGTTTTTAAGAGGTGTCTCAAGGCCCTCCATAAATAGATTTTTTCAGTACCTACATATTCATATTTAATTAACAGCCCCTAAGGCGTACGATAATCACCAAAACATGTCAGGAATACATGCCCTTAGGTAATAGTTTAGTTTTTAAGTATTGCATGCCATTGTATAATATTATAAACTGTTACCTGTAATGTATTCTTATATATAATAAATAAATAAATAAATAAAAGTAAATTTGTCAGTTATTGAAGTAAATTTGTCACATTTTTGTCCGTATATTAATTTCGCCAGTAAATGGAGAATTTACACTGAATGTATGGACTACTGAAAATATGACGAATTACCTACTTTGTGACGAATATACAATCACCCCATTTTTCGTAGTCATCATCATCATTGTCAGCCCATATACGTCCCCACTGCTGTGGCACGGACCTACCCTAAACTATGGCGATCAGGCCTTAATCAACCACGCTGGCCAATTGCGGGTTGGGCGACTACACAAACTTAGAATTTCATCATAGATGTGCAGGTTTCCTCACGATGTCCTCTTCACCGTTAAAGCGTCGAATAATCGTACATACGAATTTCAATGTTGAATAACACAGTGGTACGCGGCGGGGTATGAACTGGCGATCTCTCGCATGGCAAGCAACGACCTTAACCACTCGGCCATCGACGCTTTTTTCGTAGTCATCGGCATTTGATTGATTGGCACGAGGTGTGATTTCATAGTTCCTCAGTCTATTACGCATCATGAGTCGTGGGTTTGACCCGGTCTGAGAGGCAAAACCGTAATGGACAAAGTAACATATGCATTTGGGTATTATACATACATTACATACACACATAAAATCACGCCTTTTTCCCAAAGGGGTAGGGAGAGATCACTTCCAGCGATCCACTTTTCACCTCTTTGGGAAACGTGACGTGACGGGTTGTGGACCACGTCGCCGCCATTCTGCCTTGTGCATTGTTTTAACAAGGTCATTGCGTTCCCACGAGTAGCGACGGGTATTATAAATAAGAATTAAAGGAACATATGGTCCAAGATCCCAGAGCTGCCAGACATCACTTATTTTCTAATGGACAAAATATACGATTGAGTAGTGGTGGGGTGTACTATCATCATATGACTAGTTGCTACCTTGACCAGACGGCCATTTTTCAGATATATAAAGGTTCCTAGTAAATGGATTTGTTGTTAGTAAGATTTCTTATAAGAAATTAATATAAAACACAAGTTCTTCCTGTAACCATAAAACCAATTAGATTGTTTAACTCTTATTGGGCAGGATACATAGATTGTTTTTTCGTTTTCTTTTCAAAATCATTCCTTTGTTTAAATCAGGTGATGATAGTGACCCTTCTAATTTCAGACCTATATCCTTACTACCAGCATTTAGTAAAATTTTTGAAAAAGTTGTATTTAGTCAACTGCTAAGCCATTTTAATTTAAACAATTTATTACATAGCAATCAATATGGATTCTCTAAAGGGAAATCCACAACAGATGCTGGAGTAGCTCTTATTAAACATATTTTTAATACATGGGAAAATAAGCAGGATGCCATAGGCATTTTCTGCGACCTATCCAAGGCGTTTGATTGTGTTAACCATCAAACCCTGCTACTTAAATTACGCCATTATGGCATCTCGGGTAACGCACTTAGTCTAATTCAATCATACCTGACAGGCAGAACCCAAAAAATTAATGTAAATGGGACTAGTTCTTCTGGCGCCCCATTAGTTATGGGAGTGCCACAGGGCTCGATATTGGGGCCTCTATTATTTATCATTTATATTAACGAGCTCCCTTTCTTTACCAAAGACACATGTGAGATAGTTTTGTTTGCAGATGATACATCACTTCTATTTAAGATGGACAGACAGCAAGAAAATGTTGACGAAGTAAACAAGGCTCTCTCACGAGTTCTGCACTGGTTTACTACTAACAATCTAATGTTGAATGCCAAAAAAACCAAATGTGTCAAGTTTTCAATGCCCAATGTGAGACAAGTCAGCACCATAATCAAAATGAACAATGAACCCATTGAAGTCCTAAACTCAACGGTGTTCCTTGGAATCACTCTAGATTCTAAATTGCAATGGGGACCCCATATTGGTACCCTGGCAGGAAGACTTAGCTCTGCGGCATATGCTGTTAGAAAAATTCGACAATTAACTGATGTTGAAACGGCAAGATTGGTTTATTTCAGTTACTTTCACAGCGTTTTGTCCTATGGTTTGCTTTTATGGGGATCAGCTGCTGATATCTATAGTATATTTGTATTGCAAAAAAGAGCAGTAAGAGCCATATATAACCTCAAACGACGTGATTCTCTCAGAGATCGGTTCAAAGAGTATAATATTCTTACAGTGGCCTCCCAATACATTCTTGACTGCTTAATGTATGTGTATAAAAATATACAATACATTCCTAAAAAATCTGATAATCACCAATTCAATACAAGAAATAAACATAAACTTGCTATTTCACATTTTAGACTAAGTAAAGTTAATAGCTCCTTTGTTGGACTAGGTGTAAAAATGTTCAATAAATTACCTGATTGTGTTACTAAACTACCTTCAACAGCAATTCAAATCATGTATTAAGAATGGTCTTCTTAAGAAAGGCTACTATAAAGTAGAAGATTATCTCAATGATAAATATGCATGGACTAATAGTTTAAATTAAATTTTTGATATTAATTATGATTTTTTTTCTTATGAATTAAGTTTTTGACATTAAATATGATGACATTCTATTGTTATTAATTTTGACATTTTTCATGAACTTTTTGTTCCTATTATTATATTAGTCTTATTTTTAATAAGGCAATGACTGTAATTAATAAAATTCTACCTATGTAAGCTTTGTCATGCAGACTGGATTTGTTATGGTATTCTGAACATTGTTATCTTTGCTCTGGTGCTTTTTATTTTAATTATCGTTATTTTTAAAGGTAGTAAATATTGAACTGATACATTTTTGCTATGGCACACCCAGACTGTATGACTTGGCTCATTTACATTTTGTAACATGATTGTCGTTAAAAAGAGCAACTATCGAGTTTCTTGCCGGAGTCTTCTCGGTAGAATCGGCGTTCCGAACCGGTGGTAGAATCTTATTATTAGTAATGTGACGATTTATAAGTGCATGTAATTGCCTATATGAATAAAGACATTTTTGATTTTGATTTTTTGATTTTTTAAATTTCATGTAAATAATACATATGCCCATATTCTTAAACATTATATATCACTTAACAAAACTCCAGTATTTTAGTGGATACCTATCATCTTAATCGTCCATTTTGCAGTAAACAGAATAATTGACATACATCATTATTTCACTAAATGAGTCAATGAACTCCCAGGGATAAATTCACTTAAAACAAAAGTCGAACTCGAAAAAAGAACAAAATAAAAGTAACAAGTGAAAATCGCATTATTACTCCATGATTTTTCACTGCGAATATTAAAATTCCCGCATATTCTCACCGTAATAATTCCCATTCCCACACGGGACTCTTACTGGCAGCTCATAAACGGTTTAAAAAATAAAACCAGCCCCAAGGCGGTGGATTAACACCCGAGCTGAATAATAAACAGCGGTTAACGCGTGTAAACGGCGAAAAAAACGGAAAAAACGGGTGTTAACGGGAAAAACGCGACAGATCCCGCCGGTATGAATACTAACAAGGTGGCAAGGCTGCGATGCAGTGGGCGGGTCCGAAATACGACTGCGTTTGGTTTTTTTTCTACTCTTTTCTATTTTACTTAGGTAAGCGTATCTATGTCAGGTGGGAGACATTTTGTCGACCGGTTGCTGTTACCACCATACAGTTGTGTAAAACCCGCCAAGTGACTCTGACCTCTCTTGGTCAGGTCGCGTTCCGGGATCAGCACTGTACGAACCGGAGCCAGGGGGGACCATTGTTGCGGCAAGCGCCGGACCAGTGGAGTCTTAGCGGTGGTATTGTGCGGGCGGTGCGGGTCAGCCCGGCGGCCCGGGAGACCCGTAGACACGGGGGCCCTTCCGTCCAGCGGACTGGCCAACTCCGACCCGCACAGCTCAATACCAATGCGAGACTCCACGCTTTGTCTCGTTGTTGCCGCAGCAGTGGTCTCCTTTTTCACGGCTTTCAGGGTGAGTGCGACAGGCTCAATATGGTCTATTGTGCCTGTCGACCTCATATTTGGATCTCACTACCGCTTACCATCAGGTGGAGTGAGGTCATCTTGTTAGCCTCTTTATAAAAAAAAAAAAAAAAAAAAAAAAAAAATGTCGGGTATAACAAACTGTCTGTCTGTTATTCCCGTTAATCTTCGAAACGGCTGAACCAATCCTTACTAATATTATAAATGCGAAAGTAACTCTGTCTGTCTGTTACGCTTTCACGCATAGAGTAAGTACTGAACCGATTTAAATGAAATTTGATACAGATGTAAGATTTTAGACTTTCGCGTTCCATTACACTAAATATTTGTCTTTATGGGTCTACACGCGTTATTAGGAGTAGCAAATTACATAGCTACTTACTGCCCGACGTTTCGACTGGGTTACACCAATCGTGGTCGCGAGCGAACTGGCGCCTCCCGTCTTCGTCTGCCATTGCGGTTGTGAATATCTTTTTGGTTTTTGGGGGTTTTTTATTTGAGTTTGGGGTCAGATGACCGTGAGTGTAAATGTCCCTAATATTTATATTATAACTTTGATTGCAAGTAAAACCGTGGTGTACCACCAACCTATAGCCGCGCCGGCGGACCAATAAAACGGCAGAAAAACATTCGACTGTGGAAATCATGGTCCGGCGTATCACATGAAAATCACACCGTGTTCGCTTCATTACTTTTTTAATAAACATTTGCATTACCATTTTTTATTATTAAATTTGGTTTCGTTCGTAACTTGTACTTGATCAGGTTAAGCCAAATCTTATAAGGGTGTAATGGATTCTAGTGATACATACCTATTATTATTGTCATAACCGCGTGGAAATGGTTTTGACAAAACAGTTCGCTCGCGACCACGATTGGTGTAACCCAGTCGAAACGTCGGGCAGTAAGTAGCTATGTAATTTGCTACTCCTAATAACGCGTGTAGACCCATAAAGACAAATATTTGATACAGATATAGTCCAAAGCCTGAGAAAGGACATTGGGTACTTTTTAACCGACTGCGCTATAAAGAAGTAATGTTTTACCCGTTAAACGTCTCGTATCATTATTCTCAAAACTATTTCCACGCAGACAAAGTCGTGGGCGGCCGCTAGTCTCCAAGTACTGAAAGGGGTAATTATTCTTAAAAAGTACAGAAGTCACCCTAAATAGCTTCCACCGTATTATTCTATTACATTATATTAATACTTATAAGATTTACATAAATTACTTACACAAATTTTAAGCAACAAGTAACTTGAATCCTATTAGAAATCAAAGAAAAATAATTGGCAACTATATCATAATCATAACGATGATATTTGTTAAGATGTTTGTACCGAATAAACACTGACTAGCTCGGTGGAACAGTGGTTAGCGACACTGGCTGGCAGTTACAAGAATCGTGGGTTTGAATCCCACTTGGGACAAATATTTGTGTGATGAACATCGGTGTTTGTTAAGTGTGATTATGTATTTAAGTATGTATTCATTAAAGTTTCTGACGCTCATAGTACAAGCACTGCTTAGTTTGGGGTCAGATGACCGTGAGTGGAAATGTCCCGAATATTTATATGATAACTTTGATTGCAAGTAAACCCGTGGTGTACCACAGACCTATAGCCGCGCCGGCGGACCAATAAAACGGCAAAAAAACATCCGACTGTGGAAATCATGGTCCGGCGTATCACATGAGAATCACACCGTGTTCGCTTCATTACTTTTTTAATAAACATTTACATTACCATTTTTTATTTTCAAATGTGATTTCGTTCGTAACTTGTACTTGATCAGGTTAAGCCAAATCTTATAAGGGTGTAATGGATTCTAATGATAACAACTTCACAGTCACAACTTTGCATACATTTTCCTGATTCCTCAGTTGATTATTATTTGACGTTTTTGAATACGCCAATTTAAAAAGGATACTGTGTAATACCTGTTGGTTTTATGTCAACATCATTATTTATTTTAGAAAAAAAAATCTATTATTAAAATCACTGTCATGACAAAAATTTTTTTTGTTTTTTTTTTCACAAAACCCGTAAGTATTAGTTAATCAATTAAAAAAAAACTTTAAATTATTTTTTATTTCAGTAAATAAATCTTTTCGGCTTTTTTATTTGTTTTTTTGAACGCGCTAATCTCAGGAACTACTGGTGCGAATTGAATAATTATCGTTGTTGGATAGACCATTTATCGAGAGAGGCTTTAGGCAACATAATATCACGGTTCGACCAATAAAAGCCAAGAAACAATGGTAAATGTATAAAAAAATCGTGGTATAAAACAACCGGGCTTTGGCTATTTTCAAATTTTACTGTCGAATTTGGTAATCATAACTGCATCCTCCTCTCTTTTATGTTGTAGTACGGGTACCCAATAGGGTCCATAGACATCTAAGCTGAAGGACACTAGATTTAAGACCTTTTGTAAGTATAGAGTTCAATTTACATAAATAAAAAAATAATCTTACTCGTACCTTTGTTTCATTAACTTTGTTAAGGAAGTAACCTGCAAGTGTACCTTTATTAAATAAATAAATATGGTATAAGACAAGCAGCTAATTACTTCTTGAATTTTCATTTAAGTATCATCATCATCATCATCATTCTCCTGCCCTTGTCCCACGCTAAGTGGGGTCGGTGCAACATGCTACTTCTTCCACTCGGGCCTGTCATTCGTCAGCTCTGCGTCTACTCCTTTCACTCCCATATCGTCTCTCGCGCAATCCATCCATGTCTTCTTCGGCCTTCCTCTTCTACTATTACGTCAATTGACATTCATACTAATCACTCTTCTAGTCACATGTCTTTCTTCCCACCTACCCTTTCTTAAGAATATTGGCGAGATATACTTACTACGTATTTAGTTATGTAGTGGGCAGGAATAATATTAATATCAACTTTATTAATAAAGAATAAAACATAGAGAATTAAAACATTTAATAAGCATCACAACTGTTTTTTTTTAATTATCCTACCAACCCTCTCACATCTCTTAATAGTCCAACATCTGTTAAATGCTTGAACAAAAAGCTTGTGAAAAAACATAAAAAAGTGTGTATTTTTCGGCGACCCGCCGCCAGGGGGACCACCTGTTACGTCCTTGCTGTCCGGATAATAAATAGCTTTTTAAGTGGCCGACATTTTTTCCCGGATATCCGATGTGGTGGGGTGTTTACACGGACTGGTTTTGTCGGACAGACGACTGACGGAGGAAAATTGTGAAAAAAAAATGTGACTGGCTCTGTCCTTGCCCCCTGTAAAATGTACCTCACATTGTAACGTCTAATACAAAGGAGGCCCAAAATTAAAGTTAATTTTTTACTTTATTTTTTTTGAGTAATACAATCTTTGACTTTACGTTTTTGTTTTTTTTTTTTCTAAATGGAAATAATGTATTGTATTAAAAAAAAAACGCAAATCAAAATCGACAGTGGTACCTAACCACAGGCTAAGTGGGTCTAAATCGCTGGCTGGCTCTATGCATCTGTGTCTTACGCTAAGAGTCATGGGTTCGATTCCTACTTGGGACAAACATTGATGCTTTTATTTTATTCTGCTTTTCAAATAATTATATTTATTTATACATAAAACTGTATCTACTGTTTCACACCACTCCTAAATAGTAACAGAGCCCACGACCAAAACCATGTCTCATAGCAATACGGCAAAAACCCTATAAAATCTTTAGATTGTATGATTCTGAACCCGACTAGGTATATAGTAACGGTCGAAAGTGTAGCAACTGCGTGGGAGGCCATTTCTGCTGTGTCAAAAAAAAAAGGCAGTCGGTATTATAGCAATACGTCTGATAGTGATAATGTACATAGATTTTATAATTGTATTAGGAAAAAGTTTGTTTTCAGACATTTTGTGCGTAGCACATAGCCTGAGCGCATTTTTGAAAATGTCAACAAATTTAGCCGACCTGTATCATAGCAATACGGATAATTTTTTTTTTTAACTTTTCGTTTTGCTGCCTTGATTACCAAAAACCTGTTTTCAGACACTTTAAGTGTAGCATATGGAGTATATGCTAAAACGAAAATAACAAGTGTGCTTTAAATAAAACCAAAACTATCAAATCAATCAGTATTTCATTTCAACAGCCTCATCGCTTGTTACGCCCCTGCCCCTTTCTTACTATTATTCATTGGTTTCATTCAAGATACCTCAATACGATTCTTAAATGATATCTGAGTATCGAAAAGTTGTCTGATAGAAAAGATGCTACACTTCATTTGTCTGATATAAATTTTTTACACATGTGGACAACTTATTCTATCATGTCTAGCAATTTTCAGACATATTGCTATGATACCGATCGGTAAAATTTGTTAACATTTTCAAAACGGTCTCAAAATTTTATGCGTCCACATTTCCGTCTGAAAATTGTTTTGTTCGCATCAAATAACCAAAATTTACTAATAAAAAAGATTTTCAGACGTATTGCTATGAGACATTTTTTTTGTCTCATTTTTAATATTTTTAAGTGATTTTACGGGTTTGCGCTACACCACTAACGTCTGAAAAATATGTTTCCGGTATCTCAGAATCATCATTTAACTACAGTCTGCAAATCAGACATATTGCTATGATGCAGTTCGGTAAAATTCTTTGACAATTTTGAAAATTCGGTCAGATCAAACGCTACGCGGAAAATGTCTGATATTGGTATTTTCGAGTTCAGAATAATCTTATCTATCGATTTGATGCGGTTTTGGCTGTATTGCTATGAGACAAAAATTTTGGTCGTGGGCTCTGTTACTAAAAGGAGCTAAATCGCACAGCGAGGTATTACACTAAATATTAGTCTTTACGGGCCTACACGCGATATTAGGAGTAGCAAATACATAGCTACTTACTGCCCGACGTTTCGACTGGGTTACACCAATCATGGTCGCGAGCAAACTATGAGCTATGTATTTGCTACTCCTCATATCGCGTGTAGACCCATAAAGACTAATATTCAGTGTAATGGAACGCGATCTTACGAGTTACTACAGTTTAAAAGGTCGTTCCATGTAAATCCTTCACAGTGATTAATTCACTTGCCCCTGGCTCGTTAACTCTTTTTTCCCTTCGCCGATTCCTGGCGATGTCCAGCGATTTCTGCTGGCTAATTGGAGGCTTGCGGAACACCGCTGTAAACAACCAGTGATTAGGGGTTGAACGAGCTTTTTTCTCCATTAAAGCTCTTGTCTCGATAGGGTGGGAAGAAGCCAATTTGTAAGTTATCATCTGTATTATATGAAAATTAATCGCAAAATGAGTTTTAGATGCAAATCTCTAGAATAGCGCAATCGATCAGTATTTCTTTTTTGCTACGTTTCGTTGTTGTGGTAATAAAACCTTCTTGCCAAAACAACCTTCTTATGAAAGAAAAATAGTTGAGTATGAGCAATTTTGTTTATGATTACGATGGATTGTGTATTTTGTTACAATACATTATGGTACAATTATAAAAAAATAATAAGGAGTTGGTACGATTAATTTCGGACGTGGCGGTGGATTAGTGCACAACTGTGCGCGCAATCACATGTTTATTTTTTTCGTGTATGTGATCAATCAGAAAGATCAGGCGCAAGACCACCAGCTTAACGTGCTTTTTTTGTATTTGACTAAGTATTTTCTGAACAGAAAACTCACACGAATTTGGTCCGAACTGAGACTTTTACCCTGGACATCTCAGACTTTACACACATACTAACGAGGCAGTGAATGTGGTCCCATAATTATTAGGGGTGAGAACCATCCGCTCCCGCACACGTCCTGTGATGATGACGATGACTCCAAGCCATCATCGTAGTCAGTTACGAAAAAAGGGAAAAAAGCAAGGTCTCATAAATAACATAACGAAACGGGAGTAGCTGAAAATCAGCGCTATCTAGGATCCCGGATCCTAGACAAGCTCATGCTGAGCCTCCTATTGCTACCTTCTGCTATACTTACTGTTTTTTTATTAATCTGTATGTGTATGATAAGGAAAGCAATAAACTACACTAACATTATACATTAGAATTTGAGTTTTTTTGGTGCCTTTAACCTTTGTTGTGTTGTGAAAAGCACAACAAACCACCCATGAAAAGAGTAAAAAGAAAAGAATTTAACCCCAGAAAAATATATGTTTATTCCGTATGTTGTCTTGGCTTAGACAATCTACGATATAATTGCCTGTAGTAAATAGAGACCTCAAATCTATGAAATTAGATCCTGTTGATATTAAGTAATTTATGTATACTAAGTGTGCAATAAATACTTTACTCCGACTTTATAAATTAATACTTAGTTATCAAACTAAGTACCTATCAATTTTTAATTTCGTACAATAAATAAATGTTCGTAGAATTAAGTCCCAATCGCATAGCAGATCCTTTTACCAAGAAAAGTTGATTTAAGATACAATGGTTTTGTAGCTCCCCTTGGAAGATCGTTTAAATTACGCCAACCAATTTCATGCGATGCCTTTAAACCCTCTTTAACTACTACTAATGCCATCTAGTAGCGAATAGAATTATGTTTAAGTAAAAAAATAATATACACTTTAAAGGACAAGTTCTATATTTCTCTAAATTGCATGGAATTTTTGAATTATTTTACTGATAAATTTATAGATTACTCGAAGTCCATTGCAAATAAAAATTTAAGAAATGCTTAATTCTATTGTAAAATCTTCTGCTTCTAGCCGCAGGAGGGCGCACTTTTATTGAACCACTTTTACTCACTAGATGGCATTATAAGCTCTAGTACATGTTACGTTGGTAGAGGGCACTGCTGTTGTAGCCCCTCACTAGTAGATGGCGCTGTTTTTAATATAGTAATTCTATTCGTCAACAGATGACAGTGTATTAAATTAAAGGGTGGAAAATATTATTTACATACTGAGTACGTGTGTCCATTACACTACATATGCATTGTAGAAAAGTAAAAGATTTTTATTTGTTTTGTGAAATCTTCGTCCAATCGTATAAAGATGACTTCTTAGAAATATACCTAATTAATAATGTTTAAACACTAATTTAGTTTTAACGGTTCCGTCTTCCGCATATAATGGGTAAAAATGCGACCTTTGTACTAAGAATATAACAATTAGTTCGTAATAAATACCATCCGTTTTATCACCAGACTGTATCTCAATAACGGCGATAGCTAGACCGTTGAATTTTTCCGTTGAATCAATAATACTAAAAGAAAATAAAACCATTTTTTTAATAATTTGCAAGTAAGGTATATACTAAAATTAGGTAGAGCGTTCGCTAGCGACCACGATTGGTGTAACCCAGTCGAAACGTCGGGCAGTAAGTATCTATGTAATTTGCTACTCCTAATATCGCGTGCAGACCCATAAAGACTAATTTTACGCGAATGTCTAAAATCTTACAAGGTAAATGCTGTTGTGGTTAACAAAGAAATAAAAATTATTATGATTATGAAATAGTGTATTTTTTTCAATAAAATTCCACTTAAATACTCGTAATCAAAGCTAGCAAGCAATACAACGTCATTAATTACTAAATTATTCTTAACATCTCAAACCCGTTTGGATCAGCATCTCAACCCTTCACCGCACAAGACAAACATTATTCTATCCGTACGCGTCATAATAACGGCAATTAATTTGAATGACAATGGGACCCCATGGTCTGTTTGACCCGAGTTTTTCTTCGCACATCTTAGGGTTAAGTCTTTGTCTTGTCTCGCTAGTGGGCAGCTTGTGAGAACGGCCAAGGGTTAGATTTTGTGTAGGACAGATGCGGTTGTAATTAGTGGAAGAGAAATAGTTTTATTAACAAGAGCAGTGTGATATTACCGATATTACAACACGGAAAAAATTACGAGAACTATTTTATTTGTTTGATGTTGGTCTGGTAATTAAAACCATGTTTGTTAGTGTTCTTTTTTTTACAATAAAAAAATAATTAGGGGCATCATTACGATTATTTTGGAAAAAAAAATATTTTCATAGATTATAGGGCATAAATATAAATTTTCCCAATTTAACGTTTTTATTAGAGCTATGTGCAGCACTAAATATATTTATTAATGAAAAAACACGTAATTCATTATTTTTTTTTACTTGACTACATACTACTATATGTACATAATCCAAAAGTTGTGCTTTGGGCGATTGTAAACCAGATCTGTTTGAATAAAAAATAATGGCTATGATAAGACGATGAGTTTAATTACTGACACTCAGAGTCAAGTAAAATTAATTGTAGTTAAAGTACAAGAGTGTATGCACAGTAGATCTCCATAGTGAACGGCCGAGATCGGTTGTCCAACATTATTATTAGCCCATTATCACCTGGCTTCGGTCATAAGAAGTTCTTAAGGGTTGCGAAGGGGACAGCGTGTGAACCGGACTGGCGAGTATGCAAATTCGTGCATTCATCTTAGACAATCGCTTTGTCTGTCCGTCCGTTTGGTGAGGCTACGGCCCGTTTGAATTTCTCAAGAACGTGTAGATTTGTGGTTGAAATAAATTAGGTGAATGAGTAGTTGCTCACAACTACTCACTCACTACATTTATATAACTAGTTTCAAGATTCGCTGCAACCCAATAAAACACATATTCTATATTTCTATACTACTATATTTGTCATTAAATCGGATGTATTATAACGGAAATGTCCTTATCAGTTACAGGATTAGTCAGACACAGAGTACAGAGTAAGTAGTCATTATTTATACCTCAATTATTTTCTGATTTAAATACATATACATATTATTACATATTTTTTATGTCATGCTTTTTTATTTTTGGTCTTATATGTTTGTGTTTTGCAACTTAAAACTATGATATTGTATTTAGATAAGTTTCCATAATAAAAAGTTTTTTTTATGTAACCGTACTGAAACAAGCTTTGTATGCAAATTATGGATTACCTACTGTCTAGTCCATTTCATTAATTTGATTAAAGTTTATAGCTCATGTATCCGACTGTAATCTGTCTGCGTACCTATGATAAATAATTAATATTCTATTGTAATGGAAGATATTTAGTGACGGAACACTGAGAATCGTATGTAAATCTATGTATGGCAATTTTGATTCAAAATTATTTATCTAAATTACAAATGGGGATTAAAAAAGCGTCAAATAACTAAATAATATACAAGGTATGTACAAATTACATTTATTTAATAAATAATAGAACTTAACTTAAGTTCTCTCTCTATTTTTTTTGTATTTTCTTCATGTGCTAAAAAATAAGGCACGTTTTTTCCCTTAGGCTTGGAGTAGCCTCGTCATCATCATTGGACTTGCAGGGGAGGGGATGGCTCTCACACCTGAAAATAAAATATAGGGCACCATGCTGATAAATGATTAAGCGCTTACTTAGACTGATACTCTAGATTTCCGAGCTTTCCTTCTGTTTTTTTTTCAAATTTCCGCTGTACTGTGTATTCGGCGTCCCTTTCGCAACACGTTTCTTTGTTGGAATAGATGATAGATGAAATCCATAGAGCATAGAGCTGGCTACCGAAGGGCAAGCTGGCCGGGTGGGAACCGGTCCGGTGGGTATGCAAATGGGCTCTTTGTATGGACAATCCTTCGCGCCATTGCCGGTAACTGTCTGTTTGGGATGGGGTGTCTATGGTTATGTTTGTCGATGGTTTTGTATCGATAGCGGGATTGTGTTAGCTTGATAACGTTATTGTTCTGGTGTTAGATAAAAGAAAATGTTTTGGTGTTAGATATAATAGCTTAATCATAATTCGCCCAATTTATGTTTTTTTTTATTAACCTGCATCAATCTACAGCTGGGCTAAGGTCTACTCCTCTCCAACTAAATAAAATAAAATAGATCATACGGATAATAAATTAAATAAAAATTTACTAGATTTTTGGCTTTTTTTGTGAAAAATATAAATTCTTTTTTGGTAGATATTTATTGCTTTTTCATCGAATAGTGTATTGAATGTTCCTAAAAATAAATAAACATTGATAAATGTGTTTTAAAAATATATTTCTCTTTTTGTCGTATTAAAGAAAGAAAAGCATTTTGATATGAATGGTAAAATATGGTTGGTGTCTTGCCCGTGACCGTAAAGAGCTTGAAACGTCGGATCTCTAAATAATGGTTAGAATAACAATATACGCGAGTTTAATCCGTTAAATTAGTTTTATTTCATATATTTAAAAAAAATATGTTCGCTTTGTAACAAAGTAAGTAAGTATCGTTAACAAGTAAGTTAAACATACAAACAACATTCCCAATAATAAGCGACCCAAAGCCACCTAGAAAGAAAATTATATCGACAACCAACCCGGCAGCCCTACCATTCAAACTGCCAAAAACCGGTTAGGTCAGTTCCGCAAAACACAATAGCTCACCCATTGGATACTTAAATAGGTCCAAATATTATAATGCATGCATATTATTACTTCCCGAACCCTTTCAAAGGTGATTCCATTATGTCCAGCAGGACCCCTGGCATTTTGCGCCCAAGGGAAGATAACCGGTAAGACAACTTTGACCCTGTGGAGGGTTAAGTCAGTTGTGATTTGACCGCCAAAGTGTTAGTGTTAATATGTGCTCATTTATAACCGTTATAGTTCTTCAGGTATGTTACTATTCCGTTTTTACCTGTAATAGGTTTATATTTTTTAATATATAGCTATTTATGTATTAACTTACACCTAAGCGTAGGCCTGTATACCTACCTACTAATAAAATCTGTTTAAAAGTTTGTTCTAACCTAAAAAGGTCATTTTTTAAATTGACCAATTTAGTAAAAATTGTACAAACACTATTTTAATGGT
This sequence comes from Maruca vitrata, assembly GCA_039566165.1. Lineage (NCBI taxonomy): Eukaryota > Metazoa > Arthropoda > Insecta > Lepidoptera > Crambidae > Maruca > Maruca vitrata. Next base: position 8,715,351 of record CM076936.1, on the reverse strand, counting down.
TGTAGCTTTTTAGTACCTAACTACTGTTGTGTATGTTGTTAGATGGTGTCATAAAAATGTTAGTTGAATAATATAATTCAAGTTTTTTTTAATCTTACAAATCTGTTAATTAATGAAAACGTTTCAAATTTATCAGTCATGAACACGTCCCTAGCATACGTCACATTATTATCTCCCGTTTCTTTTATCGCCAACTGCACAATCCACCCAACTCCCCCTACTTATTGTCTATGCCCCATTTTTAAAAATCTGCCACCCCCGCTCTATCGATTCCATTTTTAAACGGCCGTGATTGGCGGGCGGGCGGGCATTTTTGTTCGAAATTCAAAAGCTTTTTCTGTAGGCGTCTTGGGGTGGGGGCGGGCAATATGGCGTTTCTTAAATTTGAAGTTTTGTAGGGACCACGGAAATAGGGCTCGGGACCAATACAAATTTGGATTTTAATGTTGCGTTCCTTTTTGTATCAGGATAATTATTAGTTTAATAATTTGATGAACTGTCTAATGAATATCTCCCATATTTTTAACCTTTAAGAAGCCGATGATTGAAATTTTGAAAATAAGTGATCTTTGCAAAAGCACACTAGTGCGTATTTTATTGATCTTTATTTTATTTGAGTATATTGCAAATCATTATAATCTCGAAGTTTGTTCTTACACAATTGAACAGAATTGAATTTCCTAAGAATCTAACTAGGTACATGGATTTAAAATTATAATGCTTCAATTTAAATAAAAATTGCTTTTTTAAAAGCTTTCTAAAGACAAAAGCAAAGAGCGGGCGAGTCCATCAAAACTTTGCGATCATTACACAAATATAATTACGGGCTGCCAGGACGAAGGGGCAAGAAAAACTCCTTGGAAAACTCGGAAAGGGCACAAAATGGGGGCGGATTGATTTTATTTGCGAGTAGACACGATTTTTTAATTAAAGGGGTCCGGAGTTTCGGAGGAAATTTTAATGACGGCAGCCATCTTAGAAAAGTGATCCGAACAAATCGCGCCAAAATTCCTCAGTGACAGGAGAGGAGATTTTGTTTTTAATTTTGTGGGATTGGTGCCGGCGCATTGAGCCGGCTGAATAGGCCCGATGAATCAACGTCTTTGATTGATCCTCGATACCGGTCTTTTAAAAAATAAGCCTTTTCATAAACATGGCTCTGCGACTTCTTAAAAGAATGAAAGTTTCTTAGGTCTTCATAATTAAATTAAAAAAGCATTTTAATGGCATTTATAAAACTTATACAATAAAAGGTATAGCGCTACAAGTACAGAGGTACTTACCGCCACCTTGAATAGTGGATTTTCTCAAGTATTGTATTATACAGGCTGACAGAACTAAGAAAAGAACAATAGATAAAAAATAGCCAAGTTTTATTAACGCGTTTACTTTCTTATATTTTTTATAATCTATTCTAGTGAAAGCTCCCGTCTCCCTTACAATAAATCTAGGTAGTCAATCTTATCGAAACTGTTATAAATGTTTATTAATATATAAATCTTATACTTACAACCTACACGATTTTGTCTGGAAAGGTAATAAATTTAAACTATCATAGACTAAATCCAGTTGACTAAATGTTGATAAGTTAAAAACATTTTCAAATAAAATCCGGAATTGATCAACAAATATTTTTGCTACGAAAACAACTCTTTCCTTTGATGGATATTTCGTCAAAATATTATGTTGAATCGCGAACAAAGCGAAAGAAAATTATGCCTTACGTTTTGAAACGGGCCATTGAATGGCGAATCGAGAAGAATTCGATTCAATTGGCACAAATAGCGAAATAGCGGCCCTCGGCAATGTGTTGTTTTGATCTTGGATAAATATTACGTCCCTTTAGAAAACGAGGAACGGGAAAATTCTAAACGGATTCCGTTTTAAACCGAAACGGTGTATTTGTGTTTAGTTTCTCCGAAGTATCTTAGGTTTATAGTATTACTTAAAAAAGTGTCCTGTGTCCTAAATTGTTGTTTTTATAAGTATGATAATTTACTTCTACCGCGTTTTGATATTGTACGTGTTTATATAATTTTAAACTGACATGGCTACACACATTAGAAAACCATGGTGTATTGTTAGTTGATCCGTGATCATGGCGCTTGCAACAGTGCCGAAATATCGGGAGCTCATTAATACAAAACATGGTAAATATCTGTGTAAGGATGTACGATATTTGACACATAAAGCAAATAAGCACATAGCTATTTTAAAAATATAATTTATTCCATAAGTAGATCCATGTATGTGTTTTATATGATTTACGAAGACACGTTGCTACAAGTCAAATAGAAAAATAGGTATGTGAAAGCACTCTTACGCGTGTAAAAACAGAACAATAATTATGTTAAAGAAAATTTGTTAATAAAAAAATATACTAGGTCGAAAATAAAATCATTACAAAAAAAAAAGCAAATCTAACGCCGCCCACCGCGCAATCTTGGCGAAATATTAAAATGTCTGATAACAAGAAAGGAGGTAAAAATATTAATTCCAAGAGGGTCGGCGGCCCTCTTCTCCCTCGGAGGTACTTTTTTGGCGCCCACTAGCCCTTTTTTCGAAGGGGGGCGTTTTGCAATTTAAATTTTATCTCTCTGTAATGAGTGAGACGGCGGATATTACCGGTCTGAATACAACAAACAACCGAGATACGCAAATGGACGTCTTCTTTAACTTCTTTCTTGTTCAAATGTAATTTCGGTTTTTGAGACAATTTTTTTTTCTTAACAATCTTAAGTACTAACGCACTGGAATATTATTAATATATGTGCTATTTAACTAACTTAAAGGGCATTCGAAGTCAGAGATATGAGATTACCTATTAAAAATATTGGTATTGCGTAAATGGCTTATTTTTTTTCAAAAATTACTTTATGAACATATTTGGTACGCAACCGAACCTAATTGTGTATTGACTTTCGAGATCATTTAAAACTGTGTAATTGAAATCCCAAATTACATGATATTCATAATTTATATAATAATTGATGATTGATCATCAAAAAAAAACATCCATCAAAGTTAACCGCTTAAACTCTTTATACACTATTCTTCAGATAAATCTTCAAACTTTCAATGGGCATACATGTATTTGACAACATACTCGTAACTGCCGCATTAAGCTCACCAAATAGCGTGTCTATACAAATGGCACAAGGAAACTTGCCGAGTTATCCCGGCATGTTTTTAACGGACAAATGGTGGCCATTAACGGCGAAATTGGCTCCGAAAACTTGCAGCGACGCGACGACCTGAAAAATTCTGTGGCGAATACTTGAGCTGATCGGAACAATCTTTATCAATCAGTGCCGTCTTGAAGGGGTGAGAGACTTTACTTACTTACTCCATCTCAAGTTCGATGATCACAGTGACAGATAGTCACATCGAGACATCATCATAGGTCGTTTAGGAAAAAAGTTGCCGTCAGAGCTACGCTTCATCGCTGATGACAGATACTCCGAGCCATCATTGTAGGTCGTTTTGAAAAAAATAAAGTTTTCTACATCAAAACATACACTTGGCTTAACGGGTATAGCATCCAGGCCAGAAAGTTAAAAAACAAATAGGAAAAAAGTAGCCGGTTATCAAAGCTGGCTGAAAATATATAAATTGAAAAAATAAGTTTTTTATATTTTTTAAATCGAGTGTCAAAGTAATTACGTACCTGTAAGTATATAAAACCATACTCTACCTACTTTATCAGCAGGTACAAGATTAAAATCCTTCCAAAATCAAACCCATTTAAAATTCACCATTCCGTTAATATCCAAAGTCCATCAAAAGTTCGCAACTTTTTATTTTTAAATTCCAGTTCGGAAAGCAAAGTTGGTCTATTAAACCTCTTCGCACCTCGCCACTGGCAGCAACTTTGGAGCGATGAAAAATTCGACTTTCGAACGAGCGGCGCTCGCAAATTAAAAAGTTACAAACACTTTCCCTCCAACTCAAACTATTCCGGTGCCATTTTGGTTAAGCGCTTAACTTTTTAATTTTCACGCTGTGACTCCGCGGTTTTTTGGGCGGACATAATTCAGTTCAGACGGTGTCTGTTTACCTACTATAAAAAAGTTTTCATCAAAATCACATTAACAAATTAAGTATTAGACATTGAGTCAGTAATTTCGTTTAGTCTTCTTCTTATCGTATGGTTGATGAACTACCTGGTGTCAGAGTTTTTAAACCGCCCGTAGGCCTCTGACATGGCTTCACACACCATAGAAAAATCTCTCAGGCGTGCTGGTTTCCTCACGATGTTTTCCTTCACCGTTAAAGCGTCGAATGATGGTACATATGAATTTCAAATTTGAAAAACACATTGGTACCTGGCGGGGTTTGAACTGGCGACCTCTCGCATGGCAAGCAACGACCTTAATCACTCGGCCATCGACGCTTTTATTGACATTTCGTTTAGTAATCGAATACGAAATGTCTCTGTAGGACAATTTCAAGCCTGTCTTTACCTAATGACTGTTGAATTTAGGTAGAGTATAAGTAATATATAACTGTTTTCTTTCTGTAAGTTCATATGATTCATTCGTATCGTCTATCACTACATGCCTCGCAATTATGTTCACAGTTAACCGTTATATAAAGTTATTCAGAACATCAAACAATATGTCTTATCGATATCATAACCAAGCTTACTTTGAAATTGTCCCTAATATATAAAAATACCAAAGTTTTATGTCTCCACCTTCACATATAGACCACTAATGTAGCGATTTCATTAAAATTGTTTTTATCGATTATGCTGAGTCCCGAGAAAGTAAATTCTAATTATTAACCTAGTCGGTTAGCGGGTAATAACTTCGCGGTGTAGCTGGCAGATAATATTTCACTTCTCCATCTGGCAGATACAGAAAACATTATAAAAGCTTGTAAAATACACAACAAATTAATTAAAATCAATGGAAGCATTCGATGCGGTATCGGTAGCGACCTACACCGCCATTTTGTGAAAAATTACCCCAATTTAGAAGTTCCCGCGTTTCTCGCCCGGCCGGAAGTGACGTAATGGCCGACTTCCGGCGCGTCAGGATGTACCGTTGCATAGTTTTCGATACACTCTTAATTGTGTTTCGCTATTAGTCCGTGGTCACCGGGACTCTATAAAACAGGAATTAAATTATACAAAATGTAAGACGATGTTCAATATGCCTCGTCAGACTAACCTCTTAGGGTAGGGAAAAGTTTAATGCGTGTGCCTGCCGCTATTTGTTTTTAAATAAACAATATCTAAGATTCATTGTTGTAGGAAGTACAAAAAATATTTATTTACAGTTTATTATAGTCTTCTTCTTATCGTATGGTTGATGAACAACCTGGTGTCAGAGTTTTTAAACCGCCCGTAGGCCTCTGACATGGCTTCACACACCGTTGAAAAATTTCTCAGGTGTGCTGGTTTCCTCACGATGTTTTCCTTCACCGTTAAAGCGTCGAATGATGGTACATATGAATTTCAAATTTGAAAAACGCATTGAACTGGCGACCTCTCGCATGGCAAGGAACGACCTTAACCACTCGGCCATCGACGCTTTTTTATTACTTATAGTTACTACACTAAATACTAGTGACCCGCACTCGCTTCGCTTCGGGTGAACTGACATATAAACCTTCCTCTTGAATATCTCTATACCTAATTAAAAACTGCATAGAAATCCGTTCCGTAGTTTAAAAGATTTGAGCATACAAAATGCGATATAGCAACGACCGTAACCACGCGGCCATCGACGCTTAAATGCGCCAATTCAAACCCCGCCACGTACCACTGTGTTTTTCAAATTTGAAATTCATAATGTACGATTATTCGAAGCTTTAACGGTGAAGGAAAACGTCGTGAGAAAACCTGCACACCTAAGAAGTAATTCTTAGGTTGTGTAGTCAACCAACCCGCACTTGGCCAGTGTGGTTGACTAAGGCCTTACCGCCCTAGTTTAGGGTAGGGCCGTGGCCCAGCAATGGGGACGTATATGATTAAGGAATAAAGGGACAGAGAACCCGACTTTGTTTCATAGTATGAAGTGTTGCTTGTAAGAAACCTATATATTAATGTAGAGATCGTGAATGAAATGTCATATGTGGCATATTATCTTGACCAATTGGAAAGTGATAGTTGAACATACAGTCAAATAGGAAAATAATAGAGCGTTAACTCTACTTTAGAAGTTATTACAGGGTTTATTGAAGACTGGTGACCCGCCCACGCTTTGCTCGCGTATATATTATACATAAAAGTCTTCCTATTCAAGATTTAAGCATACATAGGGACAGACAGACGCGGGAAGCGATTTTACTTTAAAGTATGTAGTGATTAGGCATAAAATACCAAAGTATACCCATTCAGAAGATTAAGAGAAATAGATTCTACATATCTGGCATTGGTTTTGTTTGTGTAGAGCGGGTCTTTGAGTGGATCCACACACCCACTGATACGTAACTTCTATCGCAAGAATTAAGAAAATTTAAAGTGGTTATTCAATAGGTACCTTTGTACGAAAACGTAATTTCCCTTTAGGTAATTACTCTACCTATAAATAAAAAAATAACTTTGCCTCCAAAAACAACACGAACATAATTTAAAGCTTAAGCTTATAAATTAGTCGATAAACGAACTAACTGGAAATTCATCGTGCGAAATTAACATTTTTAACTAAAATATACAATCACAATCAAAAACCGACTCTAACTACGAAACTTACGGTCGACTTTGTATCAACAATACACGTTCAATATTAAGTTTCTTAACTTGCTCGGTGGCAATTATTCTTGAAAATGGCGCCAGAAAAAGTAGGGGATCTCAAAGGATTGGGCCAATTTAGATTTATTTTTCTCCCTTCGGGGGGACAGGCGAAAGTTTCGTTACCACCTCGGGCGGCGGGGGTGAACGAAATTACTAATGACGGCTCTTGACTATTTAAAAAAAAACTCCGTTAAAATTATTAACAAAGACTTGGTAATTAGGTATTCCTTGAATATAAGTGGACTGGGCGAATAAATTGTGGATGGTTTATTTTGTGAAGCTATAGACGGTTGGAGGTACTCACAAGTTGTGAGAATTTACTGAATGGCCATGGTGTTGGTCTAAATTCCCTTTTACTCGTCGATAATTATCATTATTACATAGAATTTCTAAGCCAATTACAGCATAGTCCGAAATAAGTATAGATTTTTTTTCAAGAGTATTCAGTATATATGTATATTGTAGCTACTTATTATTGATATACCTTTAATCCAATAAGATTTATGTTTTTATAATAAAAAAAACATCCTATTCGATTATCACTAAGTCGTAAAGGTACAATAATCAAAGACATCAATTTACTAATTTCTATTAATTATTAGTTACGTATTGAGCAACTCGGTTGAGCCGTAATTTATAAAGAATTGAGTCAAACGTCATACGTGTTGTTGAGTAGGTACTCTAAATAAATAGCATCTAATTCTATATCAGAAGATGTTTTTAATTTTTTTGTTGCAATTATTAACACAAAATGATCCCGACTCTATAAGACAAAAGTAAATAAAATAACGCATATAGAAACAACATTGAAATACCAATCTACGCCACTAAAGAAACATCAAATAAGTCAAACCAACCATACAATGCATCCGAAGTTGAACTTTCTCGTTGCCATACCGGCGATAATTGTACAAAGATAAAAAAATAAACGGGGTCCTTCGCCCCTGTAAAAACTCCTTGACAATGCCAAGCCCGACCCCGCCTATAGGGGTCCGGAAATTAGATAGAAAAACTGCATCTGTTTATTATTGTCGCGCGACGTAAAACGAATAAATTTACTGTACATAGATTCAGGAGTTTTTTTTTAATTAGTTCACATTTATACTCATTCATATATACGCATTTTTATTCTTCCTAATACTGAGCGCACCTTCTTTTGTTTTATAAATTTAACTAAGGCATTTCTTTGATTTCATACGGTATAGATTTTTTTTTCATTTTTGTTCATTTAGTATACAATCGGGTGGACGTTACGACTTCAATTTCTTTTTACTACCTACTAAGGTATACACGCAACAATGATTGGTGTAACCCAATCAAAAAGTCTTCGGCAGTAACTAGCTATGTATTTGCCACTACTTTTATCGCTTGTAGACGGTTCTCTATTTCATCTCATAAAATTTTTATCCATAATTTTACATCTCATAATGTTTTATGTCCGAATCATCATTTGCCCGAATGATCATTATCCCTAACTACATTTATCATAATATCACTTGCCCTAAAATCGAAATCCCTAAATATTGTTTACCCTAAAATCTTTTGCCATAAATATCACAATCTATAAAGTTTAAAAGACATAAAAGGCTTTTCCATAAACGTCATAAGTCCGAAAGTACTAAAGGTCCTAAAATGTTTTGCTATAAATATTACAATCCATAATATGTGAAATGCACAATGCTATTCTATAATTTGTTACAAATCCTAAATATTCATTTGGCAAACGAGACATTTAACAACAGTACCATCTTACAAAAACTGACTTATTATGTGTGACGAACATCGGTATATATAAATATATTTATTTTTATTTGTGTATCCACTGTTACATAGAAATTAAACAGTAGTAAATATTTTCTGGCGCTTCGCCGGCCGCTGCCGCATGACGCTCGCTTCGCTCGCTCGGCTCGCGCGTTTTATGGTCACCAGTTCTAACCTAACCTAACCAAAATTCTAACCTTACCTAACCAAATTTATCAAAATAATGATTTTCCAAATATTGTGTTTTAATTTGACCCGTACCATATCTATTATCAGATCGATTAATAAAAGAAACATTTGCCAAATAAAACATTTTATCAAACTTTTAGACCAATAGTAGTTTGGTATGATAACTCAGTTGTTAAATATTCATTTTGCAAAATAATTATTTGTAAAATGAAAATTTAACTGTTGATCATTTGGTCAAAAAGTCAGTCATTTATAAAATGATGATTTGACGAAACCATTTTTTGGCCAAACATTTTTTGAATAAAACAAAATTATAAATAATCATTCATAATTCGGACTAATAATATTATGATAAAGCTCCATTCGTAGTAACGAACATTATACTATGTAACACTTCGGGCATTTAACTTTATAGCAAGTAATTTTAGGAGATTTGATTATTATAGAAATCGATATTATGACAAAAAATGATTAGAATTAAAGACAATTAGGGATTATGAAATTTCGTACATTCGAACATTATGGATTTTGATGATTATAGCAAACGTGTTAGGGATTTTGATTTTCGGACAAACGATTTTCGGATAAGAAACAGACTCCCCTTGTAGACCCATAATATGTTATAGTTATTTAACGTAACGGAACGCGAAAATCTGTTTTCGTGTTCTCTGAATGAATTCACCAGGATTGCTCTTTTCGTAATAAGTTATTAATATTTATATGTATATGAATATAATTAGATAATGTTAGAAATAAGTAATTTATATTTTATATAGTTTTTCGTTAGTTACACTATTGTATTAGGGCAAAACCTGTAAAAATAGTTGTAAGTGTTGAACAAATAAATAAAAATAAATAAATCATACGCTGTATCTCGACTGTGAGCTGACTGTGATCCAACTCTTAGGTTCGATTCCCGCCCGGGAAAATTATTAATGTAATGAACTTCAGGTTTCCGTGTCTTGGTGTGTTATAAATATATTTAAGTCCATTTTTGTACACCACTGTAGTTTCTGACATCCGTAACATAAGTGCTTAAGCAACTTATTTGGAATCAGAAAAAAAAATTGTGATGTTGTGTGATATTCATATAAGCAGTTACGCAAGGAGAGTCGCAACAGTGCACCATTTTTTTTAATTGTCTCGTAAATCATTGACTAGTTTAAAGTCTACCATTGCACGGCACAAATATCACTGGCTGGTTTCCAGCGAGCTGTCCTGCCCCTCTGCTTCCGGCCCTGAAATATGGTTCAATTCCTTTTAAATGTTTCCCTTTTTGTCGAACAACAATACTATTTATTACGCTTATTGTTTAAACGAATACTACCTGTGTTTCTGGATGAAGAACTTTGGTTTGCTCGAAAGGATTAAACATTCAGTTACATGAGAATTTCTTTAAATATCTGGGACATTAATCCATAATAAGTAGTAGATATCACGACACACGGTCATCTGCTATCCGCTACTGCTGCCGATATCCCACAACTACATAAACATCTGGGACATCCCCACACACGGTAATCTGAATCCAAACTAAGCAGAGCTTGTACTATGCGCGTCAGAGACTAATACACAGACATATATATATTTATAAATACATATTCACACCCAGAAACGGGACAAACACCGACGTTCATCACACAAATATTTGTCCCGAGTGGGAATCGAACCCACGACTCTTGGATCCGCCAGCCAGGGTCACTAACCACTGTTCCATTGCGCCTGTCAAATTATGATATATTTATCTACTTAGAACTTCGAGAGCGGATGCCTGCTATAAAGTCAGAATTGTAGTTTTAGAGATCAGTCTCGCATATACCGAATTGTTACATAACAAGCGTTTGTAGTATATTTTCTTATATTGCATGTATTTTCGACGTGACATTGACAGACATGTCAATATTCACCAATCATGCTGCAGTTGGACCTCACGCCTACGTATTGCTATCTAATGAATTTCCCACACGCGATATCCCTCATTAGAACAGTATCTAACTGTCATGGTTACACACATTAGAAAACTGAAAGAGAGTTCACCCGTGATCATGGCGCATGCAACAGTGCCGAAATATCGGGGGCTCATTAAAACAAAACAACATGGTAAATATCCCGGACACTTTCAGTTTTCTAAAGTATCTAACTGTTTAAAAGTTGTGTCTTTTTCGCAAATTCCCAATCTCATAACGAGGTTCCTACCCAGTTATGGCCAGAATCTAACCCATCTATCCAGAGGCAGCGCTCAAATTGTCTTAATTTTTCATCTCACGACCGCCCCCCCTCGCCCACCCTTTCATAATTGTTTTTAATTTAACGGAGGGACCGAGAAGCAGTACAAGACTTGTTACAAGAAAAATAATGCTCATTTTGTAAAGGTGAATTTGTTAAAATTAAAATTATAATTCTCTACCCTCTCTCTCTCTGGCTTTTGCTTTGTCGTTTTATGTTCGAGGGCTTTTTGTTGTTTTTGGCGGAACATAAATTTTTGTTTGATTGTGTTTTATCTGAATTTGAAACATTCTGAATACATAATGTTTTATTCGCTTATAAATACGACTCATAAGAGGAGAACAAATCTTATTAGAAGAGCGAATGTTGTTTCGGCTTATGCACTATAGTAAGAGAAGAAAGACTTATGCCTAAAAGTATTTCAACAAGTATTTTTACAAGTTCTGAGATAACTAATAATCTCAGTAAAAAACAAAATAGTTCAATAGAACTTTGAATTTTATTTCCAAAAAAAAATATTCCTATTATACCAGTTCTAAATAGATATGTGCTAAATTGTGTATTTTTAGCTAAAATAACTACATCCAGGTTTCGAGTTCCTTTCGATCTTAACAGTTTTTGTTTTAGGATCCAATCACGCACCGTGTTTCCCACGTTTACTACCAACTTTTTTTCTAAATAAATAAATCTAAGTAAAGACGGAATTTTTCAGTTTATGTGCCCTGTGATCCGTCTATGAACCCTAATACCTAACTACTAAACATAAAACATTTGAATATTCATCGCGAAGAAAAACATCTTTAGAAATAACGAGCAAAAACATCTTCGTCTTGGCATCAAAAGAAAACAAATTAAGGCCGGGCATAGACACCACCTCTCACCCCCCAGAAAAAAAAACGAACGAAAGAAACAGAGGATACCCCTTCAAACGACAGAGCAGTACAGACGAACACCCCGCGAAAAATTAAGATTCAAATCGTAAGAAAATTAAAATTCGAGACCGGTCATTGCTCTATCTCTTTCCCACTTCGGATTACGCCGTCTCACTGTCTCTGTCTAGCCTGGAAAAAAAGGGCGCGATTGGTGCCCCATTACCGGTAGGGTGCGATCTCCGACTGCCAGTGACAATTTGATGTTGAATGATTTTTTTTTTCTTATTGGCTGTATGAATGTCGATTTCTTTGCTAGTTTTTGTTGAGAAAACCTGTTCGCTTTTGTTGTTATCTACTTTTTATACTTTTGTACATGGGTAATGGATACGCAGGTACAAATCGCACGGGTTGTATGTAGAGTCAAACTGTTTTAAATTAGGATTCAAAAAAATTAAACGTGTATTTTTGCTTAGGGACTTTTCTTTTGATTGTTTACTTAACGTAACTTTTAAATTTTACAAACTTTATCTACCATTCATTAACTGGTTATTAGTTCATTAAGAAACAACAAAAGTAGCTAGGTTATATCTATGATTTGCAAAACATGTATAGTACAGGGATAAATAAGGTACATTCTTTAATAAGACACATTATAGTTATATTGACTGGCGTTCTTAAGTATAAAATCATTGACCAGATCATTCTCAAATCATTTCGTACTAATTTAGTCCAGTAACTGGAAAAGCGACGGGATCAAGATTACCTGTGAGTCATTTCTACGTTAGATTTAACATCAACGTACTTATTAAACAAAAAACACCATCTTTTGTCTGTCCTTAAATTGAAATCCTTAATCTATCTAATATAATCAAGTTCTTAACCCATGTTAGTGAAGCAATATTTACTAATAACCCTCCTTAAAAAACTACACATGACTTCGAAGTAATAATACCAAAATTCGTAATTTTTATAGGTACAGATTATTCAAAATTAACATAACAATGTAGTAAATTACTACAATCTGAGTTTTAATTAATAATCTATTCATCATTATGTAGCTAAACGTGCAAAACAACTTTAAGCTTGACTTTTATTTTTTCAAAATGGCCGCCCCAGCAAAGACAATTTTCTTTTTTCTCCCGATAATTAAACGGCGTCGTCAAACCGTTGTCTGATCAAAGAGGGACGCAAAAATGTCCCCCGCCGGGGGACGGGCGCTTCTTTGTCCCACGTTATCTATACAATTATTTGAAGAAAGTAAAGTCTCGCAAAAAGATAGGAAGGCTGGACGCAACCGGTTGGGACCGTCGCCTAATCGGAAAATACGAAAAAAATATTTCAGCGGTTTGCCCCTGGTAAACCTATTGCTGAGCTATTGCCATTTTGTATCACAGCGACACACATGAATGTCGACTGGGCATTTGTGATAGACTTAGATTTAATTTAATTTTGTTTGTAGTTTCGGTTTTCTTTTTATTTATTTTAGTTCTAATTTTGTTTGTAGTTTCTGTATTGTTATTTTACTATTGATTTTTGTGTCTCTTGGTACAAATAAACAATTATCTTATCTTATCTTATCTTATCTTTGTCAGTTATTAGTACGAACTCTACAAAATTTTTAGATAACTGTCATCTTTAGTCATCCCGTGACCACGAGCCCTGTAAAGAGTTCGAAACGTCGGGTTTCTAAATAATTACGTTTAGATTAAAATAATACGCTGGTTCAGTCCTTGATATCAGTTTTATTAATATAATAAATATTTGTTTCAGAATAAGAGAGGCAAATGTGATGGCACGCCTCTGGCAGCAGAGCTTCAGCACATCATCATCAGCAGACGCGTACTATGGAGCGACAAATTCCAAATCCCACGTGAGAAAGAAGCCAAGCAAATTCATAAGATATTATGAGATCAAAGTCAAAATTTTATTGCGAACTAAGTGTTTTTACAGGTGGTAATGTTCTGTGTTCTTTATGCACAAACTAATTCACCTATAAAGATTGAACTTTTTAAACAACAGCCCTGTAAAGAGGTCGAAGGGTCGAAAGGTTGGATGTCTAAATTATTGAGTTTAGGTGAGTACTATTCGCGAATTAAATCCGTAAAGTTAGTTTTAAATAACCATTATTAATTTATTGCAACTTTACTTATTTCCAGGCCACTAAGAAGCAACATCGTCTTCGCTGGACTCCCTACAAAAACGACCCGCGGAGGGGAAACGCGGCAAAAATGACGCTCCGAAATAAAATATACACTCGCCCACTATACCCTGGCCTCCCCCACCCCTCTGGCTTCGAACAAATACGATCGGAACGGAAGCCATATTGGGTAGACCAGGGGTCTTGATCGTTGGACGGTTTAAATGTAGATGGCGTTGGATGTTAGTGGGAGATTTACGCGGCAAAAATGAATCGGTAAGAAACAATGGCGGCTAAGTAATGGCCGCCCTGTATTTGATTGTCACTTGTATTTTGTTTTTTACCCGAAGCAAAAAAGATAGGAACAAGATATCAATTCAGACCGGTCTGTCTTTAAAAGGTTTGTTACGAATTGTCACTTTTAGTACCTATCTTATTAATTTTTAGATTTAGATTTCATAGCAAATGCCGATCGTCTATTTTTGAAGTTATGTAAATTCAAATAAATATAATAGAACATACAATGTATAAAGCGTGTAAAGAACACAGTATAATTCAGAAACTCAAAATAATATCTAATTGTTTTGTCGTTTATTCTTTCCAGGTTTATTTCTAAGGAGTCCTGCTTCTTAGGGAGGTCCAACAGGTCACATGCCAAGCCTTTGAAGCTACCAAGATTGTATTCTTCTAATAAAAAGAAAAATGCCATTGCAATATGCCAAAATGCTGTTATCTACCATTGCCATTGCTCAGCAGTGGGACATCACAAGCCGGATAAAACATCTATTTCTTGGCTGTCATTTACATAATATGTTTGACTACAAAATAGCAGATAATGGTATACAGAATAGTTGGTGGCGTATTAACAATCATTATTATCAGTCTATAATCCATTGCTGGAAAAAAGCCACGCCAAATCCTCACCAGTCCCGGCTATTCTGGACTTAGCAATAGGTTCCACTTTGATTTGAAACTCTATATTCTGTTGAATGATGACGTATCGTTTACAAAGCAAAGTCCCATATATAGGTAAGTAAAAAACCACATATTAGGACATACTTATAATTATTTTTACGGATTAAACACGTGTGTAATCAATTTTAAACATATTATTTAGAGACCCGTCGTTTCAAGCTCTTTACAGCGCTCGTAATCATGGAAAAAAAAATTTTTGGATTGTTTGCTAAGACCAATACTATAGAAAAAAACACATATTTACAACTTTTAAGTAAATAAATAAGAGTGTACATAATTTAAAACAGTAAATAAATAAAAATGTATATTCGCAGGATCCCAAGCGCTCTCAATCACAAAGAAAGCGAACAACAGTATCCCGGGGCGCCGGGCCGGACAAGCACAATGCTGGGAAAATAAAATAACATCTTATAAAATGGGGGGAGGGCCCCCACCGCCCCCCACGACCACTTTTCTTTCTCTCGCCAAAGCCATTTTGAACGGAGCGCTAGTGTAGTGTGGATGAGACCGCTCGAGGTCGCTGGCTGCTAAAATCAAATGTCAAATTAGAAAACTGAAAATCACAAAACAACATGGAAAATATTCCGGACATTTTCAGTGTTCTAATGTGTGTAACCCTGAGAGTTTAAATTATATTTTCAATATTGTCAAATCAATAAAATGTAACAAATATCACACTTCATGACCAACATTGGTTCGATTCCGAAATAAGTTGCTTAAGCACTTGACATCAGAAACAACTGTGGTACACAAACATACTTAAATACATAAGTAACACACCAAGGTACGGAACAAACACCGATAAACCGACACCGATGTTCGTCACAAAAATATTTGTCTCGAGTGGGAATCGAACCTAAGACTCGGCGCAAGCAACAGGGGCATTACCCAATGCAACATTTTCTTTTGTAAGAAGTTTTTCCTGGAGACTTCTAGGTAGAATCAGCATTCCGAAGCAATAGTAGAGCAATACTGATGTTGCATTATTAGATGCAACGAAGATCTGCTATTCAGTGTAATGCATCTACGTATATATTCTTACCGAGTATAATAGCGGTGTCTTCTCGGTCAGCATTCCGAACTGCTGCTGTATTTAAAGAATACTGCAAATTCCTTATTGTCTATTCGTAAGAACATGAACGATGGCTTTATAAATAAAAAACAATACTACCAGTTCTCTAAAGCAATGTTATTTGTAATTAAATTTTTCTATACGTATTAAACAGTTATTTGTAAATCAACGACGATGAATTCTAACAACAAAAAATACACTAGTTTGGTTGCCTTGAAAAGGTAATTTGTAACATGGCCAATAACATCTGCCTAATCAAAAGTATTTGTAAGAAAGAAAGAATGAAAAATATTTTATTTAGTTACCAACATATGTTAAGAAATTATGTGAATAAATGAATATGTCAAACTTCAACGTCTCATCCACTGTATCCCAACGCCGACAGAAGACCCTGGCGCTGTTTTTTCTCGTTTTATATTAAAATCGGGCGAGCCAAGGAAATTGTCAGTCGGATGGGAAATTGCCAACGAGTCGGTTCGTGACCGGGGCACTCTATAGCCGTTCACTCTGCCCTCGATAACTATTGATGACGTCACCGCCCTCGGGACTTCCGGTCCGATGGACCTAGACGGATGTTGACAGGGATGTAATGGAAAAGTTGGAATTTCACCTTTTTGTTGATTAAAAAATTTTGTTCTCGGTCAAGACTCAGGTTACGTCGGTTTTCCCTTAGGGGTGGACTAAGTAAATTGAGGTAGTTTCTAGAAGCCTGTTTTGCTATGAACGTTGATATATTTTTTTTGTATCTGACTTTTAGGATACCTTCTCTACCTGATGGTAGGCCGTGAGGTACATATATTGGTCGATGTGCACAATGAAACCTTATAATTAATTGTTCAGTGTATATTTTATGCAATCAACAAGTAAAAAGTAATTGACTACTACTAGTAATGCCTGCGTCATTATTAATAATTCTTAGGTACATGTAGGGGGGGAATGGGGCCCTACCAAGATCTTTGGGCCCAAGCCAACCTCACGTGCAAGTACGTACCCCTGCTGACCAACGAACGAGGCTCTGGCACCAGATTTCCCTCCGGGGTTGGGTGGTCGGACGGCAGTCGCTCCCGTAAAAGTGAAACACGCCACATTAAATGGAAGGAAATATCAAGAAAAGTGCCAGGAATAGGGCGCCGCCGCAAAACGGCGCGCAGGAGTTTCGCCCGACTCCTGTGGCAAGTGGGCGAGGGCTACCGCGTTGGGGACGGACGCGGCTAAAGAAGTTAGCCCCAACCCCACGGAAACTCCGCTTCGCGACGTGGAACGTGGGCACGCTTACCGGCCGCGCGAGAGAGCTGGCCGACGTACTCACCAGGCGGAGGGTGGCAGTGGCGTTCCTGCAGGAGACTCGGTGGAAAGGCAGCAGATCCCGGGCCATTGGGAATGACTACAAGCTGATCTACACAGGAGCACCTAGTGGAGAGAACGGGGTTGCGGTAGTGCTGTCCGGGGAGTTGCAGGATGACGTGTTGGAGGTGAAACGCTACAGCGACCGCTTAATGGACGTAACGGTGCTTATCGAAGGGGTTACGACCCACTTGATAAGCGCATACGCTCCACAGGCTGGTTGCAGCGACACCGAAAAGACTTCATTCTGGAATAGACTTGGAGAGGTGCTGCGGGGAATCTCACCATCTCAGGAAGTCGTTCTGGGGGGCGATCTGAACGGTCATGTGGGTGAGGAGCCTGAGGAGTTCGAGCGTGTACATGGTGGCTATGGGTTCGGCAGACGCAACACTGAAGGGGAGAACATCCTCCAGTTGTGTTCGGCTGCCGACCTGGCTATTGTGAACACGTTTTTCCAGAAGAGGCCTGAACATTTAATCACCTACAGGAGTGGGCGGCACGCTACCCAGATCGACTTCCTACTCACTAGGAGGCACCACATCGGCAAAGTAGTCAACTGCAAGGTCATACCCGGAGAGAGTCTCACTGCACAACACCGTCTACTTGTCATGGATCTCTGCGTGAAGCCCAAAGCCAAAAGCTTTGAGCGCTGTCGGCGTCAAATAAGGTGGTGGCGGCTTGACGAAGACAAATCCCAGGTGTTCGTCTCAGCTATCGGCGACAAGTGCGCTGAGGCTGAGAGCGAATCAGTTCAGAACCACTGGGACAGGATTCAGGCAACCATAACCGAAGCGGCGAAGTCAGTGCTTGGCACGTCTAAGGGTGGACGCAAATTTGACAAGGAGACTTGGTGGTGGAACGACGCAGCGCAGAGGGAGACTAGGGTGAAGAAAGCCTTCTTTAAAAAGTGGCAAGCGTCCAACTCTCCCGAAGATCGCGACGCATACAGGTCCGCAAAACGTGCAACAAAGAAAGCTGTTGCCAGAGCCAGGCGAGCCCACCTACAGCCGCTCTACGATAGGCTGGAATCGTCTGAGGGGCAGAAGCTTATCTATAGATTGGCACGTTCTAGGGTCAAAGCGGCACAGGATATCTCCATGTGCCGCTGTGTTAAAGACCCTCACGGTGACCTACTATGCGAGGACCTCGCGGTGAAGGAGAGATGGCGCTCTTACTTCCACGAGCTGTTAAATAAACAGCATAGAGAAGTGCAGCCACCGGACCTCCCTCCGAATCTTGGACTCGTGCCACCGGTAACGCCTGAAGAAGTAGAGAATGCTCTTCGCCGCATGAAGAATCGGAAAGCTGTCGGAGCCGATGGAGTCCCCATCGAAGCCTGGAAGGCAATGGGTGGTCGTGGTGTGGGCATCCTAACTGACCTTTATAACCGCATACTCAGCACCGGCAGGATTCCTCGCCAATGGAGACTGAGTGTTATCACCCCGGTCTTCAAGGGCAAGGGATCAGTGCAAGAGTGCGGTAGTTATCGCGGTATAAAGGTCATGTCCCACACCATGAAACTATTCGAGCGGATAGTAGACTCTCGAATCCGTCAGAGTGCACTGTCTCTGGATGTCAATATGGTTTCCCCCCCGGTCACGGGACTATGGAACCCGTTTTTGGCCTAAGAATCATCATGGAGAAATACAGGACGAAGAACACGCCTCTCCACTTCCTATTTCTGGACATGGAGAAGGCCTTCGACTGTGTTCCGCGTGCGATGATTTGGTGGGCCCTGAGGTCCAAGGAGTGCCAGAAACGTATGTTGATATCATTAGAGACATGTACTGTGATTCCGATTCTGTAGTTAGGACCGCTGTTGGCGACACTTTGCCCTTCCGTATAACCGTCGGAGTACACCAAGGCTCCGTCCTGAGTCCGTTCCTCTTCAGCCTGATATTAGACGTATTGTCAGACAGCATCAGAGACCACCATGAGCAGCCACCATGGCTACTTATGTATGCTGACGATATCGCGCTGGTGGACTCGGACAGGGGACGGCTGGTGAGACGTGTTAACACATGGAAGGAATCGCTTGAGAACGGGGTCTGAAACTCAACGTGGCGAAGACAGAGTACTTGGCCTGCAACACTACAGATCCCATGTCCGTCCGCATAGGCGAAGACACGGTCGAGCGCACGGACCGGTTCAAGTATCTGGGATCTGTACTCCACGCGAACGGCGACATCGACTCCGACGTCAAGGCACGCATTTCTGCTGCTTGGGATAAATGGCGGGAGGTGAGCGGCGTCACTTGCGACCCTAAAATGCCGGTTAAACTGAAGGGACAGGTCTATAAATCCATCATTAGGCCTGTTCTCTTATATGGTAGTGAAGCATGGCCATTACTTGAGCGGCACAAGCAGGAACTGCGGGTCACGGAGATGAAGATGCTGCGCTGGATGTCGGGAGTTACGCGAGCTGATCGCGTAAAGAACTCCCGTATTCGCGGCAGCCTTCATGTCCGAGACATCGCTGATAAACTGCAAGAGTGCCGCCTACGTTGGTACGGTCATGTTTTACGGAAACCGGCAAACTACGTAGGGAACAAGTGTCTAGCCATGTCGCTACCGCCGGGTCCCGGCAGAAGGGGAAGGCCCAAGAAGGCCTGGCTTGACGTTGTAGTGGATGACATGCGTGCCAACAAACTCTCCGTAAAGGATGCCGAAGACCGTGCGAAGTGGAGAGCTAGGAGTAGGAAAGCGGACCCCGGGCTCCGCAAGGATGCAACCGGGAAATCGCGAAGATGATGATGAGGTACATGTAGGTATTATTTTGACTAGAAGTCATAACTCGAAATAATTTGCTCCTAAAATGAAAAGTTAAACGAGAGTTTTGAAAAACTAACTACATGATTCGATTTTTACATCCAATTACTACGAAATATCTAATAAGATTTTTAACTCTCTCTCTCTCTGTGTAACACTATGACAACAGACCGTGAAATTTTCTTTATCTGTGACAAGACTTTCAAAAGAACGTAACATCAGTAACATTGTCAGTGCTACGTGCTACGAAACTGCGTAGCGTATTGTAAGGTCCAGTGTGCGTAGAGCTACGAATTATTCGTAGTAGTACCGAAAAACGCGAGAATTTAGTTTCCGTCTATTCAAATAATTGGTAAGAGTAGTTATTTCTCCTTATACGTGTATTTATTATTATTCAATTCAAGGCTACAATTCACAAAACTGTATGTAACTCTAGTTTTACTGATAAAACTCATGTACTACCTTATTTATTGTTACGAGTATTATTTTTGTCAATAAATGATCCTTTTAATTCTATAATTTCGTTTTTTTTCTATTTATTAGTTCCTTTTACCTGGTTGTGAGGTGCGAACGATTTTATGCGTTTATTTTTTTGTGATAAGACACAAATTATTTCTTTTTTATTTATTCTCTAATACAAACCATGATTTGAAAAAAAATGTCTCCAAATCGAATTTAGGTAATGAGCTACACAATAAAATAACTCTTATTTTATACATCAAGTATTAAATTAGATCGAGAACTAGTCTTAGCCAATGTACCACGAGTATATTATTATATTTATATAATTATCATCTCCTGAATAGCAAACTTAAAACTAGGAACAATCATTGAACAACACAAATGTGCTTTGATTCATATAATTAAATATGGTATACTTATAGTAAATCGTTGGAAAATGCGACTAAAGAGGTGATTGGACATGTTCGTTACAAGTATTTCAATGACTTGAGGTCTAAATCCCAAATGGTTGGAATAGATCTCTACAATCCTAAATTAACGATACATTTTAAAACATGTTTCGAACAAATACGACTATTTTAATTTAAGAAAAACCACAAGTAGTATTAATAAAAAATAATTAAGACTTGAAATATGTAAAAAAGTCTTTTGCAAAGTCTTCCAAATTTAAATTTAAATGAGAGACGAACGCTCTAAGAAGCTCCAAAACAACATCTATTTAAAAAAAAAGCTTTTACCAAAGAGGTTGCTTTATAACATAAATTGGTGAAACAAAGTAAACAAATCCTTCAGGAAAGCAGCTAAAATATCTACAAAGAGGCCGAACAATCCCGCCGTCGCCATTGGACGGCCTCTTGTATAAATTTTAATATCCCTGCCTCGGATAGCTATTTATATTTTTCCCTCCAGTTCTTTTGGCGATTATTATTCTGTATTCCAATGGGTCGGGTGGGGGCGGCCCCCGGACTCTTTCCTTTTTGCTTCTTAAGTCCATCTCCAGACGAGACAGGGTTAAGCGTGGAGACGGCGGCCATTATTGATACTTAGTTTTTTTTAATGGAAATTTTCAGTTTCAAGTTTGAAAGAGCTGAACACGCGAAAGGTTTGTGTTTTTTTTATTTGATTTGGTCGAATAATTTTGAAGTGACAGCATTCTTACCAACAAAAGTATTTAAGATTTCTTCTATATATGAAACCATAACTTAAATGTGATACAGAAATGCCATAAACAAGACCATCTTTGTACTCTATAGGTATTGTTGTATGTTACCCTTAAGAGATTTTTTTTAAACTTTACTGCTTTTTGCATCCGAGGTCTGAGTAGCCTCGTCATCATCACTAAACTTGCGGGGATGGCTCTCACCTCTAATCTCAAACCTGTTAGTAAGAAGACGTGACGTCAACATGACGTTGTCAGGCACAATAAAAAGTTTTAAGCCCTTAGCCATCACCCCGAATAAATATCAAACAACGAAATAATAGGCACATGATAGCATATAGTAACTATTATGGCCATACACGGTTAACTGTTTGGTACTTTAATAAAGAAAAGAAATAAATATTATCGAATTTTAAAAAAAAAGGCCAATTTTTTTTCCGTCTCCACACCCACCCATATTCCCTGGTTCTGTCACTTACCCCTTTTACTGGAAAAACCGTGGCACCTACCCGGAAGGGGTTCGATATTTAAATATAAGAAGAACACCCCCCTTTTTTAAGGGTGGCCCCCCCTCGCGGATTTATGGATCTGCCCTAAAGTGGGCGCGTAATTACTTATCTTAGCGAATACAAATCAATCGGGGAAGCGAGTAAAAACGAGCCGTTGAAAACTTTCAATTTGTTTGGTCTGCCATTGAGACGAGCCTACGAGCTACGGACTCTAACAAAAGACGGGAAATAATGTTTAAATTGAGTGGCTACGAGCTGTAGTTGGTTGTACCTACGAATATATTTAGTACTGTAGCGCTACCATGAGTTTAAAAGTGACAGACTCGATATCGCCTATGTAAAAAATGTCTATGAAAAAATGTACAGCGCCCCTAGCGGTAACGCTTAGACCTAAAATTGGTAGTATGAAAAAACAATTCTATATGTTTTTAAAGTACGTAAGTTTTCGATAGCTAACTCATGGTTTTAATTCTTAGGTCGAGTAGTCGACCAACCCGCACTTAGCCAGCGTGGTTGACTAAGTCCTTATCGCCCTACTTTAGGGTTGGCCCGTGTCCTAGCAGTGGGAACGTATATGGGCTGATGATCATAATGATTTAGGACATCCCACAGACGGACACACATTAGTCTAAATAAGCAGAGCTTGTATTGTGGGCGCCATACATACATAGTTATTTCTAAATAATTACTTAAATACATATTTTATAATGTTTGTCTAGGTTGATCATCGAACCACGACTCTTGGAACCATAGCTTAGTATCAAAACTCAAAATCCGTTGCGTAGTTTCAAAGATTTAACAATACATAAAGACAGACAGACGAGAGAAGCGACTTTGCTTTATACTATGTAGTGATATGTGACATCGAAGGCGGTGAATTAATACGCTATACAGAAGCAGCATTAGTCTAAGATCCTAGGGCCCTTAGACCTTTCTTATTTTCCCACAAGGAATAATCATGAGTATAATAGTCTTAACATGAAGTTTGAGTGTGTGCATACCAGCTAATGGCCCTAACAGGATGTTGGTTGAATATACTAATTAATTTTATAGTCTCAACGCTGATTTTTGTAACATTGTGGTGAACAGTGCTACCAATAATAGTTATTTATAAATATCAGGTTATGCCGGCGTTAACTCTCGGGTCCATTTTCTGTCATGCTCGTTCATTGTTTGACTAAATCTATAGTTTCATATACATACTTGTCTTTAAATTCGAATAACACGCAACTGGGACGTATTAATAACACCTGCTCTGCACGCACACGGGAAAAACAATGGCTCGGACCAAGAGATTCAGTTCCTCTTTTCTGTCCCGTGTCATTAAGGCATGGAATGCCCTTCCAGCTCATGTTTTCCCTCCCTCCTATGATCCCGGGCTCTTCAGGTGGGGCGTGAAACGGCATTTAAGCAGGCCTTCAGGGTGAGTGCGACAGGCTCAATATGGTCTATTGTGCCTGTCGATATCATATGTGGATCTCACTACCGCTTACCATCAGATGGAGTGGGTTCATCTTGTTAGCCTATTATCTTCTTCTCATATAAATAAAAATGAATTGCAGTTCGTTAGTCTGACTAAAACTCGAGAACGCCCGGACCGATTTAGGTAATTTTGGTTTTAAAATGTTCGTCGTAGTCCAGGGAAGGTTTCAATGAGAAAATATAGAAAAAGAATCAGTATTGGCGGTATGAAATTCGCCGGGACCACCGGTAATAAAAAATCATAGCCGATAATCCCCATGCGGGCAGAAATGCGCATAAAAAAAAACACTTACCAGACCCTATAAAGTTGCAAAAGGAAAAAAGTTAGTGTTAGCACATATTAAAAGCGATTGGCGTCAAAGATTCGATTGTTTTTTCAACTTTAAGTGAGTTTAAGCGGTGCTTACACTGTCGCTTAGCACTAAGAGACGTTAGCCGATACGCGATAACCGAGGTTCGCCCAAGTTACACTCGACCAACTTAAATCGGGTTAAGTTAGTTGAGTAGCGTACGGATAGCAGACACAGTATACAGTTTTGACGGTGGACATCCCTACGGGTTTGTAACTATAATCATCGCACTAATATTTGAACTCATAAGGCGTCCAACCGATTTCAGCCATGGCGGCCGATCACAATTGAGATCAGCCAAGTGCGCAGGACATATTATAGTGCACAAGTGCACTCTCTATTCCCTTACTCTCATAGTTCGGTGAGACGGCTATCCGACATGACCAATGAGAGATCGGACGCAGGACCACCGGCTTAACGTGCTTTCCGAGGCACGGGCGTTCAACCGCCAACTTCCTAACTCCGGGCTGAGTAATTTCATTACAGAAAAACTCACACAAATTTTGCCCGACCCCGGACTCGAACAGGGACCTCTCGGTTTTTACGCAGCGCTTGCTACCAATAGACCAACGAGGCAATTAAAACTACTAACCCACGACTGATGACGCAAAATAGACGTTAAAAAAATTCGATAAAACATATCTACAATTTAACTAAAATAAATACTTATTGATGTTGTTATATCACGTTCTTAAATAATGTAAAAAAGTAAGTGATGTAAATACGTCCGTCAAATATTATCTACTAGCTTTCCGCCCGCGACTTCGTCCGCGTAGAGACGTTTAACGCGTAAAACATTACTTCTAAATAGCGCAGTCGGTTAAAGTAGCTTATAACCTTTTCTAGGCTCTGGACTATATCTGTACAAATTTCGTTTAAATCGGTTCAGTACTCTATGCGTGAAAGCGTAACAGACAGACAGAGTTACTTTCGCATTTATAATATTAGTAAGAATTCTATAGTGTGAGTCGTCATAAAGTGCACATATTGAAATCAGGCATGCTGTGTTTATGTTTTTCGACAAAAATACATTTTTTTTTAAACCTTCAGATTAAATGCTTAAGCATAGGATCCCTAATTTCAATACATACACTTTAGGATGGACGTATAACTTTAAACTCTCATGGCCACACACATTAGAAAACTGAATGTATCCGGGACATTTACTTTATTATTGTTATTTACCATGTTTCTTTTAAATACCGAGTCCCTAATATTTTGGCAACTGAGTTGTACATTGCGCTTACAACAGTTCCAATAATTTACCGAAACATGGTAAATATACCTATCTGACATATATTTCTACCAATGTCACAAAAAAAATATTGAGTAAAACTTATTTTGCCCACCATACATCTTACATAGTTAACCACCTGTTGTTGCCAACACGTGCAATCGCTCACCGACGGAGCGCGCTGGATTCGACTCCCGACTGGTATTTTTTTTGAATTAATAGATTGGTTGCTCCGGAATTTTTGGTTTGAGATGATATAACAACAGCCTATTATGAAAAAGGGCGTAGGTATGCTAACTTTTTAACCGACTTGGCTTTAAAAGGGTGTAATGTTTTACGAGTCAAAGATTTCAGCCGGAGTAGCGGGCATAATGTAAATAGTTCATAAACTTTTTACCATCTGCCCGCTACTCCGGGCATACCCCAACACCATAGAGATAGAGATGTTTTTTTTTTAAATGTAAAAGTATAATAAACTTTGATGTTTGTCATATACTTATTAGAAAACTGAAAATGTCCGGGATATTGTTTTGTTTTAATGTTGCCTTGTAATATAGTTTGGATTATCCTACTTCTGTGCCTTTTAAATAATCGAACGTTAGTACGTTGTCTTTCTATGTAGTTACAAAGCTCAACACAATTTAATTTTTTCTTTCAAATAAAGTGAAAGTTGATAAGAACAAAACGCCATTCGCCATCCGAACTGTTATAAAAAGCCTCTGATGACAACGAGTGCGACAGAGACGGAAGATTGAGGGGGCATTTTTGCCAATACTTAAACGAAGATAGATAGAGCCACCCCGCGGGGTGGCTGAAAGAAAATTTTAACTTTTCTTTATTCCCTGCCTCCTACCGGGCGGCCCCCAGTGGGGTACCATTTTTCTTCGAGAATTCTCTTTGGCCAGTCTCAAAGGAAATAACAGTATGCTTTTCACTTAAGCATTTATTAAAACCAGCATTCAGAATGAATTGCTAGAAAAGTGTTTCTTGTACTCGAGAGCTTTGTCTTTCGGATCCGGTTTTAAAAGGATTGTATTGTTTCTTATTTGAATAATGTTGCGAAGGAATAAGTAGCTTTTTAGAAGCTTGGGTACTTACTAATGACTTGAGATATTCTGTGGTTGTGTGTAGTCGACCAACCCGCACTTGGCCGGCGTGACTAAGGCCGCATCGCGCTGAGTAGGCTCGTGCTCCAATATTGGGGACGTAAACGTATCTGGATGACTCATGTTTAAGCGCTTTGGTCTATGAGCTGATTTATTTAAAAAAAAAAGTGTGGCACTCGGGGACTGCCGCGATATAGCCATTGCATAGCATCGTCCGATTTCGGAGCAGCTCGTCTCGATTCGTGCGAGTTTCGTAGAGTCGTACAATACGTCTAACCGCACGCAACATACATACATACGCACACAAACACCGTGCCGAAGTCTACCGAACTGAAACGACGCTAGACGATTGTGAGGTTTTTTTCGTTATGGAATTTCTTGGTTCGGTCGCGGCGCTCAAAGCCCGCGATAAAAGATATGCAATGGCTTAAAAACTGATAAAAAGAAAAAAATGGTACATATATACAACAATAAAATAAAGAAAAAAGAAAAGAAAGACCTTCCATGACCAAATAGGTCAAATCTTGAAGAAATCAAATCAAAAGTACCCGTAATTGACGAGGTTGCATGGAGAGGTTGATGGATGTGGAAGAAGCGAAAATGGCAGGTAGTGATCTCTACCTACCCCTCTGGGAAAAACACGAGATTTTAGGTTTTATAACTGCCTCGTTGGTCTATTGGTAGCAAGCGCTGCGTTAGGACCGAGAGGTCCCCGGTTCAATTCCAGTGTCGGGCAAAATTTGTATGAGTTTTTCTGTAATGAAATTACTCGGCCCGGAGTTAGGAAGTCGGCGGTTGAACGCCCGTGCATCGGAAAGCACGTTAAGCCGGTGGTCCTGCACCCGATCTCTCATCGGTCATGTCGGATTGCCGTTTCACCGAATTATGAGAGTAAGGGAATAAAGAGCGGACTTATGTTTGCGCGCACACTTGTGCACTATAATGTGTCCTGCGCACTTGGCTGATCTCAATTGAAAACGGCCGCCATGGCTGAAATCGGTCGGACGTCTTAGTTAGTTACATTGATTTCTGAACCAACAATCACCTGTGAAACCCTAAATACAATTATAGAATAATATATTCCATAAAACATTGCCAGTAAAAAATCCGTTATTATAATAATACAATTGAATCTATTTAATGATTGAAATTGTATGTTTTCCTTACTTGCGTTTTCTTCTTTGCTTAGATTTTTTTTTATAAAAAAAAATATATGCAAACACTAGCCAGCCAGTCGGCTACATTAGCGGTTTAGTTAGATCGCGTTAGGGGCGACAGCTAGGGTTGCCAACCGTACTCTAAAATCTAAGAGTATTGTCCTCTATATCATGTAGACGTACTCTATAATCTATAACACTAATAAAGTACGCAAAAATGCTCTTTTTTACAAAATGTTAATCAACATGAGGAATAATATGCAAAAATAAATAATAAATAGTCCACTATTTACTGTCTTTAAGTAAAAATAAATGTTATTACTCTTTTTTGTAAGTCTCTACTCTCTATTCACCACCTTTAAAGTCAGATATACTTTATTACTGCTAAAAAAAAGTTGGCAACCCTGAGAGCCATCCGCTCCCCCGCAAGTCCGGTGATAATGATAGTCTAAGATCCCGTTATAGAACGACCTTCACCGAGATGCTTATTTAATGAAACGTATTTTATATTTAATTTAATATGTCAATAAATATAATCCATATGGGTTGCCTAGCAAATTTCAGTCTAGAGTATGTTTAACTAATAATTAAAAAATATATTATTTTAAACATTTCACCGGTATGATTATTAGATAAATTCTATACCAATCGAAAGTATGAAGCCCATAGAATACACAAAAGTTAGGTTGCCTATTCTTTTCCGGTCACAACTATCGGGTTGCCAGATATAAACAGGTAAATCTGTACTAGCATTTTGCAACGTTCTGTTTTTTGGATTAAATTAAAATGAAATTAAGGATTATTTTATTCTGAACACGGTGGTGTAAGGTTGCCTGCGAAAAATAAGTCCAGAATTGCGGTTGTCGAATTTTAAAAAGTAAAATATTGCTCCGAGTGAATGTGTGACTGAGAGGTCCCACCCAACCATCCCATGCGATAGAAGAGGACACAGCATAGCGGCTGTTTAAAGTCCGGCCATTTAAAGAAAGAGACTGCGCATGCTACTTGGGCTTGGAAAAGAAAAGGATAGCGATAGACTGTGCATCATTTCGGAGTAGAGTATCGCTATAAATACAACTGAAAAGACGTGCTTCTATTTATTGTTGGTAAAAATGGCAAAAAAGTGTTTTTTGTGTGGATCGGATGATAAAATAATTGACTTTAATGATGAAACTTTCGAAAACTGTGTATTTAGGTGTTCGAGCCTACGCTTGAACCACTTGAGATTACGCTTCAATGATTCCGAGCTCTTTCTCGCTTACACCTACCATCCCCACTGTGTCTACGCTGTTGCTGTCTCTTTCCCACATAGCAGCGCGGCTGTGCGGCGCGTTCGCCGCGCTCTCCAGTACGCTTTTGAATTTCGAACTCGAAGCGCGTGACCAGCGCGCCGCAGTTATATTTCGTGAGTACCTATATAATATTATATATACATTCTAATACTACATACCGCTCGGCGCCCTGTGGCCCAGCGACGTCTGGTGCTCTCTTAGACACCCTAAAACACTTTTCTGCCGGATCGAGACGGCATGTCGTATCACCTCGCAAAGACGACATACGAGCCTACGGCTAAGGCGACACGTCAAAGTGTAGCATGCTGGAGACGACGACACCACTAGGGCGACACGACAGCGTCTTTCTCGTGCTACACGACGCTCACTTAAGGCGTCAGGCGACACGACGCCGTCGGTAAGGCGACGCTGTGTCGCATACTAGCCAGACGACTACGTCGCTTGCTAACTCGGGACGACGATGTCAGTCACGACGTCCATTGCTTGATGCGACACTACATGTCCAGTGAGATAACTTCTATTTAGGCTGAAAATACTTTTTCATCATCTTTCCAGATCATGACGTCTAAAATAACTACGATGGGCGAATTGTCTACTCGTCCATGTCCAGATGGAGAAGAGGAGATTTTCGCAACAGTCATAAACATAATTGACGAAAATTTCCCTGATTATTGGCGTTCATGGGAGGTAAATGATATTTCATTTGCGGACCTTTTTGGTGACGAGGTCTCATCAAAAATAGAGAGTAAATTGAGATTCGCTATTCCGACTGCTGACCTGGGTCGAGCTTTTGCACCTGACTCATCATCATTATCAGAGAGAAAATACAGAAACATTAGGGCAAAAATCCTGCGCTGGCCTCTAGGTCGAGCCTTAGTACACTCACCGCATAGCATTATGGCGAAAATTCACGGCTCAAGTAAATACTACTACGCGTTCGTAGATGCTGTACGGACTATAAGAAGCAAGTTGACAAATCGCAGCAGGGCCTCCTCTGATTTGCAACAAAACCAACGAACCTTGGCTAGTCCTTCACCTGGGCCGTCCACTCCTAATGCGCCAGCCCCAGAATGCTCTTCAGGAAGGAAACGACACCATGAGCAGGACATAGTATTGGAAGATACCCCATCTAAGCAATCGTCAACCTCTCATCGGTTTAGAAGTCACGGGCAGGGTAGTAGCGACCATCTGTTGGCAGCAGTGCTAAATCAACAAATGGAAATGTTCAACCGTCTAATTAAAATCCAAAACAAACAAAATGACAACATAGAAAGGATTTTATCAAAACAAACACCACCAAAAGAAGTAACAAATCGCCGTAACTTAGACACGTCTTTCGATTCCTTACCCGACAGCACACAATCGGATGACGAGGTCGAACCCGCTCAACAGGATTGCATTACCGAGTGCTCCACAAATAATAATTTCTCAACCAGAGAGGATGAATTGCGAGCGAAAATATCGGACGCTCAAAGAGAACTAGCCGATTTACATTCCAAAAATACCGGATCTTTTGACTTTGATCCTTCTACGACTATAACTGAACCTAAAATGGCCGCAACTAATCCGGATTTTCTCAAACAAGGAATCCAATGCCAACAATTCGGTCAAGAGGAATGGCGAAACGTCAGATATTCGGAGACGCAGAAGCAATTCCAAGCATCACCCGCATTTTGCGCTCTCAAAGTTAACGATCTACTTGTTAGCATAGCCCCACCATGGAAGTCTTCTGCCGTGCTCGAAAAGTTTGACCTGACATTAGGCGCTATCACACACGGACTCTTACAACAAAGGAAGATATTTCAAAAATTAGTAGACCAGCTGCCCCAAGAAATGAAAAACAAAATTGGCAACGAATTTTTAAATACCGACTCTACGTTTAGAAAAAAATCTGACGCCCTATTACAATATGTCTGTGGCCGGAGAGCAGAAATTATAGAGCAGAGAAGAGGTATATTTAAACCACAAAATAAAGCTTTGAACGATATACTGCATGAAATACCTCCCTCTGAAACACATCTCTTTTCTGACGATGCGTTATCTAAAGCGGTAAAAGACTGCTCTAATAGTGATATCAGAAAGTTTTTTCCTTACCTCAAGAGAAAGAGGTCAACCAACTCTTGGCCAGGAGACAGACCGAAAGGTACACGATCACAACAGCCTTCGAGGGACAATGGTCGACCCTACCATTACCCAAAAGCTAATAACAGTGCTGCCCGCAATACAACCAAACAACATAACTTTAGATTGCAAACACAAAAGCAGCCTCATCAAAAAACGAAATCAACAATTTAAAAAACACTGGGCGGAAGATAAAAGAAAATGACTCATTCAGGGCCGGGCGCTTAAAAACCTTCGCAAAATCTTGGAAAGCAGCACCAAAACTGATTCAAAGTTTTGTCACAGGCTACAAAATTCCATTCATATCAAAACCGCCAATCCGAAAATTCTCACGCGAAAACATCTTTCGATTCCGAACCAGGGTTTCGACAGCAATGGAAAAGCAGATTCAGGATCTATTGCGATCGCGCGCAATCCAAGAAAGCCATTACGAAAGCGGATTTCTCTCGGAAATGTTTCTTCGAAAGAAGCCAGACGGTACCTTTCGCCCAATATTCAATTTAAAAGGTCTAAACAAATATGTTCTAGCGCCCAAATTTCGCCTTTTAAATCACCTAAAGATACCTACTCTCCTAGAGGAGAACAGTTATATGATGAAACTGGACATATCACAGGCATATTTCCACCTGCCTGTCACCCACAGTCACCGTCGATTTTTGTCTCTCAGTTTTCAAGGAAAAGTGTATCAAATGACGTGCCTCCCCTTCGGATTGGCAAGTGCACCAGCAGCTTTCGCCAAAATCACAAACTGGATTGCACATACTCTAAGGGGGCAGGGCATAACTATATTAGTATACCTCGACGATTTCCTCATCATTCACAAAGACCCGAATGTTCTACAAAATCAAGCCAAACAAGTAATCAAATTCTTGCAGAAATTAGGCTGGCAAATAAATCACGAAAAATCATCAAAGATTGCTACGACAAAATTAGAGTACCTAGGTATTACGTGGGATACAAAATTAAACCGAAAGTCACTATCGAAAGAGAAAACAGTTCACCTCCTGATTCACCTGGAACAGTTAATAAAAAGAAAACGTTGGAGTTGGCACGATGCAAAAGTCATCTTAGGAAAATTGAACTTCGCTTCGTTCGTGGTACCTCTGGGGCGTCTTCACAGTCGGGCTCTCCAGCGAGAGTCGAACCGCTTACCAGAGCGAAAACCGAATGTAAGATTTCCGATGTCTCCTCGCGCCATACAAGCTCTATATTGGTGGAAAACGAATATTCAAAAAGACTCCCCAATATTCATACCGGAACCGTCTATATTCATAACGACAGACGCAGCGGACAGAGGCTGGGGCGCCGTAGTGAACGGTCGGAAATTTTGGGGCGCGTGGACAATACACCAGAGAAGATGGCACAGCAACCAAAAAGAGCTTTACACTCTATACGAAGTCATCTCAAAAGTCCTCCCAATGTTGCAAGGCAAAACCATAATGTTGCAGACAGACAACCGGACTACAGTTGCCTACATCATGAAGCAAGGCGGAACGAAATCCATGAGGCTACTAAAAACCTCGGAGAAGATTTTGGAACTTTGTCAGAGACAACGTTGCTATCTTATAGCACGTTACATACCGGGAATTTACAACGGGTTGGCAGACAGTCTTTCGCGAGAGAAGGGCCTCCCGGAATGGCACCTCAGCCCTCAGGCAACTCGGAAGATATTTCGAATGTTCGGCACCCCTGTGGTCGATCTTTTTGCATCAAGAAGATCTGCCGTGGTACCAGCGTATGTCAGCGAAGATGCGAAGGATACACACAGCCTATACACAGATGCTTTCAGCAGAACGTGGGAATTCAGACTGGGATGGATTTTCCCACCTCCGTCACTAATACCTCGAGTCATACGCCACCTGAACTCTTCGAAAGGCATATTCTTAATAGTAGCCCCATGTTGGAACAAAGCTTTCTGGGAAGCCGACCTGAAGAAGCGAGCATTCTGCCCGCCATCACCAATAACAGACCTGAAATACAACTTGATAGATCTCCGAACGAACCTTCCACCACCACAGGTCGAAAACTTAAATTTATTGGTCTGGAAAGTACGGGCTGGGCCGACCTCGTGAAAGATTGGTCCAACATAGACTTAAAACTCCTTGAGACATCTTGGAGAAAATCTACCATTAAGACGTACAAACCCGCCTGGTCCCGATGGCTAAAGTGGGCTTGTAATAATAATATATCTGTTAATGACCCCAGTCCAGCAGATCTGGCAAGATATATTTGTTATCTTTGTAATAACGCAAAACTGGCACCTCGCACTATAGCGTTACACAAATCTGTAGTCACTACTTTGGCTAACCCTCAACGCACAGAAGAACTCTCCTCAAGCTACCTAGTAAAACACGCAATGAAGGCAGTCTTTTTAAAGCACCCTTCAGTAAAGAAACCTATACCCTGGAAAATAAACGACCTATTAGATTTTCTTAAAGCTTATGACGTAAACGAGAACAGCCTTTTCCAAATTTTCAGACATACCTGTGTCCTTCTCCTATTAGCTTCAGGAAGGCGGGTACACGACCTAACCTTGTTGAGCATAAAGCAAGGATCAATAATCGATAATCAAGATGAAATCATTTTGTGGCCGGAATTTGGCTCCAAATCCGATTCTGGCTCCTATAGGCAATCGGGTTGGGTTCTTAAAGATAATGATAATCATGATCGCTTAAATATTGTGTCCTGGATAAGAAAAATCCATCACTGCTTCCCAAGAGCGACGACATAGTAAAAACTTGGATAGATTATTTATAACTACGAGGGGAACAGCAAAAGAGGCATCGCGGACCGTTATCGCTGGATGGATACGAACGGTCTTCCGTGAGGCCGGTATCTCTGCATCAGCTGGTAGCTTCAGGGCCGC
Organism: Maruca vitrata; assembly: GCA_039566165.1. NCBI lineage: Eukaryota > Metazoa > Arthropoda > Insecta > Lepidoptera > Crambidae > Maruca > Maruca vitrata. The sequence continues at coordinate 8,681,527 of CM076936.1, read as the reverse complement.
AGTTGCATCTGAAAACTGGGCCAATAACAGATACGACATCGATGAAATCCTAAAACGAGGAAACTGGAGATCGAAAAACACATTCTTCAACCATTATTTTCGGGAGACGCCCGCAGTTGATAGTCCTTGTCACAATCAATCAATGGCAAGGGTTTTAAGTGATGATTTCTCTACCCTGTAAATTAAAGGAGGCTGTTTATAATTAGTTTATTTATTTTTTGTTGAATACATATTTTGTTAAATCTTAATATATTCAGTTTCTAAATTCAGCTACATCTCTTATTTAATACTCATATTACCTAATATACCTAGTCACAGTACGCATTAGCAGCGCCGGCAGAATATAAACACGTCTCAAGTGGTTCAAGCGTAGGCTCGAACACCTAAATAGAACCGTTTTCCCCCCGAAGGGTAGAAAACGGATATTTAGGTTTCAGCCGTAGCTTGAACCACACCTTCAGGGTCCTTGCCGGCACCTTCAAAAGTACTGGAGAGCGCGGCGAACGCGCCGCACAGCCGCGCTGCTATGTGGGAAAGAGACAGCAACAGCGTAGACACAGTGGGGATGGTAGGTGTAAGCGAGAAAGAGCTCGGAATCATTGAAGCGTAATCTCAAGTGGTTCAAGCTACGGCTGAAACCTAAATATCCGTTTTCTACCCTTCGGGGGGAAAACGGTTCTATTAAAGTTAGCTTTTCGTAAAAAAAAACACTTTAAATACAATTTTGTTGAGCTACCCAGTGAGTCTCTTCAATTTGTAGGTTATCATACCACGTGCTACAAGAAAGTGACCGTTTTGAATAAAAAATATAACGAAGAATTCCTTAATTTTAGTGTTGAATATCCAGTAAGTATTCATAATAATTGAATCTTTAAAATTATCTATTACTAGCTGTGCCCGCGACTTCGTTCGCGTGGACTACAGGATTTTACATAGAAAAGATGCTCCCCAATAACTCCCGTTTCCCTGGGAATTTTGTAATATCGCGTTGCAAGAAAGCTTTACGTTCATTAGGGTACCTGCATGCCAAATCTCAATCATCAGCATCAGCTCATTATAAAAAAAAAAATCTGCATGCCTAATTTCAAGCGTCTAACTTATGCGGTTAATATTTTTCATACAAAAGGATTTTTCCGTTAGTTCCCGTTCCCGTGGGAATTTCGGGAAATCCTTTCTTAACGGATGCCAACATTATAACATCTACCTGCATGCCAAATTTCATCTCGATCCGTCCAGTGGTTAGAGATGTTTAACGGGTGAAACATTACTTCTTTATAGCGCAGTTGGTTAAAAAGTTTTCTAGGCTCTGGACTATATCTGTACCAAATTTCGTTTAAATCGGTTCAGTACTCTATGCGTGAAAGCGTAACAGACAGACAGACAGACAGAGTTACTTTCGCATTTATAATATTAGTAAGGATTCTATGTATTCTATGGGCTTAATACTTTCGATTGGTATAGAATTTATCTAATATCATACCGGTGAAATGTTTAAAAAAAATATTTTTTTTAATTATTAATTAAACATAGGTAACACACTCTGGACTGAAATTTGCTAGGCAACCCATATGGATTATATTTATTGACATATTAAATTAAATATAAAATACGTTTCATTTAATAAGCATCTCGGTGAAGGTCGTTCTATAACGGGATCTTATACTATGACAAGCCATCATTGTAGTAACTTAGAAAAAAAAACCGGCCAAGTGCGAGTCGGGCTCGCGCACAAAGGGTTCCGTAGCAGCAAATATAATAAAAATCAACCTATCTCAAAAACTATAAGAGATACTTTGATCAAACCAAAAATCGTTGAAAGAGTTAATTAGCATGCATCACCTCTATTTTTTTTAGAATTTTATACCCCGTAGTTATAAAAATAGAGGGGGGGGGACATACTTTTTACGACTTTGAGAGCTGATATCTCAAAAACCGTTCACTTTAAGAAAAATGTTTTTTAGAAAACTTTATATCATTTGAAAAGACCTTTCCATTGATACCCCACACGGGTATGTACATCGAAAAAAAAAAATTCATCCCTCAGTTACATGTATGGGGGGCCCCACCCCCAATTCTTTTTTTTACTATTTAGTGTCATATTTTTGTAGCGGTTCATACAACACATATTCCCATCAAATTTCATCACTGTAGTACTTATAGTTTCCGAGTAAATCGGCTGTGACAGACGGACAGACGGACAGACGGACAGACGGACAGACGGACATGACGAAACTATAAGGGTTCCGTTTTTGCCATTTTGGCTACGGAACCCTAAAAACTAGATCGTGCGTATTATACGTGGGATGCAGAATTATGTACGCTTACTAGGTAAACTTAACTGACTGACTACAGTAATGGCGCAGCTTTTTAAATGAATGAAATCTAATGAAGCAGCTTTGTCATTATAACCGGACTTGCGGGCGAGAGGATCTCAGCCCTAAAAATACCATGAAGACAAAATTTTAAAGCGTAAAAAAATTTACCGAAATAGCGCCCTCTACAGCAAATTGTAGTACCAATTGTGGCCATAGATATAAAATCAACACAAACAGTTAATTCAGTAGTGTAGCAATAGATGGCACTGTATAGTTTAGCGTCTTGATGTGGCGGAAATATTGTAGATGTCGCTGTTTTACTTACCGTATAAATCAAACAGATGGCGCTATTGCTACTATTTCCTGTAAAACAAGTTATCCGAAAATGTACACAGATTGCGTCACATGGGTTTAATTATAGAGCAAATTGAAACACATAATCTGCAAATTAAAATGTGCAATATTTTTATACAATTTCTCAATTTGAAGACCAATTATTGGTTCTACAACCAAGAACAAAAATATTGTATGCTTAGAGATAAATTAATGTCCTTTTTCCGAAGCACCATAGACCATCAAAGGAAACTACATGAGAACCCATAAACGCCACCATTAAATATCATTATCACACGACTAAATAATTTCAAATAGTAGTTAGCATGCTATATGAGATTATACATAAATAAAATGCATGTTACGCAGAGAGAAAGAGAGAGAAAAACAACTGTTGTCAAAATGTTACCCCTGACGTGCGGCGGCCATTTTATTATACTGTTGAGGTACAGTGAACAGCGCGTCAGACGTAACACTTTTTGACTTTGTACCGTCCTAATATCGTAAGGATAAGAGTCAAATTCGAACTGTCACTGTTAAGCATAACTTGCTGTATACTGTACAAAGAGCAAATTCAGACAGTCGCTTTTGTTCTGTCCCTCCGCAATCGCGCGTCGCAAACCACCTTTTATGTTGTTTTATTCAATTTATAAGATAAAAAAATATACCAATAACGATTGAAAATTTTGTGAAATGATAAATACACAAAATATAATAGGGTAATATTTCACATTCAAAGTTTTTAATTTACGAACGTTTGTTTGAAGACTCCTTTATGTACAGTAGATAAGGTTCATAATATCTTTTGAGTTTGTTTATGAAGAAGTGTCAATTATCAAATAGTGATGTTACCTATTTTATATTTGTGGTATCAGGTTCAGTGTGTGTTGTGTACTTTTGAATGTTTTTTTTTTTAACTAATAAATAGAGGACTGTAGAATCCCGTTTTAGCGCGAATTAGTTTTTATTAAGTTATAAAGTGAAAATAAAATGGCACCACTGATATCTAAAGAGCAAAGACAAAAAATAGTTCATATGAGGGCCCAAGGATATAAAGTAGCTGAGATATCGAGAGCATTGGGGACATCGGTATGTATTGAAGCCTGAATTTTTTTCACACTATTAAATTCCTACAGTCAATAGCTGATCAACTCAACTTAAAAAAAAAAAATAAGAATGGTCATAATGTTTAATGTTTTTTTATATAAGAATAATGAATGCTATCTTTGACCTCTTGCCCTCATGTTCTGTGCTTGGAAAGGGCAACTAACTAAACTAAGTTATTAAGCTCATATTACTGTACCTACGACCTATAATGTACACTAAGATCGCAGTAATTACTTTGACTTAGTTAAATAACAGTCAGGGGATACCAGTCACAACTATCTGTCCGGTGGTTGGTGAACGGTTATACGGGTAAGCGACCCCGGCCCCTCGAGCTACTATCGACCCTACACGTGGGAACGCAATGACCTTGTTAAAACAATGCACATTCAGAATGGCGGCGACGTGGTCCACAACCCGTCACGTCTCGTTTCCCACGGAGGTAAAAAGTGGTTCGCTGAAAGTGATCTCTGCCTACCCCTCTGGGAAAAAGGCGTGATTTTATGTATGTATGTTAGTTAAACTAAAAGATCTACTTACATCGGACTTAACACTTTGTTTGATCCTACTGCCTTTATTAGTGTTGCCATTGGCTATCGATTAGTGATCAACTACCGATAAAACCATCAAGAGCACATGAAATTAATATCTGGGACATTTCCCCACACACGGTCATCTGACCCCAAACTAAGCAGTAGCGCTACCGTGATTTTAAAAGTGACAGACTCGATATAGCCAACGCAAAAAATGTCTATGAAAAAATGTACAGCCCCCTAGCGGTAACGCTAAGAACTAAAATCGATCGTACGATTATTCGACGCTTTGACGGGGAAGCAAAACATCATGAGTAAACCTGGTTGTGTGTAGTCTACCAACCCGCACTCGGCCAGGGTGGCTGACTAAGGCTTTATCACCCTAGTTTAGGGTAGGCCCGTGCCGCAGCAGTGGGGGCGTATATAGGCTGATGATAAAAGACTGTGCATGAAATTCGCAGCGTAAAACGGTGAACCTATGGCTGAAGAGATGGACGGAGAATGGCAACGTGACCGCGTACCATCGTCAGACGTACATGCGCGCGACCACAACGCTCCAAGACGCGGAACTGCTTGCCGCCCACGTCGCCGACCCCTCGCTCACCGTCGAGGAGTCGTCTGCCATGTTTAACGTAAGTAGTCCTCTGCTAAGTTCAACGTAAGTAGTCCTCTGCCAAGTACAACGTTAGTAGTCCTCTGCCAAGTTCAACGTAAGTAGTCCTCTGCCAAGTTCAACGTAAGTAGTCCTCTGCCATGTTTAACGTAAGTAGTCCTCTGCTAAGTTCAACGTAAGTAGTCCTCTGCCAAGTACAACGTTAGTAGTCCTCTGCCAAGTTCAACGTAAGTAGTCCTCTGCCAAGTTCAACGTAAGTAGTCCTCTGCCATGTTTAACGTAAGTAGTCCTCTGCTAAGTTCAACGTAAGTAGTCCTCTGCCAAGTACAACGTTAGTAGTCCTCTGCCAAGTTCAACGTAAGTAGTCCTCTGCCAAGTTCAACGTAAGTAGTCCTCTGCCAAGTTCAACGTAAGTAGTCCTCTGCCAAGTTCAACGTAAGTAGTCCTCTGCCAAGTTCAACGTAAGTAGTCCTCTGCCAAGTTCAACGTAAGTAGTCCTCTGCCATGTTTAACGTAAGTAGTCCTCTGCTAAGTTCAACGTAAGTAGTCCTCTGCCAAGTTCGACGTAAGCAGTCCTCTGCCAGGTTCAACGTAATTTATTTATTATTTATTGCAAACACAACAGACTACAATCATTATTGCATATAAAAATAAATAAGGCGTCCGACCGATTTCAGCCATGGTGGCCGATCTCAGTTGAGATCAGCTAAGTGCGCAGGACATATTATAGTGCGCAAGTGTGCGCGAAAACACAAGTGCACTCTCTATTCCATTACTCTCATAATTCGGTGTGACGGCAATCCGACATGACCGATGAAAGATCGGGCGCAGGACCACCGGCTTAACGTGCTTTCCGAGGCACGGGCGTTCAACCGCCAACTTCCTAACTTCTGGCTGAGTAATTTCATTACAGAAAAACTCAAACAAATTTAGCCCGACCCCGGATTCGAACCAGGGACCTCTTGGTCCTAACGCAGCGCTTGCTACCAATAGACCAACGAGGCAGTTATTGCATATACAGACATTCCAGTTTAACTTTTAAACAGAACTGTATATATCAAACAAACAAACTTTTTAGATTGTAACTAAATTGAATCAAATATAAATATTTTAAATTAGTAAGACCTGTCTAAGTGCTGGCTCGGTGGAATAGTGGTAAGTGACCCTGGCTGCCGGTTCCAGGAGTCGTGGGTTCGATTCCCACTCGGGGAAGAAAAATATTTCTGTGATGAACATTGGTGTCTGGGTATATCACTACATAATATAAAACGAAGTCCGAAGTCGCTTTCTCTGTTCCTATATCCCTATGTACGCTTAAATCTCTAAAACTGATTTTGATGCGGTTTTTTTAATAGATAGGGGAATTCCAGAGAAAGGTTTTGTAAAATTCACCCGGCGGGCGGGTTAGTTTTTCATATATTACTAGCTTTCCGCCCGCGACTTCGTCCGCGTAGAGACGTTTAACGGGTAAAACATTACTTCCTTATAGCGCAGTTGGTTAAAAAGTAGCCTATAACCTTTCCTAGGCTCTGGACCATATCTGTACCAAATTTCATTTAAATCGGTCCAGTACTCTACGTGAAAGCGTAACAGACAGACAGACATACAGACAGTCAGAGTTACTTTCGGATTTATAATATTAGTAAGGATTGTATCCACACTTGTTTTTGACAGCCGTAAAACAAGTGCTTAAGCTGCATATCACGGGATCATAAATATACGTGATGTTGTGAAATATTTATTTATTAAGTGCGAATCAGACTCGATCACTCAAGGTTTTGATTATGTACATAAATGATGGATCATATTGTTTTTTTTTTAGATTTCAGTGGCCACCGTTAGAAGACGCCTGCAAGAAGCTATACGGAAACAGCGTGCACAAGACAAAATACAAACAAGAAACCGCATCAAAAATGATAAAGCACAAGCTGAGAGTGGTGATGAAGCATTCGAAAAATATGGTAAGTCATGCTGTCAAATGATAACCAATATATATGATACTTACTTACTTTATTTGTTTTTTCAAATAGAGTTCTGTCAAATTCATAGAAGGCCCCATTACCCTGATTATGTCCTCCCATAGGATAAAAGCGCTCCTGAGTATTATACCTATGGCGTTGACGCTTTCCACTATTTGAGGTGGGAGAAATCCTTACTAATATTATAAATGCGAAAGTAACTCTGTCTGTCTGTCTGTCTGTCTGTCTGTCTGTTACGCTTTCACGCATAAAGTACTGAACCGATTTAAACGAAATTTGGTACAGACATAGTCCAGAGCCTAGAAACGGTTATAGGCTACTTTTTAACCGACTGCGCTATAAAGAAGTAATGTTTTAGCCGTTAAACATCTCTACGCGGACGAAGTCGTCACAGCCAATGGACGGATCGAGATGAAATTTAGCATGCAGGTAGATGTTATGACGTAGGCATCCTAACGGATGGACAGGATTTCCCGAAATTCCCACGGGAACGGGAAATAACGGGAAAATCCTTTTGTATGAAAAATACTAACCGCATAAGTTAGACGCTTGAAATTTGACATGCAGGTACCTTAATAAATTAAAAGCTTAGTTGCAACAGGATATTGTGAAATTCCCACGGGAACGGGAGTAATAAAAAAAAATCTTTGGTATGAAAAAATCTAAACCGCGATATAGATAGACGATTGAGATTTGGCATGCAGGTACCCTAATGAACGTTAAGCTTATTTCCAACGCGATATTACAAAATTCCCATGGGAACGGGAGTTATTAGGAAATAACTTCTGTATGTAAAATCCCTTACGGGGTTGAAATATATTATATAGAGATAGAGATATACCCGAAGCGAAGCGAGGGCGGGTCGCTAGTATTAATATATATTTAGGATCCAGCTCATCCAAAAAATAGTGTATATGGGTGAGTTTCTCAGAACCAAATCGTAAACGGCACGGCTGGAACTGCAAGTGCAAGTTGACACTTTTAACTTGTAATATTTTTTTATATAAAAGTTATTGTCTCCTTTATAATAAATGACTATAAATATTTTTTTTATTATGTTTTTTTCCCTTATTAGCGACCTAATAAGGGAAAAAAACATAACACCGGTGACGCGTCACAATTTGTTTTTCAGTATTATATTAAAACAGTTGATTTCCTAGGAATTTATATATTTTTTTAAACCTCAATAGTGGCAGTACTTTATTGCGGAAACTTCATTACAAAATCAGTTGTATTTAATGAATGGTAAGTACAAATTCACGTATCCAAATAAGATATTTCATCGCGGTGAATTTTCGTTGTTCGCGAATATCTAGGCAACAAACAACACTAGCTTCTTGCCACTGCGCAGTAAACTCGCGCATCAGTGCCGCGTAAGCGCTTGACGTAAGAGGACGCATATTGCTTGTTTGGTGTTCCCGCTAAAAACGTAAGTAGTGGGTTTCGGTGACTGCGTACCGTTTTTTATTAATTCATTTCTATAAAATATACGTGCTTTCACTTAATGTCGCCCGATCAAGAAGGTAGCATCAATTTATTTCAATATTTTCCTTGTGCTTACTAGTGTTGGCTGTTTATCATGACGGTGATCTCATTTCGATGAATTCGTTGACCTAAATTTACCACCGAATTGAGAAAAATATCATGTCGGTGATTTTTTTTTATTTCGGTGGGAATTTGTTTATTTCCGTGATTATTATCTTCATTCCGGTGACAAATTATTTCGTATCGGTGAAAAAATACCTTAATTTAAGTAAATAAATATCTGGTACATTTCCACACACGGTCATCTAACCCCAACCTTTCATTTTGTTACATTTTAGTTACGAAAGGAATATATTTGTTTTGGCTACTAAAATGAAGCTTTTAATTTTAAAAAAACTAAGAGTACCTCGTTGCTCGGGTGGACAATATAGGCTATGAGATTAAATTATGATAATTTCAAATTAAACGTAATTAAAAGATATTGCCACGTGCTATTTAGAGTTTCGTACCAAAAGAGTACAAATAAAAACCATAATTATAGTTTTGCCACGTATGTATTGCCAAAATAAATGTATTTTTTTTAAATCCACTGTCCACTGAACTTTGAAATGGTTTACAACGTGGTATTTTACGAACACGTGTCTAATAATTAATTTTTATCTACCTGATTGACTTATAAGAATTTAAATATTCGGACTCGGGCAAAAGCCTAGCTTATCAAAATATTGCTAAGTAACTATTTAACCTAGTAAAATGAAACTTCAGTATGAACTTTAAATTGCTCTTGTAGGATGCCCAAGACGAAATTGTCTGAAGAAGAAAGAAAAGAAAGGCACAGATTGTGCGAAAGAAGGAGAAAGGCAAGAATTAAGAGTGATCCCGAATTGCGAGAGAAGTTGCTGCAAAAAGATAGAGAGCGTTATTTAAAAAAAAAGGCTGCAGGAATAATCATACCGAGGCATGAAATGAGTGCTCGAAAACTTAGAAATGTACGCCGAAAAAATTCAGTCAGTGCGAGAGCTTATTATCAGCGAAAGAAAATTAAGAACAAACAAGCCAAGAAAATCTCAGCGAAAGACATAGATGGCAATGATCATTTAGAGTCTAGCAATGCTAATTTAGAATCTACTGAAACCGAATCTGGTTCTAAGCAAGACAGATTAGTTCTTGGTTCGAGTCGGAAGCTGCGTTTTGGAAGCCCGCAACCGATTCACCACAGTGGTGAAAATCTCCAAGTCAATACATTAGTTACAAGTACCTGCAGCTTTCTGATCTCAAGTACTCCACAACAGGTACGGTTCAGTTAAATTGGGACTTTTGGACTAGACTTTTTGACTATTAAACTGTGTACATTCTTTAAAAGATCAACTTATATAATATTTTACTGACTGGCTCGGTGGAACAGTGGTTAGTGACCCAGGCTCACTACCTACGGTTCCGAGAGTCGTGGGTTCGATTCCCACACGAGACAAATATTTGAGTGACGAACATCGGTGTTTGTTCCGTGTCTGGGTATGCTATTAATTTATATTTAAGTAGGTATATTTGTGTATCCACTGTTGATGCTGAAATCCGTAACACAAGTGCATAAGCTACTTACCACGGGATCAGATCAATGTATGTGATGTTGTGTAATTTTTTTTTTCTTCAACAGTCATCACCGGAGTCATCTCAAAACGTACCAAGCATTATTTCTATAAACAGTTTAGCAGAATCTACGCTTTGCCTAAATAGTTCAGCATCAGACGCTTCGAGCACAACGTTGCGAGATAGGCAAGAGATGCAACGAAAATTTTGCCGATATCGATATGCGAAAATCCGTGAAACACATAAAGTCAAGGAGAATTTGAAAAAAGGTTCGAGAAAAAGAAATTTAAACAAAAAGCGTTATAAAAGGTCTATAAAGAAACGTAAAGAAAAATTTCAAGAACAAAATACAAGAGGTAAGTTAAACTTAGACGAGAAAGACAAAATAAAACATATCAAGTTGCGTTAAATAGTCCCACTTTTATGAACATGATAACAATTCAAGTAGCTGCCCTGGTAAGAATGATACTCTCACACGACATTGTGTAAAAAAAACAGAAACGCCTAATGACGATACCATAAAAATTGGCACCAGAAATACTTGAATTCAGGCTTTCCAACGATTAGTTACGTAACCTTATTACTGGATGGAACTTCGATAGCAGAGTTTTAGGAGCGTTGCGTGGTAACCGTTTAGTTTTATTCGGTGACTACATACCTAAGTAATTTCATTCCGGTGACTTGCGTTTTTCATTTTGGTGACTTGCTTTTTTCATTTCGGTGACTTGCGTTTTTCATTTCGGTGATGAGAAAAAATAATGTCCTGCACTGACCGGGGGTTGTCCTTGGCTGCATTTTATAGTGTATACAGGGATAATTGTCGGCTGGTGCCACATTACATAATATAGCGCCTATAAGTCATTAAAGGGCCTCTACGTGTTGGCTTTGACCCCACTCACGCCTCCCAAAAATCCGGGTCTCTGTGACTACAGAGACTCCGAGACATTGGAAATGACGGATAATAATAATTTTATACACGGTATTATTTCCAAAAAAGTTATGATAAATAAAAAAGTTCACCATAATGACAAAAAATGGACTTGTTGAAATTGACCCATTTACACTACCTTAGGAAGAAAAATTTTTTTTTATTGAAACCAAACAGATTTTGTAACAAAAAAACAACCATGAACGAACTAAAAATAAAAAAAACATCATAGTGTTAAGTTCTTTAATAAAGAATTGTGTCGATAATCGACATTTCGTGTTACGTCTCCCAACACTAGTCTATTTTGTAGGTTGTCAAATGAGCAGCCAATGGAGAGCTGTCAGTGTGTAAAAAAACACACACTGCATTTGAAATAAAACTAATTTCAATCCGTAAAATTAGAGTCATTCAAACAATTCAAATTTTATTATTATTTCTGAAAAAGATTTAGTTATATCAACGCACTTCGCGTCGCTCACAACAAGTTATCAACCCGACACTTTGACAATTACAATACGTCCAGACGGAATGCATACCGCGTGAGCTGCGTTAAACAGCTGGCCGTCAGGCTGCCGCCATTTTGTAACCCGGCTGGCGTGAGAGGCGAGCTGTACAATCGATCGTCACGTTTTTAGGCCAGTCCAAAATTGAATCGTGTGTAGTGCACAACGACAATGGCTTCCAATACCAACAATGCATCGCAAAACAGTGACTGTTATAGTGAATTTAAAAACTTGTATAATAGTCGCATCGCTGCGTTTTACGACTCTCAATCGGAGATCAATTTGAAGAAGCCGTGGACAAGAGCCCGCATAGCCGAAGTCGTTAGACATGTCAAAGGCAGTGAGGAGGCCATGATGACGGGACAAAGGAGGACAGGCATGCAGTACTACTGGTACGGAAAATATGAAGTGGTCACAATTGACAACGAGGAAGGCATAATAATGAAAAGAAACAAACCCCAAGATCCAACCATTCGTGTGGTAGCTATTGAGGATTATTTTGATTTGTTGTACGAAATCCACGTAAAAAATAATCACTGCGGCCGGGACAAGTTGTTGAAATTTTTAAAAACTGGTTATTACGTTCAAAAGAAGCCTGTTGAGATATTTATATCTCTATGTCCTATTTGTGAGGCGAAACGTGGTGCACCTAAGAAAATTATGAGCACAAAATTGTTGACGAAAGATAGTAACTTGAAGAGTGGGGGCCTCGTTGATTTCATAGATTTCAAGAGTTCGCAGGATGACGGTTACAATTTTTTGTTGCTGTACCAAGACGAAGTAACAAAGTTTATTATTTTACGACCGCTGGTAACGAACCAGCCGCCCGAGGTTGCATTTGAATTGTTCAAAATATTTTCCATCTTCGGAGCTCCGCGTGTTATACAAAGTAAAGGATCTAAATTCACGACTGAGCTTATTACAGAAGTGTCACTGTTATGGCCGGGCGTGGAGCAAAGTGAATGTAATAAACAAGGGCAATTGATTGAACAAATGTTAGAGATCAGAGATAAAATCACCGCTTGGATGCGTGACAATTCCTCTACCAGATGGTCTGTTGGATGTAACTTCGTTCAGTATGAAATTAATACAACAGTTCATAAAGATCTGGGGAAGTCTCCATACCGCGCGCTTTTCTACCGTGACCCTAAGGTCAACAGTCTAGAAGATTCTACGATCGACCAACAGAGGCCAGATACTCCCGATGAAGATATATTGGAAATGACGCATTTAGAGGAAGGAGACATGTCGATCATTGACTTTTTAAGTAAGTAGTGGATACTTTTAAAGCATATAGCCATTGGTAATATAGACAGATTCTTAGCTGAAACTTTTAGTCCTATTACAACTTCAGACAAAATAAAAATGAGTCCTTAAAAAAATATGACGTATGGTTAACCTAATGCCTCTGTGTTAGTGTAAGCACACACATACAGTTACAATGCATGTTTTCAATGCTAATAGATTTGCATAAAAAATAAGGAGTTCGAATCGACAACTTAAATCTGAAAATATCGTATTTTGTTTTAGGCATAGTAGGTACTTACTGATTGTTGTACGAGTAACCTTAACATTTTTATATAGTGCGGATAAGTGCGAGAAGCATATTCTGGCGCGCGGATGATGACATTGACAGGGGGACGTTGGGTGGGACTTTAGTGTTACCAATTGAAAAAAAAATTACTTAGTTTTAGGGATTTGTTCAAACTCTCCTTTCTCCATAATTCAATTACAACCTAGGAAATTGTGAGAAATAGAAATAAATCTAATGTAACTTAATTTTAAAAAAACATATTGTAAATTTCCAAATTGCGTTTTGTAAAATTTCCCGGTACTAAGCTAAAATTCTATCATGGCGTCGCTACGTCACGATCCTCTAAACAAGTAACAACAGTCAACAAAACAACGTTCCTTCAAAGTAAGCGGGCAGTTGACCGTATATTTTATGCGTTTAATAATAAAAACTGTGTAGAAATGGATCCCAAGTTCTACAAATATTGTGCAGTGCCATTGTGTCACAATACTACAATCAAAACACCATTAAAACTGTTTGTGCACGTCCCAAAACAAAAAGCAATACGAAAACAATGGTTTCAACTTGCTAGGAGAGATAAACCACTAACAGCGCAAAATGTTTATTATTGCGAAGATCATTTTGATGTAAGTTATATTTTGTTACAATTCTTTTTCTAAATACTGATAACTTTGTCAACAAGACATATTCTAGGTTATTTTTCTTTATACAATTATCTTGTTATTTCAGATGCCAAATGACATGGAAAACTATATGGAATATCACATAATGGGCACAACATCTCAAATACGGATGAAACCAGGTTGCAAACCAACTAAATTCCACTGTCAACTAGATAGAAAATGTGTATCTGTTTTGAGTAGACCTACAACTGCTAAAAGGCAAAGAAAATATTTAATTGAAGAATGTTTGAAAAAAGAAGGACATTTAGTAGTACTTCAAAGAAATGATGAAACCAGTGAAGTGCCCAGCGGGAGTTCAGGTTGCTTTTTGTTTCTTACTTTTTTATTGTTTTATTGTGATCATCCATATTCTGTTCCTGAGCAAGATTCACAGCTAAAAAAGAATTTAATGGAGCCTTAGTCCCCAACTCTGGTCTAATGGTGGTTATTTTATTCTAGAAGTTCAACAACCAGAAGTCAAACAACAACGAACTGGAGATAAGGAAATCAGTATACTAGGAGTTCAATTTGACTTCAGATTTAAATATAAAGGCAAATACACTCAGACAGAATTAAATTTACGGACTAAGCAGACTTCACCAATTAAGATATCCGGCTCATCGATTTCTACATCTCCGTTCTAAATTTACCTATTAAAACCAAATGTCTTTTACATTACTTTTTAATGTACATAAGTTATTTAAAGAATGTGATGGGTCTGACAGTGATCTCTCTTAATACACTTCATCCTAATCACATTCTACCTCATCACCATCATTACATTCCATTCAACTTTCATCAGGCAGTACTGTACAGTAGTTGACAAAATTTTAAAAACTAGTTATTTATACACCTAGACACTTATTTTATCCAAAAAAATATATATTTAAGGAAAAACTAATACCTATTTACTACTAGTATTTTGCATTTTAAAACATCAATTTAATTTTACGTCAAAAACGCTCCAGACTGTCATGGCGTCGTGAATGACGTCACGGCTCGCCAAACAAAACTGTTTGTCTACTAAGATTGGAAGTGTTTTAAAATAAAAATGGATTTGCCGTCTTATAACTATTACAAGTGCTGTGTAGTGCCTCAGTGTGAAAGTACAAGCATAAAAACGCCCAAAAAATTATTTATATATGTTCCAAGAAATCAGCAAATACGGAAAAAGTGGCTAACACTTGCAAGGAGGTATGATAGTCATTGTTTTTCAACAAACTCAACAATGTACTTTTGTGAAGATCATTTCGATGTAAGTATTCCGCTCAACATAGTGTAGGTAATGTAAATGTGATGTAAATATACATTAAAACAATATTATACTATTTAAGGTTATCTATTTTATAATCGTCAAAGTGTTTATTGTATTATTTAGAATATGTCCGTTGTATTCATTTGACTAAAGACACATGTTTTATTTTTCTAGTTGCCAAACGATATGCTCAATTATACAGAGTATCATATAATGGGAAAAGTATCACAAGTGCGCATAAGACCAGATTGTACTCCAAGCAAATTTCAATGTCAAGAAGATAGACGAAAACGGACATGCAGCAGCGCAGAGCGACCATACATAGTTAAAAAACGAAGAATGGAGATAATAGCAGAATGTCTGAATGAACCAGAACAAAGTTGTGCACAAAATTCATCTATTGAAGATACTCCTCATACAAGTTCAGGTATGCACTAGTAATAACAATAACCTTAACCAACACACTATTTTAAACAACAAAGAAATACCTAGTTAATAAACTATAATTCCAATCACTTGCATTTATTTTTCAGATTTTATCCGGCTCATCGGTTTCTACATCTCCATTCAAAATTTACCCATTAAAACCAAATGTAAAAGCAAAACCATCAGTTTTTAATGCATTTAAGTTATTTAAAGAATGTGATGGGTCTGACAGTGATCTCTCTTTATTATCACATTCTACCTCATCACCATCATTACATTCCCTTCAACTTCCATCAGACAGTAGGGGCTATAGTCAGGATAGTAAACAAAAAATGAATAAGATGCTTGTTTATCCTTAAAAGTTATTGTAAATAAAATTGAGAAAAACCCAATCTGTTATAGGTATTGGTATTCCAAAAAACTGTTATTTCTTGATCAAAGTTATAAATGAAACTACTCAAATTCCTGAGCAGCGCTATTGTTGTTTTTAAAAAAATATATTTGTTTAAACAATACCTTTTTAGAACTATTAGGCATTTTCTTGTGAAACTTTAAGAATTTGCTATGAAAAAAACATGGCACCTATATCTTTTAGACATAATTATTATTATAATGTAAGCTGCATAATTGATTGCTTAGAACTTTAGAAGTTGAGATTGAGAAACCTTCAAAAGCCATCCACCAATCATTATGATGATGGCGCGACGATCTCGACGCCCGTGACTACTGTTTTGAGTAATAAATATTGATTTATTAGCAATAATTTGGTCTTTTAATTTTAACATTTTAAATGTGGCATCACTTGTCACTTTATGTTGATCCGTGATCGCGTTTTCCCCCGTTTTTACACATTTTCCATTGTTTTTTTGCTCCTATAAGTTGCAGCTTAATGTTATTTAACGAATTTTTCAATCCAAACCAGTAGTTCCTGAGATAAGCGTGTTCAAACAAACAAACAAACTTTTCAGTTTTATATTATATCAAATTTATTTTTTGCTTTCCTTATTGCAGCTGCCGCAGTTGAAGAGCCTGCTGCTTCTTCACCAAGCACGACCAATGAAAACGAAATGGCACATCCAGTTAGCCTTATAAAAGGTAAGGGGTAGCATCATAATTTTTTAATTATAGGCTGTGCCAGTGACTTTAACCGCGTGAATAGGAGACTTAAGACAGCATTTTTAAATACTCGCGTCGATGAACGCCCTAAAATATTACTTTATATATGTCCCCATTACTGGGGCACGGGCATACCCTAAACTAGGGCGATAAGGCCTTAGTCAACCACGCTAGCCTGGCTGTGCAGGTTTCCTCACGATGGTTTCCTTCACCGTTAAAGCGTCAAATAATCGTACATAGAAATTTTAAATTTAAAAAACAGTGGTACGGAGCGGGGTTTGAACTAGCGACTCTCGCATGTCAAGCAACGGCCTTAACCACTCGGCCATCGACGCTTTCGCATCGCTCAGGATTCAGGAACATAATAATGTTCCTGAATCCTGATAAAGCGTCGAAATATTATGAACTAGCATTGAACTCCATTTTTTAGCTTTAATAGCTTGTACTTGTATCTATGTACCTTTAAGTAGGTTAGATTTAGCCTTATTATACGCCGCGTAACTAGTTTATATATTTTCATGCACACCGAGGCCAGAGATAAAACATTTGAAAACAATTTCGCGTGAAGTCCTTTTCAGCTAAGATGATCCCTGTGACACATCGATTTTGACAATTGTAGAGATGTCCTACAATGAAATAATTTCGATTATTTCCGGTAATCGATAATATTTTATATGGAAATGAAATCGATTTCATTGAACTACCCAAATTTAAAGCATGATTTGTCTTTATGTATTATAGTGAAAGTTTATTGTACATATATGTATGCTTTACGTAGTGCTATTCGGTAAAGTGAAATAATAAGAAGAGAGTAAATTTTTATTCAGTATTTCAATTTGAAAAATCACTGTCAGAAGAATCGCTTGATGAGTCACCATCCCCGACATTTATTATAAGTTGGTCTTTCCAGTCCTCTAATATGGTACTTTTAGTCCTTTGGACTACTTTCGTCAAATTTTCACGAGTGACTGAAGCGATTGTCAAGTGATCGCAATATTGCACCCGATTATGTTAGTCCCAGCTCTATGCTCTTACTACGTTCCGTCCTACGTATACGAATTGCATAGGTATTTTTTTATAATTTTCTATGACATTAAATTAAACTTAATGACACTGTTTGTCTTTGAAAAGTATAAAATTATATATTTTAATATTTTTCCTAATAACGCCGAAATAAAATAAAAAAAGTGTGCAATAAAATTATTTTCCTTTGTCAAACGTAAAATGCGTAATTCAGAACACAATGAAGTGTCACAGGGATCATCTTAGCTGAAAAAGATTATAGCAACCAAAATTAAAAAAAAGAAAGGAATGTTGACATTGAAGTCTCACATTAAATGAAAAAATAACCACAGAAGACTTGGCTCCGGCCGCAATAACAAAGAAACTACTTAAATAGTCTTAAGTAGTTGTAGTAGGCTGTACGGGCTAAGATTCCTTTGCCTTTCCCTGATGGGATAAATTGGTTTTAAAAAAAAACTCACATTAAATGTCACTGTCAGTTCAGCAGTCCGTCTTACTTACACTTGCTTGCCCGGTTTATTTGTTTACATCCATATAGTATCGGATTTAAAATTTGAAGAAGTTAACAGAAGTTGTCTGTTAGAACGACACTTTTCTCTAAAGTTGAGCTTAAACTTTGACATACTCGGATGTTAGACGATAAGTATATGCATACAGTAACCTAGAAAAAAGATAATACAAAATAGTTAATATTGTTGCGTTTCTCAATTAAATTAAAGTTATTTACTTGTTCGGGAATATGATTTCATATGTTTCCATAAAAAGAAGCTATGAGGAATTGACAGTCTTGACAGAATAGTCAGGCCGGTTTAAGTACACAGAATAATTATTTTTAAGCTACTAACTATTATCGAAATAGTAAGTATGATTTAGTATTAACTGGAGACCCACACTCGCTTCGCTTACGGTATATTTATACATAAAAACTTTCCTCTTGAATCCCTCTATCTATTAAAAAAAATCCACCCCATCTGTGGTGTATACATACAGACAGACACGCGAAGCGACTTTGTATTTTGTATTGTGTGTTGTTTGTATTCTATGTGATTTTTTTTTAGAATTCACATATTGTATTTCTCAAAAGAAGTCAAACAGTTGGGTTAAATAAAGATCTTGAACCTGGCCAAAAATGAAAAAAACATAATGAGGATGGATTTGAGTTCAATAATATAACTTGGTCAATACAAATAATTTTTGTGTTGCAGAAAATTGCAAATTATCAATTAGACCTTGCTTGTACTATGATCAAATTATGTTTATTTTCACTACACAAGTATATGAAATGAAATAATTCATTCTGCAAATAAATTAGTTATAAAATAAATTAATCACAAATAAAATAAATATTCTACTATCCAAGCGAGCAGCTCATCATGTCCATGGATTTTTGTAATTTAAGTAGTCTTCTTCGTTATAATATCCTTTTTTTCAAGACATGACTTAATAAAAAGTTTGAAATTATAAAAATGCAATTCAATAACATTCTGTGGGGTCTTATTAAACAATTTTGTGATTAAACCTAAGAACAACTTTCCGGTCTTTCGACTCCTGAGGCTTGGAACGGCAATGCTATGTTTATTTCTGGTTTTAAAATGGAAGGTATCCAATTTCTTATTAAATGATTGCATGTTCTTATAAACATCAGTCGAAAATGTACTGAGGGGCTATGATTAAAAATATTTATGTCTTTAAAAATATCCCTAAGGGAGTCACACATTCTTGTGCCATAAATGGATCAGTTAGCCCTCTTCCTTAATAGAGAAATGGCTTCTATATCAGATGCAGATCCCCACAGCTGAAAACCATATAACATAGCACTATGGAAATAGCTGAAATAAACTAACCTTGCCATTTCAACATCAGTTAAATTCTAGTCCAAGTCTACACGCCAAAACAGAGATATGAGGTCCCCAGTGTAACATAGCATCTAAAGTGATTCTTAAAAAACATTTTTAGATTCAGTCATTTGCCGGATTCCATGTGAAATCAAAATACCCTCGCTGAACAGTGGACCTAACTACTAAAATTAAAATAAATGTTGGTCAATGAAACATTGGGTTGGGGATATTTGTTGATTCAATACTGTACTTTATCTCATTGTAAGTGAATCATGACTTTTTATGAGAAATATTTTTTTTAACCCGAATTCTAAAAGTAGGTTATTATTTACAATAATGTTAGTATAAACTTGTCGTAGATTTGGCATTGTAAATCTTATATATGTTATGTATTTTTTTCACACTTAACAATTAATTATTTGTGTCAAACCATAAGTATTTGCTTTTTTTTAGAAATTAACTTATAACTGACTTCGGAAAAAGCCGTGACTGTCATGGCGTCTTGAATGACGTCACTCCTCGCGAAACAATCGATCGTGTAT
The DNA here is from genome assembly GCA_039566165.1 of Maruca vitrata. Classification (NCBI taxonomy): domain Eukaryota; kingdom Metazoa; phylum Arthropoda; class Insecta; order Lepidoptera; family Crambidae; genus Maruca; species Maruca vitrata. Next base: position 8,661,751 of record CM076936.1, on the reverse strand, counting down.
GTTTATGTCAGTCGAAGAGATAATTTTAATAAATAATGAATCCCTGTTATTATAAATACTGTATAGTGCCCCAATGTAAAAGCACAACGACAAAAACACCAAAAAAATTATTTATATATGTTCCACACAATAAACAAATACGAAGGAAGTGGTTAGAAGTTGCAGGAAGGCGAGATGCTCATAGTTTGTCAACTAATTCTACATTATATTTTTGTGAAGATCATTTTGATGTAAGTATTGAACATTGATGTGTCTATTTGTAAATATAAAGTAATAAAAGATATGAATTTTGCAAAATCTACCATATAAATGTAAACATAACCTGTAAAATTATATGGCATATGGAATAGGTTTATTATTATAAAATATAATAATTCATATATTTTTTTAAATATTTTTAGTTGCCGAACGATATGACTAATTATTACGAGTATAATATTATGGGAAAGGTATCAAAAGTGCGCATGAAACCAAATTGTATACCAAATAAGTTCGAATGCCAAGAAGATGGAACGAAAAGGCCATGCGATGATAAAAAACGACCGTATATCTTGAAAAAACAAAGGTCAATAACCGCAGAGTGTTTGAATGAACAAGAACAAAGTAGTAAACCAAGTTCGTCTGTCAAGGATACTTCTAATACAAGTTCAGGTATGTTTTATTTTGTTCAGGTGGACTTAGCTGTTAGCCTCAGACGGCTTTTTCAGCTTCACCGGACTGGCGGGGGAGCGGCAGGCTCACACCCGTGTTTTTCTTTTCTTAAGGACTTATCTTGTTAGCCTCAGACGACTTTTAAGCTTCACCGGATTGGCGCAACAAACAGTTTCGTTTTTTTCTAGTAGCACTCGACTGAAGTGTGGAACTGCATGAGGGTTCTTCACTTCGGCGATGAACCCACATTAAAAAAGCTATTGCGTGCTTACAACCACCCTGTGAAGCTACGCAGTTTTCGTATTGCACAGAAATAACAATATCTTTTTTTTTCCTAACTGACTTACGATGATGGCTTGGAGTAGCCTCGTCATCATCACCGGACTTGCGGGGGAGCGGATGGCTCTCACCCCTTCATCTTCTTCATCGAAGACTATCGTGCATCTATAGAGCTTTGCATGAACTTTGTCCTTTGGACAGATTTTGCACTTTAAAATACATAATTTAGATTAGATAGATTATGTACAGCTACAACCGGTGTTTTGCGAGGGGTGACGTCACGTTTCTCTGATTGGTGTTTAATGTCACCTGATTAATAAGTAAAACAGTATTGAAATTGTTTGCTTTTCATCCTGTTTTAAATATGAAGTGTCCCCGTAAATAACATTATAATTACATTCAGTTGAAAAAACATGTCCGTCCCAGCAAAAAAAATAACAATTTTATCTGCAAACATTGTTCGTATTTATTGAAACTCAGCCCATTTTACATACGAAACAAAACCTCAGCGTTGTAGATTGTTATGATTGTGTTCAAATATGGCCACTATGGTCAGAGTTAATAAAATAAATAATAATAGATTTAAAAAAATATTATCCAGGTAAGTAGTAGCTGTTGTTGAAGTTCTTCTTGAATGAAGAATGTTCAATACATGTTTGATTTCTTAAGTTTCCGATAGTCCATATGATTTATAGTCTTTTTCAGCTAAGATGATCCCTGTGGCACATCATTGTGTTCTGAATCACGCATTTTACGTTTGATTAACGAAAATAATTTTATTGCACACTTTTTTCATTTTAATGCGGCGTCATTAGGAAAAATATTAAAATAAATCATTTTAAACTTTTAAAAGGGAAACAGTATCGTTTAGTTTAAATTAATGTAATAGAAAATTAAAAAAAAATACCTATGCAGTTCGTATACGTAGAATGGAATGTAGTAAGTTCCATTCTACGTATAGTATATCTTTCGGTTTGCAGTATGTTACTATCTCTTCTTGTATTAAGTTCATTTCTAGTTTGTGTTTGTAAGTATGTATTCACGAGCCGATTCCACTATATAAAATCAGACCAGAGATGCAAAACCTTTGGGATCAGTTTAATCATAATTTATAGAATTTCTTGTTTCAGATTGAGAATGATATGGAGAACTACCTTAAATTTAAACTGGTTGGGGGAAAATTAAAAGAAGAGGCAAACGAAATAAACAACATTAAAAGAAATTTGCTTATCTTATTTTTTTTTGTGATAATTTGTTTATTTATTACATCTGATTATTAGAGTGTGCTCAACCTATGATTCTGTCGCTCTAACGATCTGTTAGCAGCACCCTAAGTCATCAACTGCAACAACTTAAGCCACAATTTGTGTTGGGGCCATCCTTACTAATATTATAAACGTGAAAGTTTGTGAGTATGTATAGTATGTAAGGATGGATGTATGGATGTATGGATGTATGTTTTGTTATTCTTTCACGCTCAAACGTTTGAACCGATTTTCATGCAATTTAAGCAGGTATGATGATGGTAGCTGGCACTCTGGAATAAAATGTAGGCTAAATTTTTTTTCAAATTTCTTAGAACTTTAACGTGTTTATAGATTTTTATAAAACTTGGTATGGACGGGGGATTGGGCTTGCGGGGACAGCGGGAATACACGGTCAGGTTCTACAATCAAAATACATCTAACATCAGATTTTACGCAGACGAAGTCGCGGGCGTCTTCTAGTTCTACATAATAAAATACTTCTATAAAAATTTGTATTTGTTTTTTCTAGTTTCAACTGCAGTGGATGAGGAGATGGTGTACGCGCCGGCCGTAGAAGAAAAAAAATGTGGTGCCTGTGGCAATTTGTTTTCCGGGTAAATAATACAAATAATAATATTTTGTTTACTATATTATCTAAATCTAACAGCGACTGTAGAGCCTGCAAGGAAGAATCGGAAGACATGGAGCCTAAACTAAGCTACGTCCCTTCCAAATTTCAAGTGCCTATGTTTAGCCGTTTAGGCTGTGCGTTGATATGTCAATCAGTCAGTCAGTCAATCAGTTTCTTCTTTTATATATTTAGATATTTTTTTACAACATCACATACATTAATCAGATCCCGTGGTAATTAGTATCATCCGTAAAGGATATCAGAATCAACAGTGGATACGCGAATATACTTAAAAATATTTAATTATAACACACTCAGACACGGAACAAACACCGATGTTCGTCACACAAATATTTGTCCCGGGTAGGTATCGTACCCACGACTCGTGGAACCGTAGGTAGTGAACTTGGGTCACTATCCATTGTTCCTCCGAGCCATTCAAAATACTATACTAAATTGAACTAATTTACTTTATTTTTTTTTTGACATCTCACTGGTGGACGTCTTATGCCTCCTCTACAATACTCGCGGAGTTGAACGAAGTTAGACGAATAGGATAGTGTAGTACATTTTTTTTTAGTCAGGGCAGGGAGCGGTTGGTTTCTCACATAAAAAGCGTAATAAAAGATAAAAAAAATTGCGCCCGGGTGCACCGCACCCCTTGCACCCCCTGGTAAAGACGGCCCTGAAGGGCACAAAGGCATATTGCGAAGTTGGACAAGTGTGTAGTGGCGCACTTCGCACTTCACTAGAGTACCTCGCCGAGAAACTTCGCTAGTAGTGTAGAGCAGGCATTAGTAGGAGACGTTATGTGCATCAAAATGAACCAATAGCAGTTCAGTCGGACGCCTACGCCGCGCCCTCTAGTGTTTCTGATATACCTGTAATATGGTCTATTGTGCCTGTCGACCTCATATGTGGATCTCACTACCGCTTACCATCAGGTGGAGTAAGGTCATCTTGTTAGCCTATTTTAAAAAATACCTTCTTGTCTTCGCAGGAGAGTGTACGTGTGTCTGCAATGCGAGTACCAATTGTGTGCCGAGTGTGAGGCCTCTGGTCACCATGGCGAGCACTACGTACTGAGAGTACCCGCTCATAAGCCTAAGGTAAGATAATAAATAAATAATCTTTAAAAAAAATGTTTAGTATAGTATCTGTCCGATCTCGGCTATGGCGGCCGATCTAAGTGGATATGGAATGCGCAGGACATGTTATCCTCACTAATATTATAAATGCGAAATTAACGTCTGTTACGCAATCACTCATAGGGTACTGAACCGATATAAATGGAATTTGGTAAAGATATAGTCCAGAGCCTGAGAATGGACATACGCTACTTTTTAACCGACTGCGCTATATAGAAGTAATGTTGGTTGGATGAGAGATCAAGCGCGGCACGCCAACCGCCAACTTTCAACCCCGGGTAATTTCTCAATAGAAAATTATGGCCCGACCCCGGACTCGAACCGCAGACCTTTCGGTTCTTGCGCATCACTCGTTACCAATAGATTGAAGTTAATAATCTGTAATATGTTTGATATTATAACATTAAATACTCTTTTATATTCCAACGAGGATACAGGACGTTGCTTTATCCAAAAATAATAATAAAATAAAATAGTTTTTGTGTTTAAAATAGTTTTTGTTTATTACATGGTAGATAGCACTAAATGGTAAACCGATTTTCTGACTGTATCTAGTGAGCTTTAGTAAATCGATGTATGTTTTGCCTATGTCCAGGTAGAGCAAGAAGACATCGTGAGTAAGATGCGTGTTCTTGCAGCGAAAACCCTGAGGGTGGCGCCGCGCGCTAAGGAGAAAAAGGGCAAAAGTCCCGCGATAGATCGGTAAGTGCTTATTTAATATAGCTGTGCCAGCGACTTCGTTCGCGTTTCCCCCGTTTTTTACACATTTTCCATTGTATCTTTGCTCCTATTGGTCGCAGCGTGATGTTATATAGCCTAAAGCCTTCCTCGATAAATGGTCTATACAACGCAAAAAGATTTTTTCAAATCGAACCAGTAGTTACTGAGATTAGCGCGTTCAAACAAACAAACAAACAAACAAACTCTTCAGCTTTATAATATTAGTATAGATTTATTTTGACTGGCTCGGTGGAACAGTGGTTAGCGACCCTGGCTGGCGATTTCAAGAGTCGTGGGCTCGATTCCCACTCGGGACAAATATTTGTGTGATGAACATTGATTTTTGTTCCGTGTCTGGGTGTGATTATGTATTTAAGTATGTATTAATAAATATATATGTATGTATATCAGTCTCTGACGCCTATAGTACAAACTCTGCTGAGTTTGGAGTCAGATGCCTGTGTGTGGAAACGTCCCAGGTAAAAAAAAGCTACGGCCATTTCACACTTATATTTATTTTTACCTGTAACTAATTGTAAACTGTGTAAAAAATTTTTTTTAGGAATATAGAACTTGAAACATCACAGCAGGACCCTCTTGCAACAGATAGCAATGTAGAGATCAAATTTGAAGAGGACGAAGATCTGGATATAGATGAACATTTCGGGATCCCTGAGGTAATAATTTACTATAGGTCTTAATGGTCATAGCACACATCATCATCAGCCCATATATGTCCCCACTGCTGGGGCACGGGCCTACCCTAAACTAGCGCGATCAACCACGCTGGCGATTTCGTGTTGAAATAAAGCTCTCATTTTAATTTTTTGTTTTTAACGCTATAAAAGCTCAATGTAAATTTAAAATTTGACAAAAATCGCATACATGACCCCGCATAAACGGGGACTTGTACCACCGGACCTCCCGATATCATCCCCTTCCGATAACGCCTGGATAGCTCAGAGGTTAGAGCAACCGACGCGATATCGGGAGGTCCGGTGGTTCAAGTCCCCGTTCAGGCGGGGTCATGAATGTAATTTTTTTTTTCAAATTTTAAATTTATAAAGCTCTCTGTTTTGAAATAAACCTACTTAGTTCGCAATTAAAACTTTGATTTGACTAAATTAATGTTATTAATATTTTATCTTGTAAACAATGTTCTCCGTTTACCAATGATAACACTTGTTGCCAGGTATCAACAAAAGTGACGGGGCGTGTAAGGAAAACTAATAATAAGAAAACCCCAAAGACACCGGCGCGCACCAAAACGACACCAGCTGCATCAAACACGGGACTCGGAACGACACGGTGAGTGACTGAAATATGAGTGAATTATCTAGTGAACGGTGAGTGTGAACGATAAGTGACGGTGAGTGAATGGTCTAGTGAACGGTGAGTGTGAACTATAAGTGTCGGTGAGTGATTGGTCTAGTGAACGGTGAGTGTGAACTAGAAGTGACGGTGAGTGAATGGTCTAGTGAACGGTGAGTGAGTGAACGACGAAGTTTACTTTTAAGGACCTAAATTGTGAAGGGCTTAATAAATGATTTGATTTGATTTGAAAAAAAAGAAAAAAAAACGATGAATCACGATGAATGAGTTATTGGAACGGTGAGTGATTTTAGACTGGGTATGAACAGTAACTTCAATATCTGTTGATTAAAAAATATATATTACGGACGGCTTACGGATTTTATCTGAATAGTTGGTCTATTGGTAGCAAGTGCTGCTCTCATCGGTCATGTCGGATTGCCGTCTCACCGAACTTGAGGGTTATTGAAAGTATTTTCTTATGGCTGGTATGTGATGTCCACTGTGTTTTTCTGTACTATCTACTGTACATCACACATCGACTGACTCGGTGGAACAGTTGTTAGTGAGCCTAGCTGCGGTTCCATCCAAGAGTTGTGGGTTCGATCCCGAACCGGAACGAATATTATTGTGGTGAACATTTGTGTCTCTGACGCAGTATAAACTCTTCTTAGCTTGGAGTCAGTTGGCCGTATGTAGAGAGAGACGTTCCAAAGATTTATTTACTTCATTACCCGTTTGACTGGCTCGGTGGAACAGTGGTTAGTATCCCAGGTTTTCTACTAACAGTTCCAAGAGTCGTGGGTTCGATTCCCACCCGGAACAAATATTTGTGTGTCGAACATCGGTGTTTGTTCCCTTGTCTGAGTGCGTTATAAAATATAGGTATTTAAGTATCCACTGTTGATTCTGATATCCGTAACACAAGTGCATAAGCTACTTACCACGGGATCAGATCAATGTATGTGACGTTGTATAATATTTATTTATCTATACAGGCTTATGGAAATCGAAGTGGGACAGGGGACTTCTTCGGATAGCGAGGGCGTCTTTATCAAGCAGGAGCCCGAAGAGCCACCGGAGTCTGACACTGAGGTGAGATCAGAAGCAAATCAATTTGAAAGTAATGACATGCGATTGCAGTTGAAAAATAAGTGCCTAGTTTAATTTGGTACAATATTCAATTTAGTACCTATTATTATCAGCTTGTGTTATAAAAGACCTGTAACATCACTTAGTTCCCAATAATAACTTTGACTTTGACTAAATGAATGTTCTCCGTTTAACAATGACAATACTTGTTGCCAGATCTCAACAGAAGTAACGGGGAGTGTAAGGGACACTTATAGTAAGAAAACTTCAAAGACACCGGCGCGCACCAAAACGACACCAGCTGCATCAAGCACAGGACTCGGAACGACACGGTAAGTGACTGAAATATGAGTGAATGATCGAAACGGTGAGTGAATGATCTGGTATACGCCTAGTTACTGAACGATATGTGACGATGAGTGAGTGTTCGAAACGGTGAGTGAATGGTCCAGTGAACGGTGAGTGTGAACGACAAGTGACTGTGAGTGTTTGGTGAATAAGTGAATGGTCTGGTCATGGGGTCTCATCCCATACATTGAAAATGATATTCCCAAAAACTACAACAGATGGCGACACAAGTATTCATTCGTTGATGATGATAATGAAATCCCAGAAATCGATAAATCCAACCATTAAAAATATATAAGCTAGTATTTAAAAATTATACATAATCAAATAAATTAAAACCCTTTTAGATAAATATTTTCATAAATTTGTATTTGCAATAAAAATTGTAGTTTTCGAGAGTGCTAATTTGGTAGAACGCCATCTAGTTCAAAAAATGACAACAGTCAGTCATCAACTATATAGATGGCGTTGTTCGCGTATATTTTATATTAAATAAATTATAATTCTAGATTATTTAATTTCTTTTGTAAAAACTAGAAAATATATGACCCGAATATAAGAGTTACTTGACTATCAACTACAAGAATGATTAATCTCTTCCTTAGATTAATATTTTGTAAAATTTCTCCGAATTGTAGGAATGAATATTCCCTAACGCAACAAAAACTATTCAACTATCTAGTTCAAAAATTGGAAAAAATTCGCATTTTTGACCCCGCCTGAACAGGGTCCTCGTTTAAATAGATAAATAAATAGAAATTAGATGTTTAAATTTACATTAGAGCTTTGAATAGCACTAAAACAACAAATAAAAATATGTATTCGACTATTAATAATTGGGCATAACAATCTTTTTTAAATATTTTTCGAGTTTTTGCTTAAAAAAATATTGATTTCAAATAAAATAAATATCATACAACATCACTTTCATTGTGTTCATTCCGTGGTAAGTACTTGTATCACAAATCACAAATAACCTTTAAAATACTTATAAATAGCACACCAAACACGGCGCAAACAACGATGTTCGATTAAACAAATATTTGACCCGAGTGGGAATCGAACCCACGAGTCCCACGACTCTTGACGCATGAGACAGGGGCACTATCCAATACGACATCGAGCCAATCAGCCATCCAGAGAAGAAATATTATATTATAATTTTTACATGATATCTATAGATATTATTTAACACAATAACTCGAATTTCTTCTATCGTGAATTTTTAAGTATCTTCTCGTTTTAAGTACATTCTAGAATAGGGTATTTGACTATTTTTTTATTTTGATATAGTTGGATGGACCACTCGAACACAAAGACACTGTTGAAAGTATCACTTTGATATCTCAATAACTCGACGAGATATTACAATTTTAATTGCACATTATTTGGGCGAGCTCAAAAACGCTCCAACTAAACCGCCCCTGGCGTGTGACGTCACACGCAAGTTCTTTGTATGCAGCGCCTAGGAAGTTTGTTCGGAAGGTTCATCAAAAGTTGCGTTTATGGATATGTTTTCATAATGAAAGATGTTACTAATTCTGTTATTTATAAGATGACAACGAAATTTTAAATGATTTTCGCAATTTTGAAATGGACTTGCCCACCCAACTTTAAATGTCTTTGCTGTATCATTTCGCCAGAAATTTAAGTTTCGATTTCATTAATAATATTGATTTGCTTTTAAATCTTACTGATTATCATAAAAATGGGAAGCATAACAACCACTGTCAAATACCCTATTGCTGCATTGTCATAAATCACCATTACAATTTGGTTTAAATCAATGGTTCACTACGCATCATAAAATAACAACTTTATTTTAAATACATTTTAACAAAGCCCACAGTTTCGTCCGCCTCTCGCGCGGCACGATGTACTTGCGCGCGATGATAGCCTATCGACGACCGGGCCGCGCTTGCTCTAAAACTCAAGAGGGCTGCCGCGCGCACACGGCGCTGATACACAGATTAAAATATTAAGGGCACGCTCTCTGCTATTTTATTATTGACGTTTTTATTAAATTAAAACGACAATAATAATGACTCATCAATATTGAATTAATAAATATTGTTATGTAAATTAGTAAATTATTATTGTTATGTAATAATTTACATAACAATATTTATATGTAAATTATTACATAACAATATTTATTAATTCAATATTTAATAATTAACTTAGCTGTTTCAATACAATAATTAAAAATGATAATAATTGATTAAAATGTTCTAATAAATAATGTACCTAACAATCATTGTTCTATCGAAAAAGGCCCTCACAACTCCTTTTGTACAAGTGACACGCAGCTTCGAAGCAATATCAACTTCACGAACATATTGTTTTGGTACACTTTCGCACAATGTCGCGTTACGTTGCGCGCGAGACGTTTTCCTTAAAGGAGGCAACCCTGCTCTTGTGTGAGGTTCGGTACTCGCGCGCGCGTATTGTCGTTCCGCGACTAGGGATTGCAATCCGGAAAAACGGATCCGGTAATCCGGCGGATCCGGCATGATTTAATGGTTACCGGATCCGGTACCAATATACCGGATCCGAATACCGGATCCGGTGAAAGCAGTTTGTGGGAAAATAATATAGCTGTTGCATGAGTAGGTACTTTAAATGCATAGTGTTCATGCGTGTGAGTCGTTCGTTGCCGAGTCTAAACTCATTATTGTTATAATTTTTGCCATTCATTCGTTCGACATATGTCCAGCAGTGGACAAGAACAGGATGATGATGATTCGTTCGACAGATTCATCAAATCATGATGGTATCTGTCACAATCATAAATACCTATAAGACTTGTTTGTTAGCATTCTCAAACAATTTAATCATGATTTTGATCTCATTTCTGTTAATTACGTAAGGTTAATTGTATCTATTAGATATTATATATACTTGATAATAAATATTGTTACTTATCAATTGATCTATCTGTGAAAGTGAAATATTGAAAGATTGGGCTACTCGTTGCGTCGTAAAATAATTACTAGTTACCTACACTACTGCATTTTAATAGTTTTCTTGTTGTCTTAACGTTGTTTAGGTAATAAAGTTGATTTTATATATTTGTGATTTTTTTAATAACTACCTACATATAAGTGCAGTGACACTTGATTAACTCACTTATTTTGTACTAAAAAGCGAAAACCATCTTGATCCAATCAATCCGGCCGGATCCGACCGGATCCGGCCGGATTGAAAATGACGCCGGATTGCAATCCCTATCCGCGACCCTAGTAAAGCTGTTTGGGGAGCCTGTACAGCGACATCTTTTGATGTGCTTTTTCGACATGCTTTTACACTGGATAGGAATGGCCCGCTCTCGCTAGCGACATCTGGTGTGCAAGACGGAAAACAGACATGGCGCGTGAGATGCCCGAGTAATGTATGGGATGGGGTATCTGTATAGTTATGTTATCTGTGGTCTGGTGATATGTGAGTGAGTGAACGAGGCATACCTCGACCGTTAGTAAGTGAACGATGAGTCACGATGAATGAGTGATTGGAACGGCGAGTGATCTTAGACTGGTATGGACAGTAAGTTCAATACCTGTTGATTGAATAATATTTATTACGGACTAGTGGTCCCGGCGAATTTCATACCGCCAATACTAATTCTTTTTCTATATTTTTTTCACATTTCCCTGGACTACGACGAACATTTTAAAACCAAAATTACCTAAATCGGTCCGGGCGTTCTCGAGTTTTAGCCAGACTAACGAACAGCAATTAATTTTTATTTATAAGATTAAAATGCGGTAAAAACTGTTACAAATTCAGATGACCCTAAATATTATCAAGTGTAATAGAACGCTAAAGTCTTAATAATAAGATCTATGTTGAATGTATTTTATTATGGCTGGTAAGTAATGTCCACTGTGTGTTTCTATCATCATCATCAGCCCATATACATCCCCACTGCTGGGGCACGGGCCTTTTTTTTTTTTTTTTTTTTTTTTTACGCGGAGAAATGCTTGATGCACCGTCACACCCGGGCAGGGGTTTGCCCGGGGTGGTGTGTGGGACTCCCAGCTTGCCGGAGACTGGTACTTCCGACAAGCGGCTCCTGAGAAGGTGACTCAGGGGACTACCCACTAAAACTCCGCGGTGTGACGCCTCTGCCATTGGTGGTGCCGTGAGAACGGATAAGGATCCAAGCATCCATAGCACCACCAGGCTCGCCCTTTTGGGGCTCTCCTCAGCCCCCTAGGGAGGGGGGCCGGCGGGAACACCTCACACCAGTAGTTCCTGCCCTTCAGACGGAAACCGAGTGCAATGTGAGCAAGGACGTCCCCACGCCCTCACCCACCGGTCTCCGCTGGACATCTCCGGGCCGGGTTCCATGCTCATTCCGCAGAGCAGAACGACGCTCGAACCCGGCCAACTGCGCGGCGGCCGTATTATAACCCCAGCCGCCAAGGGTATTGGGGCACGGGCCTATTCTAACCTAGGGCGATCAGGCCTTAGTCAAACATGCTGGCCGTAGGCGTGCAGGTTTCCTTACAATGTTAAGTACATAATCGTTAAGTACATATGAATTTCAAATTTGAAAAACACAGTGCTACTTACGTGGCGGGGTTTGATCTGGCGACCTTTCGCATGGCGAGCAACGACCTTAACCACTCGGCCACCGAAGCTTCGATAATCATCGTGTTTCTATAAGTGCACTGAAATGACTCTAAACATCATAATACATCACACATCGAGTGACTCGGTGGAACAGTTGTTAGTGAGCCTGGCTGCGGTTCCATCCAAGAGTTGTGGGTTCGGAACGAACATAATAAATAAACAAATAATAAATAAATATTGCACATTACTATTATACTTATATTGCACTTGTGTTACGGATATCAACAGTGGATACACAAATAAACTTAAATATATTTAAATATGCACCCAGACACGGAACAAACACCGATGTTCGTCACACAAATATTTGTCCCGAGTGGGAATCGAACCCACGACTCTTGGAACCGTAGGTTATAAACCTGAGTCACTAGCCACTGTTCCACCGAGCCAGTCTTCGATATTTTTTTTTATAATAAGCTAACAAGATGACCTCACTCCACCTGATGGAAAGCGGTAGTGAGATCCAAATATGAGGTCGACAGGCACAATAGACCATATTGAGCCTGTCGCACTCCCCCTGAAAGCCCGCTTAAAGAGGAGACCACTGCTGCGGCAACAACGAGACAAGGCGTGGAGTCTCGAGTATTGAGCTGTGCGGGTCCGAGTTGGCCAGTTCGCTGGACGGAAGGGCCCCCGCACCGGCGGGCTGACCCGCTCCGCCCGCACAATGCCGCCGCTAAGACTCCACTAGTCCGGCGCTTGCCGCAGCAATGGTCCCCCCTGGCTCCGGTTCGTACAGTGCTGATCCCGGAACGCGACCTGACCGAGAGAGGCCTTGGCGGGTTTTACGCAACTGTATGGTGGTAACAGCAACCGGTCGACAAAACGTCTCCCACCTGAAAAATAATGATAATGTGATGAATTAACATTTGTGTCTTTGACGCATTATAAACTCTTCTTAGTTTGGAGTCAGTTGGCCGTGTGTGGTTAGTGACCCAGGTTTTCTACGGTTCCAAGAGTCGTGTGTTTGATTCCCACCCGGGAATCCATTTGTATGTCGAACTCGAACATCGGTGTTTGTTCCGTGTCTGAGTGCGTTATTAAATATATGTGTTTAAGTGTCCACTATTGATTCTGATATCCGTTACACAAGTGCATAAGCTACTTACCGTTTAGGCGCGATTGGTCCAATTCGCGATTGGTCCAATCGTCAAAAAATCAAAAATTCGCGACTAGTCCAATTCGCGATTAGTCCAATTCGCGAATGGTCCAATTCGATATTTTTATTTTACAAAGTGGAAAAAATATGTTTTTTAATTATAAAGTTACTTAGTTGATTTTGTTGTATGATTTATGAATGTGCAATCATTTAAACCATACAAATAAATGATCTCCTTTGTTTTATTTTGTTGGAACAATCGCGAATTGGACCAATCGCGAATTGGACTAGTCGCGAATTTGTGATTTTTTGACGATTGGACCAATCGCGAATTTGACCAATCGCGCCTAAACGGCTACTTACCACGGGATTACGAGTAGATCAATGTATGTGACGTTGTATAATATTTATTTTTTTATCTTTACAGGCTTATGGAAATCGAAGTGGAACAGGCGACTGTGTTGGATAGCGAGGGCGAAGTCTTTATCAAGCAGGAGCCCGAAGAGCCGCCGGAGTCTGACCCTGAGGTGAGATATTAAAAAGCAAATCAATACATTACAGTAGAACGCCGATTAAACAAATAGATAGATAATATGTTTATTTGTACCAACAGACACATACATACAATATCGGAAATTTAAAATAAAAAGTAAAAAAACAACTGACACTAAAGAACACAACGAATCGGTCCTAGGTGTAATACACCGTGAATTTTTTGTGATGGTTTTCTCGAAAATTAACGATTTGGGTAAAGTACCTTTAGTCGTACCAGCGCTTAAGTCGTACCACGTCGATATCTGCGCACCCGTCATGAAAAGGTGACATCTAGCGGTGCAATATGGTTCTACTCAGTACCACGGGTAAACAGCAACACGCGGCGGCTTGCCGGAATTCGCGATCAAAAAATAATGAAAAAGTAAGTTTTTTGCACAGTTTTCACTAATATTTTTACGTCATTCATAAGCAATTTCACAAAAGATTGTGTTGAAGCGAATATTTTTTTGATTCATGTCTGTTTTTATAGTGTTTTCTGGTTGATATGAGCTAGGTTAAACGGTAAACGGTTTCTAGGTTATGTTATTAATTTTGGTTTTTAACTTTGTACACCTCGCTGCCTAACTCGTACCTGCATAAACTTCCTAATTCGTACCGGTACGATTTAGGTGTTACAGAGATATTTTTTGCTAATTTCAATTTTTTCTTTTAGGTGATCAATATGGCAAAGAAAATTTATAACTCTTGGAAGCAAGATGACATGGATGAGGCTCTGCAGCAACATCGTGATGGTAAATTGGGATTCAATGAAGCATGTAGACTATATTCTATACCTAAACCTACTTTCCGACGTCATTTAAGGGGTTTAAATAAAACGAGTAAATTCGGCAGACCAAATGATATGACAACAGAAATGGAAAACGAATTAGCGCAGCATATACTTAACATGGAGTCTGCGTTCTTTGGATTAACTGTGACCAATGTCAGGAAACTTGCTTACCAATTTGCCGAAAAATATAAATTACCTCATCGCTTCAACAAGGAAAAGGAAATCGCCGGCAAGAAATGGTTTGCTAGGTTCATGAAGGAACATCCAATCTTATCGCTGCGTGTGCCAGAGCCGACATCCATGGCAAGAAGTAAGGGGTTCAATAAAGAGCGTGTAAATGAGTTCTTTGACAAATACGAAGAAATATTGGAAAAACACATGTTTACTGCCGATAAAGTGTATAACGTCGATGAAACTGCCTTATCCACTGTACACAAACCTTCTAAAATCATTGCTCAAAAAGGTAAACACCAAGTTGGTGCACTCACAAGCGGAGAAAGAGGTCTGACCACTACATGTGTGTGTGCGATGAATGCTGCAGGAGAATACATACCGCCCATGTTGATTTACAAGCGCGTCAGGATGCTCGAAATGCTTAAAAGAGGCGCTCCACCGAATACATTGTTCGGTTGCTCGAAAAATGGGTGGATAACATCCGAACTGTTTGTGCAATGGCTGCAGCATTTTATAAAATGCACTAAACTGGAAAAGAGCGACCAAAAACAAATACTGCTGCTGCTGGATGGTCACAGCACGCACACGAAAAATCTGGAAGCCATTGAATTGGCCCGTGATTATGGTATAGTCATGCTGTCTTTTCCCGCACACACAACCCACCGTTTGCAGCCACTGGACAGATCGTTTTTCAAATCCCTGAAAAGCAACTACAATCAAGCAGCCTCGTCATGGCTGCGTTCAAACCCTGGGGCTGTGATAAAACAGGGAAATGTTGCAGAGCTGTTGGGTAAAGCGTACCCCAGATCAGTTCGTATGGACATTGCGCAGAATGGGTTTAGAGCGACAGGCTTGTGGCCTAGTGACAGAAATATCTTCACAGAAGAAGACTTCATATCTTCTGTGCAAATCGATGACCAAGGACCATCTGCGGCCATAGATCCCGAGCCTCCAGCAAAATCTATAGCTACACCTGCGACGCGAGAAGCACCTGCAACGTCACCCATGTCTGGAATTTCAACGCCACTTGCAACTGATACGCGACCTGAGATTGGAATAACCCCAGCGATAGATAGGCCTACGTCATCTGCGTCTGAAATGACACCTCGGACTGGTACTCCACCTGTGACTACAAAGCCTCCTGTGGCAAGGACACCTACTACTGCTGCAAAATCACCCATGAGAGAATCTCCTCAACCAGGTTCTTCAAGGATTGATGACCCTACAAATAAAAAGCAAATAATGGCTTGCTTGAATATAATATCTCCTATACCGAGCTTAACTAAAGTTGACCAAAAAATGAGGAAAGGAACCAATAAGACCGCGGAATTGACTTCGTCCCCCTACAAAACGGAAATTGAAACCAAAGAAAAGACAAAGAAACTGAAGAGACCTATATTAAATTTGAAAAACATTAAGAAAGAAAAAGGAACACAAGTCACTAATAAAAAAAGAAAGATAGACAGGAAATCTAACAAAGATAAGAAACTAGACGCTAAAGAAAATTGGTTGTGCAAACTATGTAACGAAGATCGTGAAGAAAATATGACCCAATGTATTAAATGCAAAGGATGGGTACATGATTTATGTGCAGATCTCGAAATTAAAACTAAAAATTACATTTGTGATATTTGCATTTAAAAAAATGATAGTTTTATTTCCTAAAGGTACTCATTATTACGAAATGAAACTAACGTTTTTTTATTATTATTATTATAAGTAAGACTGAAATTGATCTCGTAGCATATAAGTCTACGTAGTTTTTTAATTGTCCTTAGAATTCTAGTTGGAAAGATATATGTTTACTCTAAGTACGACTTAGGCCATGGGTGGTACGCTTAAGGCAACCGGTTGCCTAAGTCGTACCGAAGGAAGGTTTTAGTAAAACCTATAAAAAACATTTTATTAAAAGATTTTTATATGTCTTATTAGTCTTTGTTGATTAGTTAATAAATGAAGAATTTATATATGCAAAGATTTTTCTTTTATTTATATTACAATAGAAATTATAGCTATTTTCCTTGAACTGGTACGACTAAGGCGACCTTACCTACCTTGAGTAGTACCATCGAATCATGCTAGTTATTTCTTTACATAATATTTTTTCTCAAACATTATCTAACTCGAAAGCGTGAGAAGCGATAGTTCTTTTACGAGATGTGACGTAATCGGGTTTGGCTTGCCGCATGAAATTGATGATTTAAGCTAAAAAAAGAAGATCTACGCCCTAGACCATAGGCAAAAAAGTGGTTCGAGCGTGCTTTCATGTTTCGCTTATAATTTTCGTAAAACTGTAATTTATTGATTTGAATAATAAAATACTGCACAAATCGATTGTAGATTTTAATGCGGGAAAATAATTACTAAGATTTCATGGTGTTCGAAAATAAACAAATGTCAAATTTCGAAAATAAACAAATGTCATATTTGGCTTACTTTATTGTAATAAGTTGGAATCCGCTTAGTCCAAATATATTTCACTTTTATATTTGAAAGCTAGAGAACAAGACACTACACCACATTACATTCAAATGAACAAACTATGTTTTATGTGTGATAGTCCGCTTTTCTTTATTACCTGGTCTATCTGATTACCAAATTCATTTAAATCGGTTCAGTAGTTATGAATTGAAGGCTCGACAGGCAAACGTTCGTAATTTGGTTGCCAGCGACTTCGTCCGCGTTTTCCCACGTTTCTTAACACATTTTTCACTATTTCTTTGCCCCTATTAGTCACATCGTGATGTTTTGTAGCCTAAAGCCTTCCTCGATTAATAGTCTATACAACACAAAAATATTTTTTTAATTCGAACCAGTAGACTTAGATAAGCGAGTTCAAACAAACTCTTCAGCTTCAGCAATATTAGTATAGATTTAGGTGTAATATTAGTGAGGATATTTAGATTTAGTTTT
Organism: Maruca vitrata; assembly: GCA_039566165.1. Classification (NCBI taxonomy): domain Eukaryota; kingdom Metazoa; phylum Arthropoda; class Insecta; order Lepidoptera; family Crambidae; genus Maruca; species Maruca vitrata. The sequence continues at coordinate 8,644,179 of CM076936.1, read as the reverse complement.
TATAGTTTCAGATCCAAATAGTAAAAGTGGAGGAGCTTGACGACGCACCGGATCAGCCCCCCGCCAAGAAGACTCGCCTGCCAAATCAATAACCGACCAGTTTGAATTATTCCACCTGAAGGGGAAAATAATTGATTTCTATAGTAGAATCTGCCCTACCTTTCTATTCATCATCAGCCCATATACGTCCCCACTGCTGGCGCACAGGCCAACCCTAAACTAGTGCGATAAGGCTTAGTCAACCACGCTGGCCAAGTGCGGTTTGGTTGTCTACACAACCCAAGAATTTCTTCGTTGGTTCTCCTTCACCGTTAAAGCGTCGAATCGTACACAATGATAACAAGTTTTGTACTGCCAGTATTTATGGACATAGATAGGGTTGTGCCTAAGCAGTGACTTTGGTCCCCTGGGGCTAAGTGACTTAGTGGGGCTAAGTACAATTACCCAGCTTAGTTTGTAAGACTTAAGTAGCGTTCACTGCGGTTATTATAACATTCCATTATCTATCTAAGTCTATTACTTTTGGGAATATATAACTAATCCACATACGTCATGGGACCCTAGGATCTTGTCTACTACCCGATGAAGTAGTAGCTTGGTAGTAGCGTAGTATTTTTACTGTTGGTTTGTTAGTAGTATATATACAAGAGGTCCACGGTTCGAGTCCGGGGTCGGGCAAGTGTGAGTTTTTCTGTAAAGAAATTGAGTCCGGAGTTGAGAGGTTGCCGATTGAACGCCCGTGCCTCGGAAATCAAGTTAAGCCGGTGGTCCCGATCTCATTAGACATGACAGATTGCCGTCTCACCGAATTATGAGAGTAAGGGAACAGCGCGCACACTTGTGCAATATATATTTGACCTGCACACTTGACTGATCTCAATTGAGATTGTCCGCTATCTTTATTATTATAAGTATTTTTAAAATATTGAATTCATGTGTAATATATGATAAGAATCCAGAGATTTGTGTACGTACATATGCTTCCTTTTTCGAAACTTATGTTATTTGAGCAACTGATTAATGATAAGAAATATAACTGTCAAGTAAGTTAAATGGTACTTTTATTTACCTATTTTAAAGGCAGCAATGCAATTGAAATGTTTATATTGTACTAGTGACCCGCCCTCGCTTTGCTTCGGGTATATCTAAAAAATATAGGTATATAACTCAAAGGTGACTGATAGACATAGTGATCTATCAACGCACAGCCCAAACTACTGGACGGATCAGGCTGAAATTTGGAATGCAGGTAGATGGTATGAAGTAGGCATCCTCTAAGAAAGGATTACCCGAAGCGAAGCGAGAGGGTCACTTGTTAAACATAAAAATCTTCCTCCCAATAAATTAGGAGTGATCCTAAAAGGGAAGATCTTCCGACGAGCTAGGTGATCGTGCTCGGGGACCATGGTGCAATTACCATTTTTAGGGTTCCGTAGCCAAAATGGCAAAAACGGAACCCTTATAGTTTCGTCATGTCCGTCTGTCCGTCTGTCCGTCTGTCCGTCTGTCCGTCTGTCACAGCCGATTTACTCGGAAACTATAAGTACTACAGTGATGAAATTTGATGGGAATATGTGTTGTATGAACCGCTACAAAAATATGACACTAAATAGTAAAAAAAAGAATTGGGGGTGGGGCCCCCCATACATGTAACTGAGGGATGAAATTTTTTTTCGATGTACATACCCGTGTGGGGTATCAATGCAAAGGTCTTCTAAAATGATATAAAGTTTTCTAAAACACATTTTTCTTAAAGTGAACGGTTTTTGAGATATCAGCTCTCAAAGCCGTAGAAAGTATGTCCCCCCTCTATTTTTATAACTACGGGGTATAAAATTCTAAAAAAAATAGAGGTGATGCATGCTAATTAACTCTTTCAACGATTTTTGGTTTGATCAAAGTATCTCTTATAGTTTTTGAGATAGGTTGATTTTTATTATATTTGCTGCTACGGAACCCTTTGTGCGCGAGCCCGACTCGCACTTGGCCGGTTTTTTTTTCTTAACTGACTAACGATGATGGCTTGGAGGAGCCTTGTCATCATCACCGGGCTTGCGGGGGAGCGGATGGCTCTCACCCCTAACCATTTTGGTTTTTGCCCTATATATACTGAGTGGCCCGAATAACGTTTAAAGTGTGATGTAGGTTTCATACTTTAGGCCCACTCTTGTGGAGATGGTGTGTAAGCGCCATCTGTTGGTGTAGTATTGCGAAGTTCTTAATCGGATGTCGCCACAAATCCCTCTATTAAAATTTGTTGACTTTGTTTTATACTATGCAAGGTTAAATCATATTTTTTTCTTCCTTTGAAACCTTGTGGTACAGTCTACTTTATTCAAATATAAGGATAAACCTTATTTGGTAGAAGAGGTCATAACTAAAACAGCGCTCGTTCGTATGTATTTTTTAATGAAATCCGATTTATATTACAGTTCCATTTAAAATTACAGATAGCGCTCGCAGCGCAATAATCTAACTTCGCGCCTCTTGCACCGTTGCACCGACACACATACATACATTGTACATACATACATACTAGTTATCACGTCTGCGATCCCGTAATAAAGGGGAAGCCAGACTCCATGGAGAACTAAACGCTACTTCAATTTTCTGGGGCACAATACATAATTAATACTGGGGTCATTTCACCTTGCCCCCCTAAGTAAAATAGACTATTTAGTGGGGCAATGTGGATTAATCCTAATATTAAAAGACGCAGAAGTGAATTGAACATTGCAAATTTATAACACATACCTACAAGTCTCTAGGTACTTATTATTGAGTAAGTTATTCATAATATCATTCCTTAGCCTCGAAATTAGCATTGTATAATGTAAATTAAATTATCATATATCTCACTCTCATAATCTTTAGTCAAAATTACATCGGTCCCTATTTTGAAATGACTCCATACTGTCGGTGCAACGTGGCGTAAAATTTTAACGTTTTTTTTTAATATACAATAAATTACATAGTAGTTTGCAATCGTACTGTATTAATTCGATTTGCGACGCGACCACGCCATCTCTAAAAAAGATCTCAAAATGGAGTATTTAATTCACGCTTCGTCGTTTCAGTCATATTTTGGAAGATCTGTTTGACGAAAACGGCAAGTATTAATGATATTTATATCTGATACATGGTTGAACTAATTTAACAAATTTCAATTAGAGATGGCGCCACACTCGCCCCAGTACGACGCATCTTATTCTTATCAGATTTAATATCGTCTTCAAATTGATCAACTTACATTTATTAAGAATATCAGTGAAAAACTCAATTAGGATTAATAATTACGCCAAATAACACAGGATATTGTTAAATTAAAATTCAGAAAGATAAAGAAAACATATTTGGAATCAATATACTATGGAGATAAATACCATAAAAAGTCCCTCACTTTCGATGCCATTTATACTAAGTCGACGTTTTTACACTTGTATGTACCTTAGTTTAAAAAGTATTAAACATAAGTTCATATGGGAAGAGCTTTTCAAAAGTAAGTAGAGTAGACTCCCATATCAGCAGTAGAAATTATATATTTATTAAATGAACTGAATCCTATGCAATATACACTTCTTCCGTGTTCTTGTGTTATTTGGCAGCAATCATACAAAGCGGAATATGAACAAAAATGCTACAAATAAATCTCCATTGATAGCAAAAACCGGGGCATAGCTTGCTCTTGATGTAACCGTATCATTATAAATTGTTTACACCTTAGTTAGATATAAACACATTTAAAATTTTGGGGTGCTTGCGAATTTGGGGTTAATCCGCTTTGCCCCACCCAACTGGAAGTAAGAGGCAAACTATTTCCTTCCAGAGTGGCGGTTTTATGAGGCAATGTGGAATAGCCCCGAATTTTTACAATAATTATGTACTATTGATGACGCTGTGGGGCTTGTATGGATGGTTCATTCCACTTTAGCCTACCAGGCCGCTCCACTCAAAAAGAAAAGTTTCCTTTTTCTGTCTTTTTAAATGAAATACTCCGAGGGTGACCTCACTAACCTAATGTTAAGGTTTACATAAGAGGTCGACAGGCACAATAGACCCTATTGACCTGAGGGCCTACCATGAGTTGGCTATCGAAAACTTACGTACGTTAAAAACCTATCGAGTTGTTTTTTTCATACGGCCGATTTTAGTAACCACCAGGGCGCTGTACAAGTTTTTCATAGACATATTCACGTAGGCGATATCGAGTGCGTAAGTTTTAAACTCATGGTAGCCACACTGGTAGAACAAAGTGGCATGACCCGCCCGGTAATACAGTATCGTTGACAGCTATCGCGGCAGCTAGCCCCTAAAAAACGCATTGCACTGTACTGTGACCACTATAAGTACAATTATTACCATTTTATATTACGCGAACTACGTCTTACGATACTCAGTTCACGCGAACGGCCGGCGCGGCTACACTATATTACAAGTATTGATAATTACAACAGTTAAGTATCACAGAGCAAAATAATACTGAAACATAGGAGACGCCGAGTTATACTGTCTCTCCAATGGCTGTTGAACATATAAATTCGTCACATTATAATAGAAAACAAGTGTTGCAATGTGTAGGAGACCTTTGAAGGGTAATTGTATGATACAGGTTTAATAAATATAAGTGCGTTGTACATATTTTGTTAATTCAAAATATTTCAACATCAGGAAAGATAACACAACTCTGCTTGATATATGCAGATGAGTTTTCTTTGAATAAGTACGTAGGCTAGGTAATTTACAAAATGAACTTCATGAAAAAAAAACCTTATTCCTGCATTATCATCATTCATATTTGCTTCATTCTTTTATTAATATAGGTAGGTACTTAAAAAGATACGATTATATATGATCAACCATTGAAGAAACATTTGAAAATTAAACTTCATGTTTTTGAAGACAAAAACATTAATTAACAACAAAACTATACTTCCATTTTAAGTACAACAAAAGTAGTAGGATACTTGACAATACAACACTTTTCATCAGTAGCGGTACCATGAGTTGGCTATCGAAAACTTACGTACGTTAAAAACCTATCGAGTTGTTTCTTTCATACTACCGATTTTAGTTCTTAGCGTAACCACCAGGGGCGCTGTACAAGTTTTTCATAGACATATTTACGTAGGTGATATCGAGTCCGTAAATTTTAAACTCATGGTAGCGCTACAGGAATAAGTTCGATTAGTTCATGAATATGCTACTACTTAATGATAGTACCATAAAATAAATAAAATAAAGCTTTTAACTTTAGCATCTAACTTTATGTTAACTGGAACTTAATTACACTTGAGCGGCATCATACAATATTTTTGTCCTCAAAATCATCCAATATCTACACTGTTAGCATTCAAATGACCAGAGGAAGACATAGGAATTAACGATACTACAATAAATAGTGGGACAAACGCACTTGATGCAAATAACGAAGTGACCAGAACTCAAATCACAAGCTTCCGTGTCTGGGAGTTCAGAGATTTAATAACAGACACAGTATATGACATACGACGGAGTACTGAAACTATTGAATATTTGACAGTTGCATTCATGCTTAACTTCGAAATTTGTAAAGAAGTTCAAAATTTGGAATCAACTTAGTAAATAATCGACAAATATCGAAGTTACGAGAATCCACAAACCGGGTTAATTTACTTTGCCCCACCAAATCAACCTGACTTAACCACCGTCCTTTTTTGAAAACTTCATTGCTTTTGGACCTTATGTTAAGCGAATAAGGTTTAAATTATGGTGGCAATATAGTTGCCATTACAAGTTAAAAGGTCACGGGAAAAATATCGCTTTTCGCTTTTGGAGGGGCTAAGATTGGCGAAGTGGAATAACCCCATAGATCTACGCTCAAATATGTAATTATCGGTTCAGTATTCGTGCAATAGAACCTATGATATTATGTGTTTCTCATTTGAATTCGCTTATATTTTTGGGGTCATTCCACTTCGCCCCATAAACTCGTACCACTGAACAAAAATATGTTGCTCTTCAGTGGGGCTGGTTGTGAAATATAGGGAAAGCTCCACATCAGTGGCGTAACTACAGGGTGGCAAGTCGGCAAAATGCCACGGGCCCCCACCCGGTAGGGGGCCCCAGCCGAAAGGGGTCCCCGGTCATAGGAGAATCTCATCTGCCAATCCACATACACATTAAGATAAAAAAAAAGAACGGGGGGTGCAAGGGGCCCCAGCCGATGAATTTTGCCACGGACTTCAACGGGTATAGTTACGCCACTTCTCCACATTATTCTAACTTAGAGCGAAAGAAATTAACCGGATGTACAGAGTATATTTTGTTTAGTAGCACATAGCAGGAAGTGATCTCTGCCTGCCCCTCTGGAAAAATGATTTTGTATGTATGTATTGTAACAGCTTCACCTGTCAAATAGTCCAATAGCTTGCAGTATTCAGATGTCACAGTTGTTGATGCATTGTTGTCATTTCAAATGATTGATACCAAGACATACTTTATGTACACATTAGCATCCACATATGAATAGCATTTGCCAGTTCAATAGGCCTCCATTCACAAGTCAAAATTAATAAACATTTAACTCATGTATTTACAGTTACCATTCACACTCGGTTAGATCAGTATCGCTACCATGAGTTAGTTAGTTATCGAAAACTTACGTTAAAACTTATTGATTTTTTTTTCATACTTCCGATTTTAGTTCTCAGCGTTACCGCTAGAGGCGCTGTACATATTTTCATAGACATTTTTTACATACGCGATATTGAGTATGTAACTTTTAAACTCATGGTAGCGCTACTGAATCTAAAGCCATATATGTTACTAAATCTCTTTACTTGCATACTTAGGGAAAGATATATTCGTAATGGTGAACATTCCTTAATACTATCTCACATTATCCGTAAGTATCACTTATTATATTATATTAGTATCGAGACAATAACATTTCGGCATAGAACAGGGACTCACTAACAGGGTTTAATCTCATTATTTGTCATCATAAATCCTTTATTGAGCAGTCTAATAATACATTGGGTTATCCGATTTCATTAGAAAGCCCTTACAGTAATATATCTTACGAAAATGGCTTGCCCTTAGTAGGTCCCTGTTGTAAGAAATAAGGATGACTAGTCGACGATTTCAACATAAGTTATTATAAATACAGTGATGTTTGAAAAAATGGAAGGTACTAATCTCATACAAAAGTATGAGAGATGTAATGTTTTTTTAAAACATTTCTTGTTAATATTCGTTTTAATACGAGCTTTTAGCGCAAACATTCAAGAATGTAATTAATAAACTTTCTGGTTATACCAAATTTAGAACAAACTTTTAAAGTAGATAATTTTGAAAATTTCCTGTCATTATTCAAATAAAGTTTAACATTTTAATGGCTGCGCCAAACGATTTATTATTTTTAGGAAAACTTATTTATATTGGCACAAATAGACCATTGACTTTTGGATTTCATTTGTTTAAATTTACCCCTTATATATTTGGCACGCAAAAGAAGACAATGATTGTATGATCAATCTTGTAAAGTCAATTATTATACCAACAAGCCTTTGACAATATTCAATCGAAGTAAATGTGACTTTATATGGAATACTTAAGTGCAGATCAGTATAAGCAAATTATATGTTTGCCTTTGTACATCACTACAATTAGCGAGCTTTGTAACATGTGATTTATTTGTAACATTAAATATTTACATTTTCTACCTAAAAGTGGTTCAGAGAGCATACCATAGGTTACAAAGAATATGATAGTATAATTGTTAATATTTTAAAATTTAAAAACTAACTTCAGGACTACCATTTTTCTTTTCTAAGGCATAAACACAGGTATAAACTTGACTAAAATTAACCTTTGGTTAGAACAAATTATAAGTATAAATAAATAAATATCTGGGACATTTCCACACGGTCATCTGACCCCAAACTAAGCAGAGCTTGTACTATGGGCGTCAAAGACTGATATACATACATATATATTTGTAAATACATACTCAAATACATAATCACACCCATACACATAACAAAAACCAATGTTTCATTCATAACACAAATATTTGTCCCGAGTGGGAATCAAACGCTAACCACTGCTTCACCAGTCAAAGAAAAAATCTATGGATACATAAAACTAAGAAGCCTTTTAGGTAATCTAGAAGAACTAAAAGAAAAGTTATTTCCATATAGAAAACAAAACTTTAAAAAAGTTCAATAAATCACATGTCACAAAGTACTCCTCCAAAGAATTACATAGCCCAAACTCGGAATGAATTGTAACATAACCTATCTACAGCCCATCAAGGACCTAGCCTAAAAGGAGTCAGGCCGGACCTATAACAAATATCTACAGTGAAGCGAAGCTCAGTACGACCGTCTGTCTCTCAACAGAGGAATGCAAAATGACTAGGCATGCTGTGTTGTGCCAAAAATGGCTAATAGTATGTGGTGCTTGAGTATTGGATGTTGGTTCGACATTTTCTATGGGTCCGGAACAAACATTAAAGACATGAGTATAGATAGAGTATAGTGTTTGTTCCGCGTCTGGGTGTAAATACATATTTAATTAAGTCAATATCTATGTATGTACAAGTTCAGACACACATAGTAGATGTGCTCTGTTTAGGGTAAGGTGTATGTAACGCCCCAAATATTATTATATTGTTTTCTATGGGGTGCATCAGCCTCCCAAAGAGCAATGGGTCTGAACATGGTATAACTCCTCACCAATGGCAATTGGTGCAATGCTGACAAATACTTTAGAAACAAATTAATACCAAAAAATCTAAATGTTACAGTTCACATTTCTCAAAAATATTTGAACTTTTACTTAAATTTTATTTTAGCATTAGCCTTTACGATTATGTCATTTATATTATATTTGGTTTTGAATATGGGATAGTTTTTCCTTTTTCCTAACTGACACATAATGATGATAGATTGGAGTAGCCTCGTCATCATCACCGGACTTGCGGTGGAGCGGATGGCTCTCACCCCTAAATATGGGGTAGTTATGAACCCAACTATGTCTTAAAACTCACATGTTTAATTCATTTAAGATTTAACATGCAAAACGTGATGATTATATTATGATAGAAAATGTCGAACCAAATAAATGCTATGTTCAAAATTACTTTTAGTTATGATATCACTATTAACTTCACAACACACTGCGGACGATTATTTGAATGGACTAGCTAGCCTATTGATTTCTACAATAAATTGGTTCATATACTTTGAACTCTTGACAATAATTTACTTTAAGATTGGTTATTTATGTGACAGACTGAAGATTCAATGACATTATACTGAAGGCCCTAATTAATGGAAACTGAGACTTCACGCCACTTCAGAGTATCAAACAGCTACTTTTGGCACTTACGTCAAGTCAAGTATTCAAATATCTAATCTTTACGTAACACGAAAGACTTAACCACGATTGGTCTATCTACAAATGTATAGTATGGAGTCATTTTGCATCCTCAACAGTTCGAACAGCGCGCACGTCATTATTCATAGAATATAATAAAAAACGCGTTCACTAACAACCTATGTGTAAAAGCTATAACTTCAAAGACTACCGCAAAATTGTAAAAGTCTATGTACGTTAATTAATTGGCCCATTTATTAAGTTTCGTTAACACTAGCCGGTTGGCATTGTCTTGGCACTGTCATTGGCACGTCACTATACACTGGCACTACTATATGCTAGCTCGGTGAGGAGGCATGTTGAAGGTGAGGGTGTCGTTGATGAACTGTTGGTCGTCTTCGTCGGGTATGTAGTACCCGTAGCTGCCGTCGTTCGAGACCTGGTCAGGGCCTGGTTTCTTCGGAAGGTTGCAGGCGTAATCGTCCCAGTTGTCTATGGATTTTCTTCGTTTCGCGAACAGTATCGACCCGTCGAACGCGTATTCGTCGTCGAAGTGCAGCACCGCGTCGTCGTAGAAGTAGTTTTCGACGCGTTTGTTGCTCGTGTTGCGAGCTATGTTCTTCATTAACTTCTTTTTCGCGTAACTACACTTCTCCGAGTCGTAGTCGTCGACTAGGGGGTCGTTACTGCGGTTCTCCGACCTGGGTATGAGAGTTGCATTATATTATGATTTAGTCTTTATTGTAATAGGTATATGGGTATCAAAAGGTTTTATTTTAGGCACATTGAAGCTGCCGCATCATCATCATCATCAGCCCATATACGTCCCCACTGCTGGGGCACGGGCCTACCCTAAACTAGGGCGACATCAGCCCTCTTTTATTGATTGTCGGATACTTTAGGAGTCTGAATCTTTGTTCTGACTCTTCTTTCATAACGTTACAATTGCTAAAGATGGAATGGAGCATTTTACGTAACCTATCTTTCAAAAGATGTAGATGTAGGAAAAGTAAGGGATTGGGTGAAGACCAGTGTCTTTTTCCCTAACCAACTACGATGATGGCTATTCCATAGCCTTGTCATCATCACTAGTCCTGCGGGGGAGCGGATGGCTCTCACTCCTAACGAAGATCAGTGTTTGCAATGTGACTAGGACAGGGGTGATTCCTCGAGTCATTCTCCTGATCTTCCTCAGTTGGCTCAGGTCCTCAGGTCCTGATGCTGCTCACCTCAGGGTCATGGAGTAGAGCGAGGAGGAGGGCGGGCTGCGCGCGGCCAGGCTGCCCCGGTACGGGTCCAGCAGTTGGCTGCGTTGTGCTTCCCTCAGGTCCTGATGCTGCTCACCTCAGGGTCATGGAGTAGAGCGAGGAGGAGGGCGGGCTGCGCGCGGCCAGGCTGCCCCGGTACGGGTCCAGCAGTTGGCTGCGTTGTGCTTCCCTCAGGTCCTGATGCTGCTCACCTCAGGGTCATGGAGTAGAGCGAGGAGGAGGGCGGGCTGCGCGCGGCCAGGCTGCCCCGGTACGGGTCCAGCAGTTGGCTGCGTTGTGCTTCCCTCAGGTCCTGATGCTGCTCACCTCAGGGTCATGGAGTAGAGCGAGGAGGAGGGCGGGCTGCGCGCGGCCAGGCTGCCCCGGTACGGGTCCAGCAGTTGGCTCGCGTTGTGCTTCTCGTCGTGCGCCATCATGCCGCGGCGGAGTTGCTCGCGCCTCTTCGCCACCATTTCCCTGGAAACCATGGAAAAACATTGTGAAAACACTCCGTTTAAATGAAATACATTTGCATGTCAAGTTGTAAATAAATTAATTATAAATTACATAAAAATTTAACAAGTAACATATATAAAATTAATTGATATCCAAGCGAGCAGCTCATCATTTCCATGGATTTTTATCATTTAAGTAGTCTTATACTTTATAATGTTTGAAATTATGAAAAGGCAATTAAATAACATTCTGTGGGATCTTATTACCTCTTGATGGTGATGATGACGTCACAAATGCGTTCGCTAGATATCACCAGCATTATTAACTTCAAGGGTTCAAGAACAAGGCCGGGCAGTTATTTTGTTGAAAATTACATATCCCGGTGTCAGGAAGTTGGCTGATCTGTCATTGGTTATGTCAGATTGTAGTCTCAATGTGACGGAACGGGGAGTGCACTCGAGTACTATAAATGTCGTAGGTAGACACATTTTTGGTTGGCTGGGCCACTCTAGTTACTTGGCTGATTTTTGTAGAGATCAGTTTGACAATTCAGTTACAAACTTACCCTTGCAACAAGATCTAGATTGCTTTTTGGACCTCACCATCAAGCTACCATGTGTGTGTGTGCGACTGCCTTGTTGGTCTATTGGTAGCAAGTGCTGCGTTAGGACCGAGAGGTCCCCGGTTCGAGTCCGGGGTCGGGCAAAATTTGTGTGAGTTTTTCTGTAATGAAATTACTCAGCCCGGAGTTAGGAAGTTGGCGGTTGAACGCCCGTGCCTCGGAAAGCACGTTAAGCCGGTGGTCCTGCGCCCGATCTCACCGAATTATGAGAGTAAGGGAATAGAGAGTGCACTTGTGTTTGCGCGTACACTTGTGCACTATAATATGTCCTGCGCGCTTGGCCGATCTCAATTGAGATCGGCCGCCATGGCTGAAATCGGTCGGACGCCTTATTATTTTTTTTTTATACCATGTGTGCCCCCTCTTACCGGAAGTCCCCCGGCTCGAGCTGGAAGTCGTTCCTTGCGTTCATGTACAGGTACCCGGAGGCGGAGTTGAGCCGCAGCGACTGCGAGCGCGCGCCCAGCTCCCGGTACTGCTTACACTTGAGCTGCTTTACAGCTGACTCACTTACCTAGATGGCTTTAGGCTAGTGTCTAGATACTGTCGATGGAGATAGAGACACTTAGTTACCTTTAGTTACTTACCCTTGAGATTCTAGGCAGGTGTCTAAACACTGTCTATATAGATTGCACGTGTGTGCACAATAGTGCGCACACACATGTGCACTATGATGTGTCGCATTTGGCTGATATTCATTCAAATCAGGCGAGTGTCTGGACACTATGTAGTTTGCACTTGTGTGCACAAAAGTGCGCACACACGTGTGCACTATAAATGCTGATCAGATCATGCATGTGTCTAGACACTAATTAGATTGCACTTGAGTGCACACTAGTGCGCACACATGAGTGCACTATAATATGTCACGAGCAGTCGGAGCACGTGTCTAGACACTATCTACATCGCCCTCCCGCCGACCCCGGCGCTCACCGGAAGTCCCCCGGCTCGAGCTGGAAGTCGTTCCTCGCGTTCATGTACAGGTACCCGGAGGCGGAGTTGAGCCGCAGCGACTGCGAGCGCGCGCCCAGCTCCCGGTACTGCTTCCACTTGAGCTGCTTTACAGCTGACTCACTTACCTAGACGGCTTTAGGCTAGTGTCTAGATACTGTCGATGGAGATAGTCACTTAGTTACCTTTAGTTACTTACCCTTGAGCTTCTAGGCAGGTGTCTAAACACTGTCTATATAGATTGCACGTGTGTGCACAATAGTGCGCACACACATGTGCACTATGATGTGTCGCATTTGGCTGATATTCATTCAAATCAGGCGAGTGTCTGGACACTATGTAGTTTGCACTTGTGTGCACAAAAGTGCGCACACACGTGTGCACTATAAATGCTGATCAGATCATGCATATGTTTAGACACTAATTAGATTGCACTTGAGTGCACACTAGTGCGCACACACATGTGCACTATAATTGTGTCCTATTTGGCTGATTTCCATTGATATCAGGCGAGTGTCTAGACACTAAGTTGTTTGCACTTGAGTGCACACTTGTGCAGTATAAATGTTGATCAGATCAGGCATGTCTCTAGACACTACGTAGATTGCTCCTGTGTGCACTATAATAAGTCGTGTGCAGTCGGAGCCTGTGTGTCTCTGTCTATAGACACTATCTACATCGCCCCCCTGCCGACCCCGGCGCTCACCGGAAGTCCCCCGGCTCGAGCTGGAAGTCGTTCCTCGCGTTCATGTACAGGTACCCGGAGGCGGAGTTGAGCCGCAGCGACTGCGAGCGCGCGCCCAGCTCCCGGTACTGCTTCCACTTGAGCTGCTTGAGCTGCGGCGGCGGCACCGGCGATAGCGGGTCGCGGTAGTTTGATGAGTTTCTGTTAACAACGGGGGAGAATAAGCTCGTTGCTTGCCATATCGTCGGCTTAGAGTGTAAACCTGCTAACTCCATATCAGGTACATTTTCAGGAGAGACGATTAGATTGTGTATTTATTTTCACACTTTCGAATGGTATAAATAACGTATTAAAGTAAAAAAATGGATTTGACAGGTTTACACTCTAAGCCGACGATATGAGAGCTCGCCAATGAGGGTTTTCGCGAATGAGAAATTCACTAGATGGCAATACGTAGGTCCAACTGCATCATGATTGGTTATTTTTGACGTGACATTGACAGACATGTCAATAGTCACCAATCATGATGCAGTTGGACCTCACGCCTACGTATTGCCATCTAGTGAATTTCTCATTCGCGAAAACCCTTATTCAAACCCTGCTACCTACCACTGTGTTTTTCAAATTTGGATTATTCGACGCTTTAACGGTAAAGGAACGGACTTACCCTAAACTAGGTCGAAAAAGCCTTAGTCAACCACGCTGGCCAAGTGCGGTTTGGTTGACTACACAACCTTAGAAAAAGCGTCGATGGTCAAATGGTTAAGGTCGTTGCTTGCCATATGAGAGCTTGCCAGTTCTAACCCCGCCACGTACCACTGTGTTTTTCAAATTTGAAATTCATATGTACGATTATTCGACGTTTTAACGCTGAAGGAAAACATCGTAAGGAAACCTGTACACCTTAGAAGAAATCATGATTAAGTCTATGATACTCACTTGCCATGGCCGAAGCAGTTGCACGAGCAGCTGCAGACGCTGGGCGCGTATTCATCGTCGATATAGAGCTGCATCAGGGATGCGTCTGCAACATACAATACACACAATGTCAACTCCATCAGCCCATATACCTCCCCACTGCTGGGGCGTGGGCCTACCCTTAACTAGGGCGATAAGGCCTTAGACTACTACACACAATGTACTACTATTTCATTATCTATGTTATACATTAATTTTGTAGCAATAAATGATTTATTGTTCATTAATTTATGTCAAAAGTAAAAAAGGTTTTCATAAATAACACAATTGAAGGTGCGTGTGTATTTATTTTAGTTTTATTTCTTCTCCCTATGCATGTTTTTTTGTTAAGATAAAATCATTAATTATATACATATTGTATCTCATGTCCACAATTGTATTTCAGTGAATGTTTATTTCTGAGTATGATTTTGTGTTTATGTTCCTTTTTTAGTGTGTGCGTGCGTGTGTGTGTGTGTTTGTATTTAATACTGCATTTTTATTGCTTTTACCATAATGGACAGAAATAGATGGTAAAACTGTATATAACTGATTAAACGAGCTGTGTGTTGTTGGGTTATGACACAAAAACGTTTTGTCTAGATTATGATCAAATTTTTAAATATTTTTTATTAATTAGTTTATAATTGTAACCTGTTGTGTATTCCTTAATAATAATAAATAAATAAACGAATAATACTGTTCGAAATATGGACCCTGTCGGGTAAAGCAATCCATTTGCTTGTTTCTACTCCGTGCTTTTTCTGTTGTGTGACTGCCTGTATGTTCGCGACTGTCTATCTTGTCGTTCGTTCTATCTCTGTGTGTGTGCGTGCGTGCGTGCGTGCGCGCGTGTGTGTGTGTGTGTGTGTGTGTGTGTGTGTGTGTGTGTGCGTGAGTGTGCGTGTGCGTGTGTGTGTGTGTGCGTGCGTGCGTGCGTGTGTGCGTGTGTGTGCGTGTGTCTGTGTGTGAGTGCGTTTGTGTGTGCGTGTGCCTGTGTGATAGTGCGTTTGTGTGTGCGTGCGTGTGCGTGTGTGTAAGTATATTCGCATCTGTCTATCCAGCCGTTCTGTCTCTGTGTGTGTGTGTAGGTACCGTTTGGAGGCCTGTGCGGGTCGGCGGGCAGGCGCGTGCCGCGCGAAACGCCCCTCAGTACGGCGCCGTCGGCTGTGATCACGTCCCCCTCCAGACGTACGGCCACTTGCTGAGCCTGGATACATGGACGGACAAACATACATTATTATATGTGTTTAAACAAACCTATAATTAATAAGCTACGAGATCAAGATATGTCCATAAAATAGTTGGAGGAATAATTTTATATCCGTTATGTCAGTAGAAAAAAAAAACATGTTTGTAAACATTTGTTAATAGTTGCAAACACTTACAACTTTTAACAGAGAAAGCCGTCGTAGCATGCTTGAATACTTACTTTATACATACTTTTTAACCGACTGAGCTATAAAGAAGTAATGTTTTACCCGTTAAACATATCTACGCGGAAGAAGTCACGGGCGGAAAGCTAGTAAGTTATACATACATACATACAATCACGCCTTTTTCCCAGAGGGGTAGGCAGAGATCACTTCCTGCCATGTGCTACGGTCCTGGCACACCACTTTCGCTTCATCCACATTCATCAACCTCTTCATGCACGCTCGTCGATTACGGGTACTTTTGATTTGACCTTAAGTTATAAGAGGTATTAATCACCTGTTCCGCTTGCTGCTGGTCCCGCTTCTCGTCTTCGGTGTTCATTGTGACGAACCGCAGCACCAGCAGGTTGAGGCAGGCGGCCACGATGGCCAGCCCGAACAGGATGAATATGAGTGCGAACATCACGTACGACGGCTTCCGGTTGAGCGCGTTGTCTCGCTGGAGGGCTACCATGTCGCCGAACCCTGGGGAAGAGGTTGGTGAGATAATATGGTGATAGGTTTAAAAAAAAATAAGGCGTCCGACCGATTTCGGCCACGGCGGATCTCAATTCAGATCAGCCAAGTTGCGGGGGAGCGGATGGCTCCCACCCCTGTAATTACTACATAATTATTTTTAATATTAATATGGTGTTACATGTTGTTAGGTTAGAAAATTACTTAAGCAAGACAGAAGGTACTTTTAGTAGGCACTGAATAAATTAATAGTATTTTAAGCTCACCTATGGTCGTACTCGTAAGCGTTATGAAACAATAGTATACGCTGTCGTAGTAGCTCCAGCCTTCGAACAGCAGTATGTAGCTATGTCCCTATTTGCTGCAGCTTTTATAATGACAATACCCATTGATATGATCAAATCGTTCTAAATGATGTCATGACAATGAACCATTTGAGCTGAGCTCAATGCACCTGATGGTAAGCGGTAGTGATATCCACATATGAGATTGACAAGCAGGCCTGCTTAGATGCCTTTGTCCAGCAATAGTAAGACATTTTAAAAAAGAAGCTCATGATCCCTGCCCACATATGATGAAAAAAAAAAAAATCTATCCACTCACCTATGGTCGTAAGCGTTATGAAACAATAGTATACGCTGTCGAAGTAGCTCCAGCCTTCGAACCGTGAAAACGCCGCCGCTCCGCCCGCTATCGTCAGGGAGGACAGCGTCGTCACCACGCATATCAGGTCCACCTCCGACGCGTTGATTTGTTCGCAGCTCATCGCCCGCTTGATCGACTTGATTATCACGCTGTAAAGGTGTTCAAGAGGCGATATAGTAGCATGCTCACGGAGAAATTGAGAGGCGACGTCGCCGCCGTACTTGTTACGCCTATATTGTTTGGACCCGTACACATAACCCGTACC
The DNA here is from genome assembly GCA_039566165.1 of Maruca vitrata. Taxonomy (NCBI): domain Eukaryota; kingdom Metazoa; phylum Arthropoda; class Insecta; order Lepidoptera; family Crambidae; genus Maruca; species Maruca vitrata. Next base: position 8,627,099 of record CM076936.1, on the reverse strand, counting down.
GGTGTCGTGTGTATGGGTACTTACAAATCCAAGGGTAACTTAAGTGACCTTAAGACTTTTTTTTCTTTATCGACTACGATGATGGCTTGGAGTAGCCTCTTCATCATCACTGGACTCACGGGGAGCCCCACAGACGTATGTTTGGGGTGAACACCTGTTTCACATAGCAAATTTGGTAAAAAAGTACCCTTTGTCATTTCCTAGTGTCTAGATTTGATAGTCCAGAAACTTGGTACACACACAGATATGTGAGATTTCGTTTGAAACGTTAGGTGGAATAATATTGGAATAGTTTCACTAACATATTGGTTTCTTTTAACTGACAACAAAAAAATAAACAAAAATTTCGAATAATTATTTTTGTTTGCATAAACCATTTATCGAGGAAGGCTTTATGACTCTACACTGAGACCAATAGGAGCAAAGAAACAATAGAACATGTGTAGAGAACTGGGGGAAACATGGATGAGATTGCTGGCACAGCTAGTATTGTACATATGAAAAATGATTTTACATAGACATACATTAGGTACTATTTAGATGTTTAGATGAGGTACTTTATTTTATAGTTTTTTTCTGCCCACCTGCTCAACCGATTCACCCTCTCTCCGATGCTCTGGAACATGATCAGGCCGAGTGGTATCCCCACGATCGCGTAGAACATCGTGAACAGCTTGCCCCCTATCGTCGCCGGCGTCGAGTGGCCGTACCCTGAGGAGAATACATTAAAAATAAGTATCTTATAGTGGGGACCGTCTTACTGGTTCACTTCAACCCTCAGGGATCTTTTGTGTTACCCCTACCTTTATACCTACTCCCTGAAGATCAACTGCATTAATACAATAATTTCCTTGGGTCTGAGGTGCCTGTATTCTTCTGGTTTCGGATAAGCCGTTCCCAGAAGTCTGAGGCTGTGTCTGACCAGTGAGTGAGAAAAATAAGTAAGTCACTATCATAGTCAGTTAGGCTTGGTGGAACAGTGGTTGGTGACCATGGCTAGAGGTTCCATGAGTTGTGGGTTTGATTCCCACTTAGGACAAATATTTGTGTGATGAGCATTGGTGTGATTATGAATTTGGTATGTATTTATAATATCTATGTATGTATATCAGTCTCTGACGCCCATAGTACAAGGTCTGCTTAGTTTGAGGTCAGATGACCATGTGTGGAAATGTCCCTGAGATTTAGAAAGAAACATGTTTATTCAGTATTTTATCTTGTACCCCTACTATAAACATTACTCCCTAAAAATCAAATGCATTAGTGCAGTTCCCAGGTTTGAGAAGTCTGTATTCCTCTGGTTATGGATAGGCTGTTCCCGGAAGACTGAGCCTGTTCAGCCAGTGAATGACATTGACAGAGGAGGTGTTTCTTGTCTACTTGTCCACAGCTCTCTATTCAAGGCTTGCGCTTGCCAATTCCTTGACAGCTGGACCAAATCGTCAGACCATCTCTTTATGGGCCTTCCCCAGCGATTCTTCCGGTACCCATTGTGTAACGATTTTGGCTGATCTGTTGTCTTTCATCCTGCACACATGCCCTGCCCACTGCCACATCAACTTCGCAGTCTTGACCCCTACATCAGCGATACCAGTCTGGGAGCGGATGGTGGTATTTCTTATTTTGTCTACTAACTTAATACCTAAGATTCTCTGCTCCATAGCCCTTTAGCAAACCTTGAGTTAGGATTTCTGACTTTCAGTGAGAGACCAAGATTGCGTTGACAGTATGTTAGGACAGGCAATATGCAAATGTGGATGAGTTTGTGTTTTAGTGACATCGGAAGGTCTCCTTTCATGTCAACCAGGCAACCATGAGCTCTTCCAGGTGTTATCTACTTGTTGGAGTATTTCTTTGTCTTGCCTGTTCTCGAAGGAAACTATCTGGCCCAAGTATATGTACTCATCCACATATTGCACTACCTGCCCATTTACTTTTTCTTAATTTTGGTGCTGTTGGTCATGACCTTAGTTTTGGACCTACTCATTATCGGTCCAACCTTGGCTTGCTGCGCTCAGTTGTTCGAGCATCAATTCTAGCTCTGCCGATGTATGCCAAATAATATGAGATGTTATTTTTTATTATTTTTGACTGTAGAGAGCTTTTAAGTGAATTTCATAAGTTTTCTTAAAAATAATTAAAATTATGATACTAGTCTCATAATTTTATTGGTGCAACAGAAACATGATAGTTTCTAATAATATTGCTTATGCCTGAAAGGGTCCATACTTGAAACATTTATCATAGTTATCATCTGTAATGTACAATATGGAAAAGCAATAAACAATCTGAGTTTGAGGTTATGTATACTTTTTATATGACTCAAAATAATAATAACTCATTCCTACCTATTCAAAATAGACACACTGTTTTAGTTTCTGAAACCTTGATATTTACCAGTATATTCACCTATACAAACAAGAGTCATAGCAACATAACAATATGAGGTTAATTCTTGACAACATTGAAGTCTAATAAGTAAAATTTCATTGCTCACCGATCGTCGTCAGTACAGTGGTCGCATAGTAGAAGGCTCCCGTGAATTTCCATTGTTGTCCGGCTTTGTGTGGTTCTGATTTCAGAACCACTGTTTCCATCACCCGGAAATCCTCTTCAGTAATATTGTACTTCCGGATTATAATTCCCTCGATCGCTGTAATACCAATTTGAAGGTTGCAATGTGGATAATATAAGTAATTTCCTATGATCTTTTAGTGGAGATGTAAAATAAGATTACAATCTGCGTAAAAAGTCAACATACGATGCGAAAACACTTTGTTTTGACTTGGTGAGTGACTATTATTTGTCACTGTCAATGTCAAAATACTAATGTCATTTTTTTAGTATTAAGTACCAACTGTGGTTAGGCAAAAGGATCTAGAACATGCAGTCTTGAGTACATTGTTCTATTGATCATACATAGTTAAGATATTTTTAAAGTGACATCATTAAAAATACATTTTTTGTATGCAGTGAAAAATATGATAACAAAAATAGAACTCCTTTGAAAGAAAATACAACCACCAAAAAATTTGCTTAAAGAAGTAGAAGTAAGCAAACAAAATTTATTTTAAATATGAACTTATTATTTCAACAACTATAAAAAAAGCATAAAAATCCATAAAAGTTGTATTACAAGAATGACAAGAACCAATAACTAAGTCTAGAGTTATAAACTACATACCTCCCAGATGTTAAAGATACAAAAAATTCCAAAAGCAACTTTCTAGAATTAGCTTTAAGTAATCTGAACATATAATTAAATCTCTAAGTATAGCTGCAGTATTTAAATTTTGTAATGGGTTTGATGGCTTTTGGTTTGACGGAGATGATAAGGGTATTTAATTTTTTTTTAATTATGGTAGTGCTAAAGAAATAGAAAATACAAACATATTATTATCTCAAACTATACAGCAAAGCCATTGGGATTTATTTAGTTTTGAAAGCCAAAGAACATTTTCCTTTTTTTAAATTAAATAACAATTGTTTTATTTTTTAACCATCAACCTTTTTTTTTGTTGATTGTTATATGGCTATGGCCTAGCTCTGTTTGCTTGTAATCCATAATCTCATCATCTAAGCTAGATTATTTAACATGACAAGACTCACCTTGTAATACTTCAAATCTGTGCCGCTCAGTAGTAGACTCTAACGCGTCAAACACAGCTGCACCCACCAGTAAGTATGTAAATGTGCACACAATTAACGATAGAGTGCGGACATTTTGCTTCTTCATCACTGCCGAATGCTACCCAAGCTCAGCACGGAGGGCCCGTGTGCAAACCCCACCTTTACTGTGTCAGTCAGTAAACATCATATTGTCTTAAGTTGATAATAATTATGCTGGTGCTAAGTCACCATTTCTACGTTATAATGATGTTCACATACATTCAAATTCACATCCCATTTTGAATTGAATAAGGTCTGACATATAAAGCTCTGTGGTCAGGTCAGCTACAAAAGATGATATGCAGTCCTGTTGCTTTAACAATTTAGAATTTTAGTGTCAACCTTAATCTGGTATTTTGATTTCCATTATAAAATCACATCTGGCAGTGGCTCTACTAGGGAAAACCATAGAAAGTATTTTTTATAAATAAAATTCTATACATAAATTGATCCCCATAAAGGAAGTCATAATCTAGACACAGGGTTTTCCCAGTAATGGGATTAATTTGGCATTTATGACTTGTGTGGATTTAAAAAATAATCCTCCCATGTTCTATGTTTCAATCAATCTTAGCTGACCTGTAAACAAAAACAATAAAATTGGTGGCTTTTTTAAAAAGTAATAAATAAAATAAGCTGGCCACACACAAATGGATTTTTTGCTCAACATTTCAAAATTCAAACAAAGAACTTACCATAATCCAAGTAATAGGTCACAGTGCCGTTAGTTTGTAGGTGTTTCGCAATCCGGCACCATGAACGGCATTTATAAATATTTAATTATCTGCAAAGCTGTATATCCTAAAAATAACATCGTGCTTTAGTCCGCATTCATACCCATAGGTCAACGCACACGGCACCGTACGTAACTGGGTCAAATGTTATGACGATTATTTTTAATGAAAACAGTCGATACAACGTAACTAATTACCTCAGTTATGACGTAGACGGTCATAATTAGAAACTAAACGCCTGTACGGGATCAAATTTAATTAATTTCCAGCATAAATTCTCTATGCGGTATTCTGTCACACCACCTAGATCATTTCTGTCCTGTCAATCACACCCACACTTAGTTCTAGCATATCGTAGAAAACGAGTTATCTCACTATCATCTTGAATAAACAACAATAAACGATTTACATATTTGCATTTGTTAAAAATAACAAAAAAAATATTTTTAGCGAACAGTTTTTCTGCACTTCCTTGACCTGGTTTGTGTTGCTAGAACTAAAATAGGGCCCTGTGACGTAAATCACGTAATATCTTGTTCCTAGATATAAAAAATAAAAGTGTCAAAATGTGTGTATTATGAGATAAGGAATCATAACAAATATAGAGAAATGTAAATTAATTTGTTTTAACAATATTATAGCGATTTGTATCCCCTTATGTAAAGGGGTGGTAACACTAGGAAAAGCTGCATTAAGTGATTGAAAAGTTCGCGAAGGTTTCACGGGGTGGCGCTATTTGCGGGAAAACAAAGAAAACCGCATAGAACCTTCGTGAAAGGGAAAAGGTTGGTGTTGGTAGAGTTTGTGTTGTAATATAGGTATTGTATTACTAAAGCATTGCATGCTTAGGACCAAGGTATATTTAAGTAATAGCACTTATATTTTATTATGATTTGATTTTATGTGAAAAACCGACAGTCACTGAGCATTATTTTTATTTGATGTAGAAGTATTCTGCCTATCCTCATGTGTTATGTAGCTTATACACTAAGTACGTTATTTACATTAACAGTATGTTATTTATCTATTTATGAAATACATGAATACTTATTACACCCAAATTACGAATAAAACACTACTTGTCGGAGTTGGGATTGAACCAACGACTTCGGGTGCAAAAGAGTCAGTTTACAGTCCAAAGTGCCTAAAGTATTATAAAGGTAAAATAAATAAGTAATATATAAATATCTGGGACATTTCACACACGGTCATCTGACCCCAAACTAAGCAGAGCTTAGTTGTACTATGGGCGTCAGCGACTGTTAAATACGTTATCACACCCAGACACGGAGCAAACACCGATGCTCATCACACAATTTTTTTTAGTCCCGATCTGACCCACGACTCTTAGAACCGCCAGTCAGGGTAACCAATGTTCCACCGAGTCAGTCAAATACTTAGATACAATACTTTATCGAACTGTTGTCCATTTTAGGTCGATTCAAGCCTGGTGCCTTGCGGGAGAGCGGATGACTCTTGCTGGAGTAGAATTACCACTATCACCGCGCTTAAGATTTCTTTCTTTCTAAGAATCGCCCTCTCCCTATACCTTTTATGTACCAGGAGTAGTCTTTCAGCCACCAGTTTCCACTACATTCTCTCAGCCCTAGTGAAGCAGCATATCATTCGATCTTCTCTTCTTATCGTATGGTTGATGAACAACCTGGTGTCAGAGTTTTTAAGCCGCCCGTAGGCCTCTGACATGGCTTCACACACCGTTGAAAAATTTCTCAGGTATGCTGGTTTTCTCACGATGTTTTCCTTCACCGTTAAAGCCTCGATTGATGGTACACATGAATTTCAAATTTGAAAAACACATTGGTAACTGGCGGGGTTTGAACTGGCGACCTTTCGCATGGCAAGCAACGACCTTAACCACTCGGCCATCGACGCTTTTTCATATCATTCGATAATACTTGCTTTGTCAATTTCAGCTACTGAAGAAGTTAAGTTTTGTTTTTATAAAAGTCTAACACGAGGACCTCACTTACTCTGAAGGTCTACTTAAATACCGTTTCACGCCCCGCCTGAAGAGCCCGGGATCATAGGAAGGACGGAAAACATGAGCTGGAAGGGCTTAAAATAAGCACTGTTAGAATATTTACTAGTAAAAAGGGGATCACAAGAGGGAGAGAAAACATGAGCTGGCCTTCCAGCTCATGTTTTCTCTCCCTCATGCATCAGGCATGGAAAGCCCTTGCTTTCCATGCCTTAATGGCACGTGGTAGAAAAGAGGAACGAAACCTCTTGTTATATAAAAGCTTGTAATTAATGGGGGGATTCATTACAAGCTTTTATTTCTAATTACTGGTAGACCAGTAAAGAGTCTCCCCCATCGTCTCTCAATGTTCAACCCTGGTGGAAAGCAGCATTCCTCCAGGGCCGGTATCGGGGGCTCTAAGCAGGGCGCACGCGCGAGGCGAAAGCGCAGGGCACTTTCACGGGCTGGTGTTGCTAGCGGTGTGACAGGGGAAGGTTTTGGTGTGACAAGTACCCGTAAATATATTAGAAGATAATATTACGTTATTTTTGTACCTTATGTTGTAGTGCCTGAAAAGTGCACTTGAGTAGTTAAGCTCATGTTACTAAATAATAAACCAGTATAGATAATACTGGTTTAATTTTTTAATCTGGTTTTGGAATGTTATATTGCAGAAGGTGGTGATTAAGTAAAAGGGTATTATGTCATTGTGTATTTTTTTGGCACATAAAATTACATACTAAATTAAGTTTTTAAATAGACAGTATAAGAAGTACAACTTACGTAATTTATGTAGAGTCGAAATGTATGTACGTACATAGACTTTTAGGGTGGATGTCCCTTACAAATTTGTGTTGTTAAGTACTTCATCATGGCCTTATCACCATCCCATAGTTTTCATCGCACCCTTCACCGTCGAACTAACATTATGAACTCTACTGGTGGTAATAACAGCTCCAACTACATCCAACATGCGCAGTGTCATAAAATTGAGATGCAAAGCGGCTGCAAGAGTCCGCCAATGCAGTGGGGAGTGGGGGGAGGGGGGAGGGGGCTGCACTAGACCTTTCTCTCAAGTTCTGGGTCACGACGTTTTACGTAAGCGTGTTTACGTCTGCGTCTTGCGGTTGTTTTTTTTTCTCTATGCCAATTGATTCGGATGGATCACGATGATGGATGATGATGGCAGATGGTGTTTTGTTCTTGTTGTCACGCTCGTTTTCCCGCTTTTTGTTCGCGTGTGAATCGTTTGCGATAAGACGTGTTAGGCCTCTAGCTAGGGTCTATGATTTATGGGAATCACGTATCCAATGTTTGTAATTCTGTATGGGAAAATTGGGAGTTTCTGTCTAATAAAACTAGTTAATCGGTGTGTTTGTTGGTGTACGTAAAATTTATCTATACCTACTAATATTATAAAGAGGAAAGATTTGTATTTTTGTATTTTTGTATGTTTGTTATGAATAAACTCAAAAACTACTGGACCGATTGCAATAATTTTTTCACTATTAGAAAGCTGCATTATTCAGAAGTAACATAGGCTATATTATATCTTTTTAAAAATTAGGGATCCTTACTAAAACTCCAATAATGTAACCCAAGGTGTAAAAAAATGACCTGAAAAATTACTTACGTCGCGTGCGCTGCGAAAACTATTGATGATAGAATAAAATCATTTACTACGACTTTGCAGAACTCTCCATTATCTACAAAAAGTGTCGCGACAGCATATGTCTAAATATTATAGTTATGTCACAGTAAGCGGTTTTTTATTCTAAAAAATTAATTTATATGTCGCCGCTTGAAAAGGATCTTTATTTGTACCTTGGTATTAATCCTTATCAAAATATTTTATTAATTTCTTTATATTCAAGACGGCTTCAGTACCTTTAAATAACTTTTTGAATTATTCAATTCGGACATTTCTTTCGGAAGATATCACGAATTTAAAAATGCAAGTATTAGAAAAAAGTCGCGTGGTTGCCACTTTGATTTTAACTTGAAGGAATTTTGAATTCGCTTCAAATTCGTTTCGTAGGTAAATAAGTACCTGATAATAAATATTATATTTTAATGTAATATTTATATAGATATAGAGGTATACCGAAGCGAAGCGAGGGCGGGTCGCTAGTTTATTATAATATTACTAACCTATATCTTAGAAGGACATACAGTGCTAAGATATTACATAATGAATAATTACAGTGAAATATGAATATTTTAAAGCTTCTAGTCTGTCTATCGTATTTTAGATGATATACATATTTACTTAGGTACTATAATAGGTTCATTATATTATGTACTTACTTTGTTTCAATAAGTCTGTTTTTGTAACATTAATATTTTAATGTATTTCATTATTATTAGTTTCATACTATTTCGATTATTATTTTTCTCTGTATCTTTTATTGTAATGTGTGGATCTCAGTTATCTGTTAATAAAGTTTATTATATTATATTATATATATTTCATTTTCATGTATCTCCGTTTAAAGTTGAGTTTTCGTAAAAACAATCTTGTTTAGCTATCCCCTGACTCTATAGTTTCTCTATAGAAACCCTACACATTTCGTACATTCTCTCTGTCTAGAGATATTTGAGTGAAATGCAGCAAGTAGGCCGCAATGTTTTGGACGGATGCATTTCCAACGCTAACCGAGAATACGCGGGATCGTATCGGAGTACTTAGGTACTGCGGTCAGCCCAGATTTTCGCCGTTTCACTTTGTGAAAGGGCGGCACTAGAACGTTCTACGACTAAAGGTACTAGGGCTAGCGGCTAGCTCAGTGAACGTCGGTCATTTGGCGAAGGTAGCTGGATGCTCATCACTGAATGGCACCTATTTTGGGCAGTATAATAGGCAGGTTGATGAAAAGGCTACTCAAAATAAAACCGATTAAATTAAAATTTTAAAAAGACCCGGTGCAAAAGCAATGAAATAACAAAAAACCCTTGAAAAGTAAAAAAAAAACTTTTATTTACGACCTACCCTACCGCTTATAGCGGGCTGGATACTTATTTAGCGACTCAAGCATAATATACCTGCATAGTAACAAAATCTTTATATGCCTCAGGTGAATAGGTTAGGTTAGGTACCTAAAAGTTATTTAAAGCAACCAAACCACACCAAAACATGTATAACGTTTAAAAAATTGAGCTTTAAAAAAACATGACATTGTTTTTTTTAAAATCTTGCATCGCTAATCATCTCAAAATGGACTACACCTATTTTGAAGGCCATATTTTGTACCTAATATTTCAAATAAGTAGATGGATCATTTGTCTGCATTGTGCCAGAAAAGTCGAGGAGGATCGATTGACTAATGTATCCGATTTAATCGAATCAAAACGATTATTAAGAACATCATTAAACCGTTCAATGATGTTAATCGACATGTTTAATCGAGGTCTGACGCGAGACAACTGAGGGCCTACCATGAGTTGGCTATCGTAAACTTACGTACGTTAAAAACCTATCGAGTTGTTTTTTTCATATGGCCGATTGTAGTTCTTCGCGTAACCACCAGCCGGCGCTGTACATGTTTTTCATAGACATATTTACGTAGGCGATATCGAGCGCGTAACTTTTAAACTCATGGTAGCCCCACTGTGTGCCCATTTCACTCACGGCTACCTTTCTTTGGGTACATGTGTGTATATGTGGTGACATAGTACGTACTACATATAACGTGTGTGTGTGTTTTTGAATTTGTGTCGTTGGTCTTTGACTTCGGGCCCATATGTCACAGTATTTATTAAATATCTGTTTTGGGTACATGAAGAGTAGGTGAACAATAATTTCCTATAAGTTTACAATCAAATATATAGCCCTAGTTTAGGGTAGGCCCGTGCCCCAGCAGTGGGGATGTATATAGGCTGATAATAAGATACAATGAAATTCAATTATCTGTCTATACCTACATATTTGAAGCTGGAGTGGAAATTGCTCCACTGACTAAATAAAATATGTGTAGACACTTGCACCTTTTATAGATGGCGTTTCCCTTCTATTGATTGTGCCTACTCAATATACATTTTCAATATTGTTCAGTTTTACGTTTTTATCTCGCAATTTTTCCTTGAGTACTTTCTCTTTGAGTGCACTTTTTAATAATTTGCTTAGGGCGCCATATTCACTTTTCTATAAAGTATAGTAACAAGAATGACGCGCTTTTTGCGAAGTTTAGGTATTTATATTCTAACTTCCCGCCCTACAATACCTACGATGAAACAAGGTCCATTGTCCATCAATAAAAAAAAATTTACAACTAATAAATTAATACAACACGCTCGCCGATTTGTCGCGTTTACATAAAAACACTGGCCGTTCCGTAAAAAAACAATCATTTCCTATATAATGCAGGAAATTTTCCGGTCTTGTAATGTTACAGAGAACACTTCCCGCGTAACTGGCATTGGCATTGCGTGCGTATACGCAACACGCACACATAGACACGTAGAATATTGCAACACAATACGGACATGGCCGCACACAGATGACCGGGCATAGACAACGCACACGACGGAAAAGTGGCGGGAAAGTGTGACGTCCCACTCTGTTTGTAGAGAGGTTATGTGTGTTAGCTGTTTTTTTTTCACTGAAAATAAATAGTAGCATCTTGTTTTTGCGGTAAGGCACACGTCTTTGACAAGTGTTTAGGACTGGTTGGTTGCAATTTCTCGCATTTAGATTATGCATCCTTTATTGTAAAAAAATAAAGAATGTAAATACCTATACATTAAGCATCGTAAGATGATTTTCCTAAGAAAAAATTAAATGGAAACCAGTAAATTTGAGAAATATTATTGTATAGTTTGTAGAATATATGAAAATTGGGGTAAGCGATGAAATTTTGTGAACTAGTCGTAAAGTCTGTTGCCAATGATAATATTTTTATCGTATTGAATTGCGTTTTTTGACATATCAAAGCGTTTTAATGAGCTGAACATCTTTAGGATTTTATTACCCCTAACTACATGCTACCTACAACTATACATATTATTACATTTCATTTTAATGTGATTCTGCTTTATCATTTAGTATGTTCTATACAATATAGCTAGTGAAGCTCAGTTCTCTCTCCATCGGATGGCTAGAACCTCCATTCATAAGATAATTAAGCGTCACTACAATAGATCATCCAGTAACTTAAACGACACAACGTAAGCATGCATAGATACTCTTCGAAAAACATAACCCTCTTTCTGACAATGGCAGGTAAAACAGAAGGAGTGTACCAACTTGACTTTGACTCCGGAGCTAAATAGGCTAAGTTCTAGGCTAGGCTCAGCGCAGTGAAAGCTGCAACACGGTCGGTGCATTGCATGCAAGTAGTACGCTGCAGTAGTCTTGATACTTGCTATACAATTTGTTAAACGTGAAACTAAGATCCATTATTTTATAGAGTCGCCTCATTAGTGCTTTGCAAGTCAGAAAGAGGCCACTACAACGTCAAGTCAAAGACAAAAATTTTAACTTTGACTTTGACTTTGTGGGGAAATGGGAGAAGAATTTTTAACTCAACATTTTTATATTTATATAGGCACTCACTTATAAATATAATACTTTACTGTTTACTCACGTAATAGATTAGTGATTCTGCCACAAAATGTCTTAATTTGGCAGGAATTTATGTTTAAGATCTTCCCTAGGATCTCAAAAATCAAGGAGCTTCGCTAAAAATTCAAAACGTGACTGTTTAGTTACTGGTATTCCGTTCAAACCATAAAAAGGTTGTCTATGATAGGTACTAAAAATGTTTAAATGGTTTAAACATGGATTCCATCAAATGAACAAACCGTGAACAATTGAATTTGCAACTCAATTATTTTGGAGACCTGCAGGAGTAGGTACTACGGGTATGTCTTGAAAGTCTATTCCAGGCGTAATAGTTTAGTCTACGCTGAATTTCAGTTTAGATGAGTCACCAAACGAACGACCTGAAAAATTGCACTTCGATCAAGTGTCAAGACCCTTCTGGAGCCATAGACACACGATCCGCGAGATCTAAGAGCAGAGAAAGTGCCGCTTGTGGGCGCTTTACCGTTAAGCTTGTCTTTACCGCCGCCATGATGGATTTGCACGGTTTATGACGTCATAAAATTGGACCCTTCTGTTCGGTACCCTTGGTTTTCACTTTATAATGAGAGCGGGCAGTAACAATCTTATACTTCTAAATATTAGATTAATTTTAATAATTTCGACGGTTAAAATGTGCTAAAGCTAAAAATACCTAATGGTCAGTGTTAGTTGAATGAACTCTATGGTTACAGTATTTTTTTTTACTTTAATATGTGGAAGAAAAAATAATACGTACATAATTATGCAACTAAGTGTTAGTATTGTAATAAGAAAAAAAAAGAGGACAGCAATAAAAAAATCTCTATGAAATATTATGTTTATAAAAATGTAAATATTTTTTTCTGCCCTATCATCATCATTGTATATGCAATAGAGCATAAAAGTAAGATGATCTACAATGATGTTGATGCTACGGAAATCAATTTATTTAGACATGTTAAAACTACGTAAAGCACCGTTCGAGATTTTTCTAGTTTACAACAGCAGGTTCGGAAATGTTACGACAAGAATACTGTAAAAAAGAAAGTTGTAGATGCCGGTCGAAGCCGGCTGGTTATGTGGGCAACGCAAATAATACGTCAAATTATCATTTCTGTACCTTACTGAATTGATGTAACGTTTTGTCATCGCTTTTCATAACAACGGCCTATCGAAATTCAATTTAAGTTTTAAATTTTATTAAATTAAACTGTTTGGTTTATTTAAATCATACTGGCAGTAAATTATGGTAATAATGAGTACCAATTACCATTAAAAAGCTAACGGTAACTATTTATTTGACAGCAATGCAATAGAACTGGTTCACAACAGAACAATAAATGCAAAAAGAACAATGGCAACTGGCAGCCCGATAAAAGTAGAAAAAAAAGCGTTGTTCCAAATTCAAATAATTTCCCACACGTAACGTTACGCGGGCGGACATCGAGCGCAGGCCGTTATACGCGCGGCAGTGACCTACATTGAGTCGACAACATTTTTGCCGCCATTAAGCGCACTTTCATGCGACTAACCTTATTGCGGGTATCTCTAAGAATCGTATCCATCGCTTGTTTTCATTGAACTTTCTTTACTGGACTCAAACCAAACCTTCAATGTATACCATTTAACATGTTTATTTCAAGTAATGCAACAGGTTTTGTAGTAAAGGTAATATGGCTGGTGTAAGTTTGCCCGCTTTCTGATTTTGAGTCGAGAAATTATCATGGACCTGAATCACGCCTACTTATCGGCTGTTACGTCGGATGCAACAATTATTTATTATGTAGTTTTATTTGCGCTATTGACTTTGTTACATAAATGGACCGTGAAATTGACACTGAATTGAATTAAATTGAATTAGAGCTTTAGAAAATCTCATTCGTTTTCTACTCGTTTCGTAGAGTGGGTGTTTATTTTATAGCCTTTTTATGGCCTCCTAATTAGATGTGAACGTATGAAATTAATGATTATTTATTGTGTCTGTTACTTCTTGTCGACTTTCCAAATGCATTTGACACGATTTTATACTTAAGTAGGTACTGTCATAAGAATATACCACATGCATATGTGATACAGTTTATGTGATTCGGTAAAAGGTAAAATTTCTGCTATAATAAATATCTTTTTATGAGCAATTGTAGATATTATTTCACTTTACTGTGCAGTATTACGAGGATATTAATCAAACTTTTCCAAAAAGAGTGTCTTACAATGTTTTTATTTAAGATTTGCGCAATAATAGATTATATTTTTATTTTAAGAGACTTGTATTAATTACACAACCGTATCTCTTGGGAACTAAAACCGTGTCATAATGACCTATTTCCACATGTACGTACATGGTACGAGTACATACTTAATCTTTACCTATGGTATTGTCTACAGAGGTTGATTCAGTTTAATTAAAAACATAATGATGTCCAGGCCTGATTCCTTTGCCTGTACAAAAGAGTACAAAAAAAGTACGTAAAGGTACATTATGTCCCTAAAACACTGGTCGTTTACAGTTACATTCATAGCAATCCAGCGTAATACAAACATTACTCATCAGAAATCAGGGTCGTTGTAATACATTACGCATGGTGTATGATCGGGTATAATGGGCGTGTGTTAACAAAGAGACAGATATGACATCAATAAAGATCCGGTAATATACAGCTAACAGCCGATTTGATGTTGTGCCCAAATGCGAACGGTGGTGTTTTGTTAACTGTTAACAGGGCTGTCTCAGGGCTATGTCGATTCTGGTAAAAATACAATCAAAAATGTAGAAAAAATTGGCGTAGGCCAGCGAGCGTAGGTAGATATGTCTGAGGATCAAAGTCAAAGTCAAAGTCAAAATTTCTTTATTTATATAGGCATTCACATGCACTTATAAATCGTCATAAATAAATAATTAAAAGATAAGTGATTCTACCACCGGTTCGGAAAGCTGGTTCTACCGAGAAGACACCGGCAAGAAACTCGATAAAACATACATACATAATCCTTACAGGCTAACCTAATACAATTATGTAGTTTTTGATGCTATATCAATAGCCAATCTTACGACCTCACTACACCTACTTATACCTCGTATATAAGTCTGTAGTGTATATGTATAAATCTGTGTGCAGTGCACTAGATGCCACAAGCAGAGAGTTGCTTATTTTGGTTATCAGATATCCCATAATTGCAAGAACCTGATATGGAATTTAACTGAAAAAAATGGTTTAAAAATTTAGGTGAGAGCCACCCGCTCCCTAAAAAACTCGTCTATTGCGATGTGATTATATCGTAGAGGTCGTGAGGTCTATACACCGTGAAATTTTAGTGGTTGTTTTCCCGCAGTAAAATGATTCAATCTTAGTAGTACAAAAGATGTGTGCAGTTCTTTTTTGTTAAAATCAATAAATGCCGGTTTTACGAAAGGTTTAACCTTAACTCGAAATTACGTTTGAACCGCTTTATGACTTAGGGTGTAGAGCTTCTTTAGCTTTAAGCATCGATTTCATGCGGCAAGCAGTACCTGATTACGTCACATCTTATAAAAGAACGATTCCTTCTCTTGTTTTCGAGATAGAAAATTATTATTTTTAAAATTTAAAAAAAAAATGTCGAATCATGCAAATTATTCCTCGAAAAAAAAAAAAATCTTTTTTCAAAATTTCAGAATAATTATTTTCCTACTCGAAAACGAGAGAAGCTATCGTTGTTTTTGAAGATGTGACGTATTCAGGTACTGCTTGCCGCATAAAATCGATGCTTAAAGTTAAAGAAGCTCTAGACCCTAAGTCATAAAGCGGTTGGAACGTGCTTTCGAGTTATGGTTAATAAACCTTTCGTAAAACTGGCATTGATTGATTTTACCAAAAAAGAACTGCACACATCTTTTGTACTAATAAGATAGAATCATTTTAATGCGGGAAAACAACCACTAAAATTTCACGGTGTATATGAGGAAGACAGGTATGCTATGTTGAATTTCTTAAAAATTTTATTTAAATGACTCTACACTTGAGTTTTAATATTTTCCATGCAAATCACCGTACTTTCTCAGTCTGCCAACCCTGCTATCACCTCGATCCGCCAAAATACAGTTAGTTGAGCATAAGCGCTCGTGACTCAACATAGTATACAACATAGTATGGTAATAACGAGTGCGCAGGCGCAGAACAAAGGGGCAGCAAGTAGGGGTCGCCCACAACAAACAAACATTTGATGCGTTTATGAGATAGTATGCAACTTATTGTAACAGCAGTAACTTTTGAAAAGACTGCTTGATAGGCATTGAAGTGCAGAAACTTTGGCGAAGACTTATGTATACTTATATATTTATTTATAACAAGGTACACCAACAGAACGTATACAAAACATTAAATTATAATATCTAATTGTACTAGTCTAGTATATGCACCTGTGACTTTGCTTCTTGTATGTTATCTTTATTTTATCTTTTGCGTTACCCCTACCTCCATACACCCACTCCCTAAAGATCAAATGCATTTTTAAATTAATGTCTTTTGGTCTGAGGTGCCTGTATTCTTCTGGTTTCGGATCAGCCGAGCCTGTGTCTGGCCAGTGAGTGATCTTCCTTGCTGGTTTAACATTCAATAAATTTTTGATGATGTATACTGAGGTGGAGTTAGTTTGCTCCTATATATTGAGCTGCATTAACGTTTGCAAAGACTTTGCTCATATTTAATGAAGTGCAGTAACATTTGCAAAGTATAAACATTAGACCCTAAGATACGGTAGAAATATATACCGATAAACATTGTAACGGTAGAAATACAATAAAATAGGACTCTTTATATCTTCATGTTCTTTCTTGCCTTGCTTGTTCTTTACTATTTTTTTCCTACAAAATAGCAAAGAAGATGAAATAACATTATATCCAGTAGGATATGTCATTTCTTCGTCTATCTTTGACTCGCTATGAGTTTTTGTCCATGCATGCTTAGTTGAAGTAGTCATGCACTATTAAATTTTTTAATCATTGTTGTCAAAATCAATCCTGGTACTCCAACAATAGTATTCCTTCCCTCAGTTTCGATTGCCTCAAATGCATTCAATTTCAAAAGTGCTTTTTCGCATTAACATTACCGACCTTCGGCATTACTCATCTTTATGCTTGTTGACGCATACAAGACCACTTGACCCCGTATTTTTCCTTGCAAACAGTAACTGTGAACTTGACCGGCGCGCGCGAACGCTACTTTCTTCGTGATAAGTGTGACGCGACCTCGAAACGCGCTCCAGTTTCAAGATGGCGGACGCCCGCTGACAGATGTCAAGACATATCCTCCACGGATGTTGTAACCTTCTTACCGTGTAAGTGGCGGAAAAAAGGTTAACTGTAAACGTTAGTACGTTTCCCACAGCCTTCCTTCAGAATGGCTTAGCAGGGCTTCCCATTAGGCAGTTCTTACATTCTTTTGTGTGTACGAAGATCCAATTTACTGTTATAATACAGATTTGCTACTATAGCAACATTGGGTTGAAAAAGTTGGAGTCTGGCATAACTACACTGTTCCCCGTCAGTTTGGTAACGATAGGGAATTCCCCCAAATAAAAAAAATGGTTTGATAAAACTATAGGATTACTTCGGAACCAATGTCTAGCCATGCAAGTATAATTTCTGTAAAAAGTCGAATATTTAAGAGGTGAACCAGCGTTTGGCAATGAACTTGTAACAGTTTTGTCCGAAGCAAAGAGAAAGACGAATTTCCTTACTAGTTCAGTGTTGTCAGAGGTTAGAGAAATTGTAACCAGAATAATTTGTCGTTAGTATAAACACTGTCGATAATCGTGTGCGCTGTAAAAAGTGATATAGCTTAATCGTTTTTCATCAATTAATTTTCTTTTTCGACTTTTTCATTTCAATTTTTTTTTCTCCTGACTGACTACAATGATGGCTTGCAGCATTCCCCTGCAAGTTTGGTAGTCATCATTACCGAACTTGCAGGGGAGTGGATGACTCTCATCCCGGAATCGGAAAAAACATCCTAACTTTTCTCTAATACCCATACATTTTGATACTAGTAATAAAAGAAAGTAATACCTAATGTACAAAAATAATCTTGTTCAGAGTGACTGCACAGAAACAGGTACCAATGTACTATGGTTTGCCTTTGAAAACACTAATTCTACCTGCAATATGAAACAAGAGAATCTATAAAAACAATTTCTTCCTATTAGTATAATCAACTCTATCGTGGAGTATTCGGCTTAAAAAACTTAATTTCAATCTAAAGCTATTATTCCTCTGATCGTTGGTAAAATTAATAAATTGGTCACACAACTCACCGTTGTTATTGTCGATTTAGTGCGAAGAAAGTCGGCGCGCGCGCACCGGCGGCCATGTTGCCGTTGCCATGGCGAAGCGCGCCAAATCCTACGTAACAAGGTTAGGATGTTATCCAATCGTGTGTAACGGTACTGCCTTCACAATTAGGTGATGCGTATAAAATTGCTGTGAACTTTTGACATTTGGGTCAGTGGTTTAAGTTATTATTTTTGTATAGAGCGCCATTAGACACTTTAAAACGTTATGTTAATAGAATGGATTATTTTGGTCTGCGAAGAAAGTTTTTCGGACTTTAATGAGCTTGTACTGTAGAGGCAGAATAGGTATCTATTTATTTATGTAATGGTGGCGAAAATGGTAATTGGAAAACATAATTTTAGCAGGCCTTCAGGGTGAGTGCGACTGGCGCAATATGATCTATTGCGCCTGTCGACCTCATATTTGGATCTCACTACCGCTTACCATCAGGTGGAGTGAGGTCATCTTGTTTGCCTATTATAAAAAAAAAGTCCTACATAGAGTGTATTTATTTTTATGTGGGTATGTTTTGTTAATGCGTATCGTAATTGTTTTAAGGAGGATTATGGTTTGTTTGGTCTTAGGGGCTTGGACCAAAGGGTTCCTGATACATTTGGATGTGGACAGGAATAAGCTATTCCCGTTCTATTTGGCTCAATACCAACTTGGCTAGTCTTATATTCCAGAAGCATTAAACAATTTTTTTTTTCATATTAAGGGTACCTACTGCATCAATTCATACAATTCGAAACATTACCAAATCCCAATAAAACCCACGTTAGCCCAACTATTCCATTGCGTGCGAGAAAAATAAAAAAATAAAAAGTATAACACCATCTGCAACAGTGCGGGGCACCGGATGTCCCAGTTCGGGCGTCCCGTTAGCGGGAGAAAGTGCCCAGCGCTGCACCGCCTATGCAAATTATGCAATTATGTTTCCGAGCGCGGTTGGCAGGGGGCGCCACTGGGACAAGTTTCCCGCCGCCGCGGCCATTTTCTCTTTGACATAATTGTGTCTGTTTGTTATGTTGATGTATGGTTGCGCAATGCTGTTTGATCGGTTAAGCGTTTGTGAAAAGTATTTGAACTTGTTCATTATGGTTTTAGTCAATGGTTTTACGTGTTGTAGTAAATACAGTAATATGGTAATATTTATTTTATTTTACAATGACCGGAATTAGTTTTCTTGATGATGCCTACCAGTTTGGTTTTATTAGCTTTTTAACATACAAGGAATGTCAATATCAACCTTTTCAATATTTTCGAATAAAATCATGCTGAACTCATAACAAAATTAAAGCTAAGGTTTTTTTTAATTTTCTTTGATTTCCTAATGATCTTTTGAAAAATTAAGAGTACAATTGTAAAGTAGACACAACAATAACAATAAGTAAACGTATCTAGTGAAGTTAGAAAATTTCGTTTAAGTTCATTGTTTCATTAAAATAAGTAAATCACACGTTCACATCTATCCTAAATATTCTGTTTGATGAAAATATACCTTGATATAACATGTATGAGATATTGATAGAAGTTTTTTTACTACTATACGCGTACATAAATTATTTATTGATGAAGACCATTGACCCCGACACCTCCTGCATATTTCAACGTCCTTACGACTCTGTTTTCCTCGTCTCTGTTCACTTTCTAGTGTCATCGTTATGGTTTTCCGTCGGCACATGCCTAATCCCTAATAAATTATATTTTACATATCAAACGCATCGCTTACTTTGACCAAATATTTGTTTTGATAAATGTAGTATGCTGATTCTGATTAAAATTTTTAAACCTAGTCACGTATAAATACGAAAATGTTTTATGATAAATAACAACACCTATACAGTTGGAATTTTATATATTTAAGTTTTTATTTACATAATTTGTTTGTAATACCTTGGTCATAATACACAAATACCCAATATGTACATTTGTTCATCATCATTTATTATTTAAATCATCATAAAGCCTACGTGTAGCACATAGGTAGGATTGTTATTAGGGATGTGTTAATATTTATTCGACAACATTATTGTAGCGTTGCTGCAACGCCCTAATAATTAAAAGGTGCTCAGAAATCAAAGCAAAATACTATAAATTTAAATCAATTGCAACCGTATAATGTAAACGTTAGCAATTGACCAACGATCATCATTATAATAACACTTCACCAAAACAAGGTAACCGCAGCGCAAAAAGGAGAACGCCTATTACAATTACATCATTTCTCCTCGGCTTGTACAGTTATGCGACTCCGATACCAAGAAACAGAACACAGCTTTCGAAGAGCGTCTAACAAGAATGATCTAACGTGACAAAGCGAAAAAATGATGCCACCCGCCACTGGTGTAATGGCGGCCACAAAAAAACTAACGGAATAAAATACCTAACCGCCAAGCGGAGAAAGGCTTTCGATTGTCCCACATTTCACTGCACGCGAATCGTCCGCCACAGCACTGCGTTCCATTTTCGAACCTGACGCCGGACGCGTAGCTGTCAAAGTTGTTTGGCGCGCATTTTGACGTATGCACCGGTTCGAATTTCGAATGGCTTACGCGAAATAGCATAATAGAGACGTCTCATTCTAACCCTTGTATTGCATGTATTGTCTTGCTCACCACGCGACATCGAAAAAGAAAGCATACTTTTTTACCGGCGTCCATTTTACTCAAGAGTATGTCAAAGAAAGCTGAAATGCATGTGTGTAATATTAGAAACGTCGTCTTATACAGCGTTGCATCGCATTAGAGTGCGTTGCATAAGAACATTGCATTTCCCCGCAACAGAAGAAAAGTGCACATAGTTACTATTACAATTTCACCAGTTGATTAATTGGTCACTGTCTGTTGGGCCGGTTTGACCATTTATCATCTATTTGGCTTAACCAGAGCCATTTATTAAAATATGTTGATTTATGTGCTCTCGTTGACTTGATTACGGTATTTTAAAATGTATTATGGCGGATTAACACACTGATAGCTACCTAACACTGATTTTGCATACGTAGAATTGAATAAATTATAAGGAGTTAGGATTTGAATGCCAAATGAATATTATTCTACTAAATATGCAAATAAACACTGTGTTTTCGGAAATTAAAATAACGCACAGTTAACATAACTATAATATATTAAAATTATGATCGAACTGTTAAGTCAATAAAATTAATTAACAAAAATTTCTATGGCTATAAGCGGGACTTCTTAAAATGTTTAGTTTATAAAAATACAACGATATATTACAAATACATATCACCAATTGGTTAAAAACTTAAGGGTAAAAATCTGTCATAGTAATTTTAATTCTATTCAATTATTTTAATTCAATTTTTTTAAACATGAAGGAGAGCCAAGATTTTTGTTCATTAATTACTTCTAGTACTATCTTATTTATGTGCTTATAATCCTAAAAATCAAAGATTATGGTTTATCATCCTTTTCACACCTTAATTTAACGTAATTGGATTTTTTTTGAAATGGTTTTTGTTAGTAACTGTACATTGTGGATTTAACAAACATTTCATCTTTGATTCTTTCGCAGATCTGGCGAAAACCACTAAACTTAGTTTGCCTCAGTGATTCAACTCAGATAAAGTTTGTTTTCAATTATTTCAAGCTATAAATTGGATACGAAACTTATTTCCTTCAATTACTTATTAAATCAATTTTAATATATTTGTAAATCCACTGTTGATTCTGATATCTGTAACAAAAGTGCTTAATCTACATACCACGGGATAATATCAATGTAAGTATGTGGTGCAAAAAAAAAACCCAAACTATCAACGCCAAAAAGTTTACATCCCACAATGACTAAACTGTTTACTCAATTTGAATTTTGACCGTTAATCCAAAATGGCCGCCGTCAATTAACGAAAGTGTCACGGCAGACGTAACGCGAGTAACTCTGACCCGGTTGGGTATCGCCGGACTTTCTCCACTGACCCACATATACTGGTGCACGGCCCATGCGCACGCGCATAGATCTGGTGTTAAGTAAACTGAGATTAGGTGTGTGATAGTAATATGTAAACTGAGATTGGATGATACCCCGGATTGAAAAGCGGGGGATCATTGGCGTACGTTTTCGATCGTCGTCTGTCATCTTATCGTCTCAGGTGGCAAAATCATACAATACTTATGTCTTTTTTAATAAAAAAAATATGTATTGATATCTCACAATTTTTTTTGATTTCGTGAAAAAGTTTAAGCACTATTCTTAAGTTAAAATGCACGTAAGCGAAGCAGCCCTTACCTGACCTGATTTGCTCATATTGTTTGCTTATTTCTTAATATAACTATTTCATGTCTGGCTATGCTCACCATGAATAAATTATATCGAACTTTGATCTGGTTCAAAGCAAATTACTTATTTTACGGATATTAGAAACGACAGTGGCACGAATATTACAGATCTACTTAAACGGAACGACACAAAATAAAATAGACCTAAGTTCATATTCTTCGTAGTAAGACGTAGCTTAGATACCTACACGAAGATTTTGGCGCAAAGCATATATAATAAAAATTAATTGCTATGATTTATACCACGTAGTCCATTCGTCCAAGTAATTGGCACATGTAGTAATCATCTTTGTGTATGCCCAGAAAAAAAAAAGAAATGCGTCTTTCCCGCCAAATTCGGAAACCATCATCACGGTCGATAAAGCAGGCTTCGTCAGTTAATCAGAGATAAAGGTTCATAAATCATTTGTAATCGTCATTTGACGGGTGCAAGCGATAATAGCTCTTGTGACGTGTTAATTAGAGTCTGTCGTTCAATGTTTGTGATTACTAAATTAAGAACCGGCCGGTTGAATACGAATGAGTTTCATAGGATTTGGTCCAGTGAAAAAGAAGATATGCGCTGAAGAAACTGAAGATGTGGTAGAGATCTAAGGCAGAACCAAGGACATAACATACTGCACGTTAAGTATTTATTTTGGGCCATCAACGTCCTAACTCTGGCCCGTGTAGTTGGCAGTTGTATTTTTAGCAGAAATAATTTTAAAAGCAAGTTTTAAAATACCTGCCTATTAAAAATTTTAAACTAAGAAAGTAAATACGAGTACTTAAATCTCGCGACAAGCTTTTAAAACATATAAATTGTGTCAAATATGTTGAATTTGAAATGTTATAAGTTGACAGTAAAGTTATAGTGTAAAAGTTTATTTTTTTCTTTTTAGCGCATTTAAATAAAAGCTTGTTTTTAAAGATTTTTTTACCTTAATTTATTTTATACTTTTTAGTTTTCACCTTGTAAGTTCCACCCTGGTTACCATCTAGCTCCAAAGTACTCATCTAGGCGAATCAAACGAGCCCAAACTCGATGGGGTTGTGTCGTTTAAGTACTGAGTTCCTTTGGCTGTCTTCCGGCTCCATCATCAGACCCTGGTTACCATCTAGCATCTAAGTACTCATCTAGGCGAATCAAACGAGCCCAAACTCGATGGGGTTGTGTCGTTTAAGTACTGAGTTCCTTTGGCTGTCTTCCGGCTCCATCATCAGACACTGGTTACCATCTAGCATCTAAGTACTCATCTAGGCGAATCAAACGAGCCCAAACTCGATTTGGTTGTGTCGTTTAAGTACTGAGTTCCTTTGGCTGTCTTCCGGCTCCATCATCAGACCTTGGTTACTATCTAGCACCAAAGTACTCATCTAGTCGAATGAAATGAGCCCAAACTCGATGTGGTTATGTTATTTAATTACTGAGTTGCTATGGCTATCTTCCGACTTCATCATCAGATCAGCTCCATGTCATAATAATATTGCATTGTCATCGGATATACACGTGCATGCAAAATTTCAGCTCAATCGGTTGAGGGCAAATGCCTTAAAATTGAGTTATAAAATTCCACCCGAACACACAAACATACATACATACATTGCAAGTTAAATAAAAGCTTGTAAAAACAGATTTGGCCCGACATACGACTTTTCCTTCTACATGCGACCAATAGGCAAAACGTCGGAATCGTATTTTTATGTGTTTTTAGGACAACTCACATTATAGTAGCATGCAGCAGCAAGCATTTGTCAAAAGAGAAATCAAATGCGAAACAGTTGGTTAAACAAATATACTAAAATGCATATAAATATACACACCCAAACGCGGGTCGAAAACCCATATTCATCACACAAATATTTGCAGGAGGGAAGAAAGCCATGTGACTAGAAGAGTGATGAGTATGAATGTCAATGGACGTAATGGTAAGGGAAGGCCGAAGAAGACATGGATGGATTGCGTGAGAGATGATATGGAAAGGAGTAGGCACAGAGCTGGCGAATGATAGGCCCGAGTGGAAGAAGTACACATGTTGCGCCGCCCCCACTTAGCGTGGGACAAGGGCAGATGAATGATGAAATATTTATTCAGAGTGGAGATCGAACCTACGACTTTTGGCACAATAAAACAAGGGCACTATCAAAAGCGCCATCGTGCCAGTTATTTTGGGTTAACTACAAAGTAAATTCGTCACATTTTTGTATTTATCTTACAACCTTTAACTCAGATGAACAGATTCTGGAGCCCTGTCCGTGACCACGAGCGCTGTAAAGAGATCGAAACGTCGTCGGATCACTAAACAATATGTTGAGAATAACAATACAATGTAAATTTAATCCGTAATATTAATTTAATTTAATTTCAGATCATGGAGTCTTTGCAATCAATATCATACAATATCCCGTTCTTTTATATCTTCGTATCGCTCGCGATATCTTCTCTCCCATTACGCCCCGCCCTTACAGCGCCGTGAGACGCTGCGCGCGGGAAGTATTCCATAATTTTCACCACTTTTCCTCAAGCACGCACTTTCATAGCTCTCTTTGTGTTACGGCCGATTGGAAAATGATATACATAACGATAGACACGTTCATTTTCATATTAGAATGTGTTGCTAATCATTTTCGTGAGAATAGGCTGGCATTTGCATAATGTAATGAAATGTTGTATCTGACGCAGAGGAATGCTGTTATCTGTTTGATGCATAAGTATCTTGTGATATTTTAGAATTATTCAATATAATTTATTGAGTGAGTAACAAATTAAGATTTTCAATTCAATTATTGTTTCGATATTCCTTTGGATAGATCGAAAGCAAATGAATGTATATGTCATGTTGTTTCATATACCTATAGTCCGCTTGTTTAGTCTAGGCTTATTTTGTAATAAGCCAAGTCACCATACTGAATTTAAAAAATGATGCAATTTTGCGTGATTTTCGTACTGACAGGAGTTTGTTATTGTTTTAGGACATATTTGATTTGAAAAATGGACTAAAGATAATGAAATAATGTACTACGACTGATGATTTAAGGTACACACCTAAAATTTTTTTTAAAGGTAGGTACTAAAGAATTTTAAAAAAGTTTGAGGAAATTTTAACATAGGTTAGATTAGATTCGTAAAATGTGCAACTAAGCATTCTTGCAGAAAATTCGTTAAATGGATTTCCATTAATATACATAAAGCGTTGAAAAATATGGTAAACTGTTAAAAACTGTCTAAAATATACGTCTTTACTTTGTCGGTAGGTACGTAATTATTATAGAAACCTGACATGCTACTCTAAAACAATGTAATCAAACGAAAACCCACATTTTATCAATTAATTAAAACACCGTCACTTTATCAATGTACGGGAAAATTCCCAGTGGTCCAATGCTGTGAATGGCTGCATTTACGTCAAACCAGGTGACCGCAATGCGCTGGAGAAACTCGAAAGTGACCCGAATAGGCCATAGAGCGGCCATAGAGCGCATAGGCTGCATAACGGTACTGCGTCTGCTGTGTGCAATTAAAAAGTTATTCGGGCCGTGGGTGAGGCTGTATGCTGTTATTGTCGTTGCGTTTGCGGGAAAAACGGTTTTAAAAAAAATGGCTGTCTGGGTCTTCTGCTCGGGGATTTTTTTTGTTTCGTTTTCCGATTCCACTTGAATATTTTCTACCAGTTTTTTTAATTTCATGTCGAGTTCTGCTGTTTTAGGAGTGAGAGAAATTCGCTCCCCCGCAAGACCGGTGATGATGACTAGGCTACTCCAAGCCATGATCATAGCGAACTAAGAAAAATAAGCTGTTTATTCACTAAGTGTCGCATACGGATGTTAATTTAGAAACTATGACTATGTAAAAGCAACAGTGATAAATATTGAGATAAGTCAATAATACTGTTACTATTATTTTAATTATACCAGATTTCTGCAACTCAATTTATACCTAATAATCCTCTTATGCCAGAATAGTAGGAAATCAATAAATTTTGGTATTTTGAGGAGAGCTAATATTTAATAGCAGAAAGTGATTCACTACAAAATCCCCAAATACAAACATAGTGCTTTAATTTTTTTTTCTATTACAAATAATTAAATAATTTATTCCATTAGCTGTACAGCTAGCTAAATTAAGTATGAATGTGTTAGCAGATAAATTCCGACGGTTAGTGTAGGTATCTGGTAATTTCTAGCGGTCTCATATGCCTGCTGTTACCTACTGACAAATGCGGAAACAAAATTTAGGGGTGAGAGCCATCCGCTCCCCGCAAGTCCGGTAATGAGGACGATCATCGTAGTAAGTAAAAAAAAAAAGCTGAAAATTGAAATTATTTCAATTTAAAAACCAATAAAGCACATTAGTTAGTGCCGTCATCACAGTACGCTTAGTGTGCGCGTACGCACGCTTCCACTATTGCGCAATTTCCTGCGCAGTGACATTCGCGATGCGCGATCAATGACCCTGCTTTCACCCCTTGTCATTAAAACATACCGTGATTAGTAAGTTAGTTAGCTCAGTTTTACTCATCATCGTCATCATCAGCCCATATACGTCCCCACTGATGGGGCACGGGCCCACCCTTAACTAGGGCGATCAGGCCAAGTGCGGGTTGGTCGACTACACAACTTTAGAATTTTCTTCATATGTTTCCTCAGATGTTTTCACCGTTAAAGTGTCGAATAATCGTACATATGAATTTCATATTTGAATAAGACAGTGTTACGTGGCGGGTTTTGAACTGACGACCTCTCGCGTGGCAATCTCTCGCAATTTTACTATTTAAACTAAATAAACGAAATATGTCGCTGTGAACTTTTATTATAATTCTTGAAGTGAGCGAATGTCCCGGCACACGTAGTGTAAGAAGCCCTACAGATAGGTGTATGTATATGTGTGATGTGTGTGGCTTGGTGGAGTGACAATCTGCAAGGAAGGCTGGTAGGAACTGAAACCGAGTAGCCCAGGATAGGCGAGAGTGGAAGGCATACGTCCATCAGTGGACCCAGTTATAGGCTGACGATGACGAGGATTCTTATTCTTATTCAAATCTAATCTTTTTAGGGATGAGAACCATCCGTTCCACGCATATCCGGTGATCATGACAAGTCTTCTCCAAGTCGTAATCGTAGTCAGTCAAGAAAAGCTAAACTGAGTTCGAACTCGGACCAGACCAGACTGGATGCACGAGCCTGCCTCGAAAAGCACGTTAAGCCAGTGGTCATGTGCCTGATCTCTCATCGATTATGTCGGATTGCCGCCTCACCGAATTATGAGAGCGGGCGAACAGATAGTATACACATAAGTGTACACACATAGTGCACTATAATAATGTCCTGCGCAGGAAAAATGCAAAAAATTATAATATTAGTATACAGTAGCGTTGGCCTTTCCTTATACTTGGTTTCAAAGGACAGAAGTGGCGAAATTAGTTCGCTAACGGGTACTTTATCATAGAGATACCATCGGTGGAATGAACCCTTCTCATTGTGTGAACTTGGCGAATAATTAATGTTACAATGTCCTTTATCTTTGAATTGTATCGAGTTAGAAGCTTTTTGCTTTTGACTGACTCGGTGGCGTATTTGTTAGTGCTCCTCTCCCTTACTCCAAGAGTCGTGGGTACGATTCCCACTCGTGATATATGTTTTTTGATGAACATTGGCATTTGTTCCGTGTCTGCTACTATCGGCTACTCGCATCCAGCTCCTACCAGCCCTTCTACACTCTAGTACTCGTCTACCCCAGCGCCACTTCAACTTGCTGATGCAATGAGCTATGTCGATATAAATATAAATAAATATCTTGGACATTCCCACACACGGTCATCTGACCCCAAACTAAGCACGGCTTGTACTATGAGCGTCAGAGACTGATATATACATAGATATTTTTTTAAATAGGTATATTTAAAAACATAATCATACCCAGACACGTAACAAACACCAAAGTTTATCTCACAAATATTTGTCCCGAGTGGAAATCGAACCCAGGACTCATGAAGCCTCCAGCCAGGGTCACTAACCACTGTTCCACCGAGCCAGTCATTCAAGTCGATATTTATTTAAACTATTACTTATCTGAAGCTGTGGACAGATAGTACTGTAGCATAGTATAGTAGCTTAGTAGTCAGGCGTCCATTCATGCCTTGCGTAACTCTAGTCTGCGCGTACGCATATACTGACAGTAAGGTCATCGACCCAGCTTTCCAACTATCACTTTAATCAAGGACGAATAGTTTGGCAGTTCCAAATTCGGACGTGAATATTTTTTATTTTATTTTAGTCCACATTAGAGATCGACAGACACAATAGAAGCCTGTTGCAATTATAGAGTGCGTAATATTAGTAATGTTACCCACGTAAGTAAAATGTCCGGAAAACTATGTACTGTTTTGAATTTAAACTTACAGGTTCCAATTTAGCTTAATCTTAATTTGGAAGCAAACATGTCAGGAACATCCATGGATTATTTCAGTCCTGTGACATTAAGATTGTTAGGAATCCTGATGAG
This sequence comes from Maruca vitrata, assembly GCA_039566165.1. Lineage (NCBI taxonomy): Eukaryota > Metazoa > Arthropoda > Insecta > Lepidoptera > Crambidae > Maruca > Maruca vitrata. The sequence continues at coordinate 8,598,063 of CM076936.1, read as the reverse complement.
TAAGTGAGTGAGTGCCTAGCTACGATAACGGATAAGACTTCATCTCGATTCGATCATCAATTAAGTCAGCTCATATTTATCCCCTGAATTTTACTTAGAATAGAATTATAAAATAGAATATATTTAAATTAGGTACAAAAACATGGCCGCGGGAGATAAGGACGGGGAATACGGTGAAAAAATCGCAACGAGGTCGATAGAGTCGAGGAGAAGATAGAAGTGCTAAGCTAATTGTATTATTTGACATTTGTTCAAATACACTACAATGTTTCGCGGTCCGAATTACGACTCTACGCGGTCCGGATATAGCGCAAATTTATTATGTATCCCTGATTGAAAGACGACCTACCTACAATAGTTCAGTTCGACACTTGTCAACATCGCGTTCCAAATTTACGACTAACGACAAAGAAAATAAATAAATAATAATAATAAATAAAATGTGTGATAGATACTGGTAATAAAAAGAAACGGCCAAGTGCAAGTCGAACTCGCGCACAAAGGGTTCCGTTCCAATTATGTATAAAAAACACGTTTACTTGTATGGGAACCCTTTATATTTTAGTTATTTTTTTTGTATTTGTTGTAATAGTGGCAACGGAAATACATCATATGTGAAAATTCCAGCTTTCTAGCTATCACGGCTTATGAGATACAGCTTGGAGACAGACAGACGGACATACGGACGGCGAAGGCTTAGTAATAGGGTCCCGTTTTTACCTATAAGGTACGGGACCCTAAAAAGAATACTATCCGCACTTTCGACGGCTACCCCCATTCATGCGCGTTGCGTAACCCAATTCGCTGCGCGTACGCACGTGACGTCACGAGGCCGTCGACCTCGCTTTCACGCATTATCACTCATTATCAAGGACGAAGAAAGCTGTCACAGAGTGCCAAAGGTGGCTGGTCAGATTGTTTTTTTTTTATAGACAGTCTGGAACTTGTGACGTATGTTATGTAGGAATTTGACCTAGAAGGTGAAATATGCTTGTTTGTTTGGATCATAATCCATAACGTTACTATTTTCCAAGTTAATGTTTTCCTGTGTTATTTCTTTATTTTTATCATTACTTATTATTACTATGCAAGATTCCGGGGAGGAATAAAATAGGTGGAAATTATAGATAATATTTACTTTTTTCAAATGTATCTAAAATTAATTAAATCGAGTAGGCTGTCAAAGCGGAGAGTTCGCTGAAAATGTTTACTTTACAAGTAGTTGGTTAATCAATAAGTAAGACAATAAAACAGATCAATATTTTTCATATACCAAATAAAAAAATTAAAAAAGGCGTACATTTTTCCATTACCGCGTTGCGGTTTAACATCGCAACAGGACCTAATATTTTAATACACAAGTGATGAGAGCCATCCGCTCCCCCGCAAATCTGGTGATGATGACGAGGCTACTCCAAGCCATCATCGTAAGTCAGTAAGGAAAAAAAAATACGCACCTATTTACCACATTTTTCTTATTACAAAAAAATGTGGAGGTGTTTCGAGATTGTCTATATATGTTTTTTCTTTTTTTACCTTTATAACTCAGACTTTTTTTCTTCTTATAAAAAAAAAAACAACCAAATCGGCCATCTTTCCTTCGCTGCGCGCGCACCGCACCGCGCCGTTTGCGCGCGCGCCCCATTCGCTATCGTTGCGTAACCCAATTCCCGCGTTCGCATTGACATTCGCGGGGTGCAACGACCCCACTTTCTCCGGTAGGAACACAGGAAGAGATGTTGCGTAACTCTGACGTCAGAGTGTGGGCGGGGTTAAGTCGAGACTGTGCGTGTGTGGGGAAATGTGAGCTATGCCACGAGTATGTTAGCCTGGTACGTGGATTGTTTATTTGTTAGAATTTGTTTTATTTTTGGGTTCCACTCTACATTGTCTTGAAAGTGCTTGAAGGGCCTCATGTTGCTTGATATTAAAATCTTAAAAATGTACACTTACTTTACAATAAAATACTTCGACTTTTGACAATAAAATTTAAAAGATTGCTGGCAATTTGGCGAAGGAATGTTTACTGAGCAATAATTAATGTATTTTTTGTGGAAAAAGTGAATATTTGAATAAATTGCAAGGTATCATTTCCGTATTATTATTATACTGCAATATCCAACACCTGCAATCAACGAAAAGCATTGTATACTTATTTATTATTATTTATTAAATAGCGGCAATTACTTTTAAATATAGCATCTTATCTTATCTTAACGCGGGGACCGTATAACCGGTTCACTTCGACCCTCAGGGATCTTTTGTGTTTCCCCTACCTTTATACACCTACTCCCTGAAGATCAAATGCATTAATGCGATAACGTCCTTGGGTCTGAGGTGCCTGTATTCTTCTGGTTTCGGATAAGCCGTTCCCAGAAGTCTGAGCCTGTGTCTGGCCAGTGAGTGACATTCACATAAGATATGCTTCATGTCTTCCATTTCTTCTTTGCAAGCTCTATAGCATAGAATATGAATAGATATATTTATTTTTTAGTTTTGTAACCATTGACAGTTTTAGAAATAACATGGACAATCATGCAAAACCTTTTACGTCATTCACCACAAGACTTGCAAGCAACTCTCCACTCCACCAATATACTCGTAGCATGAACGATTCCATCCATTGGATTTCCCAGTTCTCATTCAATGCCTCTCCTTCAACCTTGACTCTTCAAGACAATAAACACTATCGTGACACATTTGCGTGAACTAACCGCAAATAAAACGTATTATTGTATAACCAGGTATGCAGTTTGAACTGGCTTAATGAGTAGAAAAACCCAACTCCAAATGCATCCGTATCTATATGACTAATTGATCTTTTTTGGGTCCCGTACCCGAGGGCCTACCATGAGTTGGCTATCGAAAACTTACGTACGTTAAAAACCTATCGAGTTGTTTTTTTCATACGGCCGATTTTAGTTCTTCGCGTAACCACTAGCGGCGCTGTACAAGTTTTTCATAGACATATTCACGTAGGCGATATCGAGTGCGTAAGTTTTAAACTCATGGTAGCCACACCGGTCATTGCTGTTTGTCTGTTGGGGTTGAGAGCCATCCACTCCCCACCAGAACGATGATGAAATAAAATAAAAATAATTTATTCTGCAAATAGATTTTCATGAAATACTTTCGCATGACATTATTTAGTAACATAATTCATTGAATTCCAAGCGAGCAGCTCATAATGTCCATTGATTTATAATTTAAAAAAAAATCATTTAAAATTTGATCAAGCCATCATCGTTTGACAGTTAGGAAAAAAAACTGTCTGTATACAGACCAGACTGTATTTCAAGAAATGCTCTAACTAGAGCTAAATAGCTCTAATTCATTCATGAATAATCAAATGATTATACATGAATGAATTCTGTGGCCGATATAACATCAAATACAGATCCTAGTATGTAGAGAAACATATTTAAGAGTGGCTCCCACATAGCAAACGATTTTGTTCATAAAATATAGAACGGAATCCTTTGTGTACGAGTCTCACGCGCATTTAGCCTGTTTTAGTTAATTCGGATTGCTTAAAGTTGCTTGCATGCAAAACAGTGTATTATGGTAGATCTGGTTATAAAGGTTCATCTGAAAAACCACGTACGTCAATTTATTAAAATTGATCAAAATACCATTGTTTTTTTTAGTTGCAGCCTCACGGAATCAATGCACGTCATATGCTGGTTCTCGTAAATGGAGACCACATAATTATAACAGGCTTTTTATTAAGAAACTATTTGAGGTGGCTACTAAATTATTTATATATAATTGAGGATTTTTGATGGCCTTTTCCTATTACGAGTAAGTATGTACTATTTAAAAACTGTTTACATTTTATATTTTTTTCTACATCATGGAATGTAAGTTTCACCGGACCTAACTAAACATTCAAAACTTTATTTTTATAATTAGTTTATGACAATTGTTACCATACTTCTAGTTATTTGTACCAAATAAACAAATATCCTATTCTATTTTATTCTAAACACGTAACACTGTTTGCATACGCGTCACATTCCTGCACCCTCATTACGCCCCGCCCCTAGTTGCAGGAAAATTTCCGGAGTCGTTTCATAATTTCCTATGCGATAATTGCGTATGTCAGCCGGTTCCTACCGCGGACGCAGGTTCAAGGCCCGTTCGCGTGAGCACTTCCGACCGTTTTCTCCTTACGTCACCGCTGTGTTGCGGGGCAAGTGGTTGGATGGGCGATATGGGCATTTGTATTAATGCCTGGCCATCTAGAAATGTGTTAGATTCATTTGTTTTTTTTTTATGTTTTGGGGTGAAAGCCATCTGCTACCCCGCAAGTCCGGTAAAGATGACGAGGCGAAACCAAAATCGTAAGTCAGAAAAAAAATAGGTATTTTTATGTTTTAAGGGTAGTTAACCCCTTAGAACATGATGAGGCACACCTTGTGTTTTGATCACTTATTATTTATGGAACTTGATTTTTTTTCATAGTGAAGAAAAAGGAAAATTTTCTTTTTTTTGATGGTGACTTCCTTAAACAAAAAAAAACATGTTTTCCCTATTTTTGCTAATATTTTGTTACGTCCTGTTGATGATATCGATAACTGTTTTCGTTCAACCTTTCGGCCACTTGTTGTTACGTCTAGTTAACCATTTGGTCCACAACATAAACACTAAGTGCGTTGCCCTCCAGTATCTTTTATCGCAGTATGTATAATGATGTTCGGATTTTATGTAACACTGAACACTGATAAGATGTTCCGGTGTAGTTGAGGATCACTAGAGTCAATGTTGAGGAGGTGGCGACAAGTTATCTTTGGTCAGATACGGTATTCTTTCTTGTGCACTATGAAAGAAAGAAAAAAGAAAATTGTTTATACAGGCGAAATTTCTTGTAACACATCCAGAATAAACACCAATGTTCCTCACACAAATATTTGTCCCAGGTGGGAATAGAACCCTTAATTCTTGATGCACTATCAATATGGTGCTCCTGTCTGTTGCACCAAGACTGATTCTTGACCACACCATCGAGCCTATACGTCCCTACTGCTGGGGCACGAGCCTACCCTAAACTAGGGCGATCAGGCCTTAGTAAACCACCCCGGCCAAGCGCGGGTTGGTCGACTTCACACAACTTAGGACTTCTCCTTCTCCTTCCTTCTCGGTTTTAAAGCTTCGCTTGAACCAGCCACTGAAGCAGTAAAATATTACAGTTCAATTTCTGGTAGAGTTAGACTGTTTTTGACCTTTGCAGATTGACTATAAAGGTCTAACAGGCAGGATATGCTTGACTTGGCGCGGTTCTTTCTTCTTGCGTAGTATAATACAGTAAAGAAGTAAAACATTTGATCTTTAGAAGTTGAACATGAAAATCGCAAGTCCGGTGATGATGACAAGGCTACTCCAAGCCATCATTGTAGTCATTCAGTGATACGGTAAATAAATAAAATGGTTGAACTTTAGAGTTGAACATGAGGATAAGGCCTTGTAACCAGAATATAATACTCTAAAGAAATTAAGGACTATTAGAGGCTGAAAATCAAGAGATGCCTAATTACCAGCATACTAGTATGTAATACAGTAAAGAAGATAAACTTTTGAACTTTGGAGGTGTGGACTTGAAGATAGGGGCCTAAAAACCAACAAATAATACGGTGAAGAAGGGTTTGACCTTTAGAGGTTGCACATAAAAATAGTGGCTGAGCAACCTATAGGGGTAAGAGCCATCTTCTCCTCCCCAAGGCTACTCTTCGGTAAATAAGTGAAATGGTTAATCTTTAGGATTGACATACATACATACATACAATCACGCCTTTTTCCCAGCGGGGTAGGCAGAGATCACTTCCAGCGATCCACTTTTCACCTCTGTGGGAAACGTGACGTGACGGGTTGTGGACCACGTCGCCGCCATTCTGCCTTGTGCATTATTTTAACAAGGTCATTGCGTTCCCACGAGTAGCAAGGATATATGACGGGGGAAGGAAAAGGAGAGGAAGGATACTATCGCCTCGGATGATTTGGACTGAGTCGATAGTAGCTCGAAGAGCCGGGGTCGCTTACCCGTATACCGTTCACAAACCACCGGACAGATAGTTGTGACTGGTATCCCCTGACACGCTGAACTGATCTTTAGGATTGAACATGAAGATATAGATGATAATAGATCATGAGGCCTAGTAACCAGCATAAAATAATTTTTATACTATAATTTTCTACGGATGGTGTGATATTATATTACAAATGTAGACAGTGAGATTTGTAATTATGTAACAGTAGATAGGGTACTCATTGTTGAGAAGTATAGTAGAAGAATTAAATAATACTCTAAAGAAGTTAAGGTTTCGACCTTTGGAGGCTGAAAATCAATATAGAGGACTAGCGACCAGCATACTAGTATAATACCGTTCAGAAGTAAGACCTTTGACCTTTAGAGGTTGTCTATAAAGGCCTAAGGCTAACATAGCGATATGCATCACGTGCCCAAGTGCCGCGGTTCAAGGCCCGGTTACGTGAAGGCTTTCTTCTTGCGTCAGCGGTCGTCGGCCTGCGCCCGCGCACCCGTAACCTTGTTTGGTCTTGCCAGATTTGAGGAGCTTGCGAATTCTTTTGAGATGAAAGAAGTTAGATATAGAATAAGCAAGAATGACCTTTATAAAATAACTCTAGCTGTGCCAGCGACTTCGTTCGCGTTTCCCCCGTTTTTTACACATTTTCCATTGTATCTTTGCTCCTATTGGACGCAGCGTGATGTTATATAGCCTAAAGCCTTCCTCGATAAATGGTCTATATAACGCAAAAAGATTTTTTCAAATCGAACCAGTAGTTCCTGAGATTAGCGCGTTCAAACAAACAAACAAACAAACAAACAAACTCTTCAGCTTTATAATATTAGTATAGATAAAAAACTTAACTTTAATACGCACTTGCTTATTTAAAATTGACAAGCAAGAGTGTGTAAATATTTTAGAAAATTAAAATTACATTTATTTACGGTGTACATTAACTTTTGTTATGGTAAAAGCCTCTATGTAATCTCTGTGGCTATCGCCTCGTGAATAGTCTATATCTAATCACAATATTTTTCTAATCGTTATGGTGCTTACTTTGTAAGCTGAAGCTCAGCTTGTAACCTAGCTTGCTGCTAAGGCTTTAAGCTTTTTATTACAAAATTCCTCAATCAGACAAGCGAATTTGAATATTTTCGGAATAGTTACTACGTATTGTTCTTATAGGGTAAAAACAAGGGTAAGTAGGCGAACAGAAATACGGTATATCAATACTCTACCATAATATGATCTATATCAAGTTTTAAATCTGTATTATTCTAATCTTTCACTTTTGACTTTATCTAACCGTGACTGTAACAAGTCAGACAACTAATCTCACGGTCAGCTTTGTGCAAGCAAACACCTGACGCTGTCAGCAACTATAGTAGTCAAACTGAGCATACCTGATGAGTTAAAGCGGTACTTCCAAAGAAAGTGAGGCATAGCATTTACGTCAGCAGTTCACTGACCGAGCTCTGTATGCGTCCTGCGCAAACGCCTAATCGGAGACGAGATGCCGAGCGAATTGATAGCGCGGTGTCGCTACGGGAAAACGGATTCGTGGAAGTGAGGTAGCACTTTCTTTGAGCTGGTTAAGTTTGATGTGAAGGTACCTGTTTATAGGATGAACCCTGGTTAGTTAAAGAGGCTGTTGATAAAACACATTTCTGGTTATCTCGGTCGAGCCAAAATTTGGATAGGAATCAAAATTATTACAGAAATGATGTTTTGGTGATTGCTGTCTATTTAGGTAACAACATTGTTTAGTTGCGGGTTCAAACCACATCCATAACACGCATCTGTCAAGAAAATTACTGGTTTGTTCAAAGTCCCATACATTAGTATGTAGTATTTTTCTTTTAAAATATATACTCACAATAATAGATGTGATGTCACAAACCAGTGGTAACAAACATATGTGTTTAAGTAAACAACTGTTTGTGCCATCCGTAGCACCTAGCTTGAGCAACCAAATACGCAATCAGATCAGCTAGATCATGTAGTGTTACATTTATTTTGTTAACTTACTTATATCAACATACTTTCAGTTCCCCAGCCAAACCCTAACATCCGCTCCTCCGACCTTCCCCAAGCGCCCGCAGTCGCTCACGATTCTGCGCACGCGCTGCTTTCGTAGCGTTAGCATGCGATGCTCGCGCCGCCTAGCGGAGAAACTGGCACTTTCGCGGGGATACGGATGCTTCGTTAGATAATAGGGCGGTGACCTCAAGGTCAATAATATTTTTTTGATATGCATTATTCGCTATTCGTTTTAAACTATCATCATCATTTTTTTTCCAAACTGACCTACGATGATGGACTTGCGGGTGAGCGGATGGGCTCTCACCCCTAAGGTGGCTCTCACCTCTAAACCTCATCATCATCATCAACAGCCCATATTTGTCCCCACTGCTGGGTCACGAGTCCATCCTAAATTAGGGCGATCAAACCTAAGTTATTTAATTAAAGGCCTATTTTATCAGTTGTTCACGTATTGCACGTGACGCTAGCCAAATGACCATATTTAACTAAAATTAATCAAAAATATTACAGTAATCTGGGAGAATTTGCCTAACTTTTAACATACATGTAGAATGTGTTTTGTATGTCAATAAAAGTGTATACTGACTACAAATAACCTATTGTAGTGTACATTCCTTGTTGTAGACCGACTGAAATAAATTAGTAAATTTATTTATTAATTAATTCAACCGGAATACATTTTAAATCTTTTATTATAGGTAGTTACGTTTCATATAAAAAATATGTTAACAATCAGAAGCAAACCGATTGAGTAAATACATATGTATTAGTTCATATTTATTATTAAATATACAATAACATTTTTATTATGATTCGGTTATTTTATTGTTACCGATATTTGTAGCGTTATTATTTGTAATGTATGTTCACTGTTCGGGGTTACCTACTTTTAAAATATGGACTAGAGTATGAAATGCCTATTAAAATATAAATTTTAATTGTTATTTTTTAATCAGGTGCCACCTTTGGTTCTTGTGCTGTTCGAGCTTGCCTTATTTTACATACATACATACAATCACGCCTTTTTCCCAGAGGGGTAGGCACAGATCACTTCCTGCCAAGTGCTACGGTCCTGGCACACCACTTTCGCTTCATCCACATTGCCTTATTTTAATTAGTAGAAAATTTAGATTATAAGAACTGTATGTCTGGGCTGATAACAATTGTTTACAAAATGCTCTCTTAAAAAGAGATCAAGTTTTTTGTCGGAGAATATATAATAGAATCGGCGTTCCAAACCGGTGGTAGAGTCAAATAATGATACAATTTTTGGTTTTGAATCTACGTTTCGTGTAGTTAATAATGCTTGTATATTCCTAGAGTGGCATGAATGAACTTAGACTGGTGTCTTCATTTGAGCCCATCAAATAGAGACACCATCAAGCATAGCAAGTTCTAAGACATGATATATATATATTTGCTATTCGTACATTCCCCTGGTAAAGTTACTATCTCTTTATTTAAGTATATGATACAGTATAAATATTATATTATATATTATGAGTAAATAATATTATATAGGTTAGCATAATATTTAACTTTATCCCTGCACTATCTAACAAGGATGATAAGTTGCTTAATCATGTGTATTGAAATCCTCCTTTAGAGATTTACTTCATCATCAATGGAATCACAACAACGTATGTGATATTGTGAGCTATTCAGTTATTTTCGGGATCACCAAATTTTTCTTGTCATCTCATCATCCCTAAAATGATCATAGAATCTTTGATCAAAGATGTCGCGTCAACAAAAAATGTACAACGGCAAGTACCCGGGAAAACGCGTAAACCACACACCCAACCCTACCGGCCTTACGTAACAAAACGCAGTATCAATTAGCATTGTAGGAAGCGTTGCGTAACCGGCTATTAACGGGCCTTGAACCTCGGAAGCGCGCCCGGAAAAGAACCAACTGCCGGCCGGCCGCACGCTACCGCGCCGCGGCGGGTCGACACGGCGTATGCGACATTTGTATGTACACACATATCATTACGTAGTAAGTCTGCCTTGTTGGTCTATAGCGCTACCATGAGTTTAAAAGTCTTCTTCTTCTTATCGTATGGTTGATGAACAACCTGGTGTCAGAGTTTAAGCCGCCCGTAGGCCTCTGACATGGATTCACACACCGTTGAAAAATCTCTCAGGTGTGCTGGTTTCCTCACGATGTTTTCCTTCACCGTTAAAGCGTCGAATGATGGTACATATGAATTTCAAATTTGAAAAACACATTGGTACCTGGCGGGGTTTGAACTGGCGTCCTCTCGCATGGCAAGCAACGACCTTAACCACTCGGCCATCGACGCTTTTTAAAAAAGTAGTTTAAAAGTGATAGACTCGATATCGTCTATGTAAAAAATGTTTATGAAAAAATGTATAGCGGTAACGCTAAGAACTAAAATCGCTAGTATGAAAGAAAGAAATTCGATAGCTAACTCATGGTAGCGCTACTAGTAGCAAGCGCTCCGTAAGGTTCCGGAGCCCTTCCGGTTCCTACCGGAAGGGCTAGTCTGAAAACCAGCGCTGGCCGCTCGAGCCAAGCATATGCTGAGACTGGTCCTTTTGACAAAAATGTTGTTTTGTATTGTATATTTTTTTTGTATTTTGTATTTGTTTTTTCTTTTTATTTTACTTAAAGAAAACTGTGAATTTGGCAATAAAGACCGTTTTTTTTAAGGTCGGTCTTTACTGAGCGCTGAGAGCCATCCGCTCCCGCGTAAGTCCGGTGATGATGACGAGGCTTCTCAAAGCCATCAACCAAAATAGGTCCCCGGTTCGAGTTCGGGGTTAAGAAATTACTCAGTCCGGTAGTCAGGAAGTTGGCGGTGCTATCTGACCGAATCCCAGTCTCCAGTAAGCTGGGAGTCCCACACACCGCTCCGGGAATTCCCCTGTCCAGAGTAAAGGTGTGTCACGCATTTCTCCCTGAAAAAAAAGGTGTTCAATCGATTTCAAGCGTCGATGGCCGAGTGGTTAAGGTCGTTGCTTGTAATGCGAGAGGTCGCCAGTTCAAACCCCGCAACGTACCAATGTGTTTTTCAAATTAAACAAGAGGAGGAGAAATTATTTTCTGTATATAGAAATGGGACTACGAGAAACAGTTCTCCCTTGTGGTCCCAGAATGGGACAAAATCCTGGGACCACGAGAAAACAGGGGCCAGGATTACTAACCCCTTTTCCACCTTGTCAGTCAAAGCTTTTTAATGCAAACATTTCATTAGAACAATGTATAAGATGTTGTGTGATATGTGATTTTCATTATTTATTTATAAGTAAGGATGCAGGTTCGTAGCAGAAGACTACGCCGTAGCGTCAAAGACGGCGTCTATGGGTTTCTATGAAATTCCCTCCGTAGCAAACGACCATAGACATACTCGCAGTAGTGGTGTCATAGACACGTCGTCTGTTTATGTTCTTAGAAGTTCAAAAGGAATGTTGGTTCTAGCAGTCTATGCAATTTTAGGGGTGAGAGCCATCCGCTCCCCCGCAACAACAATGCTACTCCAAGCCATCGTCGTAGTCAGCTGGAAAAAAAACGGTCTGTGCATGTCCGTACATACATATGTTTTTATTTAGATTTGATTTATTTGATCGAAAATATAGTACAGATTGGCGTTATGCTAATCCTATGCGTTGTGGTGTATCACACTAAAGACTAAACATAGACTTCTGAGTTTCTCTATGACAGCTACATACCTACATATAGTAGCTTGAATTAATAAAACTGTATGCTAAATCTATTAAATAAGTCATGTATTTGTCATAACCCGAACGCTACTTACGTAATGAAGGTATTTTACATTTAGAACAATTTGAAAATCAAAAAAATATTACATCTTGTGAGTGAGTCATCAAATGGAGCCCTTTTGCGCATGCGTCCACCGGCAATGACGCGTCGGGAAACTCCAGTCGTGACGTCACAGCATGACGTCATTGATAATATCGCGAGGCAATCTGATCCCACACTACAACATGTTTTTATGGGTAAACTAAACAACAACCTACTATTATAATATCAAAACTAACGTATGGATTTGTTTCATTAATCCACATCCAAATGTAATCACATCAATTATAAATTAAAAAATTGCAACAGTGCTGAAATATCGGGAGCTCATTAAAACAAAACAACATGGTAAATATCCCGGACAGTTTCAGTTTTCTAACATTAAATACATTGATTTAACCCTCTTAAAATTTGCAATTGTGTTACAGAAATCAAAATCAAGCAGAGTAAACAAATATTCTTAAGTACTTAAATAATGAGACACCCAGATATGTGCATAATTTGCACCTGATCTACCTACAACTTGTTATAGTTTTGTTATTGTCACATTGTCTAAGTTGTTTTGTTTAAGCCGGTGGTCCTGCGCCCGATCTCTCATCGGTCATGTCGGATTGCCGTCTCACCGAACTATGAGAGTAAGGGAACAGAGAGTGCACTTGTGTTTGCGCACACACTTGTTCACTATAACATGTCCTGCGCACTTGGCTGATCTCAATTGAGATCGGCCGCCATGACCGAAATCGGTCGGACGCCTTATTAGGACTTACTTAGGACCTCTCGTCTACCATCTAATGAATTTCTCATACGCGAAAGCCCTCATTGAATGTAACATTGACATGTGTTATGATGTATTTGTGAAACTCATATATCCAAATTGATGCATTCTCGTGTCCTATTGCTTTGTTATGCATAAAGAACTAATACCAGCACTTGGCCAGGGTGGTTGACTACGGCCTTATTGCCCTAGTTTAGTATAGACACGTGCCCCAGCAGTAAGGACGTATATGGGCTGATGAAGATACACAAAGAATATAAACAAATCAATTAAATTAATATCTCGGACATTTCCACACACGGTTACCTGACCCCAAACTAAGCAGAGCTAATACTATGGGCATCCGAGACTGATATACATTCAAAGATATTTATACTTAAATACATATTCACACCAGACACAGAACAAACACCGATGTTCGTCACACAAATAGTTGTCCCAAGTGGGAATCGAACCCACGCCAGGCAGGGTCACTAACCACTGTTCCACCGAGACAGTCAATGTATTGTATGTTTGATGTTTATGTATCTGTTACCGGAAATGTATGAAATCAAGGAATTGTATACAATTCCTAGGAAATGTGTACAATTCCTAAACTGTTTAGGAAATGTATAAAATATTGTTTGAAAAACTATTCAATGCATAGATATCCTAGGAAATGTGTACATTTCCTCGGAGTTGTATAAAATTCCTAAACCGTATTAGGAAATGTGTAAAGTAAATGCTTTCTATAGTAAAACACGTTAGATAAAAAAAAACCCGTTTTTATTACCTGGTTTTATTAGGTTGACCTGTATGTATGTATGTAAGAAAATAAATTTATACATCTTCTTAAGATCGGAGGATTATGAAAATTTACAGTCGTATGTGATTTTGATGACAATACAATAATATGGTACTGTCGAGCTGATCTGATAATGGAGCCGAAAGATATGAACTGGAACTTTATGATGGATGATCGTCTCAAAGCATTATTTGGACTGGTTGAAAAGGTATTTTAATACTGTGAGCAAATACTAAAAAGTTCAAAAAACACTATTAAACTCTATATTATTGGTGCACGTAAAAGTCAAAAATAAATTACGAGTCGTTCAAGTTGTCTCTATTCTGGGCTAGGGTGTAAACTATGTGCTTTTAATTATATTTTTGATTGTAAAAGCAGGAAAGACTTTCTTGTAAACAAATACACGAATAAGAACTCTATATTTTGCCACTGTTGACTGGTATTTTGAACAGATTGTTTAATGTAGAGCCTCCTACTAGTCGTGCTGCAACTCTAGTTAAAGCACCGATCTCTGTAACCTGCTTCCTGAAACTTCGCTTAACTTGATTTCTCAGCAAGGCATACTAAAAATCCTACCTGTTCCAGCGCCCCGCGCTTTAGCATGCAAATATAATAATTAAAAGCACATAGTTTACACCTCAGCTTAGAAATAGAGACAACTTTAACGACCCTTTATTTATTTTTGACTATTACGTGCACCAATAGAAGCGTGGTTAAGTGTCTTTTTTTAAAAACACAGACATCATGCTGTAGCACAGCTTGTATTGCAAAGGCACTTCTTAAATCCCTGGCCGGTTCCAGTGTATTACAAGTTGGCAACTGACCGTAGTGCAATCTCGGTACTCGGTACATCGTTTGCATCAAGAAGAACTTTGGACACTCATTATTCTGAGATCGAGAATATAATTGTTTTAAGATACCGTTCTTGTAACAATACCATAGAGTTCATCATCGGTTTTAGTCCAAACTACACCAATAAGAGGCAATTTACAAGGAACTTCGCGATCCCCCGATCTGGCGAAGCAATACCTTCCGTCTCGCTGTCGCGTACTCACTAATATCTTAATTTTTTTACATTTCCGATTGCTATTTAGGAAATGTATAGATTTCCTAGGAAATGTGTAATGTGTAATTTATTTTACACATTTCCGTGCGATTTTAGGAATTACATACATTTCCTAGGAATTGTATACAATGACGGATTACATACATTTCCGGTAACATATCTACATATCTAATTTTTGTGAAACCAGAGAAGGGTAACGATTCGGGGTGACTTTACCACGGGGCCCTGCCTATGACTCACTCATTACGTCACGGAGAAAGCATGCGTCACCGTTAAAGTGTGACTCAACCTTACCCAGGGCTGAATGGCCATTGATAACGAACTTTCATACATAAAATGTATGAGTAAGTCGGAAAATTAGTAATGATTTGGCATGGGATGATGAATAAATAATGATGGTGGTACAAAAATGCTTTTTTTTATCGAAATTCTGATAATTTTTATGAATCATATTGAGTTAGGAGATGAAGTACTCGTAGAAGTTTAGGCTCAAAGTAGTCAAAAGTGAAAAATTAGTGGGTACAATAAAGAAAAATGTCAAAATTTTCTCCTAAACAGATTATTTTAATTAAGTTCTGTCTACTTTTAAGAAGATCGCTAATATTAGCATAGTAATTATAGACTGCATGTATTAATATACAAAGTTGTATCGACTGACAATTTTAGGTACCATTTTATGCGATTATGTCGTTGTTTTGGCCGAAGAGAAGCCTAAAAAAGGTGATTATGGTGATCTGGTCCAGCTATCAAAGAACTTCCACGTCCTGGCCTTGAATAGAGAGTAGTGGATAGGTTTGGAGGAGACCATTGCCCAGCAGTAGGATGACATGGGTTACCTAAACATTTAAAACGTCGTTGTGGATTTTCTATATCGCATAATATATCTATAGTAAAAAAAAATTGGAAAAATTCACATTAGAGCTCTGTGTAGCACTAAAATCACAATTAAAAATATATCTATAGTCGTTTTTTATTCATTATGAAGATGAGGAAAACATTTGACAAATTAATCGTATAATCATGTCCTATTTGGATACGATCGCAAAATTATCATAACACATGTCAATAGGTATATGTGTAAATTCAATGAGGGTCCTCGCGAATGAGTAATTGATTTGATTAGATGGCATTATAGACGTGAGGTCCTGCAGCATGATAGGTTATATTTCACGTGACGTTGACAGACATGTCAGTATTCACCAATGACGTAACAGCTCGACATATCTACGTCTAACCATCAAGTAGATCTTATACGCAAAAAGCCTCATTGACTTTTTAAAAAAAACAAAAGTCGGTAAACACGTAGATGACGTCATCACTACCGCATTCATGGAAATCGCACCATGTGACGTCACATATTCTTGCGGTTGAAACAATATGATAATGAGTGGAAAAGGGAAAACCCTGGATACACGAGTATTAATTATATCGTGATGAATTGTATTTACTATTATGTAGTAGGAAAATAGGCATTGCTCTAGGAATAGCTAAAGTCTTAGTAAGATTAGTATTATTGTGTAAGTATTGTCATAATAATAATTACGCAATATTGCATGATATAGTAGTCATACTGTAGCATATTGACCTTGTACTATTTTTAACCGATGCCTACTTTAGATTTCTTTAGTTATTGAGAAGTTTTTCGAGAAAAATTAATTTATATCGCTTTAATGTCTCTGAATGTCATCATCCTCATCAGCCCATATACGTCCTCACTGCTGGGGCACGGGCCTACCCTAAACTAGGGCGATAAGGCCTTAGTCGACCACGCTGGCCAAGTGCGGGTTGGTCGACTACACAACCTTAGAATTTCTTCTTAGGTGTGCAGGTTTCCTCACGATGTTTTCCTTCAACGTTAAAGCGTCGAATGATGGTACATATGAATTTCAAATTTGAAAAACACATTGGTACCTGGCGGGATTTGAACTACCGACCTCTCGCATGGCAAGCAACGACCTTAACCACTCGGCCATCGACGCTTTTTATCTGTCTGTCTCTGAAAGAAAAAGATATATACAATCTTTTTTCAGATTGTTCTCATTTTTAACCGACTTCAAAAAAAGGAGGAGGTTCTCAATTCGTCTGTATGTATAATATTTTTTTTTTTTTTTATGTATATTCACCGATATTTTCGTCAATTATAGACGGATTTCAAAAATTTATTTTGGTTGGATAGAGTTCACTTCCGAGGTGGTCCCATTTTCACCAGTCTCGGATCTGATGATGGGATCCTGGAGAAATCGAGGGCAACCTTCAAATTTTATAGGGACATGTACCGCGTTTTGCATATTATCTGAAGTAATATTGGCATTTGCTTCTGGCAATCATAATCTTATGATGCTGAGCTGATGATGGAAGGTCAACTCCTTAATAGTTATGAGTAAAAGAATAATTATTACAATACTGTATACATATTAAGACTACTAGTTATAATATCAGTAGCATTACAGGTGAGCTAAACTATTAGGTTGACCAGTCTAGGATCTGATGATGGGTTCCAGGAGAAATCGAGGGCAACCCTCAAATTTTATAGGCACATGCACCGCGTTTTACATATTTTCTGAAGTTATCTTGGCATTTGCTTCTGGCAATCATAATGTTATGATGCTGAGCTGATGATGGAAGGTCAACTCCTTAATACTTGGGAGTAAAGGGATAATTCTTTCAAATCTGTGTACATATTGATACTACAAGTTATAATATCAGTAGAATTATAGGTGAGCTGAACTAATAGGGTGTAAAAAATGTAACACTAAAAAGAATGAAAAAAAATTGTAAACAAAAAAAAAACCGCCTTCAAAAACCCGACTCACTAAAAATTACAAAATAATATAATACGAACATTAATCTGGGTATGTATTTGATATGTTGTTGAAGGCGGTGCCAATAAAATTTTTGAGGAAAACTGCATGAAATATAAACGGCACCGCCTTCAACAACATATCAAATACATACCCAGATTAATGTTCGTATTATATTATTTTGTAATTTTTTGTGAGTCGGGTTTTTGAAGGCGGTTTTTTTTTGTTTACAATTTTTTATAGCTTAGTTATTGAAACTCCATTGCCATATTCTATATCCTTTTTTATTTAGAGAATGTTCGCTTGTTGTCCATTCATTTACAACGACATTACTAATATTATGAACATTACATTTTACTCTAATTAGTTTTAGCGATATGAGACTGGCTCGGTGGAACAGTGGTAGTTCTTATCGTATGGTTGATGACCAACCTGGTGTCAGAGTTTTTAAACCGCCCGTAGGCCTCTGACATGGCTTCACACACCGTTGATAAATTTCTCGGGCGTGCTGGTTTCCTCACGATGTTTTCCTTCACCGTTAAAGCTGCGAATGATGGTACATATGAATTTCAAATTTGAAAAACACATTGGTACCTGGCGGGGTTTGAACTGGCGACCTCTCGCATGGCAAGCATTGACCTTAACCACTCGGTTATCGACGCTTTTTTTAGTGGTTAGTGACCCCAGCTCACTACCTACAGTTCCAAGAGTTATGGGTTCGATTCCCACATGGGACAAATATTTGTGTGACTAACATCAGTGTTTGTTCCGTGTCTGGGTGTGTTATGAAATATATTTATGTATCCAATGTTGATTCTGATATCTGTAACACGAATGCTTAAGCTTCCTACCTCGGAAAAATAAAAGAAAAATGTATGGAAATATTTGCTTTACTTTTTATATCTAGATTTTTGGAAAGAGCATGTTTTTCCTCGTAATTTGGCCTGAATGTGCCTGTATTGTTACACCACATAGCCAATAGGAAATGTTTCGTACTTTTAACATGCTTTTAATCGACTTCTAAGAAAACTGACCAGACCTATCCCGATTTTGGCAGCCACAGACGATGATGCGCAAATGTTCAATAGAAACAAAATATCGTACGTATACCACATGGAGTATTGTGCGCAATAGTTAGTCCGCTGCCAAGGGCGACTTTTGAACTCTTGCGTCATAGTGTTTTCGTGGAAATCCATTGCAAAACCTTGCATCATCGTGCATCGAAACTCGACCGGGGTTTGGGGACGGTTTTCCTTATCGATACGGAAATGTATGGAAATTCTTTGATATGTATGTAGTCATGTGTGGTATATTCCATTAACCATGACGGGCTCCGTGGAACAGTGGTTAGAGACCCAGGTTCATTACCTACAGTTCCAAGAGTCGTGGGTTCGATTCCCACTCGGGACAAATATTTGTGTGACGAACATCGGTGTTTGTTCCGTGTCTGGGTGTGTATTAAGTATATTTAAGTATATTTGTGTATCCACTGTTGATTCTGATATCTGTAACACAAGTGCTAAAGCTACTTACCACGGGATCAGATCAATGTATGTGATGTTGTGTAATATATTAACGATACAAACAATTAAACATATTTATGAACAAGTTTATGCATTAAATAATAGTCTTTATGGGTCTACACTGCGATATTAGGAGTAGCAATTACATAGCTACTTACTGCGCGACGTTTCGACCGGTAAAAAGTTTATGCATTATGATGTTAAAAAGAATATTTAAGGGGGCTTCCATATACAAAATCATTTTTTTTGTAATATTGCTACTGAACCCTTCGTGTGCGAATCCGATTTGCAAGTGGGCGGTTTTTATTGATGACGTATTTTAAAATTAGAACCAACCTTAAAGATCAGTATCTTTAAGGTGTAACGTCTACTGGCATTACGACTTTAAAAGTTCGACTGTAAAAAATTCCCATTGCTAGGCAACGTTCTACTCCAAACCTATAAACTGCTCGTAGGTTTTTTTTATCTACTTTATCCCATCAGGCAAAGGAATCAGGAAGCCAGTACAGCCTAGTCTTAAGTAGTTTCTTAATACCATTACACCAATGGTGTAGTTTTATTCCATTTTTTTAACTAGTGGTCCCGGCGAATTTCATACCGCCTATGAGTACTTATGTTTTCTATATTTTTTCACAATTTATTTTAACCATCCCTGGACTACAACGAATCAAAACCAAAATTAGCTAAATCGGTTCAGGCGTTCTCGAGTTTTAATCAGACTAACGAATAACAATTCATTTTTATATATAAGATTTGAAAAAAACTGCACAAAAAAGTTTGACTACCTAGATTTCCCTATTCGTTTCCCAACAATTAGTACTAGGGTTCAGTGACCCCTCCGACATTGCCTGTTATCACTTCAATCACATGCCGCCCGAACTGTGCTGGCTCTTATCAGATTACTCAATTTGCGCCAATCAACCGGTTTGTTGTGTTATGCTCACGTGTCCTTTATTTCACCTATTATTTCAAGACATTACACAATACTTGTGAATGGTGTGTTCCACTCTTTAATCAGATGTTAGGGCACCTGTTTAAAAAGTAATTCTTTTGTAACTGAATGCTGTTACTAACATAGGGTGGATGCGAATCAATTTATATAAAGAATAGATTTTTTTTGGATGCGTTTTTTATAGAAGGCTAACAAGATGACCTCACACCTGATGGTAAGCGGTAGTGAGATATAGTAAGCATATAAGTCAGGTTGATAATGAAAATATTGGCTGGTTGGTTGTCGATTTCTATTATAAATTATTACAGCGATAGTTTTTGGATATATTTTTAAATCCACTATCATATTGTAAGATATAAAAAGATCTCTATTTGATGTTCTACAAAAAAATAGTAGATTATGGAAAAGCTTAACTAGTTTCGAGCTTAAATAAGTAATCGATATTATTTTAAGGTTATGTAAGTCAAAGGTATTTATTTCTTTTTAATAAACCATCGAAAGAGTTGCGTTATACCGGAGCCGTTCTTAGAAGACTGATTTGACACTTTTTATTTTATATTTTGCATTCATCCTTGTTAAGAGGAACATTTTAGCGAATCATAAAGAACAACTTTTAAAAATAAGACGTTATTTCAAAATGTCAAATGCACCTAATTATATAATTATTTGTCTTTTATTACCTAAAATAATTGAATTATAAAAAGAAAACGTAAAATTTCCACTCTGTATTACGCTTTTACAAGGTTACGCCGTTTGACACGTTTTCATAGTGACGTAGTGGGTAACAAAGAGAATATAATCACTACGTTTTAAGAGTCGGGACTCACGTACTAGCCAATAGAATCAGTTTAGATGGCATTTCAATACCAACATAAAACATTTAAATGTCAAATGGCAGTAGTGCCAATATGACGGACCAAATAGTGCTACAGTATACCAAAAAGAATATCAGTAAAAGATAAAAAAGATAAAAAAAGATAAAAAATATTTATTACAACAACAAGGCAAGATACACAAAATATAATATTAACTTAAACATACAACAAAAAAGAATTGCCTAAAATTGTTGACAGACTTTACAATCGGTATATACTGTGGCACCAACACTAGAAAGGATCTGTATCGCTGGTGCCTTTACGCTTACCTTATTAAATGTGGCCTCTTTACACAATATAATTTCTAAACAAAATCAAAACAGAAATAAAATCTAAATGTGCTTTAAAAATAAAAATTAAAATTAAATTATGCTTTTTCTAAAAAATCAAAAAAATTATAGTAATAATATAATTTTAATATTTTCGGTATCCCATAATATATGTATTTGTATGTATGTATATATAATTAAATGAAATATAATAAATCAAAATAATAAATAGGATATATATTATTATATAATATAAAGGTAAATATAGCTATGACAGTGTTTTAAAAAGGTTTTCTGTAATGTCATAGGTGAGAGTTTGGAGCCATTTTGAAATACAGACCTTAGCTTCAAGAACTGAACAATGCTTAATGTCACAAAACTTGAGGATCTTATTATAAATAAAAGTGTGAACATATGGAGGCAAGCGTTTTGCAAAGGAGGAATGTACTGTTCGCATTGGAAGGTAGAAATTCCTTCTTGTCAACATCTGACAATAGTTATCAGATTGTATTACTGATTTGTGGGAGAGAATAGACGCCTTTAAGACGAAAAGTTGCCGAACTGTTAAAACCCTGCAGTCACGGTATAGTGCTTCTGTGGAGTATCTAAAAGGTTTAAATAGCATTACTTTTAATACCGATCTTTGGGCCCTTTCAATTTGTATCATTGTGGTCTTTGAAGAACCACCCCAGCTCGTGATACAATATGATAGAAGTGATTGACATAGTGCTAGGTAAATGGTTCTGAGAAGGCGAAAGTCCGCTACATTACGTAGTTTTCTAAGGATATGGATGGTTTTGCGAATTTTCCCAGACAAGTTAACGATGTGGTCCTTGAAGTTAATATTTTGGTCAATGATTACACCTAAATACTTAATATTAATACATCGCTTAATGCTATTACAGTGACATGTTGTAGAATCTGTACATCTATGGATTTTGAGAGATGTTAAAGAATTTTTCGGTGCTGAAGCTGAAGTTTTGTGAAAGCAGATGAATTTCGTTTTATTGCTGTTTAATGTGAGTAGATTCTGTTCAAGCCATTTAGAAACTATTGACATACCATCTTCTGCTTTTGAAAGGGTCTCATCCCAGTTTGATCCGTGAAATAGAATGGCAGTGTCGTCTGCATAACAAATTATGTCTGCATTTTTGAGGCCAATGTCGTGAATACTATTTATGTAAATTATAAAAAGTGTTGGGCCCAGAATACTTCCTTGAGGGACTCCGAAACTAACTGACTCAAAATCACTAAGAAAACCGTTAATTCTGACACATTGTGTGCGGTTTTGCAAGTAGCTGTCGAACCAGGAAAGGGGAGTGCCACGGATTCCTAAGTGTTCCAGTTTTTTAAGAAGGATTTGGGAGGAAACTGTATCAAACGCCTTAGCTAAATCCAGAAATACACCTAGGCATTTATCATTACGATCCAGATAACCAGCTGTATTAGAAAGCAACAGTGATACCGCTTCGTCTGTGGACTTTCCTTGACGAAAGCCGAACTGTTTGTCAGAGATTAAATTGTTAGATTCTAAATATTTAATAAGCCTCTTATTTACTAGTTTTTCTAATATTTTGGCAAATGTATTTAGGAGTGAAATGGGACGGTAATTATCTGGTGAATCACGAGGACCTACCTTATGTACTGGAATGACACATGCCATTTTCCAGACATCTGGAAATACACCAGATGAAAGGCTTTTATTAAAAATGTGTGATAGAGGAGAGACAATGAATTGTTTTATAAGTTTGAGAAGATTGTTATCAAAGCTATCTATACCTGGAGCCTTGTCATTATGCAAATTACTTATAACAGAATTGACCTCGTAAATGTCGGTGGGCTCCATGAAGAAAGAATGGGATAAATAAACGTTTGGTGTGATATTTGCGGCCAGATTTTCTTGTGTAGTATTAAGGTTCGTGAGGATATTATCAGCAAGTTTTTGACCAACATTGGTGAAATGAGAATTGCAGATATTAAGTGACTTTGTTTTATCTGTTTTATCAATATCAAGTAGTTTCTGTGGATCTTTCTTTTTGCAAGTAAAGTGACAAATATTTTTTATGGATTTCCAAAGTTTTTTTGGATCTTTTTTGTTTTTCTCCAATTCTTTTGCCTCATATTGAATTTTAAGATTACGAAGTAGGCGGTTACAAAAATTTCTGTATCGTGTGTATCAGTACGTTTTCATTTAAAAAAAAAAAGCTTTAGACGCTTAAAAAAAAAGGATGTATTGTAATATTAATGTATTAAAAATACAAGGTTGAAAATAATGTGGACACAAAATAAAACACTATGAACACTTTTTTTTTATAATCCGGATTTATTTAGCTCGCCCCGTACGATCTGATCTGAAATTTGGTACACACTTGATTCTGGTCTGGTGATTGATTTTCTATGGGCACATATATTAAGTCTTCTTTTCCCACTAACTCACCCACGGTCGGCATCTGAAAATAAGTTAAAAGATTTATTAATGTACTTACTAAACTTTTTTTCCCCTTGGTTTTCACACATTTTTCATTATTTCTTATTAATATAGTTTTTATTTTTCTATGCCCCCAGGCCAGTGTGGTCGGGCCTCATGCAACAAAGTGCTCCCTTTGATTTAATGTGATCTTTACTTATTCTTACAAGTTATCATAACAGTACAACACTAGTACACAATACGAATGAAAATCTATTTTAGCATAATATGTTTGTATTTGGCTTGCTTATCGAGTAATTAATTATCAGAAGGTAAAATGTATTTGATTCTATGCTTACCAGGACTCATCGAAAGGAAATTTTGCCATGAACTTCCTTTTTCGCAGTCTATACGTTGAGCACGATCTCCACAAATTTCACAAGTTAAAGACCGCATCTTTGGTGCCATTTTATGCAATTAATGCAATAATACCGGAATCTGCTTATAAAAACACGATTTACTGTAAAAAAATTATATTGAAATCTAAGCAAACAAAATGTCGTTCAACATTCATAATAAAATGACAGATCCGACCCAAAGAGAAAATAATCACTCTCCGACCAAAGAGAATATAATCACTATGGATTTGAAAATGAATGAAAGAGAAATCGTACTGAGTGAGCAGGACAGATATATCCGCCATTATTTGCCGCTCAAACTCCATAGTAAACTTTTTTTGTTCGAGCTTTCGCTAGACTGGTGGGTAATACTCACCAGGTATTTTTTTAAAATAGGATGAAGGATTTAATAAGTATTGTATTTTAAAAATAAATATATTTATAAATAAGGAACTTAAATTCAATCTTTTGGATGTGAATTAATGTTTTTAATAAAAATTTGTTATAATTAGACCTTGCTTGGTTATAAAGTGGAAATAACTGTTACTTATATACTTCGGCAATTTTACCGTTGTCCCTCACTAGTGCAGTCAGTCTGACATGTAGCAAATCGGCCAACTTAGAGCGGCTCTGGTATAAATCAGAAAAAAATGCGCGCTGATTGCACCGATCCCATTAGTTGATTCCAAAAACAAATTCGAATTTGAAACTATGCTCTGTTTCTTTTTTATTCCAATAACGAGTGCACAGATTGCCAGTGACGAAGCAACAGATTTCAAAAACTGAACGTCATAAACACGTTGTGAAGCGAGCGGAACACACCCGGCTCCTTTCGAATTTCCTAAGCCTACGATAAGAGTGTGACGTCACCGGCGCACGCGCGCCAAGGTCGCCCGGTCAAAGACTTGTTGCGTAACCCTGACTCATGAGAGCGCAATGTCACATTGGGTTTGTTTGGTTCAGAAACGGATGAAGAAAACAGATTCAACAAACCATTTTTTTAAACCGACTACAAAAAGGTGGAGGTTCTCAATTCGTCGGGATCTTTTTTTTCTTTAACTTCAACTCTCTGGACAACTACAGTAGTAATTTCTATACTTACTGAGTCGGGAAAGTATCTTATTTTAAATATTATGGTAAACATAAAACTAATTGTACGGATTAAACTCGCGTGTATTGTTATTCTAAACATTATTTAAAGATCCGACGTTTCGAGCTCTTTACAGCGCTCGTGGTCACGGGTAAGACTCACCCGTGACCACGAGCGAGCGAGAGACATTAAAATAAAATTTGTTTTATTTCAAATGTGCAAATGATAGACAATACTATATTATGGTTAATCTAGTGATTTTTGCAACTTTAAGCTAATGCGTTGCGCCGTTTATGTTATGTAGTTGTTGTTTTTTGTGTAATTTTCCCATTTTACTAATTAATATGTAACATGTATCGCCGTCGTTTTTGCGTCGGGGGTTAATAATATGAGTCTTTGTAAAAGGAATGTTATGTATGTATGAATGGAAGTTTGGGATTAGAACCTTCTTAACCAACCAACCACTAGAATTTTAGACTTTCGCGTTCCATTACACTACACTCGTGTTCGCTCGCGACCAACCCAGTTGAAACGTCGGGCAGTAAGTAGCTATGTATTTGCTACTCCTAATAACGCGTGTAGACCCATAAAGACTAATATTTAGTGCAACCACTAGAAGTCACATGTCTAATAACCGTTTAGGTGTTCGACAGTTAGACACATGAATTTGTCTGGTACAGTAATGACAGTGAGTCAATAACTTGTGGTGACTGCGAATGATGACGAAGGACAGTTTTTGTCTATCAGCGATTCGGATCAACGAACTTGTGACTTTATCCCTTTCACTAATGGCTTGGTAATTTGTTTAGCCAGTTTCCACAAGCGTAATTTGATACCCCCCCCTGTTGGTTAAGTTTGGAAAACATTCTGGAGATTTCCTTTTAATTTCACAACTCTGCTCCTATTAATTGTAGCGTAATCAAAAGTATTATATAACCTGCCCAGGAGTATAAAGATATATTGTACCAAGTTTCGTTTAAATCCGCCGAGAAGTTTTTGTTTCCATAATAAACATACAGACAGACAAAAATTTTACTGATTGTATTTTTGGCATCAGTATCGATCACTAATCACCCCCTGATAGTAATTTTGAAAATATATTTAATGTACAGAATTGACCTCTCTACAGATTTATTATAAGTATAGATACTTAAATATATAATCACCCAGACACGGAACGGATGGTGATGATGTAGAAATACTTGTGGGCATGAATAACTATGACTAGCTATTACCTTATTTATACATAATCCTACGTTTACTTGTAAATGGAACATGAAACATACTTATGTATTTACATCATAGTTCATGAACTAACGGTACCTACGTGATCGGTCGCAGGTATATTGAAGCATATACCTAACCTATTATAAAGCTATGTTTAATAATATTATTTGGAACTCATTGTTACGACTTCCATCTAACTTTTCCTCCTGTGGTTGGAATTACCCATGCGGCATTTTGCCGGACAGAAATGAACATGTAATAATATCGGAAATGCTTTTATTAATGTGTTTATTAATAAATATTGTTTAGATTGTAGAATTAACTATCCAATGAGTATGCATGTGATAGTGTGGCTACTTTGCCATCATCATCATCAGCTTATATAGGTAGGCCAAACTGCTGGGGCACGGCCCTTCCCTAAACTAGGGCGATCAGGACTTACTCAAATTATATTTCGGCACTGATCCAAGCGCCATGATTGTCATTTGACCCGTGATCATCCGAAATATCGGGACTTCATTTAAGAAAACAACATGTTAGATATCCCAGACATTTTCAGTTTTCTAACATGTAAACGGGTTATGCTTTAGGTATTTTTAAACATTCTTAGCATAAAACATATAGAGATTTATTTAAAAAATGTATATGTGTATACGGGTTTTGCTATAATGTTTTAAAAACGACTGGCTCTACATGACTGGCTCGGTGTAACAGTGGTTAGTAACCCAGGTTCAACTACCTATGATTCCAAGAGTCGTGGGTTCGATTCCCTTCCGGGACAAATATTTGTGTGTCGAACATTGGTGCTGGTTCCGTGGGTCTGGGTGTGCTATTAAATATATTGCACCCTTGATTCTGTTATCTGTAACACAAGTGCTTAAACTACTTACCACGGGATTAGATCAATGTATGTGATGTTGTGTAGTTCATATTTATTTAAATACTAGTGACCCTTCCTCGCTTCGCTTCGGGTAAATTTTACATACAAACCTTCCTTAAGAATCACTATATCTATTTAAAAAAACCGCATCAAAATCCGTTGCGTAGTTTTAAAGATCTAAGCATACATACGGACATACAGCGAAAGCGACTTTGTTTTATACTATGTATTGATTGATAATTTAAAAATTCATATTATAAAATGCGCCATGTGGAAAGGTGCATCAATATTTAATATTGACTCACAAATTCACCGAAAAGTATAACTTCTCACGGAAAACCACCAAAACATAAGGAAACACAATCACAACCTATTCGTCACGGACCCTGCGGTTTACGCAATGTGAAATTGTTTGAATCCGAAGAATATTTATGATTTATTAATTTTTTGTTAATAGCTAGGTCACCGTTTGTTGTTTTAGGTGAACCAATTTATTAGTAATTGTGGTTGACTATGAGATAATGCAACCTTCTTTAAGTTATAGGGCCTTAAAGGGAAAAACGGAGCTGTTTGTTTTTCTATTTTGAAAAACGGAAAAAAATCAATTACGCCACCGTTGACCGGGGATTTGAAAACCCAATCTTCCAGAAATCGCGCCCAGGCGAGTAAATCAACCAACAACTTGAAGATGTTTTACCTGTTAACCACGGGTCTATGTTCTTCGTCTATAAAGAGCTTTTCTTTCTGGAAAGCGTGGAGTGGTGGAGGTATCAAATTCGAATGAACATCATCTGATATTAGTTATAAAGGATCAGTGACCCCTTGTAAATTGATGTAATAAATAAATAAATAAATATCTGGGACATTTCCACACACGGTCATCTGTCCCCAAACTAAGCAAAGCTTGTACTATGGGCGTCAAAGACTGATATACATACATATATATTTTACTTTTAAATACATACATAAATACATAATCACACCCAGACACGGAACAAACACGGAACAATCACACAAATATTTGTCCCGAGTGGGAATCGAACCCACGACTCTTGGAACCGCCAGCCAGGGTCACTAACCACTGTTCCACCGAGCCAGTCAAAAATAGTCATTATAATTTAATCCAACAATACATTATAATTTCTGTTACCATTTTAGTCCGCAATACATTTTGGAATGGATTAATTAGGTTTTATTCATAGACCTAGATTAGAGGGTATTTTCCAGAGATATATAATTATAAAATTTGGTAAGTATAGCACAAGTAAGGAAAACAACGGGAAATTCAGTAGTTCTCCTTTGGACTGGAACTCACGACCCCACGGACGTCTCTATCGCCACCAATAAGGACTCGATTTTCTCTAAAAATACAAAACCTCTCTATGTAGTTTCTATAATGGGGAATGCTCTGAAGAGCTATTTC
Source organism: Maruca vitrata (assembly GCA_039566165.1). Classification (NCBI taxonomy): domain Eukaryota; kingdom Metazoa; phylum Arthropoda; class Insecta; order Lepidoptera; family Crambidae; genus Maruca; species Maruca vitrata. Next base: position 8,569,740 of record CM076936.1, on the reverse strand, counting down.
AGCTAGTCCCTCCCTCCCCTTTCCACTCCCGAACGACACGTGCTGGACAGCGCTGCCGTCCACATACAATGCAGGCGCTGGTGGCTCGGACTAAGTGGTTTAGTTCTCTTTTCAACCACGAGTCATTAGGGCATGGAATGCCCTTCCAGCTCATGTTTTCCCTCCCTCCTGTGATCCCGGGCTCTTCAGGCGAGACGTGCATCTAAGCAGGCCTTCAGGGTGAGTGCGTACCTAATATGAGGATCTCACTACCGCTTACCATCAGTTGGAGTGAGGTCATCTTGTTGGCCTATTATAAATTAAATAAAAACAAACATAGAGCTTAGCAATTGTATAGGAAATGTAAGATTGTAGACTTTCGCGTTCCATTACACTAAATATTAGTCTTTACGGGGTCTACACGCGTTATTAGGAGTAGCAAATAACATAGCTACTTATTGCCCGACGTTTCGTCTGGGTTACACCAGTCGTGGTCGCGAGCGAACTGGCGCCGCCCGTCTTCGTCTGCCACAGCGGTTGTGAATTTCTTGATCCACCCCCGAACCAGCACTAACGTCATTTGTACAGCTACCCACATTTATTGTATAGGAAAGTACACGGTCTACCAATCGGTAGCTACTGACCGGCCGTCGAGTCATTGACACTGCTTTGGCAGTGAGACAATGATTTGTTGCGTAAGTAATTGCTTTATTTTGAAGCGGGTTCGATGCCCGCTGTTATGTCAAGATGAACGAACTGTATGTGAGGTGGGGAGACTAGAACATATGACGTCATTACGTATGTGTCTAACTTATTAGTGTTTATTACACGGATTTGACACATTTCCAGTAATTTATTTACTATAGAGTCTCATTAACAATACATGCATTAGACATTCATAAAAGTATCGTCAGTGGAATATCGTTAAATTAATTTAAGGGACTTGTTTTGATGAAACTTTTCATTATTTTAAATGAATAATCGGTTAGACGGCAATCCGACATTACCGATGAGAGATCAGGCGCAGGACCACCGTCTTTAGAGGCACGGGCGTTCAACCGCCAACTTCCTAACTCCGGGCTGAGTAATTTCATTACAGAAAAACTCACACAAATTTTGCCCGACCCCGGACTCGCACCGGGGACCCCTCGGTCCTTACGCAGCGCTAGCTACCAATAGACCAACGACGCAGTTCAAATCAAAATCAAAATCAAAATTATTTATTCAGTAACACATATGTCATACAGCAAATTTTGGTTGGAGCTTCCTTTTAAGCAACAGGTTTGCTTGTATTAGGAAACCCCGCTCTTCTTTAAATATTACAATAATATGTTTGATATGTTTTCTTATTTTTATTAAGCTATTGCATAGCTTTTATCGCGGGCTTTGAGCGCGGCGACCGAACCAAGAAATTCCGTAACGAAAAAAACCTCAAAATCATCTAACGTCGTTTCAGTTCGGTAGACTTCGGCACGGTGTTTGTGTGCGTGCGGTTAGACGTATTGTACGACTCTACGAAACTCGCACGAATCGAGACGAGCTGCTCCGAAATCGGACGATGCTATGCAATAGCTATACCGCGGCACTCCCCGAGTGCCACATGTCTTTTTTTAGTTTTAGCAGTTTTATATACCTAATACCTACATCATACCAATCATCTTCCATGACGTCACGCGGTCAGTAACTCCGCTCTCCGTACGAACATTGACTCTTTAAAGCAGGTCAGCTCTGCTCTCAGCTTTTGACTCTGACTCAATCTTACTCATTACTTGGTGACGTAAATGGCGGGTTTCTTATTTGGTGACCTCGATTCCGGTACTCACTTCAGGCTTCCGATTGGCCAGTGGAAGGTTTAAAGTGATTGTAAGCGGCTATCTTTTGGCCCTAAGACACTGACAGTTGACTCACAAGACTCATCCAACTGCAGCTCTATTCGCGTGATGTTTTCTATTACTCCCTTAAAGCGAAATCGGTTAAGAAATTACTTATGACTTATCACAGGCTGTAGACCAAAATATATTGTACTAAATTTCATTTAAATAGGTTAGGTAATTTCAGTTTGAAGGCGCGACAGACAGGTTGATAGTAAAGTTACTTTTGCATTTATAATATTAGTTCTTACTGCAAATGACTTTTTGAGATCCTTGAGCCTTCAAAACGAAATACAAAGAAGCATTTTGCTGCCATGATTATGTTATATAATTTTAGATTATTGAGTTCCCATTAGATTCAAAAATATAAACTGAGACTGACCGCGATTATTAATGCATTAGCAATGACAATGTTATACATTTACAGAGCAACTTACTGCTTTATAACTCTGTTACCTGAAGATGTCAAATTGAAAAAAAAAAAAAATGCAGCCTAGCACCATCTTGAGAAAACGTTATTCAAAATTAAATAAACAGATACTTGTGTCTACACACGAGTGTACCGTTATACAACAGTTAAGTAAATAGTGGTAATAACGTGAAATGTTAAAACAATAGGAAAAGTTATACTGAGTTATGTGGATTATGGCAATTCAATAAGTAGGCCGGTGTGATAACTGTAAGCATTTATTGCTCTAACAGTTTAGTGTTTATTTAAATGTGAACAAATATAAATTGCGCTGTGCTAAATTAAAATTTATTGTACAAACAGACAGATATGTTTTACCGCTTGTTAGACGACTCAGATTCACGGAAAGAAACGAGCAAATTGGCATGCAGATTTAACGTCAATACCTTTTTCACTGGCGAATTTTCCGTAGTATTCATTTTGTTAAAAAAATCTCCAAATGTAGAGCTGGAATCCATTTGGTACTAGTTTTAAGATTAATAGTTAACTATAGCCTCTTTTTTAGATATGTGTACCAATTATTGTATTAAATAGCTCACAATACCACAATATTATTATATAATGAAATGTGACAGAAGTGCTGACTGAGAGAATGATTTACATATATTTTTATTCAATTTGTTAATATAAATGTCTAAAGTTAGAAATTATGTTCAGTTTGAAGTTGCAAGTAATCACGATACGTTACGTAAACCCAAATGTCTAACAGTGAATAATTTATTGTTCATTTACCGTAAGTACTGGCCGGTTCAACGTCCCGAATTTATTCGGCAAGGCCGTGACGTTAATAGGACAAAACAAACAGAGGTAGATAAAAAAGGCGCAAATTAAAAAGTCCAATCGTCCTCATTCGGGTACAAGCATCCGAAAAGTGACACACACGAATCGATAACCAATAGGAGGTTGAGTTTGTGTGTGTGTGTTTAATGTAATACACTTGTCGGCGTATCGAGAGTATGCGCGCGCGTGTGTGTGTGTAAGGAAGGTTGGCGACCTGCAAATTTTTGGGTACGGACTAGGTATTGCACAATTAGATAGTATGTATTTGGGGGTTAAAGCACCCTTAGTTCGGCTCACGCGACTTCGAAAGGTCAAAAGCCGGGAGTGTTGAGTAAGTGTAGCCTTTCGGGGGAATATAAATCAATAAAGTCGCCACGACTATGTGTTTTCAGCTTTGCATCTTTTTTGGAAGGGTTGTGACCTGTACTTGAGAGATTCTAAAGATACTTAGTCCTGTCGTGGGTTAACAGGCATACTAACGATGGAAAATATTTGTAAGGAATATTTATTTCAATGAGGTCATTAACTTAAACGGTCAACACTGAATAAAGATTTGTTATAAATAAACGGCAATGAATATTTATAGTCTATCGAATAAAAATGTAAGTAGGTAATAGCCTAACGAATTATTTACCTAGATTGTAATATAAAATTAGTGACGATAAAAAACAGTCAATAGGTATATAGTAAAGTTTATTGGACTGTTCATCGTAGTACCTACAATAAATAATAATCCAGTCAAAATAGACTTTTTAGCAAGCAAAACTTCGCATTGAGATGAATGTTTAACCAAAAGGCCTTTACCTCCACCGATTTCAGCTCTATACATCTCTATACCATTACAAAACAATTGTTTTTAAGCTTACCTTCTATTTTTCATCTGGCTCGGTGGACCAGTGGTAATCGACCCTGGCTGGCGGTTCCAAGAGTCGTGGGTTCGATTCCTACTCGGGGCAAATATTTGTGTGATGAACATCGGTATCTGGGTGTGAATATGTATTTAAGTATGTATTTATAAGTATCTATGTATGTATATCAGTCTCTGACGCCCATAGTACAAGCTCTGCTTAGTTTGGGTTCAGATGACCGTGTGTGGAAATGTCCCAAATTTTTTTTTAAAATTTATTTTTGTTAATTTGACTGGTAGTCCAGTTAAAGGTAAATGTATTTATGAGTTAAAGCAAATACTTTTTGCTACATAGGTATATATCTTTCTACATAGTAGATAGGGTTTACTCCCAAGGGTACGCTATAAATTTACTTGTACGTAATAATTTATGATGAAAGGACTACGATATGATCTAGAGTCGCCACCTAGGGAATAAAACGGGATTATTATTAAGTCGCATCTATACATATAAAAATGTAACCGATTGCTGTCTGTACATGGATGATACATGATTAAAAATATTATAGCAGACCTTTATGATATTGTGTACATTAGATGTTCTAAACGTACGTATTTTAATTGTAGGCATTATGAACATTGTCGGTATTATAATACGTACCCTTACCAACGCATTAGTACCCTAAGCAATGATTTTTGGAATTTTTATGCTGGTCTGTGCATTTGTGTACTTTAATTTTTGATCTGGATGTGGATTTTAATAATATATTGTGGTAAGCTCTATTTAGTGTCTGGGTATTGTTGGTTCATAAACAAAAAACGATTACGATAATTCAAAGAAACAGGTCGAACTAAAAAATTTTGCCTGAACGCTTTTAATTTTACATACGATGATGGCTTGGAGTAGCCTCGTCATTAACGACTCGATTCTATTTCCCACGCGAGTAAAGTCGCTGAAACAGGTCGTATAGAAATGAAATTTGAAGGTTGATACCTTGTGGACAAATTGTATATATTTTAGCACTCAAATTTGTGGCGAAATAATATGGCGATAAATAAAAAAGTCGAGAGTATTTGTTAAATTTAGCCTATTACCAGAATGAGAATGATTCTTGCGCAGTGTCTAACGTAAAGGCCATCGCTCACAATGCAGTTATTTCGCAAGGTATGACCTGATGCTTATATTTCACGCAAATGCTTTTGATTTCAAGCTTAACAACAAGTTAAAAAATCGTTGAATAGTATATAACCTCCTTAAACTTTTTAAGGTTATTAAATTGGGATTCGAAAGATGGGTGATCATTTGTTTTATAAAGCCATAGTCGATCTGCTTATTTTGTTTAATTCTTCTTTATGATTAGGTCTGAAATGGTGTAATTAAATGGAAAGCAAGTGAAGATTTAGAGCACAAATCTTGCCCATGAAGGCTCTATCTGGATGAGAAACTCTTTTACTCCCTTACATTATAAATTTTCGTAATGTAACAAATCAAACAATTGCCCTAACAGTTAATGTTTTGATGGTGGTCTGGTGTTATTACTTTTCACAATTTTTTTTATATCGGCTTTAATATAATATATCAGTTTCAAAATCTCAAAAAAATCGCAATAAGAAGATACATTACCGTGTACGAACAGGGATTTGAACATATTATCTACAGGCTGTATCAGCTATACCAATTGAAATCAGCAAAGTTAACTTTTCTGCTAAAAAGTCGAATGTTTCCCACCTAATATCCTACAGCGCAAAGTCTATACCTAGACCTGTTTCAACCAGGTTAGTATCAGCATGCCTTTATGCAGTACCAAGTGACAGTCGAGTCAAGGTCTCTTAAGCAATGTTCGTTTCGCAAACGGAACGGGTTGCGTCAAGCGCAATTTGCGCTATTCGAGCGCTGACGAAACAGCCTTTTGGGCTCACGGGATGCCTCGTGGGAATCACGGTAACAGCTTAAATAATATTAGCTAAGCGTATGGTGGAGTTGCGATGGTTACTATTAACAATGGTAGGTTGTAGACACAAGTTTATCGTGTAGAACGCTGTCGAAATCGAAGAGGTTGTTCAGCAAATGCCTTAAAAAATTTCATTCGAGCAGTTAAAATGTTAAAATTTTTAGATTACACGAGTTTAATAATATAATAATAATAATAAAGTTTATTCCTTCTCACATCAAATACAATATAATACAACAATAGTACAGAATACATTATTTGGTATGTGAGAACCTGGTGTCTGAAGTAGACGTAAGTCTGTAACACAGATCACCAGGTTCTCCCTCTCAAATTGAACAATATGAAAATATAGGAATCACAAAACCATACAGAAGAATGACAAACAATTATACGTTAGTTTATAAAATGGATTTTTTTACTTAAGTTTAAACAGTTTTACTAAAGCAACAGTGTACAGTTTGGCAAATAAATAATCAGATTTTGTCTCAGGCGTGGTAAACTGTGGATATATGTATAGATATGACATTTTAATTGAGCACTAGTATACATTTTCAGTGAGTAGTTTCTATAAAGGCATAATGCCTTGTAATAAAGTTGCGAAAATAAACATATTTGTCCTTATTATGCTATGTAGGGTTAATTCTACAGGTAAATATTGGAAAGATAGAATAAAAATTAATTTCACAAATTTCTTAAAGCTATAACTTGAAAATCATGAAAGATGAAAAAGTATAATTATTATCTGGTATTATAGTTTGACAAATAAAATACTGTTGGGGCGTCAAAGCATTGGCAGACAAATAGAGTTCCCTACTTCAAATTGCTGCATTATGTTATTCGCAGAATATAGAGCAGTTGGTGTAATTACAAAAACTTTTTCATTATTGTTGAAAGATTTATTATGTTTACAAAATTTCCCAAAAGACGTAGATGAAACAAAATCAATTACGTCAATTTGGCATCAAAAATGTATTCACGGGACGAATACTGAGATATGGCATTTAAATATTCGTCGGAAAACACCTCAGTCGCACATATCATCGCTTTTCTAATTCGAGACCATTACATTCGGTGCCAAATTGTTTCCACGACGCCACAACATTACCATTCATTGCGACAAATTTGAAACAAATGAAGTGGCGAGTAGCAAAATCGATTGTGACAAAAACATATCGAGTGATCGAATAAAAACGAGTCGTCGAAACATCTAGAATCGTTTGAAGCTGTGGGTGGGATGGGTAAAATGTATGAACCGTTGCCCCCAAGCGTTGTCCAGAATGCTTGATCTTTGCCGGAGTAGGCGCAGGTTTGATTGCCTTAGGGATTTCTTTAGTAGAGACGGGGGTGGGGGGTCTTGTTAGGTGGTCACTGCGAAATTTTCCTTACAGAAAAATAGCCGAAAATACTTGATGTCATCAACCTATTGGCAAGGTCGGGGAGTGTATTGCCTCGCCGTGTGCTGCGCAATGCCCGCCGATGACCCACTAGGCCAGCACTTAGCAGATGGTTAAGTCATCGACGAGGTTGTTTTGCTGATTAATCAGTGTAATTTATTGGTGATTTTCTATCGAGGTTATCGGTGCGGGTGTTTTTGGAGATTTAATCATTTCGGCATGCGAGGACTCGTTGTTTTCGGTTTGGAGTCGGTTTGTTAATGGTCTTTAAAAAGGAAAATGATCGCATTTAAATTAGACATTGGTAAACATGAGAGTGATGACTTCTAAAGATTCATGGACCTTAATTTGCGGTAATTTCGTGAAATGAATGTCTTAAAAATCATGTTTTGATGGCAATACTATGTAGTGAAGTAAGAGAAAGCTTTTACTAATTTGGATAGCCACTCCCAGATTTCTCAGATCAGATCTAGACCTAGAAGTTACATTCGCAAGATATCAGCAGTTGTTTGTTGCGTAGTAAGTACCCTGCAAACTTAAATCACGTATTATTTAAGACCATTAAGGAACATGTGGTAAATAAATCTTGTTCAACAAACAAGATCGGAATGTTTTATGTGTGTTTTTATTGTCGAAGAGGCTATATCGAGCTTAATATGAATTTATAAGTGCAACAACACGCTGGTATCAAGGTAACTTCAATGACTATTCGTTTGTGCTAGTCTGGCTCAAACAGTGGTTAGTGACCCTGGCTGGTGGTTCCAAGAGTCGCGGGTTCGATTACCATTCGGGACAAGTATTTGAGTGATGAACATCGGTTTTTGTAGAAGTATCATAGAAGCGAAAGTAACTCGGTCTACTTGTCTGTCTGTCGTTCTATCACGCCGACACTCCTGAACCGATTTCAATGGAATTTGGTATACACACATTCTACAACCAAAAAAAAACATAGGCTACTTTACAATCAACTGCGCTGTGAAAAAAATATCACGCGAAAACTTCACTTAGACGGAGTCGCGGACCGCAAGCTAGTATATCATTGTCATCAATCAACCAGGGTAGTACCCTCCCCGAGCAGGTCATTGACCCCCGCATCCCAATCACGCATTGCCTTAGTCGGGTAATGGCCCAAAATACCTAGAGTCATCGGCCGGACGGCAAGGTCGTGGGGTCACCGCCCGTACCCACGCGGCTACGGTTATTAGTGGACTTAGTTTGAATGTTATGTAAATATGCGGACATTTGGTAACGGGGATGATGTTGGAGGTAAGGGATGGTGTGTGATCTCAGACATTCTTCTTCTTTCCATTACTTTAAATACTATGTATTATGCTCTATGGTTATGTGTCGCGAGCGACCAAGACAGGAGCAATCCAGCCGAAACGCCGGATAATAATAGTAAAATGCTATGTATTTTTTTTCCCGATATTTTTACTGACTTTCGATGATGTCTTCATCCTTGTCATCATTGCTTTGTCATCATGACCGGACTTGCGGGGAAGCGGATGGCTCTCACCCCTAATCTGATACAACTGAAATATAACAGTGTGTAAAATAAGCACTACATCAACTATTAGGTAGTACATTGTACACAGAACAAACAACGGTGTCAATTATACAAATATTTGTCCCGAGTGGGAATCGAACCGGAGTCCTGCGTTACATATATCTAATGCACCATCGGGCACAAATATTTAAGTGTTGAGCATCTTCGTTAATTACGTATTTACGTTTGTTATTTATATATTTAGGTACATTTGTGTATACCACTGTTGTCCTTAATTCGTAAGACAAGTGCATAAGCAACTTACTTCGGAATTTTACCAATGTAGGTGATGTTGTGTGATATCATTTTATTCTTGTGTTTCACACAAAGCCAATTTTCTCTCAAATAAAAATAGCATTCATTACCGTGCGAAAATCAACGAGGAAACGTCAAGATGCCCTCCAGTACATCTTTCCTCTGTTTGTAGGTTTGAACTTTTGCCAGAAAGATGTAGGAGAACAAAGCTTCCATATGTTTCCGTGTCTCTATTAATCTCTACTTTATTCTTTACTTTGACTGGCTCATTTGTTTAAAGGAGAGCTTTCGTTCTAAACACTTATGTTTAAAGTGACATCTCATTAAGATACCATAGCTATGGCTCGTAGCAAATGAAAGGAGGAGCAGAAACTATTTCTGGCGACCAAATTCAGCATTATACAAAATATAACATCACATAGGTACCACGAGATATCTACATAGATACAAAATTGGTGCACTTGTGTGCGATATAAGCAACAACAGAAGAATACACAAATACAGTTAAATGGATTATTCGTTTTGTATAATGGATTTGCGTTCGTCATTCGTCTCGACTAGGAATCGAACCGCGTATGGCTAGATGTTGATGCTTGTTGAGTCTCAATAATAATATTTGAGTGTAAAGGAACGCGAAAATTTTCAATCAATTTGCAATATACTTACTATGCTTTTTTGTTCTTTCATTCAAATGGCAAATTTTAAATGCGATTAGTTGCCAAAGGATTTTTTAAGGATAAGCTGGATTGCCCATAAAACAAACGCATCCATACTTAAGGAACTAAATATAAAACAAAGACTATCGTCGATTCGTCGAGTCCTCAAGTTCTTTGGTCATGTCACCCGTAAACACGATTCCATGGAGCGCCTGGTTGTGCAGGGGCGAGTGGCAGGCAAAAGATCACGGGTTCCCAACTAGGTGGACCGGTCTTATAAACACTACGACTGGTTCCTTCATCACAGAGTGTACTCGCAGTGCCACACACAGAGACCTGTGGAGAGCAATCACGAAGGCTGCGGTCAGCACTGAGATACCATAATCACGACCACTCTGCCAAGAGTGAACGACTAAGAAGAAGAGCTAAAGGCTGAGCGGTGACTTCAATTTGTAGTGACCGAAACTGTATGATCAGTGTTGATTTGTAACCGACTAATTGTGCCGCGGAGTCATTGAACCCCACAGATGATGTCATGAAGATCGATGCCTAATCTACATCACAATGGAGCTAACCCACTTCACTGTACTTGATATGAACGGTTTTAAGTAGACCACTTACGTAATTTGTATGTAAAGTTACATATTAACATAGATCTTATACGAAGTATTATTGCCAAGTGTATTTGCATATGGCTCAGGGATAAAAAAAAGTATCGTATATCTTTGTAAAATAAGTACCATTTGATTAATAATAATGAATCATGCAATTTAGCATATTTTTGTTTAAATTTTCCTAGAAGGTATCGAATTTCTGCCCCTACCTTATCATCGTCATCATCATCATCATCAGCCCAGACCTGTCCACTGCTGGACATAGGCCTCTCCAAAGGCACGCCACTTCTCTCTACCCTCGGCCACTCGCATCCAGCTCCTACCAGCCGTCCCGCGCAGATCGTCACACCACCTGGCCTGCGGGCGTCCTACACTACGTTTGCCGAGACGCGGTATCCACTACAGAACTCGTCTACCCCAGCGGTTGTCGGTTCTACGGCTGATGTGGCCAGCCCACCTTATGATGCCTGAAAAATGGACTACAATTGTATACTAGGCATATATATTATTTTGTACTGAAGCAGATGATTGGTGATGGCAAGAAGATGGTAAAGATGACTTTGCTATGTTAAATATGAAATGCTAAAAGGGGTTAGGAGGGGCCTACGAGTATAACTGTGTTTTGTCGAACGAAGACAGATATGAAAGAAAGAAAACATTTATTATTTTTTTTTTTAAATATTACACAACATCACATACATTGATTTATTGACCACACAAAGTTAAACAAACAAACACACAAATAAACCAACAATAGGGTCCAGTAGGGCTACCATGAGTTTAAAACTTACGCACTCGATATCGCCTACGTAAATATGTCTATGAAAAACTTGTACAGCGCAACTGGTGGTTACGCGAAGAACTAAAATCGCCCGTATGAAAAAAACAACTCGATAGGTTTTTAACGTACGTAAGTTTTCGATAGCCAACTCATGGTAGGCCCACAGGAAGGTTCGTTCGTGACAGAGCTGGTATTCTATTAAACTCTTAAATGCTACAATAACTGGCTCGATGGAGCAGTGGTTAGAGACCCATGGTCACTATCTACAGTTCCAAGAATCGTGGGTTCTATTCCCACCCGAAACAAATATTTGTGTGACAAACATTGCGTGTTGCGTGTACATAACACACCCAGTGTTATTAAATATATTTAAGTATATCTGTGTTTTTTTTATTTAAGTATATGTACGTTTTATTCGACGCTTTAACGGTGAAGGAAAACATCGTGAGGAAACCTGCACACCTACGAAGAAATTCTCAGATTGTTTGTGTAGTCGACCAACCCGCACTTGGCTAGCGTGGTTGACAAAGGCCCGATCGGCATAGTTTAGGGTAGGCCCGTGCCCCAGCAGTGGGGACGTATATGGGCTGATGATGATGATGATGATATTTGTGCTTAAGCTACTTGCCACGGGATCAGATCAATGAATGTGATGTTGTGTATTATTTATATAAATAAAATGAAAGGCGGTCACTGAATTAATCCCAAAATAGGTATTACTTCTACTGAATTCAATTATTTGTCGGACAGACAAATTAATATGGAAATGTTCCAAGTAATTATGTCGAATGTGTGAACTTTGAAAGAGAATACAATAATTACATTATCATACGGATTGGGGTTTTAATTTGCATTAATTATGGGCTAAAGATTAGCATTGTTTTTACACTTATTTATATTTTCGAGTTGGCTACTACTTACTATTTATATACTATACCTATTGTAATAGCCATAAATTTTATGTACTAAGGTATTACTTCATTTTTAGTAAGTATTACTTAATAAAAGTAATACCGATCGATTTTGGCCATTGTGGCCGATCTCAGTTGAGATCAGTCAAGAACGCAGGGCATACCTATTAAAGTGCACGAGTATGCGCGAAACCACAAGTGCACTCTCTGTTCCCTTACTCTCATAATTCAGTGAGACGGCAATCCGACATCGATGAGCGAGTCGGGCGCAGGACCACCGGCTGAACGTACTTTCCGATTCACGGGCGTGCAACCTCCAACTTCCTGACTCAGGGCTGAGTAATTACTTTACAGAATAACTCACACAAATTTTGCCTGAAATCCGGACTGTAACTGGGAACCTCTCGGTACTTACGCAGCGCTTGCGACCAATAGACCAATGAGGCAGTTAGCTAGATATAAAAAAAAACCTGTAACATAAATTCCAGGTCAAGACTGTAACGACTCACTATGTTCACGTAAATAAACCTAACTAACCCGGCATCAGACATCAAGCGTTTCGTTTTCTATGGCCATAAAAAAATGGCGTACGCACACCGTTTTATAATGGCGTTAGAATAACTAGGTCCACGCACTTTCCGGGTTCAATTCCCGGCGGAACCATTTTCAAAGGTCGACGATCGCTGGAAAACCGATCCGATGTTAAGGCGGGCTTGGAAAATAAATCTTATTAATTGTACGTGTTTATTTTCGGCGGCGACTCAGTGAAATTTCGTTTGACCTCCTAACTAACTCGACTAGGGAACTTCTGTCTGTATACTTTTGGCTAATGAGTATACCTAACTATTAAAAGATTTCGTAGTACCTATTAGTGTGATTTGAAATGTTTTTCGGGAAAGGTAAATAAGTCCCCAACGAACAGTACGTGTACTTACCTACGTTTTACTAAAGTACCTCGAATAATATACTTATTACGCTATCGGTATTTTTTATTTTAATTATAAATGTATATATGTCGTATGACATTTCGACACTCAACATATAATTTTAACAAAATTATTTCGTTCATAGTTTCAATAAAATTTACAATTTTTAATTATATCTTCAAAAATGTTATTTGTTCATTTATTTCTAAGAGTCAATTCGTGAAATGTCACGATTGTAATTCATCGAAGTACGTTAAAGTAAACCTAACTCTTTATCAAAAGTTGGATATAAATAAAGGAATACTTAAATGTTGGATATAAATTAATGGAAAAATAACAACTTCGCATTCCCCTTAACAGTTAACATCGCTTCTCCTTAACCCTTAACACGAATATAGGGCAGTGATCGTTTAACAATTTGCGTCACAGCCCCAAAAGATTAGTGGCTACAGACGCTGAGATCGACTCCCGATTTAGCCACGTCTTGTAAACGATTGACGTACAGTTTTCAGTTTATTGGTTCTCGTAAAGCCAAATTGTGTGTGGAAATTTTGCGCATAGCAATTTTAGTATGAGATACATACATTTAGTACAGATATAAGTGAGAATATAGCTTTATTCGTGCAAAATAATAATACATGCAACCTCTTTATAAAATTGGAAATCTTTCTCTACAATATTTTTAGTCGGTTAGGTCAGTTGTTCTCAAAAATTTAGAAAAAAAATCATAACTCGAAAACTATAAAGTGTTTTATCTCAGGACTTCCGCTTGACACTACTTTTTGGGACACCCTGTATACCTATATGGAGTTTGTTTTGTAAATATTATATAAGCACATTAATATAATTGAATATAATTTTTATTTTCATTGGAATTGCCACACCCATTTTTCCGTAAGTAAGGATTCGAATCTGGGACATCTTGTCTGTTAAATAGTATTTTATTTTTATTCCTTGAGTGATTTCACATTTGAAATAGGGTTGAAATTTTTTTATTTCTTCCTAACAAACTACGATGATCGCTTGGAGCCTTACGAGGACTTACGAGGGAGCGGATGGGTCTTACTCCTAAAGTGATGTACAAAAATAGTGCAATCGACGAGCGTGCATGAAGTGGTAGATGGATGTGGAAGAAGCGAAAGTGGTGTGCCAGGACCGTAGCACATGGCAGGAAGTGATCTTTGCCTACCCCTCTTGGAAAAGGCGTGACTCTATGTAAAAATAGTGACTTAACTATCCGATAAAATAAGACTCAATTTAAAAACACAAAGACCACCTTGTTATCAAAAGTCAATGGGTTCCATTAAAAATCTAGATCAAGAATACATGTAATGGATTAATTACTGAATCTCGGGTTACTAGCGGTCATGGCGTGTTCTGGATCATTAATACCTAAACTGTGGACTAGTTTTGCGAATTACACCAATTGAGGTTTGTTAGGGAGATATTCATAATGTCATCCCGAATTGAAACGTAATTTTTTTCTAGTTCTTCAGTTTAAAGGATGCCGAAAGCGTACGCGCACGCTATAAGAAGTCAAAGAGTGCTTGGATGTGCTAAATAAAGATACTTTGTCATGACTGTATTCATTTAATAATCATACACGACGTACGATTAATAAACAAATCATCACTGTGATCTGGTTCGGAGATGAATACCTTAAGCACTTGTATTACGTTAAGGGTAAGAGCCATCTGCTCCCCCACAGGTCCGGTGATGATGACAAGGCTACTCCAAGCCATCATCGTATGTCAGTTAGAAAATAAAACAGCATTGACAAACAGCTCTGGTATACATAAATACGGAGTAAGGGCTGATCCAACTTCAGGTAGCCCCCAGCGCCCCCAGCAGGGGGTACATATATGAGCTGATGATGATGATGTTACATAAATACGCAGATAATCCGATGCTCATCACAAAAAATGTTTCAAGTGGGAACCGAATCTACAACACTTGGCGCAAGACACAGGAACACTATCCATACCAAAGCAAATATGCTATCGAGCATTAATTGAATTAATGAAAGAAAAGTTAAGTTTATTTAAAAAAATAACTTCATTATGATCATTATAGATACTCTTGATCTTATTACTATTCAATTTTAGCACATTATTATGATCTATTAATTTTGCTCACATAACTTTTAAACAATAAAGTTATCTAAGCCATGAAGTTATACCTATTAGTATGCGTCAGAAGAGAGTTTCACATATTATCTAAAAGTTTATTGGATCTTATTTCCGAAGTCGTAAAATTCGCTTTTATTACAACATTCATATTACTAAACCACCTACTTACTTTACAAATCCAAAATAATGTTATTTACCGAAAACGATAAATCGCACTAAATGATTATAGCTAGATAAACTACTTACTATTTACAAATACGTTTTTCTTTTTTATAAATGAATAAAGTCACGCAAAAATGCGAGATGATATCAAATATTAGTAAGATGACAACGAAACTCAATGGAATACAAATGGCCGAACCATCAATTATCGCGGGGCAAAGCCCTCGGGCAAATCAAAATACCATTGCGTATCGTAAACAAACCAGAAATAGCGAAATCGTTCCTACGCGCGCTAAAAAATAGATCTTCGCACATTCGCGTTTTTGGCGCGCGCACATTCGCGGGCGGCGCGCGGTCGGCGCCCTCGGGAAAGCGGCCGGAAACGTGGAAAGCGAGGAACTGGCCGCGTGACGTCATAGCGTTATCTAACCCGTTCCATTTTCGAACGTGGGAAATTTTTGTGTTTATTTTATCTTTTTTTTTATATTTGACCTATTTAAATTTGGATAACTGCAGATTCTTTCCCGCATAGGCGGGGGCATGAATGTGCAGTTTT
Source organism: Maruca vitrata (assembly GCA_039566165.1). Lineage (NCBI taxonomy): Eukaryota > Metazoa > Arthropoda > Insecta > Lepidoptera > Crambidae > Maruca > Maruca vitrata. The sequence continues at coordinate 8,553,912 of CM076936.1, read as the reverse complement.
CCAATTTTAAATAATTTACATTAGTGGTTTACTTTAAGTAGCACTAAAAATAAAGTTAACTGACTTTTTAGTTAATGACACTGATAATGAGCAGTTCTAAGTATTCAAATCATCCTTTCGGTATGTTAATTATTTATGAACTGTATTTCCACTGATTTTAATTATATATGGTCGTTGGATCCTATATGATTAAAATCAGTACAATTATCCTGGGTGTATTGCACCCAGTAATTCCACTATAATAGGTATATACCATATTATGTTAAAAACTAATATTGGAATATTTCATATTAATAATTTGTATTGTTTCCCACCACCATGAGACCTGTGAATAGCTCGAAACGTCATTAATTTATATGCGAGTTTAATCTATAATTTCCTTTTTTTTTCATTACCAAATTTTTTCTTAAAGCCTAATCGAATAGGCTTCGCGTGGCTTACAGGTCACCAGTGTTGCCATCCTAGAGGGTCGGCATGGCAACCACCCCGGAAGCATAGCCCTGTTCTATTTCGCCGGTCGTCGGCCCCGCCGGCACCTAGCGCTGAAAATGGCCGTTGACCCCATCGCCTGTAACACTGAGACGCTGTAATCTGACGTAAGACGATTGGTTTTTAACTGACTTCAAAAAGGAATCACAATCAGAATATAATTTATTTGCCTACTTTGTGTTTCATAATTTTCTCTGTGGCTGGTGGGCCGTACAGAAGTTAAAAAGGAGAATAATATATAATATGGTTTTTTATGTTTGTTCGCGGATAACTTCGTTGTTTATGAACCGATTTTTATAATTCTAAAATTTCTCAACTTACTTGTTTCTCCTTCAAAAACATATCAAATCACACCCAGATAATTATAAATGTTCGTGTAAAATAGAATTCTGTACTTTTTAGTGTGTCTGGTTTTTGAAGGCGGTTCTTGTTTTGTTATTTTTTTTTGGTTTACGTGTTTGGGGATGAGAACCATCCGCTCCTATTTATAGCTCTATTACTAATAGGTACTTAAGATTCATGTTTGGAGGAAACACTGTTGGTAAGGCCATTTCATTTTGTTTTATTAATGCAAGACACTATTTAGAAGACTAATATTGTACCTATATCGTTTCATTGCCTAAAATATCGCCGAGTTACTAATAATAAATAAACCGTACTTAACGTACGGTGAAACGCAGGAAGAACCTTTATGATTATTTAATTGTAATTAAATGGTATTCTATCATGCTACTAAATATCCATAATGTCCCCAGAGTATGCGCAATTGGTATCATATACACTTATCTTAACGTGAAACATGTTAATATTTAGGGCCTCCCAGTGAGTAATGACCTTTACAGATGGTGAATTACATTTTGTGAATCATTTGCTCTTCATCGGCCGAATAACTCGCGATTCGCAGATTCGTTTGTTGATTTCAGATCAATATTGACTTTTCTAACGAACGCGCTTTGCGGGTTGTTCAACTCAGCCCTCAAATATGTAGCCCTTTAAAAAATCCTATACCAATTTGTCTTTGGAATTCGCGCTTATTTTTAAATATACTTTTCAGATTGTCTTTTAACTTATGCTTCTAACTGGCAGGCTACAGTGTTTTATAGATAGAATCAGGTGATTGTCAATTTATATTATATTAATTATATTTACCACTAGGGGTGAGAACCATCCACACCTCCACAAGTTCGGTGATGATGACGAGGCTACTCCAAGCCATCATTAGTTTTTACCATTATAAGACCTAACAAAGTTTGTTAGGATTAAAACTATCATTACAAATAGTAATTTATACACAGTGCGCTACTAATAAATAAAAATGACAATAAAAATAAATTACGTCTGTGTTTTAATGAATCTGTTCAGGAAATCTTTATCAAAAACCTTAATAAAATAGGTTTTTGAGTTCAATTTTTTATGTAGTTTATGAAACCGTCTAGTTACTAGTCTACTGTCTAGATAAACTGCTTTATAACTGCTAATTGAGATGCAAACCAAGCTTTTAGCAAAATTTGCCTAGTTTCGAGGAAACATTCTGATCACCTATGCCTACTTTTCATACGAAATAACCGCGACCCTAGGAACATTATTTTTACTGTATTATATACCTATTATTAATTTACACTTTAATTTAGCTTATTATACAGAAATACTTAACAGTAATTAATAAAGCAGTCGCTGTAATTGCTAAACATTTTATTACATACTAGTGACCGGCCCTCGCTTCGCTTCGGGTAAATTTTACGTACAAACCTTCCTTAAGAATCACTCTATTAAAAAAAACCGCATCAAAATCCGTTGCGTAGTTTTAAAGATCTAAGCATACATACGGACATATTTGTTTTATACTATGTATTGATTGATATTGTTCTGATTCCGAAATAAGTTGCATAAGCACTTGTATTACAGATATCAGAAATATCAAATATACTTAAATATATTTAATAACACACCCAGACACTATTCCAGGTGGTAACAACTTATAGTCTGTCTATATTTGCCCGAACACTACACATTTGAAAGAAAACTAATTTTACGGTCTTGCCCGTGACCACGAGTGCTGTAAAGAGCTCGAAACGTCGGGTCTCTAAATAACATGATTAGAATAACAAAACACGCGAGTTTAATCCGTAAAATTTATTTTATTTCAAACTTTATTATAAGTAGATACATCTAACAACTATAGAACTTATGGCGTTTCGATTACCCCATTGACCAATTAGATAAACTTATCCAACTATTATAAAACATGGGGCTTAGACAAAGTAACAATATCGAAACGATAACGAAGTTCGAAAGTAACAATGTATGGGATTGACCACGTGATTTTTCGCGTCTAATAAATAAATAAATAAATAAATAAATATTTCACAACGCACATACATTGATCTGATCCCGTGGTAAGTAGCTTAAGCACTTGTGTAACGGGTATCAGAATCAACAGTGGATACACAAATATACTTAAATATATTTAATAATACACCCAGACACGGAACAAACACCGATGTTCGTCACACAAATAGTTGTCCCGAGTGGGAATCGAACCCACGACTCTTGGAATCATAGGTAGTAAACCTGGGTCACTAACCACTGTTCCACCGAGCCAGTCGAAATGTCAATCCAATTGCATATCATACATTACAATCATACATTTCATTTTTTTCGGACTTCGTTATCGTTTCGATATTGTTACTTTGTTTACGGGGCCTGTTGGTGTTTCCGATCGTATTGACCAATGAGAGTGTTCCATTGCTTCGCTGAAACAACAGAGCATCGCGGATTCCACATTTAAACAGCGTGCGCGACCTGCCTCAAGCTCCCGCGCTCAAGGGCGAGCAGAGATGCGCAGGAGTCGACCGCGCGGTTATTTCTATCTGCATACTAAAGCTTCGTGTTACGATACTTGTGGCTTGGAAGAGCGGAGTCGCTTGACACAAGTTCAATAACTTAAAAGGCAGCTCCAATCCCTAATGTGATAAGATTATAAATATTTCAATAAAAAGTTTTTTTAATTTTCATTCATTTCATTTAATTTTTCATTTCATTTCATAGATATGTTTCTTCGCCTAATATTTATAAACTAAGGACCCGCCCTCGATCGTTTCAGGAATTTTATAGATAGAAATGGATTTAAGAGGAAGTAAATCCATCTATCTATTAAAAACCTCATCAGAATACGTTGTGTCGTTTAGGGACAGACAGACGCGGGAAGCGACTTTGCTTTATACTGTGTATGTAGTGATAATGTATAAATAAAAAGAAAGAATGCATGACAAAGTCACTTCTGCTGTCTCTCTGTGTCTCGATGTATACTCAGATGATCTCAGATCATTAAAACATCGCAACAGTTTTCACGCAAGTTAGATGCGGTTTTTTTAAATAAATAAAGTGATTATTAGAGAAAGGTTTACAGTATAATAGCGAAACGATGATAGGTCGCTTTATAGTATAATAGAGATATATTGACAAAAATGTTAATACGGATACTAGCTTCATCTAACGACTACGACCTTGTGAAGTCATTTTTCGCTTATACATTACTATCTTTATAGGACCGTCGTTCAAATGTATAGAGTTTTTAACACTTTAATATAACATCAATATGTTGAAAATAAATCGTCATAAACGTGAACGCTTTTACGGTGGCGGCAAACATAGTGAGGAAACTACAAGCGTGCGTAGAAAATCAAAGGTTGTAGCAGGTCAATCAACCCGCCCTTGGTCAGTGTAGCCGACCTTACCGTATTGCCCTAGTTTAGGGTAGGCTCGATGGATGGAGACGTTAGCGGGCTTATGAATATTATGGTTACAAAGAGCACCAATTTTTGGGTAGGCCATCCCTGTCCACTGCTGGACTTATCCAGTAGCACTGGTCATACGTCTCTTACTCTTTGTTCATTCATTCTCCTTATTTTGAGAGTCAGCAATCCAACAGGTGATCCGAGATCAGGCGAAAGACGTGCTTAACGTGCTTTCCCAAGCCCGGGCGCGCTTCCACCAACTTACTGATACCGAACTAAGCCATTATTTAGGGGTGAGAGCCATTCACTCCACCGGAAGTCCAGTGATCATGACGAGGCTACTCCAAGCCATCATCGAATGTCAGTAAGAAAAAAAACTGGATAGTGTTCCTGACTCTTGCACTAAAAGTCGTGGGTTGGATTTTCACTCGAGACAAATATTTGTGTAGTACTTATTTACTTACTAGCTGTTCCAGCGACTTCGTTCGCGTTTTCCCCGTTTTTTACACATTTTCTATTGTATCTTTGCTCCTATTGGTCGCAGCGTGATGTTATATAGCCTAAAGCCTTCCTCGATAAATGGTCTATACAACGCAAAAAGATTTTTTCAAATCGAACCAGTAGTTCCTGAGATTAGCGCGTTCAAACAAACAAACAAACAAACAAACAAACAAACTCTTCAGCTTTATAATATTAGTATAGATTTATTCAAACCCACTCCACACTCACCCCTGTCCGGTCGAGCGGAGCATACCAATCGCGCTGCTCACGAATCAGACGTCAAGGCCGGACGTTCGTACGACGGCCTCGCGTCCTGAGCGGACGTCACCCACAATACACTCTACCAACTACAGAACCCACCTGGTTAGTCCTGGATGATGGGCTGCCTATAATACACTCTATCACCCATAGAACCCCCCTGGTTAGTCCTGGATTATGGGCTGGATACAATACACTCTACCAACTACAGATCCCACGAACCCACCACCCACCTGGATAGTCCTGGATGATGGGCTCCCCACAATACACTCTATCACCCATAAAACCCCCCTGGTTAGTCCTGGATTATGGGCTGCATACAATACACTCTACCAACTACAGATCCCACGAACCCACCACCCACCTGGATAGTCCTGGATGATGTGCTGCCCACAATACACTCTATCACCCATAGAACCCCCCTGGTTAGTCCTGGATTATGGGCTGCCTACAATAAACTCTACCAACTACAGATCCCACGAACCCACTACCCACCTGGATAGTCCTGGATGATGGGCTGCCCACAATACACTCTATCACCCATAGAACCCCCCTGGTTAGTCCGGGATTATGGGCTGCCTACAATACACTCTACCAACTACAGATCCCACGAACCCACCACCCACCTGGATAGTCCTGGATGATGGGCTGCCCACAATACACTCTATCACCCATAGAACCCCCCTGGTTAGACCGGGATTATGGGCTCTATGGGCAGCCTACAATACACTCTACCAACTACAGATCCCACGAACCCACCACCCACCTGGATAGTCCTGGATGATGGGCTGCCCACAATACACTCTATCACCCATAGAACCCCCCTGGTTAGTCCTGGATTATGGGCTGCCCACTATACACTCTATCACCCATAGAACCCCCCTGGTTAGTCCTGGATTATGGGCTGCCCACTATACACTCTACCAACTACAGATCCCACGAACCCACCACCCACCTGGATAGTCCTGGATGATGGGCTGCTCACAATACACTATCACCCATAGAACCCATCTGGTTGGTCCTGGATTATGGGCTGCCTACAATACACTCTACCAACTACAGATCCCACGAACCCACCACCCACCTGGATAGTCCTGGATGATGGGCTGCCCACAATACACTCTATCACCCATAGAACCCACCTGGTTAGTCCGGGATTATGGGCAGCCTACAATACACTCTACGACCCTTAGAAGAAACCTGGTTAGTCCTAGTTGATGGGCTGTTTGAGTCAGTTAAAGCTGTTCCTAGGATCATCCAGCTATATAACTATTTAAGACAGAGGGTGTCAGCAATGTGAGTGAGAGAACCGACCTGTTAGTCTTGGATGATGGGCTGTTTGAGTCAGGTATAGATTTTCCTTGGATCAACCAGGTTCATAACTCATAGCCATTCGCTCTCCCGCGAGTCCAGTGGTGATGAACCAAGCCATCATCGTAATTAACTTGCTGCTATTGTAGAAAACAAACACTCCTTTAGGATTTTTTTGGGTTTCTTACTCAAAGCGAATATTTCAGGGGAGCACCCATAAAGATTCCGGAAAAATCATGTTGTCTTATATTATGAGTTCGTTTAAGGCGTTAAAAAAACTAGCCAAGTGAAATAATATTCAGGTATCCTAAAAACTCGCATAGGATTCCTGAAAGTAGTATTGTCTATTTTTATTTGCGCGAGCACTACACATTTGAAATAAAACTAATTTTACGGATTAAACTCGCGTGTATTGATATTCTAAACATTATTTAGAGATCCGACGTTTCGAGCTCTTTACAGCGCTCGTGGTCACGGTTAAGACTAAAGTTGACAGGTGTCTTTATTAGTGAGTTTAATTACTACCGTCATTTGGTGTGATATTTTGTGTGTTCCGATTCACGCATACAGAACTCACAACATTATTAGGTCTTGCAATATGTTGTTGTTTTTGACGGGCTTGGGATATTATGGTCTTCATGATAGGATCCCAAGCAGGTGGTACACTCCAACCATCTTCTCTATTGAAATTAGGATGTTTTTTAATCTCAATAGCTTCTCTCAGCATCCTAGGGACAAAACGTTGCTCTTTCACGAGGATTTGAGGTTTGTCAAACCGGATATAATGGTTGGGTCCGTCTAGTGCATGTTCACATACTGCAGACTTAGTCACCTACATATAAATTGGCGAAACACGTAGCGAAGATACTATCACCACTAAGAGGCAACACCGAAGCTTATGTGAAGGATTCCTACCATTTTATCAGTGATATTGAACACCTGCACATCGCTGATAATGAAACCATGGTCAGTTTTGATGTCCAGTCCTTATTTACATCTTTACCAGTTAAGGATTGCATTGAAATTGTTAAGAGAAGACTAGTGAAGACTGACCTACCAATGGAGTATGCAGAATTACTGGAACATTGCCTTACATCTGGCTACCTATTGTGGAAGGAACAATTCTATGTTCAAATGGAGGGTGTAGCAATGGGATCCCCTGTATCACCCCTTGTCGCCGATATCTTTATGGAAGACTTTGAGGAAAGGGCCCTTGCTACTGCACCAGTAACACCTCGGTTTTATAAACGGTACGTAGATGACACCTTCACAATACTACCAACTGATAGAATTTCTGCCTTTCTAACACATTTAAACTCCATACATCCTAGTATTCAGTTTACAATGGAATTAGAGTCAAATAATAAACTAGCTTTTCTTGACATTCTGATTATGAGAAATCCAGATCATAGTTTAGGTCATACTGTGTATCGTAAAGCAACTCATACAGATAGGTACTTGAACGGTGATTCTCACCACCATCCTAGTCAGTTGTCTACCGTGGGGAAATCTTTGTTTCAGAGGGCACGAGGCATCTGTGATGACACACACCTGGCAGCTGAGCTTCAGCATGTCAGGCGCGTACTACGGAGCAACAAGCTCCAAATACCACGAACGCGGAACAGAAGCCGAGTGAAGCCAACTACAGTGGAGCGACAGCCAGCAGTACTACCATACATGAAGGGTGTCACTGACAAGATTGGACACATCTTGAAGCGTGCTTCCATAAATACCTACTTCAAGCCGCCGAAGAAGATTAACCAATTTTTACCACCTGTCAAGTGTAATATTCCTCTTCAAGATGCAGGCATATACAAGCTAGACTGTGAGTGTGGCCTCTCATACGTTGGTCAAACAAAGAGAAGTGTTAGTACCCGGGTCAAGGAACATATGGCTGACGTCAAACATAGGCGAGAAACTAAGTCTGCAGTATGTGAACATGCACTAGACGGACCCAACCATTATATCCGGTTTGACAAACCTCAAATCCTCGTGAAAGAGCAACGTTTTGTCCCTAGGATGCTGAGAGAAGCTATTGAGATTAAAAAACATCCTAATTTCAATAGAGAAGATGGTTGGAGTGTACCACCTGCTTGGGATCCTATCATGAAGACCATAATATCCCAAGCCCGTCAAAAACAACAACATATTGCAAGACCTAATAATGTTGTGAGTTCTGTATGCGTGAATCGGAACACACAAAATATCACACCAAATGACGGTAGTAATTAAACTCACTAATAAAGACACCTGTCAACTTTAGTCTTAACCGTGACCACGAGCGCTGTAAAGAGCTCGAAACGTCGGATCTCTAAATAATGTTTAGAATATCAATACACGCGAGTTTAATCCGTAAAATTAGTTTTATTCCTGAAAGTAATTTCAGTTAATGAAAATTCAGTCATCTACAAGAATCAAAAATTATCGTAAGTATTATACTGTTATGTCCTCACTGATTTACTTGCTTAAAGACTTGATAAACTGCATGAGAATTCATAATTTACAATCCATTTTCAGTAATCTAATGTGTTATCATGGCAGTGTAAACTTATAATACTTGCTATGAAAAGCACACGAAAACAATAGTTGAAACTAACATAATATATTTTAATATAACTGCCCTCTTCCCTTGGTATGGGCTCGGGTATTGTACTGAATCCAATATTTCATGAAAAGGAAAAACCGCTTAATACACACATTAAATCTCTTGTGATAAAATATTGCAGTTTTTGCAGGGCAGAACACAAGAAAAATGTTATACTAAAAACGGTTACTTTTTCTCTTTGTGTTATGTTATACCCATTTTTGCATGCAATTTTGTTCGAAAATTATCCTATGTATTTTTAAACGTAATTCAAAATGAGTTGTAGTTTTGTATCGTACGATTTACATCAATTTGAGTACAGACGTATTTAGTTTATAGTTCAATGAAACTGGTAGCAAATTGTATAATATTTGCGATTAATCTGACTGAATAATGATTATGGTTTGTAATTTATAAAAGTCGGAGGTGCTAAAACCAAATTCGTAATCGGAATCGATACTGAAAGAATCGATACAAATCGCTAATTTGTAAAAACAATCGTAGCTTGCAAAAATGTCATAATTTTCCTCGTAATAGGAAGAAGCGTATTAACGCGGCAGTATACAATCATGTCTTTATGCTCATTTCGAGTCGCAGAAAAGAAAAAAAAGCCCGCCAAAAATAAACGTCAAAAAATGCAAGATGGCCGGCGCCGCAGCGACCTCGCCCAATCAGGAAGTGCACCGTAATACCAATGAACCTTCAATGTTACCCACTTGGATCCTGGTCTGCAATGCACTATGTTGTTATGTGTAATTGTTGGCCTTTTAAAGCGAGATGTTCGTTATTTCGTTAAACAACCAGATAGGGCTGGTGAAAAAAAAAGAAAAAATTGGCAACTCGTATTTTTATTGGTAATCACAAGAAATTCTGGTGCAGCTTTTGCGAAGTCAATCGCATAAGTAATGTGAGAATAAAATGTGGTAATTTTATGAAGAAGAATGTCAAGTAATTTGTATGCAAAGAGCGTTTCGCTTTAGTGTGAGTAGCAACGCATTTCGACCTTTAAGTTACCTTTAGAAGCTTTGAGCTAAACTAAAGATAAACTATCTCTTAGTTTTGTGAAACTTTATCCAAGACCTTTTTAAATATAGAGTGCAATAAACAAATACATTTCATAAGCAATTCATCAAAGTCTTAGATTCTTTATTTATCTGCATTGTGAAGTATTATATACTTCTGAATCAGAGTAGGTAATGTATCTGAAAGAAAACTGCACTGCTCTACCCAAATCAAACTCTATCTAATTATAATGAATGCATCATAAAGTGCTTATCTTCTGTTGTACACAGTAGCAAACATTTTAGATATTCTTGTGCTAAGAGCTTACTAAATTGAAAGCTTTACCATAATATGTTGGTAAACATCCACATTAATGTAATGTATTTATACTTTTAAAAAAAGAAAGAAAGAACCGAATAAAACAAGTGTGCAGAACGCACCTTTTTTATAAACCTATAGATATTAGATTTAAGATTGGTCTATTTTAAATATCTTAGAAGAAAAATTGTAACTGTCATATTTTCAGTATTATTATAGTTTTCGTTCTCCACCAAAAGCCCTTTTATTTGTACAGTCCATAAAATCCCATTTTAGGTAGAAATAACAAGTTTCAGCCCTACTGCACCTGACGAAGATAGACATTGCATCAGCCAGTGGTGTAATGGCGTGTACCTCGAAATATGCATTGCTAACTTAATCTTAAGCTATGGAATGCAGCATGCCAACTAGCGATTAGGTACTTAGTTCAACTTTGAAATGTATTGATAAGATTGTTTGACTTTTGAGTTGTATTAAAGGTACAAGAATTTCAGGTTGTTATAAGCTAATATTAGTCTTATTGGGTCTACACGCGTTAAGAGTAGCAAATACATAGCTACTTACTGCCCGACGTTTCGACTGGGTTACACCAATCATAGTGGCGAACGAACTGGCGCCACCCATCTTCTTCTGCCACAGCGGTTGTGAACTTCTAAATCCACCCCCGAACCAGCACTAATGTCATTTGTACAGCTACCCACATTATAAGCTAGTTTTAATAACTGCCTCATTGGTATTTTGATGCTAAGCGCTTCGTAGGGACTCCGGTTCGAGTCCCGAGCTGAACCAAATTTGCGTGAGATTTTTTGTTCAGAAATTACTCGACGCAGAGTCAAGACTAACCAAACTATGAGGTGAGGGAATATAGAGTGCACTTGTGATTGTGCACATAACTAATATGTCCTAGAAATGTTATATTAATTTAGATCGGCTGCCATAGCCGAAATTACTTAAATTTATTTTGTTTATATTACTATGAGGATAATGGTGTTGGTTGCATAATTATATCAATTATATCAAGTGTTTTAGATAATAACCCTGTAGTAGCATTAAGCAATATTATGCAATTGTTTGTTAGCCTGAGGAAGTAAAAATAAACAAGCTAGTATTTGCGATTTAATACGATGACAGATGACAATCATTTAACCTATTTTATATTGTAGCATTTAACTTAGAAAAATCCTCTGTAAAATCAGTATTCTATATCATTGAACTACTTTTAGAAGAAACTAATTTGCGTACAAAATTCTAGCACACAGCATACGATATGTCGTTGCGACACTCACTGGTTTCAGATAATATTTTATAGTCAAATGTATTTATTTATTTAAATTTGACACACCAACAATACATGTTTTATAATATATACATAATAACCATAAATAAATAATATATTTTGCAGTATGTATATAAGTGCCGTTAAAGATGTAGAGGTTGAGGGATGTATTTAATATTTTATTTAGGTACTGCACCTCGGATGTGGACCTTTGATTGACATAAATTATGTTTATATTTATTTATTTATTTATTTAATAAAGCTTACCAACTAAACAAATATTAGAAATACAATATATAAATTAAATTTTCGTTTGTTTATTTAAATGACTATGAAATTTACTTTGTCGACCGAATTCAGGAAGTTTCCTTTTTTTAACTTTCAAGATATCTACGTGCATTAAATTTCCTAATGGACATGTGTTTATAAATAAAGAATTATAAGCTATTGGCCTATATATTTAAACTGTTTGAAAATGGACTAAGATGTCAGTTGAAACAATAATTTAAAATGAACCGTAGTTCTGTAATCGTAGCTCGCAATCGTGTTCACACTTTTAAGTATTCCCTTATTACTCTTATTAAGTTTTTATTTCAAGTTTATGTCCACTTAATCGGACTTTTAAAGCTGACTGATCTTTTATTGTTATCTTTAAAAGTTCACGAAGGGAATGAAGGATCGCCATTTAAGGCTATAGCTTATTTAACGGGTGTTCTTTGTCTGTTAATTGGTGAAACTTATGGCGTTAAGACATACAGCTATGTGGACTATGGGGAATTTTATAGGGTAGTTCAATGCCACTAACTGTAGCCTTTAGGAATAGTTCGAATTATATTGCGTAATACTTATAATAAAACATGCTTATAAAAACCAAATCTTCAGTGGATTTTTAGAATAACTAGGTACTATAAAATTGGGACTCAAATAGAAGAATGGCCCCTGAGGAAACTCGTACCGTTGCAATTTTGAAAATGTACTCAGTAATAATGATTGTTTCCCCTCATACTTTGGGTTGTAATTTAATATTTTATGAAATAAGTTTACTTTTAAGGACCCAAATTGTGAAAGGCTTAATAAATGATTTGATTTTGATTTCATTTTGATTTGATTGTTTTTCACAATGAGAATCTATTTATTTATTTAAGGCACATCAGCAATGTAAACACAAACATTCTTAAACTAAACATGCATTATAAATATTCTAGTGCTTACATCTTTAACAGGTATGCACAACATGGAATCGCTAAAAAAATCTTGTAACGTTCGCAAATGCCTCTTTATATCACACCAAACTAAACCAACCATTCAGTGTGCCATCAATCCGCTTACCAAAGAAAACAAAACCGACCAGACGTGACACCCGAAATAACACCCCCCGCGTTTAATGCCTACCCACGGCAAGTGACATTTGTCGGCTCTCCGCAGCGCTGCAGTGCGCAACAAAACCAAAATGGCCGCGTCCGTGAACCTGCGCGCGCTAAATTTACACGCGCGTCATCCGGTGCGTTTACATAGAGTAGGAGTACAGAGGGTGAAAGTGGTTTAATACCTTTTTTTTTCCTAACTGACTTACGACGATGGCCTGGAGTAGCCACGTCTTCATCACCGGACTTGCGGGGGAGCGGATGGCTAAGGTCCCTAAGGTTTATTACCGGGCGTGCGGAGTTAGTACGAAAGTCAGACTATGCTACTCTACAGTTTGTCTGCTTCTGTCAGTTGAAACGCGATCATGGTGCTAGCAATAGTGTAGAAATATCGGGAGCTCGTTAATATAAAACCACATGGTAAATCACATATTCAGTGTTCTAATATAGTAGCTATCTTAATGTTACCCGGGCGACATAATGGCGGAGGCACGACTCGACAAAATGTGCATTCTTTTTGGGTGTGGAAGGTATTATCAATCGGATTTTAAAAAAGTGTTTCGGCTATCGTTTCTTATATTTCGACGTGAACAAACAAATTAACCAAATCCTGAAAACAAATGTCCTGTCCTTCAAGATACATAAAACATGTCCCTTAGACGCAATGATATTCTTTAAGTGTCTTCACATAAATAAGCCATTCATCGAATACAAAGCTTCTTGCTGCCCGACGTTCGTAAATCATATCTATACCTCATATCATACCTACTTTTCCCTTCTGTACAGTCACCCACTCACCCTCATGAGTAAGAAGACGCAGCAGAACGAAGGTCGCGAAGCATAAGATAAACTCGCAACTGACTGTACTTTATGCGAACGAAATCTTTATGTGACTCAGTTTTTTGTTCATCGATCCCACATCAAAAAGAGTAAATGGAGTGTTTTAAAATATACGCTGCACTTCCCGCTTCTTACTCGGTGGATTGAGTATGTCTCGTAACTTTTTGCCTGTTTTGTTCAATGTTGGTCTGAGAGACAAAAATAATGCGCTGAAATGTCTTTCATGATTCTGATGTTGTATTGATTGGGTGATTGTGCAGAGTTTTATTTTTCAGGGGAGGTTTTATAAGTCACCAGATTTATTAATACAAAATTTGGCCCCTTATTTGCGTGACATAGTGCGTTCTTTATTGGTGTAGCATTAGCCCGAACTGCCTCGTTTGTCTATTGGTAGCAAGTTAGGACCGAGAGGTCCCCGGTTCGAGTCCGGGGTCGGGCAAAATTTGTGTGAGTTATTCTGTAATGAAATTACTCAGCCCGGAGTTAGGAAGTTGGCGGTTGATCGCCCGTGCCTCGGAAAGCACGTTAATCGTTGCCGATCTCTCATCGGTCATGTCGGATTGCCGTCTCACCGAATTATGAGAGTAAGGGAATAGAGAGTGCACTTGTGTTTGCGCGCACACTTGGGCACTATAATATGTCCTGCGCACTTGGCTGATCTCAATTGAGATCGGCCGCCATGGCTGAAATCGGTCGGACGCCTTACTTACTTTACTTACTAACAGCCCGAAATGAACCGCACTAATATTTAATGTAATGGAACGCGAAAGTCTAAAATCTCACGATTTATAAAAGGACCATTCAAACCAACAATCTTCAGGTGAAAGGCACAAAAGGGATAGTGACACATCTCCGATTCTGAAGATGACATACAGACATATTTAGCCATGGGTCGTAATGAGGAAAAGCCGAGGGAGTCCATAAACCAGCAGAGTCGCTTCCTACTTACGTCAGCGTCAGGGTCGCTGTGTTTATTGCTCCTTAAAACTAGTCAAGGGTGAGTCGGATTACTGGAATGTTGGTTTCGTAGTCGGGGTACGGCCAGAATACCAGCGCTGCAGTGGCTTTCGGGCTAATGTGGCATATGCTGAGGCCCGTACCTCGTTGACCACTTTATAGTCCTTGTCCATGTGTTATTTCTTAGTTTGAGTTTTTGTGTCTTGTGTATTTATGTCTCATTGTATTTGTTATTTCTATGTCGTGGTCAATAAATGTTTTTCTTTCTTTCTTCTTTCTTTCTTTTAGTCTTTTTCTTAAGTGTAAGAATGTACTAGCACATTTTTGCATATTGTTTCTTGATAATAGATAAGGGTAGGTCGGATTAGTAGAGTTAGTGTTCCGAAGTGATCCTAATTACTTCTAAAAGGAAAAGGTGTCTCAATTCGACCGTATGTATGCTTTTTAATATTTTTCCTAGCATTTTTTAATCCCTTTACAAGTAATTAATTTATATTGCCGTGCTATTGAACCTTATCTCAAGTGTGAATTTATTTAATGAGTGGATCCAATCAAGTAAACGAGAGCAAACATTAATGGCAGTAGCATAGATACAACCGCCAAAGGATGTTTTAAAGTTTCTTGTCCACCATTTTAGGTCATTTCACCATGTGTCTGGACACTCGTGACCTATTAATTCGATTAACAATTAATCTGTCACACTGAGAGAAAAGTCAAAATAGAGTATAATTTAGCATAAAGAGTTCTTAATGCACGAGATTAGTGAACTTCGTTCATTTAATCCCCAATTACAACAACAAGTAAGTAGTTAATTTCCAAAAAATGCAGCAAAAAGAACCGCTCCTTAACTATTTCCCTGCAGATCCCTAAAAACGCATTGTTTTGCTTCTTTATTATTCGCCGTCGGGCGTGAGTACGCTGAGTTTTTTATGCATGAATGTTTAAAAGCCTGGATATGAGGCAATTTAATACCCGTCCGATAATCATGAGTATTGTGTATTCTTGTTTTGTTTATTGGCAGAAGAACAACATTGTATGTTCGTTACTTGGTCATCTTGGTCATCCCTATATTTTCCACCTACTCATTCAGTAAGTTAATATCGGACAACATCACATTATATTGATCTGCCTCGTTGGTCTATTGGTAGCAAGCGCTGCGTAAGGACCGAGAGGTTTCTGGTTCGAGTCCGGGGTCGGGCAAAATTTGTGTGAGTTTTTCTGTGATGAAATAACTCAGCCCGGAGTTAGGAAGTTGGCGGTTGAACGCTCGTGCCTCGGAAAGCACGTTAAGCCGGTGGTCCTGCGCCCGATCTCTCATCGGTCATGTCGCATTGCCGTCTCACCGAATTATGAGTGTAAGGGAATAGAGAGTGCACTTGTTTTTGCGCGCACACTTGTGCACTATAATATATCCTGCGCACTTGGCTGATCTCAATTGATTGAGATCGGCCGCCATGGCTGAAATCGGTCGGACGCCTTATTATATTGATCTGATAAGTACCTAGTTGAACTTGTGTTACGGATATCAGAAAAAGAAGTGGCGAAGACGCTTAAATATTTATTTGAATAACAAACACAGACAAGTAATAATTTCATCACACAAATTATTTTATTAAATGAGAATCATAGTCACGACTTATTAACTTAAAATACACACATACACAGAACAGTTGCTCATCTCAAAAAATATCACGTGGGAATCGAACCCACCACTTCTGGCAGGAGACAGGTTTATATCTGAACGGTTGGTATATGGGGTGTTAATTGAAGTCGTGGTAGTTGGGCTATGCCAGAAACCATGACGCTGCCGAGGCTATGATGTACATCGCAGTGTTTTAGTCGGTAGACCCCCTGGGTATTGCACTCCGCCCAGGAGCAGCGACTGGCATTTACCATCTTCTGGCCAATCGCCGACACACCAGAAAGAACCCGCTCTCCTGGTGAAGTAGCGTATAGCATTTCACCGCGTCACAAAAAAAAATGGGGTGTTATTGAGACCATAGCCAGCGATCTTACCAACCCCGTGGGGGAACAGGACTATTTTTGCACATGTTTCGTTTTAGGCCCATTCTGAGAATAGTTCTTTACATTGTTTCTTTGACCACTGGTGTGTTAGTGCCATGGTGAAAGGATTATTACAATTAAGATCTTTTTATCGGTGGAATTAATAGAATTTTAATAAGGAACCAGTGAATTCAATGTTAGGTCTTGTTAACCGTTCCATTTATGAATTATGTCCCGCTCTCGCTTCGCTTCGGATGAATTTGGCTTAAAAATCTTCCTCTTGAATCCCCTTATCTAATACAAAAACCGAATCAACGTCTGTTGTGTAGTTTTAAATATCAATATGCATTTAGAAAGATATAGGGACAGACAAAGCGACTTAGTTTTATGTTATGTAGTGATTCTCTTCTTGTGCAAACAGATTGTATGATCTTCATCGTAATCAGCGCTCTTGCGTGTCTTCCCGCATGGACACAGTGGCCGCTATCCCAATCCTAAGCAAAGAAATAGGTTAAACATCAAATTATCTCGAATAACCTACCACAATATTGACACACACTCCACAGTATCCGTTGAACAGTTAAAAAGATCCCCACGGATCAGTCGGATGCGTCCATCCTAAAATAATAAAGGATGTGCGCGGGTGTGCAAGCGCAGGATTTTATTCCATTTTCGTAAAGGGGCGGTATTTTAAATTTAGACCGGCGCGCGCGGCGGAAATCGCGCGCGAGTGAATCACTCTGTTACAAGGGGCAAGTAATCTGTGTTATAATACTGCGTGTGGATAGCTTTGACAAGGTTCTAGAACTCGAAGGGAGATGCGGCGAGTTTTGCGAGCATTTTTCCTTATAGACCCTTTTCAGTTTGAACGGAGAGAGGTTTTTGCGTTTTGTCATTTTGTTTCTTAAGACTTTAGGGTTCATAGTTTGCAGGTATATCTTTCCTTATATCGCTTTCTTACATTTTACAGGGTAAACTTTAGCACAAGCTTTAACAAGGTTCTATTTGTAGTACTGATAGAGGAACGCAGAATGCTTTGTAATTTTATAATGTTCGTATAATGCAACCAAGGTCTCTCTGACAAAAAAATCTATAAGAATGGAATGTAAAGGAATAAAAGTTTATTTGGTACATTTCATTAAAATTAATAACAATTAAATCTTAATTCGGCTACTATTATTTGTTTTGCATGTGTGTTTGTGTCTGTATGAATTCCATAAAATATCATTTAATTATTCGGCCAAGTAAGATAGTTCAGAATGGAATGCTAAACTCATTCGTTATCGAATTATGTAGTACATAACAGGGTAACTTATATTATTGCATTACCCAACGGTAACTAAGTATTAAAGATCCTATTTTTAACAATAACAACACCTAGTTCGCAATAAAAACTTGTTGACTTCAACTTTGACTCTAAAAGCTCAAAGCAACAAAGAATAGATTCGAGTCCTTCAAAGTGCAGGACACGAATGATCATGTTTACACGTCTGTGGGGCCGTAGATTTGTGCAGATAATATTGTGAGCGCACCAAGGGCAGTGACCGAAGGGTGTCTGACCTTGACGAAGGGCCGGTGGACCAGTGCAAGATATGCTGCGAAGGATACTCGAAGAGATTTTTTGAGTTGGTTTGATGTTCTTTTGTTTTAATGGGACAGATGTGTGGGCTAGCTAAAAAGGTGATTCAAAAAGCTTTGTGTAAATGTTACATACGTCGATCGAGCTTAGTGGCTACCAATTTAGTTACATGTATTTTCATGTAAGATTATTAGATGTTTTTTTTTCTTTGATTGCTGTAAGAGATGACAAAAGTTATATATCTAGGCCATTTTGTCCAATCGGATCGATAGTTCGCTGCTGAGAAGACCATCCAGATGACAAATTGGTATTATAACGTATTGAAAAGTCTCAGTAGTATTAGTTCAGTGACTTAAAAGTTAAACATTAAATTACTAGACTTCTAGTAAGTCAATTTACAAAGTAATTTGAGAGTTTCAATAAAAAGGAAGAACATCATTAATTTTTTTTTGTCTTTTTCCTAACTGACGAACGATGATGGCTTGGAGCAGCCTCGTCATCATCACCGGACTTGCGGGGGAGCGGATGGCTCTCACCCCTACACATTCTTTTGTATCTATTTAAAGCTGCATGCTTCCTGTTCAATTGTGATTTTGGTTCTTGTTATTTTTTCATCCAATTTTTTTTTCGAGTCTTGCTCAATCCGAATGTTAGCGAATCTAACATATAACGCATAGCATCGCCACGACTCTCAGTACGCAAGTTCATTCGCACTATCCTTGAAACGCCTTGCCCGTTGACCCCCGTTCAAATAGGATCCTTGCACCCATAAATTTCGACGCAAATTAATGCGACATTTTTATTAGAATCCAAGCCCTCATTATGACATTGGATTTATTTTGAATTCGCTGAAATCGTAAAAAACAACGTCCCCGAATAAAGTTGCAGTTGTAAAGTGATTTATTACTTAATTAGTAAGTTTTGTTTTTCCAGAAAATTTGCTGTAAATGTCGAAAATCCGAGATTAATCTTTTTACACTGTCTTTGCTAACTTTTAAGATCAAAAGTGCAAAGTCCAAAATCGTGCTTTATTGTTACGTCTCCTTCCCACTTATGGTATTTGGTTTATGCTAGAGAGTGATGGTGCATATAACTGTACCTACTTGATACAATTATGAGCTAATTATTATGTAGTAATTCAATGCTGCAAGTATGAGCATTGTTCTTTGAACTAAGCTCTGTATTAATACTATGGTATTGCATTTATTGCATATCAAGCAATATTCGTAGTCAGAGGTATTGTATACAAAGTCTTATCTATGACACAAATGAGGAATTCCTTTAAAAAAAACGTGACATGTAATACTCGCTAACATCGCATACTAAAAGATGTAAAGTTTTTCGATTTATCAGCCACCTCAAATCCTCAATAACCTAGCAAGTACAATAAGATATATAAATAATTACTGTAAGGCTTTAAATTATTAAGGCTTTTATTTATTAAAAACTTGATATAATGGGTGGGTTTACCTATATTTTCATATATTAGGTATATCAAGACACGTATGGGTCTGAGACTCACATGGTAAAGGATATGAATAATTAGCTGACATTATTTTGCAGGACGGCAACCTTCAGATTATTTATTTTATTTTATGTTGTTGTTTGTCCATTACAGGCCAAGCCCACCTGTTCAGATTCAATGATATTTAGGACAATACCCTTTAATTTATAGCCTGGATTTTAACTGTCAACCAAGAAAAAATGTCTCTATTTGAAATAAAACTAATTTTACGGATCAAACTGGTTGCAGTGGTCACGGGCAGAGTTCTTGCCAACGAGATTAGAATAACAATACACGAGAGTTTAATCCGTAAAATTAGTCTTATTTCAAATGCGTAGTTTTTGCGTAAATATCGTGATTTGACAAAAAAGTCTAGTTTTTTTTATCAAACACTTTGAACCAGCCAGATTTTATCAAAAATATTATTATCATAAGTACGAGGTTTTGGAAACTGTTATGCCGTGTACTTACAATAGGCATAGAAAAAGTTGATTATCGTTTAATTTTTTACGATAAAGCAGAAGAGGTATTATAATTCCTTTGTCTGCTTATAAATTTTAATATTGAATAGGATGCGTAATCTAAATCCGATTGATGAACATCATAAAAATTACGACGCAATCACCACGTCGTAATATATGGTCGTGGTTCCGACCTAGATCGCTTAAGCTTTTTGTCAGGGATGTATTTGATATTTTTCAAAATTGAACTATTTTTATACAGATTACGCTCGCGTGTATTGTTATTCTAAACATATTATTTAGAGACCCGACGTTTCGAGCTCTTTACAGCTCTCGTGGTTATCTATACTAATATTATAAAGCTGAAGAGTTTGTTTGTTTGTTTGTTTGTTTGAACGCGCTAATCTCAGGAACTACTGGTTCGATTTGAAAAAAAATTTTGCGTTGTATAGACCATTTATCGAGGAAGGCTTTAGGCTATATAACATCACGCTGCGACCAATAGGAGCAAAGATACAATGGAAAATGTGTAAAAAACGGGGGGATCGCGAACGAAGTCGCTGGCACAGCTATCTCAGGAACTACTGGTTCGATTTGAAAAAATCTTTTTGCGTTGTATAGACCATTTATCGAGGAAGGCTTTAGGCTATATAACATCACGCTGCGACCAATAGGAGCAAAGATACAATGGAAAATGTGTAAAAAACGGGGGGAACGCGAACGAAGTCGCTGGCACAGCTAGTATTTTATAAGTAAACTTGATTTACGTCTGAATATTCGCAAAACTGCTAAAATTGTTGACGGCGTCTTTGGACTATTGGTGGCTAGTGGCGAATCTGAATCTTCTCACTAAAGCTGCTATCACCAACAGTGGTATAATCGAACTACAAAAAAGACGTGTGGCACTCGGGGACTGCCGCGGTATAGCTATTGCATAGCATCGTCCGATTTCGGAGCAGCTCGTCTCGATTCGTGCGAGTTTCGTAGAGTCGTACCTACAATACGTCTAACCGCACGCACACAAACACCGTGCCGAAGTTTACCGAACTGAAAGGACGTTAGACGATTGTGAGGTTTTTTTCGTTACGGAATTTCTTGGTTCGGTCGCTAAAATAATAAGAAAAGCTATGCAATAGCTTAAAAATAGCACAAAATAATGTCGTTTTAATAAATTTTTTTTGGATTATGCATCAAAAACAAGCTAGGCAGCCAAGTTGAACGCGCCATGACCTACGCAAAGGGCGTAAGTCCACTCACCGTAGTTATCACGAGATCGATAACACACGATAACTTTTGTTATGCCAGAAAAAAATAATAATGCCTCTTATCACTGCCATTGTTTGAAAACAACGGAAAAATAAACCGCCCACTTAAGGGACTGGAATGAGCTGAACGGGCAATTTCTGATTTGTTTTCCGAGAAATCTGAAGGGACAATGTCCTCAACATTATAGGTTAATGGTCTAGCTTTGGTCTAGTACAGTCAACAGCAAGTTAGACAACGACAGTTCAATATTAACGCTTATGTCCACTACATAAAGACGGTACAAAGTCCAAAGTATAAAATTGTAAATGCTGTGCCCGCGACTTAGTTCGCGTGGACATTTTACATACAAAAGTTTTTCCTAAGAACTCCTGCAAATAAGCTTTACGTTCATTAGAGTACCTGCATGCCAAATTTCAATCATCTATCTTAATCGATTCAGATGTTTTCATACAAAAGGATTTTCCCGCTAATACCCGTTCCTGTAAGAATTTTCGGAATTCCTTTCTTAGTATGATTTTAGACTTTCGCGTTCAATTACACTAAAATGTCTTTATGGGTCTACACGCGATATTAGGAGTAGCAAATTACATAGCTACTTACTGCCCGACGTTTCGACTGGGTTACACCAATCGTGGTCGCGAGCGAACTGGCGCCGCCTGTCTTCGTCTGTAATATCGCGTGTAGACCCATAAAGACATATTTTAGTTCCTTTCTTAGTGCCGTAGGTACCGTAGAGGTCTACGGTACCTAAGCAGTACGTCTTGTGTCACGGATACGGATACGAACAATGTATCTGAATATGTAAATAACACCGCACACACCCAGACACGGAATGAACACTAATGTTCATCATGAAATATTTGTCTCGAGTGGGAATCGAACCCATGACTTTTGGTACAACAAACAGGGACACTGTTAAATACGGCATCGAACCAGTTAAATAGTCAAGTCTACCTTCATACTCAAATATTGAAATTCTTCATGTCCTTCACTTGCAAGCTTTTTGGCCTATGTTTCATGTTAAATCTGTAGGGGTAAAAATCTCCTCCATCCAGCATTTTTTGTTAATACTGTTGCAACTCAAAAGAGGACAATGTCCTTTATTGATCAAGGACTAAAAAGGATATTATAGTGCGCTGTTGCGAAATTTTAACTTATCTTTAATTTCTATCATATTTTAAGATATGAAAAAACATTAAGGGTCGGGAGAAAACATTGTTTAGGGTACTATTGCGTTGATAAAGGTCTTCTATAATATACGTATTTTTTATTATTTACTATCCATGTACAGACAGAGATCCGTTAATTCTTTTATATCTATGTAAAGATAAGTTTGGGCCCCTAGTTTTCTTCGCCTTAGTTTAGGGTAGGCCCGTGCCCCAAGCCATGGGGACCTATATGGACTCATGCTGTAAGATAATTGAAAATGGTCCTAGGACAATTTCTTACACAAAATTGACTCTTTAATAATAATATCCACTTAGGAGAATATACGCGTAAAATATATTCAATTACGGTATGTTCCCTCTCATCAAACTTGAGTATTAAAGTGTGACTTAAAGGACAAAATAAAATCCTTAGCCTTGGGCAAAACCTTGCATGTATGTTAAACCTGACTACATAAAAAGTGAATGTGAATTCTCACGAGACATTGACCTATTTCGATAGGCACTTGAGCTTGGAGGACTCTAAAGGATATTTATGATTATTGCATTTATTGGGATTAATGTTTCACTTTATTGTTCTATAACTAGTGGAGTGCCAATTTTGAAACTGAAATGGGATCAAGACCATTCTGATCATTGAACATGTTAAGTTTGAACACTGTAGAGTAGTTGGTGCAGGTATAAAATAGTCCCGTTTAGCCTGAGAAAAATACGTATACGGAATCACAGACTACTAAAATAGACTGGCTACTTCAGTTATGAAATTATATGCAATTCATAAGTCTTTAAACAAAATAGTGTTATGAACTAAGTATGCAATTTTTTTTTATTTTTTGTAAATGCTGTGGGTTTTTAAGTGTAAATGTAACTGAATAATACATTTCTTTCTTCTTTCTTAAATGATGAATAACTGAAAATGTTTTTAAGTGTAAATGTAACTGAATAATACATTTCTTTCTTCTTTCTTAAATGATAGGAGTCGGCTTTTGAGTTCACATAGTGTCATATTAAACTCATTCGTACATAAATGTTGTGCACCAAAAATATGTGCTAATAGCATCCGTTTTACTTTACATGTGTAATATAAATAATATTTAGAATATAGGTTCATTAACATTTTAGTAACTTACGTATCTTAAAAACTTACACACACAATACATCAGAGACCCTAAATTTTCTTTCGTCATGGCGGAGTCTTCTCGATGGAATCAGCATACCGAACCGTCCATGGAATACTCTACCACATCGGTTTACTATGCCGATTTTAAAACAATTGTTGTAAATGACTATTAATAGGACTGTTCAGAAAAAAAAAGTCAATTAATTGCTCCCCCATTACTCGGGGTTCGGCGATGATGA
Organism: Maruca vitrata; assembly: GCA_039566165.1. NCBI lineage: Eukaryota > Metazoa > Arthropoda > Insecta > Lepidoptera > Crambidae > Maruca > Maruca vitrata. The sequence goes on along the minus strand of CM076936.1, from coordinate 8,529,936 downwards.
TGAGTTGACTGTTTTCTGAACTTTTGTAAACATTTAAAAAGCAATTATTCCATTTTAAGCATCTAAAAAAGCCGTTTAAAAATACAATCTGTACGAAGCCTAAGAGCGAAATTTAGAATTACAAATTGGCTTCTTTAAAAGAACTTAAACCCAACATACAACCTCCAAGGAGTCGCTCAAACTCTACAAACTAAAAACACAACCTCTTTAAACTCTCCATATACCAAGTGGCTGATAAAAACGCGGCCTGCGTACGCGCAGGTCAGTAAACAAAGCCATCCTTAACACATTGACCCATTTCGACGCGATAGCGCGGCCTCGCACCGATTCGGCGGTTTTTACGTAACTGATAATGTGACGGGTCGTATCTGATATTTGTGAGCTGTTACCTAAGCCAACATAATCCTAATCATCATCATTCTCCAGCCCTTGTCCCACGCTAAGTGGGGTCGGCGCAACATGTGTACTTCTTCCACTCGGGCCTGTCATTCGTCAGCTCTGTGTCTACTCCTTTCTCTCCCATATCATCTCTTACGCAATTCATCCATGTCTTCTTCGGCCTTAGCCGACCGGCTAAGGTAATGTAATACAGGTATTTAAGGCGGAATAGGCGTTTTAGGCTTTCAGGGAGAAAGCCTAATCTAGCCTGTCGACATCATATGTGGACTTGACGGCAGCTTACAGTCAGTTAGTGTGGCTAGGTCATCCGCCCTAAATCATAGCATTTGGGAGAGTTACTACCTTACCGCAAGCATGATCTCTACCATTAGAACATAAAAAGCTAACAAAATGCCAAGGAAACATGATGCCACGATAATTTGGTCATTAATTTAGGTATACTTACTTATCTACCGCAGTTAACATGTGCTTAGTACTACTAGAACTTAATTAACATAATACAAATTAAGTATTTTATTTTTTTAAAGAATTCTTACATCAAAATGCCATCAAGACATGAACTCAAAAACTTCGCCATATGATTCTTAAATTCTAAGTTATTGTATAGAATAGAAAATCTCCCTTATACCATACAAAAGGAAAATGTGAAAATTTCAGAATCGCCACAAAATGGACTAGAAAAATTGCATGTTGTTTTGTTCAACACTCACCTATATTATTTGTCACGTCTATAAATACTTTTATACAATCACAGTGACATTCCTCTGTCCTTGTGTTAATACGATTCCTTATTTACTCGGCCGTAGGCAAATGATTACCTTGACTCTTATCAAACAGACTTATTGTCTTGTAGAAAATAAAAAGTATATTTTCCTACGCATTACGAAGAAAAACAAACTGACCTAATCTTATAAGCCGGCCGTTCGTTGCACAAAGAAATTTCACAATAGTGACATAAATACTTGTAATGTCTACATTCGGAAGGGTAAACTCAACAGTGTCACACACACAGACAGTGTGTGTTTGACTGGCTCGGTGGAACAGTGGTTAGTGACCCTGGCTGGCGGTTCCGAGAGACGTGGGTTCGATTCCCACTCGGGACAAATATTTGTGTGATGAACATCGGTGTTTGTTCCGCGTCTGGGTGTGATTATGTATTTAAGTATGTATTTATAAATATATATGTATATTTATCAGTCTCTGACGCCCATAGTACAAGCTTTGCTTAGCTTGGGGTCAGATGGCCGTGTGTGGAAATGTCCCAGATATTTATTTATTTTATTTTGTGTAGGTAAGGAGACAAAGCTGTAGTATTATACATCATTTGTTTGAGTATAAAAGATGCGTTTGAAACTAACTCGTACACAAACATTTAGAAAAGATCCTGAAAATGCTTGAACTTTCAAAAGTAGGGGTGAGAGCGATCCGCTCCTCTGCAAGTTCGGGGATGATGACAAGGCTATTCCAAGCCATCATCGTAGTTAGTTAGAAAAAAAAAACAAATTTATTATAGGACATTTATTTAATAGTATACACCGTGAAATTTGAGTGGTTGTTTTCCCGTGGCAGAACGATTTGCCTTTAGTAATACTATCGAATCATGCAAATTATTCCACGAAAAAAAAAATTTTTTTTTTCGATTTTTCAGAATAATAATTTTCCAACTTGAAAACGAGAGAAGCTATCATTGAGATGGAATATAAATAAAATATGAGCGTAATTAACTTGAAATGAATTTATTTATATTGCACACAATCGTTCTGTTATCAACAAAGAACCGCCATGACACTTTTTACTAGAGAGAGAGAGATATACAATATATTATCTATCCTACTCTTATTACATTGTAGTGTCTTTACTTTATTTTAACACCCCCCGTCAATGTAATAACATTAATTAACAAATTATGTGGCAATTAAGAAGGTGTATGTTTTAACCATCCCTTTTTACACTTATCCTACACAACAAAAAGAAAATAAGAAAGCCATTGAACCAAGACTAATCTACATATTCACGCCACATAGCTTCACAAACTTTAAAAGTGTATTACCATTGAGGGACTTCGTTAACATATCAGCAATTTGATCTCTTGTTGTCACATATTGTATACATATCTTTTTATTTTCAATCAGTTCCCTTATATAATGATACTTGATATCAATGTGCTTTAATCGTTTAACACTATTTGTGTTGGCAATTGTTATGGCAGCTTGATTATCGCAATACATGGTAGCAGGACATACATTACTCACATTGAAATCACATAACATATTAGCAATCCAGCATGCCTCACTTCCAGCCATGCTCATTGCCACATATTCAGATTCTGCTGATGATAGACTCACAGTACTTTGCTTCTTAGAGCACCAAGATATTAGGCAATTTGAATACATGAAGCAGTAACCAGTAGTGGACTTCCTGTCTCGAAGGTCCCCTCCCCAGTCAGCATCACAAAATCCAACCAACTTGCTATCATCACATTTATAAACTAATCTATAGTTCAATGTGTGTTTAATGTATCGCAAAACCCTTTTTAAGTTGATTAATAACATGTTACTAGCGCAATCTTGATATCTACTTAATATTGATACGGCAACACAAATATCAGGTCTTGTGCCTGATGCTGCATACATTAAACACCCAATGATCTCTCTACAGATATTCTCAATATTGCCTTTACATTTATCATTTTCAAGCTCTTTACAATTAAAATTCTGATCCATGGGAGTTGAAATGGGTTTACAATCATACATATGGAATCTTTTTAACACATTTTCTAGGTAAGTCTTTTGACATAATTCTGTAAAATTTGTTTTTAAATTCTGCTTTACATTTATCCCCAAAAAATCTGAAATTAGGCCTAAGTCTTTCATTTCAAATTCTTTGTTTAGCATTGACTTTAAATTTGATATATGTTCTTCATTACTACCAAACATCAACATGTCGTCAACATATAAGAGAACATATGTTTGTTCTGAATCGTTACATTTAGAGTACAAACATGGGTCACATTTAGATCGTTTAAAACCTTCCCTAATCATAATAGAGTTAAATTTTTCGTTCCAATATTTTGGAGACTTCTTTAGCCCATATAATGATTTGTTTAGTTTTACAATATTTTTATCATTGTCATAAGCGCCATCTGGTAAGCTTATGTATACATTCTCTTTAATTTCCCCATACAAAAAGGCTCCGGTTACATCCATTTGGTAAACATATAATTTTAATTTAGTTGCTATAGCCAAAAATAGTCTGAATGTACTCAATTTTGCAACAGGTGCATATACATCATTTAGATTTAATATATCATTTTGTTCAAACCCTCTGGCCACCAAACGTGCCTTGTACTGAATATTACTATTATTTCGTTTAATTTTAAATACCCATTTACTACTTATAACTTTTTCTTTATCTGGTATGTCACAGATGCTCCAAGTATTATTATCTTTAAGAGTTTTTAGCTCCCTTTGAATAGCTTCCTGCCATTTACATGCATCCGGACTATTCATGGCTTCACAATAAGTTTTTGGCTCACAGTTATCTAACATTACATTATTACAATTATAGAAAACAGTCTGCTTCCTAATACGCTTGTTTTTAGGATCTACATCACGTCTCACAACCTCACCACACTCGTCACTATCACTAGGTTCGTATACACTACCCTCAGAATCACTCTGCGTGGTGCACTGAAAGTCATCACCATCCATGGTCGGTGATTGGGGACTGGACATACCTGCAGCCCTGGTATCTTCTACTTGAGCGCCCACCTCAACTGTAGCTGGAACCTCCACACTATCCTCTATATAATTGATTGTCTCACATTGTTGTATTGGCTTGACTGGACTGTTGTTCACAAACACAATGTCTCGTTTGGTCTCAACTTCATTTTTCTGTGGAAAATATACTCTATAACCTTTTGTTGTTTCTCCATACCCAACCATAATGCCCTTTTCACCTTTGGCATCCCACTTATGTCTTTTTTCTTTGGGTATGTGGACATAAACAGTCGTACCAAATATTTTGAGGTTATTTATATCATAACTTTTGTTTGACCACAGTTCATATGGAGATTTCCCTTCTATTGAGCTTTTACCAGTTCTATTAATCACATAGGCAGCTGTATTAACACTTTCAGCCCACAAGCTGATAGGTAAATCTTTGGCATATAGCATTGTTCTAGCCGCTTCCACTAAAATCCTATTCTCCCGCTCAGCTACTCCATTCTGTTCAGGGGTAAAAGTTACTGATGTTTGATGTATAATCCCCTTGTTCTGGAAAACTTCTCTGACCTCTTTGTTTATAAACTCGGTTCCATTGTCACTTCGAAATATCTTTATTTTATTTCCTGTTTCATTTTCAGCCTGCGATATGAAGTTCTTTATACATGATTTAATTTCGTCTTTTGTTTTCACAAAGAACACTCGCCTGTACTTTGAGTATTCATCTTTAAATACTACGAAATATCTGGAGCCTCCAATCGACGGCTTCTCCATAGGTCCACAGGTATCGGCGTGAATAATTTCGCATACTCTTGACGTCACATTGTTACTTACAGGATACGGCAGTCGGTGAATTTTCCCTTTTAGACAACTTTCACATGTTTGAATATTGGCATTTTTAATATTAATATTATTTTTCCTCAGAACATCTTTCACGTAAACAATGTTTTGATGCGCCAATTTTTCATGCCACTCACGCAAATCACAACACACGTCAGCAAGGTTCGCTGTACATGCATTAAAATAGCGAAAATCCAAATAGTACATGCTTCCACGTCGCTCAGCAATAGCCATTACCTTGTTTTGTTTATAAAACATACATTTTATTCTCTTTCGTAACGATAACATAACCTCTGCTTGTCGCACAGTTGACAGAGAATAAGTTTGTTTTCAACTCAGGAACATGAAGTACGTTGTCAATGGTAGTGTCGATCCATTCACTCCCATTCCAAACTTGCAGCGCCACCTGGCCGCAACCCTTGACATCAATTTTCGTTCCGTTCCCTACTATTACCGATTTATCTTTTACAGTCGAGTATGAATTGAATAGTTTGTGATCACAACACATATGCTCGCTTGCACCCGAGTCGACTAACCACTGAGATTTTTGTGACTGTTCATCAAAAACACTGTTGACTATAAAGGCATTACTTTCTTTTTCTTTGTCCTTTTAAACCGGCACTGGCTCTTTATATGACCCGGTTTATTACAAAAATAACACTTAAAATCTGAACGATTGTCTTTGGAGTTACCAAAATTGTTGTTATTATTATATCGACACTCGCTTTGATAATGTCCAAGTCGGTGACACTTATAACACTTTACACTCCTTTTATCTACTTTCTTTGCCACAAACGCCGTAGACGGCGTTGGCCCGCCTTTTCTTTAATTCTTTCTTCCTCTATCAATAATCTGGCTACCAGGTTATCATAGGTCTGCTTGTCATCAGGAGCAGACTCCCATGCCGAGATGAAATGCTTGTAATCTTCTGGTAGGGACATAAGGACCTTAGTGATAACAAATTTATCAGACATATTCTCTCCCAGCTGTTTTAACTGATTCTGCATCTCATGTACTTTTGATAGGAACACAGACATCTCTGTTCCTTCTTCGAACTTAAATTGAAAAAAGCGTTGTTGCACAATGTGCATGCTTGTCTCGGATTTTTGTTCATACACGCTTAATAATTTCCTCCACATAGCCGCCGCAGTATCGCACGAGATGATATGCAACATGACTTCTTCCGTCATCCTCGTAACTATCAGCGTTTGAGCTCGCGCATCCTGGGTTTCCCAAGTACAACGCTGAGTATCATCTTCAGGTTTTACTGTTGTCCCGTCCACGATTTTGTAAAGACCTTGACCTCGCAGCAACACGGACGTTTGGAACTTCCAAACATTCCAATTCCTGGAACCCTCCAGCTTCATGACGTTCTGTTGCCCACTTCCACCCTGTGTCGAATCCATTTCACAACCTTCCTGTAGACTCTCCTGCCTTGCCAAATGATAGTAGACAAGTATTTTCCTTCCCGGTGTTCTAACCACAAAAATGGCGTCAACCCACGCTGCCGGTATTTTTGACTATTTTCGCTACAGTATGTATTTGCAATCCTTTAGCCACACTTTTTATTAATCCAAGCTAGTTAGTGACCTGGGCCCATAACCAGATGGAATATAAATAAAATATGAGCGTAATTAACTTGAAATGAATTTATTTATATTGCACACAATCGTTCTGTTATCAACAAAGAACCGCCATGACACTTTTTACTAGAGAGAGAGAGATATACAATATATTATCTATCCTACTCTTATTACATTGTAGTGTCTTTACTTTATTTTAACACATTGTTATTTAAGATGTGACGTATTCAGGTACTGATTGCCGTATGAAATCGATGCTTAAAGCTAAAGAAGCTCTACACCCTAAGTCATAAAGCGGTTCGAACGTGCTTTCGAGTTACAGTTAAACCTTTCGTAAAACCGGCATTTATTGATTTTACCAAAAAATAACTGCTCACATCTTTTGTACTACTAAGATAGAATCATTTTACTGCGGGAAAACAACCACTAAAATTTCACGGTGTATACTAGTCTATATATGGATCAGAAGACACTAGCATTTGAGGACACTACAAGATGATTCTATTGTTAGGATTAGGGGTGAGATACATTTACTCCCCCGCATGTCCGGTGATGCTGACAATGTTAAGCCATCATTGTAGTAAATTCGGAAAAAAATTAAAACGTTGATTTGACATAACATAAAGATGCGATAGAAAATAGAAAAAAAAATCAAACGAATGCTAATGTAAAGATACTATGAAATGCCAAAGATTAGTAGGTAGAGACGTAGAGCAGCGTAATTTCTAGAATTACTATTATATTGTACTATTATTTTATACTTAGGTCAAGGCTTTAAACTTGTGTGGTTTCCAAAATATAAGCTAAACCAAAAATAATCACTATATTTTATTTCATTTCTAAATACAACTGTAACTTTTGATTCTGTCCGTACCTAGTAACCTCATCAATTGAGAACTGTCTTATCAACATGTCAAGTTGCTTCCAGCGTATCAATTAAATATAAAAACAGTATTTATGTCTGTTTGTAACGTTGCATCATAACTATAGCCTGATTTACTGCGCTCTGCAGTGAAGTTAGCAAGGTCAGGTACACAATAACACTATCGCTAATAGCTGTAATAAATCAATTGTAGCATAAACAATATTGGGTTTGAAGGATGGTTTTGCATATTATAGAAATGGTGTCGACATGTGGTATGGAAAGCCCTTCGAATATTCGATGATTTTACTGCAGTTTGTACCGGTTATCTATTGTTTGCCCGAAAGATATATGCCATAATATTCATATGCCCGAATTTCATTTGCCATAATTTCATTTGCCCGAATGTTATGTTTGCCATAAAATACAAATGACATAATTTTAATTGCCCGAACTTCAGATTCCATAATGATTCGAATGCCATACGTATTATTATCCATATTTTTAATTTGTCTTTCATGTTTCTAACCTAACCTAACCTTTTTTTTTATAATTTTTTTAACCTATTTTTCGGTGGGAAATGATGTAATGGCACGGAAACAAAGTTTCTAACACGTAACTAATATAGTAAACAATGAGCATAATATTATTGCATTTAAAATATGGATAACAATGCGTATGGCATTCGAATCATTATGGAATCTGATGTTCGGGCAATAAAAATTATGTCATTTGTATTTTATGGCAAACATAACATTCGGGCAAATGAAATTACGGCAAATGAAATTCGGGCATATGAATATTATGGCAAATAAAATTCGGGCAAATGAAATTATGGCAAGTGGGGGTATACCGTTTGTACCGCCATACAATTAGGTCACCTTTAAACTGTCATGGTTACACACATTAGAAAACCCAATATGTCTGGAATATTTACCATTTTTTTTTTGTTTAAATGAGCCTATGAGTTGACCAGTGATGATGGCCCTTGAAACTGTGCCGAAATTTCTGGCTCAAAAGCTCATTTAAACAAAACAACATGTATAATATCCCGGACGGTATACCCCCACTTGCCATAATTTCATTTGCCCGAATTTTATTTGCCATAATATTCATATGCCCGAATTTCATTTGCCATAATTTCATTTGCCCGAATGTTATGTTTGCCATAAAATACAAATGACATAATTTTACTTGCCCGAACATCAGATTCCATAATGATTCGAATGCCATACGTATTGTTATCCATATTATAATTGCAATAATATTATGCTCATTGTTTACTAAAGAATGATAAAAAAAATCGGTTAGGTTAGGTTAGAAACATGAAAGAGAAATTAAAAATATGGATAACAATACGTATGGCATTCGAATCATTATGGAATCTGAAGTTCGGGCAATTAAAATTATGTCATTTGTATTTTATGGCAAACATATCATTCGGGCAAATGAAATTATGGCAGATGAAATTCGGGCATATGAATATTATGGCATATATCTTTCGGGCAAACAATAGATAACCATCCCGGACATACTGAGTTTTCTAAGGTACTTACATATTTAACTGAATGGATCTGTTTGGTAATTTGGTCTGTAGTCGCATGGAAACTAAAATCGTCTAACAACGTTTATAAAGGCATAAAGAAAGGGGCTTAAAAACCTCCTCCATACTGTAATTAGGGAAATTATTATTTATAAACTATATTATGACTGATAGAGTGCGGTGGTTGAGAAGTTAAGTACATTACTTGCATACATAAATATTATTTGGTTACGTCAAAAGAGTGTCTACGCTCTAGGATACTATCGTGTCGCTGTCAGAAGACTGTTAAGTCGTTGCTCCCACGCCTAATCTATTGAGCTGTATTGATTTTTCATCTTATGAGGACTGAGGGAAATAACTTTAAATAGCGCAATCTCTATAATACAAAGTTGTAACTTGTTTTCATAAGTAAACTGACACGTTGATTACAATAATTTATTACTCTTTAGTTAAAAGCCCTGTGTTTATTAAAATTTCGATTAATTAAAAATAAAACCAATTAAATAACTACCTGGTCGATGATTGGATTTTGTAAACAAAACTTGTTTTAATTGTTTTTATCACTCTATTTGGCCGGATAACCTACATTTGAAAGCTAAGTCATTGTATGAAGTGACAATATTTCCATATCTGTAAATGACTTTGACTGCCTCGTTGACATATTGGTAGCAAGCGCTAAGGTCCGAGACGTCCTCGTTCGTTCTCGGTCCTCGAGTCGGGCAAAATTTGTGTGAGTTTATCTGTAAAGAAATTACTGAGGCTGGAGTCAGGAAGTTGGAGGTTGCAAGCCCCTGCCTCGGAAAGCACGTTAAGCTGGTGGCCCTGCTCCCGAACTCTTATCGGTCATGTCACATTGCCGTCTCACCAAACTATGGGAGCAAGGAAACAGAGAGTGCATTTGTGTTTGCGCGCGTACGTGTGCACTATAATATGTCCTGCGCACTTTTCTTACAGATAAACTCACAAAATTTTTTCTTACCCCGGATTCGTACCTTTCGAACCTAACGCAGCATTTGTTACCAATAGACCAACGAGGCAGATCAAACCACCTTCAAGACATATGAAAACTAAAAAACGCGCCTTCGTTTTAGTCATTTAAAAAGATGCAATGGGAATTTTGCACTTTGATTTGAATTGTAAATAAGTTTGTGTGTGGTCTCCAATTTTGAGAATCGTTTCGTCGCGTCACCACGTATCTCGTAAAAACTTCACGCCTCGACAAAAACATCAAAACAAATGAGAAACATCGCCCCGTAAATAATATCAAGGTTACATTTTAAATCTAAGACGGAAATCGTTATTTATCCCAGTGAAAAATGGCCAAGTTCAAGGCAGTAAAGAAATGCGTCATTTGCTGCGATTTATTTAAAGGAAATGATGCAATTTTATTCATGTATATTGAGATGAGGATGACAAGTGAACAGATAAAATGGCAACTATATGCTGATTGTAAAATTTTAGACTTTCGCGTTCCATTACACTAGAATTAGTCTTTATGGGTCTACACGCCAGATTAGTAGTAGCAAATTACATAGCTACTTACTGCCCGACGTTCCGACTGGGTTACACCAATCGTGGTCGCGAGCGATTGATTAATTCTATGTGCTGATTATTTGTCATCTTTATATTATCTCATAATGAGGGTTAACGCTTATGAGAAATTCACAAGATTGACATTGACAATGACATCTATGCTAAAACTCACCAGTCATGCTTCAGTTGGACCTCACGCCTACGTATTGCCATCTAGTGAATTTTTCGTATGCCTTACCCCTTATTGAGTTTGACTATGATTTTAGATTAATATGTAGCTAGAAGTTATTGTTCATTCGTTCATTTCAAATGTGGCATACACCCAAAATTTTACAATTACACGTGTTTAATTTCATTTTGTACTTTTCACACAAAATGAACGCTGTTCTATGACGTAATATTCTAACATACTGATAATCATATTTCTTTTTTCGTAATTCAATGCAAAAATGTAAGTCAAAGTCAAAGAGGTTTTCCAGGTGGGAGACATTTTGTCGACCGGTTGCTGTTACCACCATACAGTTGTGTAAAACCCGCCAAGTGACTCTGACCTCTCTCGGTCAGGTCGCGTTCCGGGATCAGCACTGTACGAACCGGAGCCAGGGGGGACCATTGTTGCGGCAAGCGCCGGACCAGTGGAGTCTTAGCGGCGGTATTGTGCGGGCGGAGCGGGTCAGCCCGCCGGCCAGGGAGACCCTTAGAAACGGGGGCCCTTCCGTCCGGCGGACTGGCCAACTCCGACCCGCACAGCTCAATACCAATGCGAGACTCCACGCCTTGTCTCGTTGTTGCCGCAGCAGTGGTCTCCTTTTTCACGGCTTTCAGGGTGAGTGCGACAGGCTCAATATGGTCTATTGTGCCTGTCGACCTCATATTTGGATCTTACTACCGCTTACCATCAGGTGGAGTGAGGTCATCTTGTTAGCCTCTTTATAAAAAAAAAAAAAAAAGTCAAAGTTTTTATTGCAAACTAAGTGTACATTATAGGTCTTACAGTAATATGAACTTAATAACTTAGTTATCCTTTTCAGGCACTGCAACATGAGGGCATGAGATTAAACTTAACATTAATTATTCTTAAATATAAAACATTAACACAATTTTGTAAGTTAGTTTTATAAATTATTGCAACACAGTACATACTATTTGTAATTATACCCCATTATTATCTCTACATGATATGACTTACATTACAAGTTTTATATTAAGGTAGTAATTTATCCATACATAATTATTACCTTAATATAAACAGTTGCTGTCCTTTTGGTTAAGAATTTACCCGTTTATAACTTGTAGATGATCATCCTCATCATCAGCCCATATCCGCCCCCACTGCTGGGGCACGGGCCTACCCTAAACTAGGGCGATCAGGTCTTACTGAACCACTCCAACCAAGTGCGTGTTGTACAAGTTGATGAGCCTTTATTATTTTAAATGTTCAATGTTCATTATTTGTAAGCTTAAGAAACAAAGTTTACCCACAAACATTACAGTCTTAATATTGAAAATGTTTTATTTCTTTATCTTTCCTATAATTATATGTTAGCAAACCCAGATAAGGCTGTTTGCGAATCGTTCTTTGTGCCTCATAATCTGTCTTACGAAAGAAAAAGTAGAGCGAGGGGACAAAGAAGGTACATATGTACGCAGGTATTATGTTATATATGTTATATTGTAGCTCACTCAATAAATATTAGGTATAATTCGCACACAATGATTTATTTTAATATTATTGTTGTGGACTATGTATGTAAAAGAAAAGGAATTATACTTCTTATACAGAAGAGGGGGATGATTATCAGTGATTTTATGCAGCGCTTATGTCTTTATAATCTAGTTTTTGTAATAATACTTTAAATATGAATGTAATTATTTAAGGAAAACCCCATAGGCCCCCCATACATTAGGCATACGTAACATTTTGATCATATTATTGAGACCAGGAATTCCTGTAAATTAGAAAACTGAAACTATCCGGGATATTTACCATGTTGTTTTGTTTTCTAATGTGTGTAGCCATGACAGTTTAAAATTATTCTTGTAAATTGTTTGTAACGCTACTGTGTTATTGTATTATTTTCTTTGTGTTTTTTTTTTTTTCAAAAAATAAATTTCATTTCATTTCATTTCATTTTATGATGGTATAATTACGGATCCGGGTATGGATTTACCGGTTTCGGTAACGGTTATGGATATTAAATTATTTCGGATTATCCGACAGTTAGCATCTTGGTAGCGTCGGTAGTAGTAGATAGATAGAGTCGATGGCCGAGTAGTTTAGGTCGTTGCTTGCCATGCAAGAGGTTGCCAGTTCAAACCCCGCCACCTACCACTGTGGTTTCAAATTTTGTCATTGTCAAAACAATGCACAAGGCAGAATGGCGGCGACGTGGTCCACAACCCGTCACGTCACGTTTCCCACAGAGGTGAAAAGTGGATCGCTGGAAGTGATCTCTGCCTACCCCTCTGGGAAAAAAGGCTTGATTTTATGTATGTATGTATGTGTGCAGGTTTCCTCGCGTGTTTTCCTTCACCGTTACTACCATAGGTAATATTACTCAACTTTATTTGTACTAAATTGGGATATTTTAAAATAACCTAACCTATGTATTATGTCATTTATACAGTAAAACAATGTTAACTGTATGGGTTTTTCCATATTTCTTATCATTCCATAATTTCAATTTATATAGGTACCTAAAAAAGGGGTTTATCATTGTGGTATAACACAGTATTGACATAAAATGGCGGATGTTTTGTTCAGTTTCATCTTAAAAATATTATTAATGGGAAATCCAGAATGGTTGTAAGTTTAGTAAAGCAAGTGTATATTTATTTAACATAATACCATACAGGTTTGCACAGTGGTCACGTGATGTAAAAATTACTTTATATGTACATTACGATTATTGTTCACCACATTCTGTATATTAGCAAATAAAACGCGACTAACAAGAGTCAATATCCAGTTTGTGGTATCTAGATCCGGATAAAATCAGCATTCCAAACCGATGGTAGAATTGTAGGCACTTTCTGCCATATTAGCCGAAGCCATAAAATCAGGTACAATAAGGTAATCTATATAAAGTTACATATATATGTTACATGTACTGATTTACACATTTTTTATACTAAAACTATACGTAATATTATATTTAAAAAGATATACATAATATGTCCCTTTTTATGACGCACTATCATACATTGAAAAAAAATCAAATAAAAAGAACATAAAGGTATTTATTTATTTATTTTGCTAGTCACACTACATAAAAATACATAAAATATATAATTAGGTTAGCAAATATTTTTGTTAATTTGTAGCTAACAAACATTTTTGTATTTTTTTGTTTACCTATAACTAAAAATAAGTTTACCGTACCCCCGTTCCTGTTAAAGTGGTCAACTCAACACACGTAACCTCTTAGACTCTCAACCGCAAATTGTTAACAAATCTACACACAAAAAAGTCGGCTCGTCCGAACGGTACGCGACCTGCCCCAATGCTGCGCGCGCGCATGTGTGCGTGACTGTACAGGACGCGGGTATTTTGAGACGAGGTACAGTCGGGATATAAAGTGGCATCCTTGAATGGTTTTGAAACAGGAAAGTTTTGATGTATAGGTAATTTCTCTCAATCGTAAAATGAACTGATGACTAGGTTGGCGTATCGCCAGTTTTGTCTTTTGTATAGGAAAAAGGTTCGCTAATGGGTGGAATATTGATCCAATTCTGGAATAGTTTCGCCAAGTACTAGACAATTGCAGCGACGTGCTATCAGTATTGTTGAAGATCAAGAGGTGACTAAGACCCGTAAGCCTTTGCCATTACCTAGACATTGGTAATCTTAGTATTTACTAACGCCTCTATAATGGGAAATGCCCTGAAAAGTAGTTTCTTTCCTCAACTTTCGACTCTCGAATTACACGTGCTGGGCATCGTTGCCATTCAAATACCATGCAGATACTGGTGGCCAGGATCAAGAGGTTTAGTTCCTCTGCCCCGTGGCATAAAGGCATGGAATGCTCTTCTAACTGGTGTGTTTCCTTCCTCCTATGTTTCCGGGCTCTTTGAGAAGCATCTATGCAGGCTTTCAGGGTGAGGGTAACAGGCTCAATAGGTTCTATGTAGGAGCCTATCAACCTCATATATATCACAGCCGCTAACCCAGACAGGTCAGGACATCCTGAACGTCAATTATTAGAAAAAAAGTTAATTATATGTATAAGCTACAGATGAATAGGTAGGATGGAATATTGATATATTGTATATTGTATGGTTAAACAGGAATTAACAGTTAAATACTAAAAACAACATTCGTGCTCTTAATGCTTCATTGATGCATATAACATTGATTTTAGAAGGTCACTTCAATTTATTGGGTCGACGAACTGTTATTATAAATGACGATTACGAAAACCAAATCGGACAGATTGATATTATCGTGTTATCAATCTTAACACAATGTCATCGGATTAGATTGAAGTGGGTAGGGGTTTGGCGTGATTCATTTATTGACACGGATGGCAAAATTAGTAAACATAATGTAGGTTTATTATGATAATATGTTCTGGTTCTTTGCTACAAGGAAAACCTTTAGTTTTTCAAGTTATATTTGGCTTGACATGGGTTCTTAAAATTATATACTACATACTTAAGATATTTATTAGTAATTACGCCTACGCCCTCGCTTCGTTTTGGGTATATTATACAGAGGAACCCTCCCTCTTGACTCCTTCTATCTATTAAAAAAAAACTTCATCAAAATCCGTTGCTAGTTTTAAAAAATTAAGTACACACACACACACACGCGTACTTTTTAGTTATTATCTTTTGTAACATTCAATTCAATTTTGTATTTAATATAGTTTATTTAAAATTATTAAGTTCTAATAGTTTTGTAACTTTATTGTCCTAGTCAGGTGTCTACAAAATGTGACGGTATACTTCGAGTGTTGGCTGCGATACAAGCAATTGTGCTTAGTGCAGAGTCGCTAGATTTAAGGATATTATGTACATGTTTATTATGGAAATAAAGATATTATTATTATTATTACATACATTCAGACAGACGCGGGAAGCGACTATGCTACTATGTATACTATGCAGTGATATTATTAAAAGTACTGATTCCATTTCGTATTTGCACCATTAAGAATGAAGTCTTAAATTAATCATGTCGAATTTTATGGGTTATATGCTGAAATTCCTATATATCCTTAAATATTTTAATAATCGCATACATTTATCAGATTCTTTAAACAGTATTAAGAGAAGAATCTTCTCTTAATATTGTCTTAATAATATCCTAATAATATCTTTACCACAATGTTTCGAACAATCTTACTCATTGCATTGCACCACAGTAAGTATTATTATGATTTGACATTTTGTTTTGTCTCATGAATTTCATAATTCCAAACATTTTGTAAGTATGAATTCCAAGTGGTAATATGTCATTAACCTTATGTGAAGTACGTTTTGAGGACAAATTTAAAACCTTGAAGTATTGCAGACAATGTTAAAAATAGCATAGAAAAAACTGTGTACTAGACTACGAACGTTATAATTCATTGGCATTTGTACAGTATTCATTAGCAAATGGCTTGAAATTATATTTATATATATTGACATGTATTGTATGTATTTGACTGGCTCGGAGGAACAGTGGCTAGTGACCCAGGTTCAGTACCTACGGTTCCAAGAGTCTTGGGTACGATTCCCGCGCCCGGGACACATAATTGTGTGACGAACATCGGTATTTGTTCCGTGGCTGGGTGTGTTAATAAATAATATATTTAAGTATATTTGTGTATCCACTATCCTTTTCAGATATACGTTACACAAGTGCTTAAGCTACTTACCACGTGATCAGATCGATGTAACCTATGTGATGTTGTGAAATATGTTTTATTTTATTGTATTAGCAGTTTCTTCATAGTAAATAAATGATATCTTAAAGATGCGTATAACAATCAACGAAGAAGTTCTATCCATCAATGTTATTCAGTTTATATTTACAAAAGTATACGTTTTAACTAAGTTAATTTATTTAAAAATAATATGACTCCATTTTGATCTCTCCTGAAAAGGACAACTTAGTTTACATTGTCTAATATAATAACTTCTTGAACTTTGAAAACATAATAATTTGTTTGCAGTTTTTGCTTTTGACCTCATTACAGCTAAACTACAAATAGTTTCAAACTGAAACTCGAATTACATTCATAATTCACACGTCAAATTACAGCAAAGTCATATAAAAGGAATTCTTAGACTGATGTATACGTAACATCCTACTATCACCTAAAACTGTCCTTCCAATATCAAATGATATTAACATCACTTATTATAATAAACGTTCCGTTGCTATCGCTACTCGAAGCATTCGCGCCATTGACTTTCTTGATGCCATTAACCGAATAACCCATTGCACAAAGAACTGGCACTTTTCAAGGTGAACCCACACATATGCACACGGCTTTAAATAATATCCCGTACCACATATTCATGGGCTTACAATCTCATATTGAACCCAACTGCGTTGGAGTTAGAGTTGTTTTTTCTGAAAAAGCTAAATCGAGACGGCGAAGGGTGCACTCACACAGCCAATAGTGCAATAGAATGCAGCCAGGACGCACATGCGATTCGTTGTGAGGATGCAACGTGCTTGTGTGAGATCAAAAAGACGTGTTAATTTATTGAAGAATGTGTGCATGTAACAGTAGCTTTACTGTATGGTTATGTGGCCAGTGTTTTATTTTCTTATGTCAACATGTACTTTTAAAAAGACTTTTGACATTTTCTCTAAAAAAAAACAAATGTCATGCAATCCTAGTGTTGTATCGATCATATTAATTGCAGATTCAAAACTGCCAGTATCTATTTAACTATTGTGTAGGTATTAAAAAATATTGAATGAACGCACATACTGTTCAACATATCTTATCTGAGCTTAAATAAAAACTAAAATTACACCTGAATACACCATAAAACCTAACAATTTCCGTAATTAAACTCTTGCTAGGCTTATTATTGAAAAAAAAAACATCGATACAAGTCCTTGCAGTCCAAATTGAGTTACAAAATGCAACTCAATGCACACATCCCAAAGCCAGACAGCGTATTACATGTCTGGCTGCACACTATCAAACACACACACACACATGTGTGTGTTTCAGGGAAAAATACACACTGTTTACACATGAGTTGCACACTTATACGTAGTGTCCTGTTAGGATAATGCTTTGCATATGTGTGATGTAATGAGTTATTATAATAGGTTTGTATATTGTTTGTTGAACATTGTTTTGTAATGTGGAAAACTTATTTAAAGTTTATTCGAGACGATTAACCTCTTTATTATGGCCGTTCCTTTGTTTTGAAAGGTGTTTTATTATTTGTTTTATAATTATCAGGATTTTACAAAATGTTGTTGTCATGTTGCGTTGCCACGGTGCATGAATAATAAACTTAATTAATTTCATATGAGTGTATTTTTTTTACTTTAGTAATAAATTTAATATTTTAGAATATTTGTTAAAAATATTGCATTACGTTAAGTGGCGCTTTGTTTATGGTTTTAACTACGTTTTATTTTGATAAGCTATGACATCAAAATAATATATTCGGTGGCGATGGAAAAGAAAAGCTACCCTCTAAGTATGAGCTTTCAGAGCTTTTTTCGTATACTTTTACCATGTTATAAAATGTTTTCTTTTGCTTGCCACCTAACATATTATGTTGATGCATACTATGTAGAATACCTAATACTATTTTAAAACAATTGTTACACAAAACAAAAATTTTATTGGTTGTCAAAAACATAATTTATTAATTTAAAAAAGAATAGATATGAAACAAAGATTTCAGACAGGTTGACTTTGAATTTTTTTAGTATAAGTACACCTTTTTTATTTATTTTTTTGTGTTCGTTAGTAACCACCGCACCAAATTTGGTTACCAAAAAGTGTTTTTATCTAAGTTCGTCGACCGTCAGGGCAAAAAAGGGCTACGACCCTTCCAATTGGCATAGATAACCTTGCAGGGTTCAATGATCAGCGTGAATCTGCGAAATGTTATTTGGCAAAACACATTTTATTTGTGCAAATGAAATCTGAGATAAGTAAGCTATAAATTCTTTGATTCGGCACTTAGACCTTAATTTAAGACCATAAAATGAGAAGTATTGTTTATTTTCGTAGATTTATAATAATTTTTTTTATTTTTATTTTAGTTATTAGGTAGGTGCTTAGCATGATTTAGTTTTTCCCATATTTATCAGACATTTTTCTTAATTTATTATCAGTGCAAGACAGTTTGCCTGTTGTTTTCTTTTAAAAGTCAAATTCCAAGACCCACAGTAGTAATGTAGCAAATTATAGAATCATTAAATTATTCTATTACAAGTTATCAATCAGTTTATCGTACAAGATTTTTTTATGTTTCTTTAAATAACTTCTCGCTATGGCAAATCCCACTACGTGAAAGTTTGTATGTGTGGATGGATGTTTGTTACTCTTTCAAGCTAATACTACTAAACCGATAACGATGAAATTTGGTATGCAGGTAGCTGGAGACCCAGAATAACACATAAGCTATTTTTATCCCAGAGTTCCCGCGGGAATAGGGTTTCCACGCGGACGAAGTCGCGGGCGGAAAGCTCGTAATTTATGTTTGCAGGGAATAAGCAAGGGTATGATAGTGGAACCATACTATTCAAACTATAACCCTCCAAAATCGTAACCCTTTACTGTACTACATATTAGCTATCTAGTAAGTAGCAAAACAAAACAAGAGTAATTGTTTTTTTTAATACCTATCTTGTAAAGTCATATTTTTTTTTATTAGATGTTTCCACCCTTATTCTAGCAACTGCCTACTATTAACTAAAACAATAAGTTACAGTTATTTAAACACCGGATGACTATAATAACACCACGATCTATTCATATGAAAAACTAATATTCGACGATATGGTTAATAGTGCCACACCCGTCAAAATTGGGATAACATCCGTCGGGGCCTCAACAATGTGGCGAGCGTTCCAACATCCGTCCGAATCTATTTCCTAAATCTTTAATTCAAATGCATGCAAATCGATCGGTGCGAGCATTTGATATCGTAATGCATGCGAGTATATTTTTTATTTGCATACGTAATGAGATAAAATCGGCGGTGATCTGACAAACTCGGGCGCGTTCCCGTTGTTTGGACGACACGTTTTTTATTAATATATTAGTGCCTGTTGCTGCGGCGATATCGCAGTCAAAATGCTTATTCTTCATTCTTCTCTATTATTAGAATTAGTTCTTCCTTTCGTATCGATGGCTAGTCATTTTATATGAGGCGAATGATAGGGAGTTTTAAAGGCAGTTTATTTCAATTTATCAAGGTTTGCCCTTCGTCCTAGTTTAGGGTAGGCCCGTGCCCCAGCAGTGGGGACGTATTGAGCTGATGATGATGGTGATTATTGAGGTGTTTATGTAGTTAAGTTTAAATCAGCTTAAACTCCCAAGTTACGAATGGTGAAAACAACTTGATCGGTCTTATGGTCACTACGACTTCTTTTGCAGTACATCGCCTTAGCAGCGGAAAAGGTAGTTTTTATCAGTGATCCGCCTCAACGGCAACTTAACTAGCGGCATTATTACCCGACTGCGTGAAAATAAAATCGAATTATGTTCCTCATAAAAACTAAAACTGTCCTGGATATTTACCATATTGATTTGTTTTAATGATCACTGGTGAGCACCAGTGATCATTAAAACAAATCTTGCAACAGTGCCGAAATATTGGGAGTTCATTAAAACAAAACAACTGAAACTATCCGGGAAGTTTCAATACTAATGTGTGTAACCATGACTGATTAAAATTATATATCTTGTGCAGAATTGAGAAGCGTAGAGCTGCATCGATGTGCGTAGTTGCGTATGGTGTAGATTGACTGGCGCCTTTTTACCCGACTGCTTCTGTGATGCTGATCGAAAAAGCGTAAGATCGTATAATAGGCGGCAAAGGGCACTTGCACAAATGTCCGGGTGTGTTTATGTACGGCGTCCCACGCGTATCCAAGGATGGAGACAGCTGATGGCTTGACCGTTGTGTAGTAATCACACTGTTATGTATTCGTATATGTGAATTATTTAAATTATGGAAATGTTTTGTCCTTATATTTAAACATAGCGTTAATATTCAAGTGTTCACTTCTGCCGGCACTCCCGGAGTGCTATTTTTTTATTTATTATTATTATTATTTATTGTGCAATGGAGCTGTGCAGCGTGCGTTGCACCGGCGCGCGCGGTCGAGTAAGGGCGGCGGGGCATTGCTCCGGTAGACGGCTGCACGCCGCGCCTAACTCGAGATTACGGCGAGCTGTGTCCTCAGGGCTTGAGTCGACATTACGGCGTTAGAACACTGAGCTAAATGAAATCAATTAGTTTTTATTGCAATTGTAGGAGTCGAGGTGGTCGCCATGGTCGAAATCGGTAGTTATCATCATCATCATTAGGTAAGCATACAGGTATGGATCTTACTTAGACTAATGATTGTACTGCTACTAATTGCCAAGTGGGTGGCGTGCAATATATGTACAAATGTCAAATGTAAAATTATTAGCCATTATTTCAGTCGGCATGCATGATTGATAAGTATACCATATGAATCCATAAGGGCGAATATGGAGACACTTAGTAGTAGTCTTTATGGGTCTACCTACACGCGGTATTAGGAGTAACAAATACATAGCTACTTACTGCCCGACGTTTCGATTGGGTTAACACTATCATGGTTGCGAGTTCTCTCGCTACTAATATAAATTTATTTAGTGTAATGGAACGCGCAAGTCTAAAATCTTACAATATGGAGACTACTTTTTTACTTTATAATTTCATAGATCCACCACCACTTCAAATGCAAGCACTGAGTCGAGATTACAGCTTTGATTCTGTAAGCCTCTTAAATCGAGATAATGGTAATCCACAAAATACACACTTTTTCAATAGACATTGGGTTATTAGAGGCCTTCATGTAGATATCTTAGTGAGTTTAGATTATGTCAGGACTGGTCCATTTGCAGATCTTTGAGAATATCACGGCGTTGATACAATCCTCAAAGCCCATAAAAGTATACGGCTCTGGCTAATTCTTTACATCCAATAGCTACGAATGCAATGCCTAAGCTTACCATTGTAGTTTCAGTTTCAATCGTAACAGCAAATGTTGCAGGGAGACCACCCATTGTTGCGAAAATAGGTAAAGGACCGTAGTATTATCAAGCCAGCCGCAAAAAGGACTAACGACCGTATTATAATATTTATTTGCGTTGTCAGCAAACATCTCTATCAGTCATTTCTCTCAAACGTTTCGACGCGAAGCCAAATGTTTGGTGCACTTGAAAACAGTAGTTTGTATAAATACAGTTAATTATATGCGTCAGCGCATGTATAGTAGGTGCTATATCAAATATGGCGGCTGTGTAAACCGTTTCGCTACTTAGTTGGGGCTGGCATTTCACATTTTCAGTTGATGGTTATGTAGATTGCATTGTTACAAAATAAATCTGTACTGTTTTATATAATTATCATCAGCCTGTATACGTCCCCACTGCTGGCGTACGGGCCTACCCTAAAATAGGGCGATAAAGCCTTTGTCAACTAGGGCGATACAGCCTTAGTCAACTAGGGCGATAAAGCGTTAGTTGGTCGACTACACAACCGTAGAATTTCTTCATAGCTGTGCAGGTTTCCTCACGATGTTTTCACAATCGTGCATATGAATTTCAAATTTGAAAACAACACAGTGGTACATTATTATATCCTGTAAGTCCGTCTACTGTTGGACGTAGGCCTCTTCAAGTGCGCGCTGCCCTCGCCTATCCTCGGCCACTCGCATCCAGCTCTACCAGCCGTCCCGCGCGGATCGTCACTCCACCTGGCCTGCGAGCGTCCCACACTACGTTTGCCGAGTTGCAGTGGTTTTGCATTATTGTCCTGTAGAAAACAAAAATATTTTAGAACGACAGAGTAAGTTACAGTCGTATTATGATACTACCAAACATAATTAGCTGAATATTTGTCTTTATGGGTCTACACGCGTTAATAGGAGTAGCAAATTACATAGCTACTTACTGCCCGACCTACTGACTGATAATTAGCTGAACCTTGCCTGTGAACATGAGCGCTGTAAAGAGCTCGAAACGTCGGATCTCTAAATGTTTAGATTAACAATACACGCGAGTTTAATCCGAAAAATTACTTTTATTTCAAATGTGTAGTGCTCGCGAAAATATTAGACAATACTATATTTTTTGTACCTAGGTTAAGAAAATGTTGCAAATAAATATTCTTTTCTATTCTATTCTATCTATCCTTTTTATTACCAGTGGTCATAATTTGAACTCATAGTTAGAACTAAAATGTTAAACTGAAAAAAAAAAATCTTCAAATATTTACATACATAACCTAGTGAGTGTGGGAGGCGTAGCACGGGAAGGTCGCAGGTTCGGTGTCCGGAGGTTACGAACCTCAGGGAGGGTAGCACCCTATGCCCTGTGGCAACGTAATCTTTTTATTTTCTCAATTCGTCAATATTATGTCTATTGAAATAAATAATTTATTTCGGGTTAGCTTAAAAATATCTATTGTAAGAGCATATTATTTACTAGCTGTGCCAGCGACTTCGTTCGCGTTTCCCCCGTTTTTTAAACATTTTCCATTGTATCTTTGCTCCTATGGGTCGCAGCGTGATGTTATATAGCCTAAAGCCTTCCTCGATAAATGGTCTATACAACGCAAAAATATTTTTTCAAATCGAACCAGTAGTTCCTGAGATTAGCGCGTTCAAACAAACAAACAAACAAACAAACTCTTCAGCTTTATAATATTAGTATAGATTATACTTGATAGAATAATATAAACAAAAGTATTTATATTGTCCGGCTTTCACAATGTTGATGAATCTATTGCATAGGATATTATAGTGCACAAGTTGCACGCATTAGAAAGTGCACTCTATGTTAGTCCACTCTCATATTTCCGTGAGACATAGGATTACCCAAATATGTGTCTATACAAATCTCAAATCGAGTTCATCACACTTCGTTTCATCATCATCATCATTATCAGTCCATATGCCCGTCTTCACTGCTGGGGCACGTGCCTACCCTAAACTAGGGCGATAAGGCCTTAGTTAATCAAGTGCGTTCACTCACTCACACTTACATTCACACTTTGTTTAGAAGAAGCAATATTATAGTAAAAATACTACTACGGCCTATAAATTCGAAATTCGCTTTCAAGTTATTGTAACTTAATTGGAAAATCAACCCTCAAATTTCTAATCTTAGTTTCAGCATCCGGCCGTTATTAGTGCCGAAAACATTTGCCAGAAATGTAACATTTTACCAACATACCTTTCATACATTTCATAGTGAGACCCCCATTCACAATCCAGACTCGAACCAGTTCAAACGCCATCATTATCCACTAATCATTCCCTAATCTCCAATCCCTAATTTTGTAATTTGGCTGTCATGCGAACCATGCCGTCATCCAATCGCAGTTCAACGCCCTGTTTATATACAAATAAATGTGTACGTACATAATATATTATTGCTTAGGGCAGACGCGACGGGGTCACTGACCGATCGATTAGGATGCTGTTTGGGCCTTGAGAGTTTGGCCAGAGACGGATTAGGTTTAAAGAGATTTATTTCTCATAAGAACTACATATACATGGTACATATGAAGTTCACTTAAAATGAGAAAATTACACAAAAAAACAATTATTACATAATATAGGCCTTCAGGGTGAGTGCGACAGGCTCAACACGATCTATTGTGCCGACCTCATATTTGGATCTCACTACCGCTTACCATCAGGTGGAGTGAGGTCATCTTGTTAGCCTTTTATAAAACTAACTGTAAACTAACTGTTAGCCTTTTGTTAAACTGCGCGTTACCGGTGAAGGAAAACATCATGAGAAAACGTGCAAACTTATGAAGAAATTCTTAGGTTGTGTAGTCAACCAACCGCGGCCAGTGTGGTTGAGTTAGGTTTTATCGCCCGGGTTTCGGGTAGCCCCGGGCCCCAGTGGGGACGTATATGGGCTGATGATGATGATGATAAACGGCGCAGCGTAGTGACCAAAAATTAAACAAATCACTAATTAAATTAAAAAGTTAAAGCGTCGATGGCCGAGTGGTTAAGGTCGTTGTTTGCCATGCGAGAGGTCGCCAGTTCAAAATCCGCCAGGTACCAATGTGTTTTTCAAATTTGAAATTCATATGTACCTTATTCGACGCTTTAACGGTGAAGGAAAATATCGTGAAGAAACCAGCACACCTGAGAGATTTTTCAACGATGTACGTTGCCATGTCAGAAGCCTACGGGCGGTTTAAAACTCTGACACCAAGTTGTTCATCAACCATACGATAAGAAGAAGAAGACTAATTAAATTGACCCCAATATTTATAAGAAGACACTTTCCTGACTCAGTAGGTATTGAAATTATGACTGTAGTTGTCCATATAGTAGAAGATGAAAACAAAAGAAAAATTACATACGGAAACCACCTTAAATTTTTCATAGGAAAAATGGCGTAGGCCAGTTCTCAACCGATTGATACGTGGATTAACCCTTAACTACCCAGTAAGCTTTTGTAACGTAACTGACCAGTAGTGTCCAACAGACACATTTGATAAATATAAGGTGTGATGAGTGAAAAACAAGTTATTTAAATTAAAAAGATATTAGAATGAACTTCAGTAATGTATTTTTGCACTTGTATAGTTAAAGATGTATATTTTTTCAAAATTTGTAATAGTCATTATATGATTGCACTTATCACAGCACTTGATAGAGACGCTGTTAATATCGAAGAGTAAACTAACAACGCTTTATCCTTTTTACAGCAGATTCAGATAATTGAGTAGGTCAGCTTCTACATGGTTCATGGCAGCTAAGTGCTTACTTGATGGACTTTCCTTACTTTGTCTCCGTGTATGAGGTGTTACCAATACTGTTGCAATTTCACGCAAAAATAGTTTTTTTTATTTTGCGTGTGTTCCAGTCATATAATAACATCTCATCATCATCATAAACATCATCAGCCCATTTCTGTCCACTGCTGGACATACTTCTCTCTCTCCTCGGCCACTCGCATCCAGCTCCTACCAGCCGTCCTGCGCAGATCGTCACACCACCTGGCCTGCGGGCGTCCTACACTACGTTACATAATAACATCTAATATAAATATATTTTGAATTTGCTAGGTATCTATTCGTTTCATACTGAACTCTACTACCTACACTCATGAGTCATAATCATCACCCTCACTCCAAGAATTATAACTATAATTCGTTCATAACCGTTTACAGTTGCTGGTTCTGTCACATTTTTTCAATATCGAATTAGTATGCACAAAAGTATTTTCATCGTTACTGTAAACATGTACAAGTTGAAGTTTACGTCTTATAGGTTGCCCTTTATCTATTTATCTGAATAATACTGAATAAGAGGACTATTATGTGGTGTCTTGTGTGTCTAATCACTGATATGCGAGACGAAAACAAAGACGACAATTATAACACAATAAAGTGGTGTCAGATTATTATGGGTATAAAATATTAATCGTTATGACCCACCCGACATCATAAGATTATACGTTAATATAAATAAAAATAATCTTTGTTCACATTCTCAAACAAAATGTTATTGTGTCTATTGGACACTTGTGGGTTGATGAAGTACTATTTTTGTATATTTAAAATAACTAATAAATCTTACACGTTAAAAATATTTTAAAAGCACTTTTAGAATCTTAAAACATTGGAGATCAAATAGGTAAAAGGCTGATTCATAAAAATAAATACTTTAGTTTTTATCAAAACTTAAACGCAAAAATGTGTCCGCGAGACACTTGTGGGTTGTTAAGGGTTAAAGGGGATGGTATTTGTGTCGATGGCATTATATGTCTTAGCTGTAGTAACAAATCTTCATTTTAGTGATTAAATTCAAAATATCTTGTGTCCCATTAGTGTTCCTGGTGTCATTCTTACATTAAATTTGGTCTTTATCGGTCTACACGCGATATGAGGAGTTGCACGTACGTAGCTACTTACTGCCCAAAGTTTCGACTAATATTAAGTGCAATCGAACGCGGAAGTCTAAAATCATTCTTACATCTTTTGACTCTACAAGGCTTAATAATTGTTGTTAGATTTAAGCATGAACATATTTTATAAGTTGCTACATAATCTTGTTGCGGTGCGCGTAAAAAGTACCTAGCAAGTTTGCCAATTTTTCGGTTTCAATTAGATAAATAATGTTCTAACGAAAATTATTAAGTAGGTCATATTGTAATCAGTAGCTTACGCATGTCAACTCTCCATACCTACTTCTTACACTGTCGCGTGATTGATAAATTTTAATCTATCGTGTGTACTTTTTAGGGTTCCGTACCAGTTAAAAACGGGACTCTATTACTAAGCCTTTTCGTCTGTCTGTCTCCAAGCTGTATCTCATAAACTGTAATAGCTAGAAAGCTGAAACTATCACAAATTAATATTGTATTTCCGTTGCCGCTATAACAACAAATACTAAAAGAAGAAAAAAATAAAATTTGTGGGGGGTCCCCATACAATAATCGTGTTTTGTCGAATATTTATGTGACGAAAATTAAGTTTTGTACCGTGTCTGGATATGTTATTAAATACGTTAAAGTTTTGTTTATTTTATTTGTGTAGCCACTGTTGATTATTATATCTCAAACAGAAGTACTCAAGCTACTTATGAATCAATGTATGTGATGTTGTGTAATATTAAAAACAAAAAAAAGGTACCCCCAAACGGGCCACTTTACGTCGTCCACCTATATTAATAAGCCCCGTCTCGCACCCTGAATCCGGCCCTGCCTTATAGAAAGAGAAAGTTCGTTTACTTCGAGGGTCGGCCGATGTCTGAAATAAAATTCAGCTTCCCAAAGGGTGCGTTCACCTGACTCAGATACGGTCGCGAACCTTACTCTAGGACGTCCAACTCTAGGCTTGAACTCTTACTGGTGTTTACGTAGGACATATGAAATCTGACATGTTAAAACTTTGTGAAGTTTATGAGGTATTTCATTCAATTTGTAGCGAGAAATTGAAAAGGCTGTCGGAGAAATTGTTTTGCTTTTCTAAGAGCAAGAAATAAAATACATTGTTTATAATTTAGGTAGTTTTTAGACACGAATAATGCTTTTCAATTTAAGTCATTCATTGAGTATGTTAAAGGGAAATCAAATTATTAACGTTTGATACAAATGCATTATAATATTACATAACACACTGTTGTTTGAGAAATTGGTTTTGATTCAAAACTGAATACTTACTCTTAATTAAAACGTTATATTATTTTTAACTGAAATAAGAATTACTTACGTATTAACTGTAATTCACTTCAGGCGCTTTAAATATAAATTTAGCCTTTTATTTTATATTTAACAAATTATTATCAGTCGTCCCTAACTCTGTGATTTTGTTAAAACATGGTATTAGAAAATTAATATGAGTATGGTGTAAAAAAATATCTACATTATACCATTCTGTAAAACTGTCCAAGTCGTGCAGTAATGATTCTCCGGCCACGTCAGACGAGGTGTCTGCGAGAGGCGCGTGTAAGGGTCATGCCCTGTCTGAGTTTGGTTCAACCCGGGACGCTCTCAACTGTGAACCTGGATCTGAATTGTCTGCAGAGCTGTAACGATGATAAAAAGGTAAGAAATAATATTTTATTCTCTGAATAACAAAAATGTTTGATGTTTAGTTTGATTGTGGCGATAAACACGTCGTATACTTATATTAAAAATACGCGCGTCAATACTAATGCGTTTTAATAATTTTTCGCTTGGGTATTTTAGATAAACCTACATATAACTAACCAAAAACATTACAGCAGTAGGGGTAGGTAGGATTATATTATGAACAGCTAACAAATATCTGCTATTTGTTTTCAACATCAAAACTTACACTATAATAATAATGAGTTAACTTATTAATATCCGTACGGTTCCGAAAACCAGTTATGATGACATATACGAAATACCGATGAAATATATGCTATTTACTTATTACAGGAACACAGTTCAGTCAACTTCATGATGGGAATATCAACATTCAAATTATTAGTTTTATATTTCCTAACAAAAGTAAACAACTAAAAAGGTTTATAAGTATAAGACATATTGTTCACACATAAAATGTATTTTTAGTTTACTCTTCAATATAAGATTGACTTCGGTTCACGCAATAAACCTAAACACGATCTAATAAAATTCCAAAACACATTCTTACTGGTAATAAATGTGTCCAAATACTAAAAGGTTACGGGCTTCGTAGTAAGTCGGTCGCTACGAGAGGTCGACGCCCGTAGCGATAGCGCTACGAATGATAACAACTAGCCTAGGAGTTGACTACGTAAATATTGCTCGGATAACATAAACTTTCTAATTATTTATTAGGAAATATTATTAAATCTACCTAAAATGTGTGTATGTGTTACAGGTTTGATGATTTCTGAAAGTTTTATTGATCCCAAATCTAACCCCTCGTTCCAGTACTTTAATATTTAAGAGGCATTTTTATTTATTTATTTAAGAGGCACTATATGTAGGCGTGATTACATGTATGAATGTACTAATAGTAGGTGATATCTGGGACATTTCCACACATGGTCATCTGACCCCAAACTAAGCAGAGCTTGTACTATGGGCGTCAGAGACTGATATACATACAAATATATTTTTTAAATACATAATCACACCCAGACACGCAACAAACACCGATGTTCATCACACAAATATTTGTTCCGAGTGGGAATCGAACCCACGACTCTTGGAACCGCCAGGCAGAGTCACTAACCACTGTTCCACCGAGCCAGTCAAAGAAGAAACATGTACAGTCAACAGATCGCATTGATAAAACTTTGGACTTTATGACTTGCTTATGTCGTGAGGTTAGGCCTGAACGTGACGATGACTTTAAATACATTATTTCCACTAAAAGTAAGTAACAAGTTTTTGACTGGTTCGGAGGACCAGTGATAAGTGCCCCTTGACTCTTAATTCTTGAGCTAGAACTGTAGTTCTAAGAGTCATGAAATCCCCACCCCGGACTAAATATTCATGTAATAGACAGATGTGTTTATCCCGTGTTTGAATGTTAATATGTATTTATAAATATATGTATGTATAAAAGTACTATGTGTGGTACAAGCGCTGCCTAGCCAAGGGTCAGATGGCTGTTGATGATGAAGATAAAGATGTCCCAAATATTCAAAAGTGATATCTAGCTCTTGGCCTAAGCGCTACGGGCGTCGAACTCGTAGCACGAGCCTACGTTACGCAATCCGAGGTCAGAGCCCTGTTTCGGGGTCAATCCCGGATACATTAGACAGGAGTTTGGGGAAGATGGCCGATTGTGATTTGCACTGAGGAAAACAAGGAGGAAAACATTTAAGCCGTTGGTCTTAAGCCTAATCTCTCTTGTTACCAGATTGCTTTCTTAATAAAAAATAAGAGGTCGCAAAGTGGATCTATAAATACACTTGTGTTTATCAAATGTTAATGAAAGATTTTAGACTTTCGCGTTCCATTACATTAAATATTAATATTTATGGGTCTACGCGATATTAGGAGTAGCAAATACAAATGTTAATGTGTTGTTTTTTGACGTTCAGAGAAAGTTTACAATGTAATAATTAAGAAACCCAATCAATAGTACTAATACTATGCCGTGAATAGTCAGAATGGAGAATGTAGTCGACATCGCGCATAATATTATATACTAACATGATAAATTCATTCTGCTTCCTCCCATGGATTGAGTTTCCAACCTAACTGATGAGAGTTCAGGCATAAGACCATGTTTAGAGGATTAAACCACCAACATCTATTCCTCAGACTTAGTGAGAAAATATGAAACGTAATAACAATAACAGATTTTAGACTTTCGCGTTTCATTACATTAAATAGTGGTTTTTGTGGGTCTAAAGCGATATTAGGAGTAGAAAATACATAGCTACTTAATATCCGACGTTTTGACTGGATTGCACCAGTTATGCCAATCGAAACGTCGGGAAGTAAGTAGCTATGTATTTGTTTATCACAATATCGCATACTTTTCCCCCCGTTTTTACACACTTTCTATTGTTTATGTGTTCCTTTTGGTTATATAGCCTAATGCCATCCTCGATAAATGTGGTCTATCCGACACATTTTTTTTTTCAATTCTAACCAGAAGTTTCTGAGGTTAGCGCATTCAAACAAACAAACTCCTCAGCTTTATAATAGTCTATTAGATAATACTAAATGGTTTTTAGGGGTCTATATAGATAGACTCAACAGGGGGGCGCATTTCTTCACATAATTTTTTAAGTCATAACATTGGAAGTCCGAAAATGTTTCTCATAAAATTTTAAATCATAATCATCATTCTTCATAAAAATTGTTATTCCTACATATTGCAAATCATAATCATTGAAAGTCATAATATCACTAATCATAATCATTGAAATTCATAATATCACTAATCATAACCATTGAAATTCATAATTTCACTAATCATACTCTTCGTTTTTCCTAATATTTGTTTTCGGTCGGGGTGTCGCAAAGGGGGCGCGCCGAATTTTCGACTCGTTTTTTATGGACTGGACTTCGATCGATTGAAAATTCGATCGATTTTTATACGGGTCAGCGACTTCAAAATTTCTTGTACAAAAATATAGTATCATGGAGCTGATCTGGTGAGGATTTGGAGGATGCCCATAGGAACTCGGATACCTGTGGTCGAATTGAGCTGAAATTTGGTATGTCTTAGTGACTTCGGTAACATTACAAAAATATGGTAACATGGAGCTGATCTGGTGAGGATTTGGAGGATGCCCATAGGAACTCGGATACCTGTGGTCGAATTGAGCTGAAATTTGGTATGTTTTAGTGACTTCAGTAACATTACAAAAATATGGTATCATGGAGCTGATCTGGTGAGGATTTGGAGGATGCCCATAGGAACTCCGATACCTGTAGTCCAATTGTGCTCAAATTTGGTATGTCTTAGTGACTCCGGTAACAATAGAGAAATATGGTATCATGGAGCTGATCTGGTGAGGATTTGGAGGATGCCCATAGGAAACCCGATACCTATGATCCAATTGAGCTGGAATCGGAGTTCCTATGGGCATCCTCCATATCCTCACCAGATCAGCTCCATTAAATAGTACTTGGTACAAATAAAATAGTTGTATTGAAATGGTCCAAAATTTTGCTACAAAATTAACGTAACAGAAACGAATTGCTGCAAAACCGACTCCACGTAGTCTTGTCTGCCCTACCCCTAGAGTGTTATTCCAAAACCGGAGGCGCGGAGGGAGGGCAGCCCTCGCTCGCTGTAACGAGGCTCAGGCGCCCGGGCGAGCTGGAGCGGCTGAGGCTGGTCGCCGAGGCGCCGAAAGCGCCGATGGCGATCCAAAAGCCGAAGCTGCGGAAGCGAGCATGGGGGCCAGAGCCTCGTTACGCAAGGGCGGAAGGGTTGCACTTCCCGCAGCGCCGGAGACGAGGAGATACTAATGCATGAAAGCATAATGATTATTTACTTGATTAACTGATATTGTATGGATTGGATTCTACACTAAGTAATCATTATATATGTATTAAGTTTTACCTAGACCTACCACTTACTAATAAATTTAAATTATTTTTATTAATTGCGATTATGGGAATTGACAGTTTGTGTTCATGTTCTTAGTAACATCATTATTCATTAAAGTAATTGATCATTAAATATTATGAAGAAAAAAATTCAGAAAAAAAATCGTATGTAAAATTATTCTTGGTAGAAACAATATGAATAAAGAAATTATGATCATTAACTGTTATGAGCTCCGTTGTTAGGAATAAAAAAAATTATGAATAAAAAAAGTATGAACAAAAAAAGTATGACAAATAAAATTAGGACAAACGAAATTAGGAGAAACAAAATTAGGACAAACAAAATTATGAAGAGTGATTATTATGAACACAAATCGTTATGAAGACAAAGAATATGACTTAAAATTTTATGAGAGTCAATATGGACCCACTCAACAGAAGATGTCATACTAAATTGTCCAGATCCGGGATTAAAACCCGGAACCACACGATCTCTACTAGCTAGCCAACACACTAACCAGGCAATCTAACGCAACATTGTATATGGCATTATGTGAGCGGCGTAACACTTAGCCAAGTACTGTTAATAGTATGTAGATCGAGGCGTAGTAACGTGGTTATCATAAGCTTATTCATTACTTCGGATAAGGCACCGTAACTGGCCCCGTTAGCTGCGCGAGCGCAAGTAGTGCCGTGTTGAATGTAAATGGTCTCTTAACCGAATTTTTGTCAATGGAGATAAGCTTTTAATAATACTACTACGTTGATCTGGGCGAGATCTGCAGCATGACAATCTGTAGGTATATTTAAATTGAGAGAAAATATGATTTTTAACCGACTTTAAAAAAGGAGGAGGTTTAACAATTCGACCGTATATATGCTTCTTGTAATATAATAACTAGAAATAATCTTTGTAGGGTTTCATACCCAAAGACCCTATTACTTAAGACTTGGCTGTCTATCTGTCAACAGGCTATATTTTAAAACCGCGAAAATAAAACGGTCATTTAAGGCTCCCGTACAAAAAAACCTTATTTTTTGTACAATATTGGTACGGAACTCGGTAGTTCTCAATCTACCGCTGCACTTTTTTTAACCGACTTCTAAAAGGAGGCGGTTATCAATTCGTCTGAAAGTATTTTTTTTAATATAGGTGCTGATTCCGCTTGCAATCAGATCAAAAGTATATGATGTTAAGTTGTCTGACATCAAAATAAAAATTTACAGAGTAAAAAGTCTAAATAGAAAAATATCTATCTGTTCCATAGTGTGGAATCATCTTTAGATTTATTTGTAGGCAAACTCCCACGCAGTGAGACTAATCAAATCCGTCGGATTTGCTCCGGTATGTCAACATGTCAACCTTATAAGCTTCATTATAGAGACAGGTGGCGTGATTGGGTAAGGCTAACTACCGACATGGCAAGGGACGTTATGACGTAATACAGTATTTCAAAATGGCGTCGACACGCCTTAAAATAAGTTAGGTTAGGTTTTTAATTCGTCGGAATCTTTTTATGGTAAAACTTTCGGACGAATTTTAGCAAACAAATATTTCAATTATTTTCCTTTACTGAAAAATAAAAGAATTCATTTTTTACCTGGCTTAATAGCGTAGTATCCTATCTCTAACGCCAAGAGTCGTGTGGGTTCAATCTCCGCGATGGACTAATATTTGTTTATCCCGCGGGTTGTTATTTTCACATTCACGTATAGTGGGTATCCTGTTAAATCAGAACCATTCAGTCAGGGGATACCAGTCACAACTATCTGTCCGGTTGTTGGTGAACGGTATACAGGTAAGCGACCCCGGCTCCTCGAGCTACTATCGACTCAATCCAAATCATCCGAGGCGATAGTATCCTTCCTCCCCTTTTCCTTCCCCCGTCATATATCCTTGCAACTCGTGGGAACGCAATGACCTTGTTAAAACAATGCACAAGGCAGAATGGCGGCGACGTGGTCCACAACCCGTCACGTCACGTTTCCCACAGAGGTGAAAAGTGGATCGCTGGAAGTGATCTCTGCCTACCCCTCTGGGAAAAAGGCGTGATTGTATGTATGTATGTATGTATGCAGAACCATTACAAGCACTTCATTTAAGATACTTATTGGTCAGAAGTCTGAAATTAAGTATGATGTGAAATATTAATTTCTTCATTCAAATATTTTTACTAACTTAAACGTGTCACATTAGTAATCATTCAGCTTGCAGTGCATATTCGCCATGCAGAGGGTCGGTCAATGCGCGCGTGATTTACCCTCCTTTGTTGTCTGGCTTTGCCCGTTTTTTGCCCGAAATAAAGCAATCGTCGAGATAATTCTATTAATTTAAACGGACTTTATGTCTGTGCGAGGCTCGCTTTAATATTTGAGCATTGAGCTTAATTTATAAATAAATGTAAAGCTTTTATACGAGCAGAACTGAAAAACTTCATTTATTTTAATTTTACGGTTGTAGTAGGACAATGTAACCTACTTCTATGACGTATGTGCTGATCAATCGGTACCTATATAAACCAATTCATCTATAGTAAAAACGCAGTCTTAAATCAATACTGAAGTGTTTCACTCATCTGACATCTCCCTACGCGCTCCGTACACGGTATATACCTAATTAAATTGGTAACTTCATATTTTTTTATGTTAGACTCCCAGTTTGACCTCACTCCATCTGTCATTAAACAGTAGTGAGGTCCACATATGAGGTCGAAACGCATAATTGACCCTTTTGAGCCTGTCGCCCTCACCCTAAAGGTCTACTGAGATGCCTTTTCATGCACCGCCTGAATCACTGAAGTATTTTTAATGTATATTACATTTAAAGGTTTAACGAACACTGCCGAATTGGGTTTTATTTTGATGAATTTGAAACTATTAACGAAAAAAAAAACATCTAACATGATAAATACATAATAGAGAATGTTCATGATTTTAGATAATTAGGTATCTTTGAAGTGTTTGATAATAATCTGAATCGACATGTGTAATTAGTTTCGATAGATTAGATACAACCAAAATTGAAAAAGTTATTTATGTGTTTAAAATTCTGATCGTTAGCACTTTTCATACAAAATGA
Organism: Maruca vitrata; assembly: GCA_039566165.1. Taxonomy (NCBI): domain Eukaryota; kingdom Metazoa; phylum Arthropoda; class Insecta; order Lepidoptera; family Crambidae; genus Maruca; species Maruca vitrata. The sequence goes on along the minus strand of CM076936.1, from coordinate 8,494,689 downwards.
ACGTTGTGATATGACGTCACACCACAACATCCAGTACATTGCAAAAATATTTTTTCGTTATTTTACCTTCTAGAATATTAATTCGTTTTACAAATACATTCAACGTGCCAATATACACTGTGAAATTTTAGTGGTTGTTTTCCCGTGGCAGAACGATTTGCCTTTAGTAATACTATCAAAGCATGCAAATAATTCATCGAAAAAAAATTTTTTTTTTTGTTCTTTTATAAGATGTGACGTAATCAGGTATTGCTTGCCGCATGAAATCGATGCTTAAAGCTGAAGGAGCTCGACACCCTAAGTCATAAAGCGATTCGAACGTGCTTTCGAGTTTCGGTTAAACCTTTCGTAAAACCGGCATTTATTGATTTTACTGCGGGAAAACAACCACTAAAATTTCACGGTGTATAATGTCCCATTGTGAAATTGAGACACAGTAACATACTCCATTACAAATCACATGTGTAGGTTTTTTTTGCTAACTGACATACGATGATGGCTTAAGTAGCCTCATCATCATCACCGGACTTGCGGGGGAGCAGTAGCGGTACCATGAGTTGGCTATCGAAAACTTACGTACGTTAAAAACCTATCGAGTTGTTTTTTTCATACGACCGATTTTAGTTCTTAGCGTAACCATCAGTGACCAGAGGGCCTACCATGAGTTGGCTATCGAAAACTTACGTACGATCAGCAACGCTGGCGGTCGACCACCTATAAGGTGAAAATCGCTTGGCGCTTAGGCGTCTGTCAGAGCAAGTCCCGTCCAAATTGTGGTCCGAGAGCCTGCAAGAATTTTTCGGTAGGTATATGAGGCAAGCTGAAAACTTGTCCTATACCTTTAATATTATAACCCAACACAAAACCGCAGACCTGGCTGGGTAGCGGGGCCAAACCAAACCCCCAATTTAGTTTATTTAAAAATATATTTTATATTCCAAAAAAATATAATTTGTCAGCTCACCTGACAGGTAGAAGTTCCATCGAAATGATTTGTCTTAGTGAGTCTTATTTTTTAGTTATAAATAAAAAGATGAAAAATATTTTTGGGGGTTTGCTTTAGTTAGTTTTACAGGTGGGAGACATTTTGTCGACCGGTTGCTGTTACCACCATACAGTTGTGTAAAACCCGCCAAGTGACTCTGACCTCTCTTGGTCAGGTCGCGTTCCGGGATCAGCACTGTACGAACCGGAGCCAGGGGGGACCATTGTTGCGGCAAGCGCCGGACCAGTGGAGTATTAGCGGCGGTATTGTGCGGGCGGAGCGGGTCAGCCCGCCGGCCAGGGAGACCCGTAGAAACGAGGGCCCTTCTGTCCGGCGGACTGGCCAACTCCGACCCGCACAGCTCAATACCAATGCAAGACTCCACGCCTTGTCTCGTTGTTGCCGCAGCAGTGGTCTCCTTTTTCACGGCTTTCAGGGTGAGTGCGACAGGCTCAATATGGTCTATTGTGCCTGTCGACCTCATATTTGGATCTCACTACCGCTTACCATCAGGTGGAGTGAGGTCATCTTGTTAGCCTAATTATAAAAAAAAAAAAAAAAAAAGCCCCGCTACTCACCAGTCAGGTCTGCAGTTTCGTACTGGGATATAATAGGAGAGGTACAGGATAAATTTTCAGCTTGCCTCAAATACCTACCAAAAAATTATTGCTAGCTCTCCTACTATTGGAACGTTTTTGCTTGGATTTTGACAGATTTTCTTCAAGTGCTCTTCTATTGGCCAGTGGGCGGGGCTAATGGCGTTTAAAGAAATCTGTTTGAAGAGTGTACTACCGCCAAAGTTTCCGGTTGTACGTTAAAAACCTATCAAGTTGTTTTTTTCATACGGCTGATTTTAGTTCTTTGCGTAACCACCAGCGGCGCTGTACAAGTTTTTCATAGACATATTTACGTAGGTGATATCGAGTGCGTAAGTTTTAAACTCATGGTAGCGCTACTGATGGCTTTCACCCCCAGGCATGTGTAGGTATTGCATACTCTTTAAGTTATAGGTAACCAGTCATTTTACGGTTTCATTGAATTATTAAGACCCTTACTGTTGGGTCATGTAAACATGTAACAGATTCTACTTTAAAATAATATAACAGATTAAATGTCTCATTAAAACAATGTCCATTTCTTATCAACAAAAGATAGTCAGCCCAACATAGTAACCATATCAATCTCTACGCAAAAAAAAAGAAAAATAAACACATGCCTACGTTAATTATGCAAACATAGTAACAGTATGTTAACTGTGAATTGCCCAAGTAGGCTATCGGCAGGTCAACGGCCGATAACAGACAAATTAATATTTTTTTTTATGTTCAAATTCTGTGATAAAGTTTTCGTCATATGATGTCACTGTTTGACCGAGTTTTGTTACATTTTTTTTCCGGCCGAAGCGATAACGGTTACCATAATAAATGATATTTTTAAACAGTTTAGCAATAAAACTAATTTTACGCATAAAACTCTGACTCGGTGCAATAGTGGTTCCAAGGGTCGTGGGTTCGATTCCCACTACGAACAAATTATATTCGCAGGTAAGACTCTGTCTTGTATGAGTAGTGTTCGCGCCAATAGTAGACAATTGTAGAATTTGTTCGATTTTTAAATCTAACCTACGATATACATGATGCATGACGATATCATGATATTATAAGTGTAATGGTAAGAATAAGTTATTTATATTTCTTTACAAACGGTTTAGAGAATAATGTTCAATTTTTAATATTGGTCATGGGAAAACTTCCACAATCGCTGTAAATTGTGCGAATTGTACAATCCTAATAATTTTGAAATAAAAATATTATCGTTTAACCGTAACAGTACTTTTAATTCACACATAATACACCAGTACAACAAAAGTTCACATAAATGATAAACAATAATAAACGCGTTAATTACGTCTAAACAGATACAAAGTTCAACAAAAACCCTTTCAAGCGAAACAACCTCCCCATAAAACCCATACGGGATCATTACCCCGTTTAGAACCCTGTAAAGTAAACAAATAGGGTAGTCGGTGACCCTGCCAGTATTGTCTTGTGAGATGCGAAAAGCGCGTGAGATACAACGTGACAGTATTCTTAGCTGTTCGTGTGGAGAGTCACATTCAGTCACCTCGGATAGCGAACAGATAAAAAAGTCAACAGGAAAATTGTGAAATACCTAACTACTTATTATGTATTTGACAGGCGCCTTTGTTAGTGCTCTTTTCCTCCAAGAGTCTTGGGTTCGATTCCTACTTAATTATATAAAACCTTGTCCATCATAAGCTTATTCATTCTTGTTCGCAAGTTTCAAATGGTTTGTTTTTTTGTTAAATTTTTTTTTCATACTTTCTAGTGTTCCATTTGATATTATAACTAGTAGTCTGAATATGCATGTTATTAAGGAGTTAACCTTCCATCATTCATGGATGCCATTGTCAGAACTGGACCAAACTGCTATGGGACCAAACGGAGTACCAGCTTTCAAGTGAAATATAAAACATCCAAATCGGTTCACCCAGGCGGAAGATTTGAGGTAACAAACATAAAAAAGAAAATACAGACGAATTGAGAACCTCCTCCTTTTTTAAGTCGGTCAAAAATTGCTTCTTCTTTTTCCTTACTGACTACGATGATGGCTTGGAGTAGCTTTGTCATCTTTACTGTACTTGCGGGGGAGCGGATGGCTCTCACCTCTAAAGAAAAGAGCTTCACCGTCACTTATACTAAATAAAAGACGTGTGGCACTCGGGGACTGCCGCGGTATAGCTATTGCATAGCATCGTCCGATTTCGGAGCAGCTCGTCTCGATTCGTGCGAGTTTCGTAGAGTCGTACAATACGTCTAACCGCACGCACACAAACACCGTGCCGAAGTCTACCGAACTGAAACGACGTTAGACGATTGTGAGGTTTTTTTCGTTACGGAATTTCTTGGTTCGAATAGATATTTGTCTTTATGGGTCTACACGCGTTAATAGGAGTAGCAAATTACATAGCTACTTACTGCCCGACGTTTCGACTGGGTTACACCAATTTCTTGGTTCGGTCGCCGCGCTCAAAGCCCGCGATAAAAGCTATGCAATAGCTTAAAAAGTGATGCTTGCAAAACTTCTCTACCATAGACAGCACCCAAAATACATAATACAGGGTAATTGTACCCTATGACCGGACAACATAGGTATCAGAAAACCATGATTTAGAAGAAAATCACACGTAAGAACACATGACAGAGACGCGCTGAAAAAATGTATTTTTGCAATAAAAATACGTTTTAATATTAAACAATACTACTTTGAGATTCAATGATCTGTGGATTGATGACATTTTAAAATAAACTTTGGAGTGTATCTAATTCATTCAAATTAGGTTCGCATAAAATATCTTTTACAATTCAATATATTCATGCCTAATGATTTCAGTCGACATTATTTTTAGACTGATTTTCCATTTTTTCTGAGCCTCATTATATAATTCGAATTGCAAAAATGTGATAATCTTTGCCTTTAGTTTTTTTAACAGATTCGTGGAATGTCGGATATTTCCAGAAGGATGTATTAAACAGCAGGAATAAATAAGATATTAGACTTTTAAAATATTCCTCTTAATTTCCTTTATCTATTGAAAAAACCGCATCAAAATCCGTTGTGTAGTTTTAATGATTTAAGCATACATAAGGGACAGTCAGACGCGGGAAGCGACTTTGCTTTATACTATATTTTAACCCCGTAAGAGAAATCTATTTTTATCTAAAAAAAGCCTATGACACTCAGGGATAGTGTAGCTTTCCAACAGTGAAAGATTTTTTCAAATCGGTGCAGTAGTTTCGGAGCCTACTCGAAACAAACAAACAAACAAACAGAAAATCAAACCTTTCCTCTTTATAATATTATTATATATAAATATATTATATTACATATTACATTGACTCCCGTACCCCAGTGATGCTTACATGGAGCCTACATCGCATGCTGGCTAACTGAGCGCGGTGGCGGCAACCACGCGACTTTTTTCTAATACTTGCATTTTTAAACTCGTGATATCTTCCGAATGAAATGTCCGAATTGAATAATTCAAAAAGTCATAAATAGGTATTGAAGCCGTCTTGCATATAAAGTAATTTATTTTGATAAGGATTAATACCAAGGTACAAATAAAGAGCCTTTTCATGTGGCGGCATATAAATTAAATTTTTCGAATAAAAAACCGCTTACTGTGACATAACTATAATATTTAGACATATGCTGTCGCGACACTTTTTATAGATAATGATAAGTTCTACAAAGTCGCAGTAAATGATTTTGTTCTATCATCAATAGTTTTCGCAGCGTACGCGACGTAAGGAATTTTTCAGGTAAATTTTTTACACCTTGGGTTACATTATTGGAGTTTTAGTAAGGATCCCTAATTTTTTTAAAAATATTATATAGCCCATGTTACTTCTGAATAATGCAGCTTTCTAATGGTGAAAAAATTATTGCAATCGGTCCAGTAGTTTTTGAGTTTATTCATTACAAACATACAAAAATACAAAAATACAAAAATACAAATCTTTCCTCTTTATAATATTAGTATAGACAAACATACAAAAATACAAAAATACAAATCTTTCCTCTTTATAATATTAGTATAGACTAGCTTTCCGCCCGCGACTTCGTCCGCGTAGAGACGTTTAACAGGTAAAACATTACTTCCTTATAGCGCAGTCGGTTAAAAAGTAGCCTATAACTATTCAACTATTCCTAGGCTTTGGACTATATCTGTACCAAATTTCATTTAAATCGGTCCAGTACTCTATGCGTGAAAGCGTAACAGACAGACAGACAGACAGAGTTACTTTCGAATTCATAATATTAGTAAGGAAGTAGGGATATGTAGTGATTACTTAAGGACCCAACACTTTAAGCTGTTTACAGTGCTCGTAGTCTGTAGTTTGAACTGTAGGACTGTGAGAATGACGGTAGGTCTAAGGGCAGACATATCGGTCTACCCTCTTTCTAAGTCTTTTATTGCGCACGACACGAATAAAACGACGGACGGATCATAAACTTTATTTTCATTAACAGACAGCATAGATTTTCGAGTCAGATTGTATGAAATAAATCAATCAGTACGACGTTGTCTCTACAGAGCCTGATGTCCACTGTATAAGGGGCAGTCTACATACCAGGCATGGACACTTAAGGGGCAGTGCACATCAGACTTAGTCCACCCCAGGTGCGTTCAGTGTGTTAGTAGGATTGCGGGTAACTGTGACCATGCCAGGTGGCGGACCGGTCGCGCAGGGCTGCGTATGCGCATATCAGGGATATGACGGGTAAATACACATACGTGGGCCACTTATTTATATATCTACTATTGGTCCCGGCGAATTTCATACCGCCCAGCAGTTATTTTCTGATTAGGAACCAACTGAAAGAGTTTATTACTGCATAATGACTTATAACCATTGAAACGAATCAACAATGCCAACCAACAAAATATGTCAAAACATTAAAAAAAAAAATCAAAAATCATTTATTTGACAACACGTAAGTACAAAGAAAGCACTTTAAAAACGACAAAAGAAAGAAATCAATGAACTCTTACAGTGTTGGTCGAGGTTTTTCATTACAACATTCTATGATACCCACACTAGAATCAATCTGTATTGACAATAATGTTTCATAGATGATTTCACTTTTATATTTGACTGGCTCGGTGGAACAGTTGTTAGTGACCCAGGTTCACTGACAACGGTTCCAAGAGTCGTGGGTTCAATTTCGACGGGACTTTCACTTATACATAGCCAATTTTACGAGGTACATTAGAGTTTATTTAAATTTCCACATTTCCACGCGGACGAAGTCGCGGGAGGACGCTAGTATTATAATAAAAATGTAACAGATCACTATCTGTACATGGATGATTTATAGTCCAGTCATTTAAGCTTACATTAGGTAAGAATCTCGGAATTCGAGATACCCAGCTGTAAGTCTGTAAATACTTAGATATTGACACCCTAAAGGTGGTCTCAAAACCTACATATGGTAGGGTGTACGCAACTATTAAATTTTCAATGTCAAATGTCACAAATAGCAGTTTTAAGCACTTTTAAGCGAAACGGGAAGTTTTATCATAAAAGTGTGTAGGAAGAAATTACTTATCATCTATTTATCTATAAAAATTGTCTGTACGCTTTATTCCTAAGATTCACCATTTCAGAGATAAAGCGATGCAAATAGTTGAAAATGTTGTATTTTCAAAAGCTTCCAGGCCCACGTGCGATTGTGCTAGACAGTTAAAATTTTCACGAATGATGTATTTCAATAGCTTCTATAACATCTAATACTAGAAAAAGCTTAAAACCAATGTTTAAGTGGGTTCTCATACAAAAATTATGGTTTTTTTTTCTCACACTTGGCCGATTTTTAATGTGGTTACCTCAGTAAAACTGTTCCAGTCTACACCATTTCTACAAGAAGTACACGTTCTTCTTATGGGAGCCCCTTAAATAATCGTTTTATGTTGTTTTTAGTATTATAAGTCTTTCGCGTTTCAGTGCATTAAAACTGCTTATTATGGGTCAAAAAGTACGAAATAACCAATTATTAGAATTTCTGATTGAAGTATAACTGAAAAAAAGAAACATTTTAAAAATGTTAACTGTCCATCTAACTCTATTATGAACGTGAAGTTCATATTAACCAAATTTCAATTTAATGTAACGCAGAAATCTTAAATCTTCTGAATACTGAAAACAACACAAAACAATTATTTAACTAGCCTTCCTTATAAACAACGTGTTCTTCATGTATAAAAGGTGTCGTCTGGAATAGGTTTACTGGGGTAACCACGTTAAAAACCGGCCAAGTGTAAGAGAAAAAAAAACACAATTTTTGTATGAGAACCTACTTAAACATTGGTTTTAAGCTTTTTCTAGTATAAGGTGTTATAGAGGCTACTAAAATACATCATTCGTGAAAATTTTAACTGTCTAGCACAATCGCACGTGGGCCTGGAAGCTTTTGAAAATACAACTTTTTCAACTATTTGCATCGCTGTATCTCTGAAATGGTGAATCTTATGAATAAAACGTACAGACAATTTTTATAGATAAATAGAAGATAAGTAATTTTCTCCTACACACTTTTATGATAAAACTTCCCGTTTCGCTCAAAAGTTCATAAAACTGATATTTGTGACATTTGACCTTGAAAATTTAATAGTTGCGTACACCCTACAATATGTAGGTTTTGAGACAACTTTTAGGACGTCAATATACAAGTATTTACAGACTTACAGCTGGGTATCTCGAATTCCGAGATTTTTTCCTAATTTGACTGGACTATTAAGATAAAAAATATTAAAGAAGACTCTTAACAACGCAGTAGTAACGCAAAACAATGATTTTTGGATTTTTTGTCTGTTTGTTTGCGCGTATGTGCTTGCTAATCTCAGAAAATGCTTATCCGATTTCAGTAATATATCGTCGTGGTCTCACCATTCACGTTTATAAAATAAGTTAAGACCTTTGATAATTTCCAATCAACTGTACATAAATAAAGTAACTACATATTTGAAATAAGTTCTATAGAAGAAAAATAGAATAAAACACTTGTTTCTAAACTCGTACTTGTCTACTATACTTTCAGTAATCTTCGTTGAGATCTTTTGTAACACAATTTGTACGTGGAATTTTAATTAAACCTATCTTATAATGTAATCCTTCTATAATCAAAAGTTTATTAATAAGAACTGTACTAATCAAAGATGGTATTGGCAACCCTACTCTATCCTATTTCTTAAGTAAGCCAAACAATTATGTGTTTTAACACCTTACCATAAGAAGCTCAATGTTTAAGTAAACTGAGCTCATATGAAGTGCAATTATGCAAGAGAATTATGCATAAAAATGCAATGAGGCATCTCGTCCAAGTAACATCCTTCAGTGGAAGGCACAGTGTAAAAGATCTACTCAGTAAAGAAAATGTTATAACAGTAATATCATACTTTCTTCTAGAGTCTTGAAAATATCATACCCTTTTTGAATTGAATAATTTATTCGAATAAATACCACTGGTGTAAAAATTCAGTGTAGCCCTGATTCCCAACCTAGTAAAAAACAGTGTTTCAGGAGCCAGTTCTCGCCATCAATGAATACAGAAATGGTCTTTGGTTATTTATTATTACTAATAACCTAATAACTTATTAGGTTTAGAGTTACTGTAATGTCTGTGGTATTCTATGAGTACATACATAATGTTGAGACGTTTCTATTGTAGCGATTTAGTAAAACGAGATTTCCAAAAGTAATTAATTTTTATTTGTCTACACCAATTACTTATATACAAGTGTTAAAACGGGTAAAAACATATTGCTGTCTCAGACTACACGAAACACACATTATTTGAGGGTGCACAAATATTATTAAATAATATAAATACCGTTTCACCTACACATCGATCACATACTCGTACATATGAAATCGCGTCGTTTTGCGTCTCTGTTCAGCTGGTCACGTAGTCGATGCAGCATGAATGAATCGCCACACATAGCATACATGTATTTTCAGATAATAAATAAAAACTAAGAACACATAACTTAAGAAAAGATATATATTGGCCACAGCATCTGTTGAAGATGATAGTTGCAGCGCTAGTGGTTTGGCATAGAAGGCAAGGGTACTGTGCAGCGCCGCTTGTGGCTGTAGAGGCCTATCGCGGCTCGGCATTTCCTGCCACAGTTCTCGCATTCAAAACGTGAGTCCGTAGGAGGGGATGAAACACGGCGAAGCTTTTTCTGCTTAATATTATCTAGCCAGTCTTCGTCGTGCTTAGATATTCCTATTTTGATATGGTGGCGCCATTCAGGTCTCATCTCCGCAAGGTTTTCCCAGGTACCCGTCGGGATTCCAAAACTTAACATGTCACGTTTGCAGTCCAGGAGTCTTTAAACCGCAGTGACGGGCGTCCTACATGCCTCTTGGCATCCGCTACCTGACCCAACATAATTCGCCGAGGAAGTCTCTCTGGAGGCATCCGATGTACATGCCCGAGCCAACGCAATCTTCTTTGCTTGAGCATGGCTGTGATGCTGCAGCAGCACGTTTTCGAGAGAACCGTCTCATTGCTCACTCTGTCCTTCCAAGTGACTCCAAGAATAGTTCTCAGGCAGCGCATATGGAAAGCATTCAGTTTGCGCTCTTGTTTTACGTAAGTAGTCCACGTTTCCGATGCGTACAATAAAATACTCAGGACGCAAGTCTGGTATACGAGGACTTTGGTGAGGATGGTGAGTTTGTTATTCCTCCGTACTCTATGGAATAGCTTTCCAAAGGCAGTCGATGCTCTGCCAATCCGAGTATCTATCTCTCTATCACCTGAGAGGGAGGATGTTGTGGTTGAGCCAAGATAGCAGAAGTGTTCCACGACGTCAAGAGCGACTCCATCGAGAAAGATTTCAGGGGGCCGGCTAACGCCCTGCACCATGATGACGGTTTTCTTGGTATTTACGCTCATGGAAAATAGCTTGCAGGCGTTACCAAACCTCGTCACCAGCCAACGTGACGATTTGGTGTAATTTATTATGTAACGTTTAAGAAAAGAACGTTACATAATAAATTACACCAAATAAAACGCTGTTCTGCTCGATTCGTCTACAAAGTGAATATTTAGCAAATTGATAAGATTTAACTAAATGTTTAAAAGTTAGAGATAGAGTTTATTGCCCTCTTAAAATAACAATGTTATCAGAAATATTATGAAGTAAATCAGTAGTAAAAAACAAAAATTACACTTTGATAGGGCAATGCCGAATTTGTATGTGGCAGTGACGTCTCTTCTTTTCGAGCGGCCATCAAGCAAACCATTAATAAATTGCCTCTAAAACTCATAAACACCTATAAACTAACTTTCGTAGCTCAGTTCGCACTAAGTTTAGAGGTAAACATGCCGTACTAATAGTATTGTCTTTTAACACTACACATTACAATACAAGTTCTTATTTTACGGTTTTAATATTTTAAACGGTTTCAATACGGTTACGAGCGTTGTAAAGAGTTTAGAATAACAATACATGCTAGTTTTTTTTTCCGTTAAATAAGTTTAATTTCAAATGCCGTACTAAGTTTGATTTGTTACACTATTCTGCACTAGTCAAATGAGGTTTGGTTGACGGCTGCTCGAAAAAAAGAAAAAATAAGACGTGTGGCACTCGGGGACTGCCGCGGTATAGCTATTGCATAGCATCGTCCGATTTCGGAGCAGCTCGTCTCGATTCGTGCGAGTTTCGTAGAGTCGTACAATACGTCTAACCGCTCGCACACAAACACCGTGCCGAAGTTTACCGAACTGAAACGACGTTAGACGATTGTGAGGTTTTTTTCGTTACGGAATTTCTTGGATCGGTCACCGCGCTCAAAGCCCGCGATAAAAGCTATGCAATAGCTTGAAAACGCCATTTTCAGACATTGGCCTTTCAAACGCGTCTCAGAGTTCTCATACTGACTTTATAAAAGTGTCGGTGTGCTGATGTGTATTTTACCGGATGGATCAACATCTGTCATAACTTGTTCTATTGAACTAGTTATTAACAAGTCTAGCACTAGTTTATAGAACACTATTATGGCTCTGACCGTAGACTCGTTTGTTCTTTGCAGTTAAGGCAAAAATGGTGTTTGATGACATGTTACTTCACAGGTGGGGAGTATTTCCTTTTTTTTTTTACTATAACTATCTATTGACTCCTCCTTTTTTATGTTTCCCTTCTGACACGTAATTAGCTAACCGCAATCGGTTTTAGTTGGTTTGGTAATTACTAATATAAGTGGTTAGGGAAAGTGAGTGTTTATGGTTTAGAAGTTCTTTTTACATTATGCCTAAGACTATGGTGGGTTCAAAAACCACTACTTACATACAAATGTGTGTTCAAATTTGAGATCCTGATATGGAGATACTCATGATGTGGACATCATTGCCAACGCGATTTGAGGACTTAATATGTCCCTAATTGATTTCAGGTCACATTTCTTCAGTCTTTGTCTTTTACAGGTTAATGACAAAAAATCAATTGAAGCAGCGTCTGTTGTAGTAAAACTTTCTTTCAATTTTTGCCAAAAGCATAGTAATAAATCTACCTGCTTGAATATTCTAAGTAATAAACCTCTTCGAATTTACTTGCAGAACAATTTGTGATCAACTATGGATGTATGTATATTTGCCGAACGAACATTCCATGTATTGCCTCAGAGCACTTTGCTTCCAATTACTTTAATGAACGTCTGGAAATAAAAAAAAAGCTCAAAAAGCTCTTTTTCTGGCGCTCCCGAGAGCTGAAACGGGCACTTTTCTATTTTTAATTGTGGTCCCGCGTAGCACCTGGCCACACCGTTATGCGGCCTGTTAATAATCTGTGGCAAGGACGGTTTACATACTACGGTATATACTTCGTTCACTGGTATATATAATGTCAATATCATAACTAAGTGGTAAGCGTGGTAGAGGTTTGCGGGAGGTCTTGTGACGAGCCCAAAGTGCAAGGCGTTTCATTTGGGTAAGTTGAATGTAAAAGGTTAATAGAGACTCACAATATGGAATGAGACAACAAATCGTACAAAAAACTGCTACTATTTATTATTAGATCCACTTTTATATTTAAAATGTACTTTTCAAACAATAGATGTTATTTTAACAAATAAAATGTTTATTTGCTACCCCTAATATCGCGTGTAGACCCACAAAGACTAATTTTTGTGTAATGAAACGCGAAAGTCTAAAATCTTACAAATAAAATGTTTGCTTTGGAATACTAAAAATCGAATTCAAAAATTAGATATGTGTCTATTTTCGTCCTTTGAAGTGGTTTTTAACCAACTAATCCGTTAAATTTCCAAGGTAATTATCCCTTAGATAAAGTTACAGATATAAAGACGAACTAACTCATCATATTCCATGTATTTCATACATCTTGACTGGCTCGGTGGAACAGTGGTTAGTGACCCAGGTTCATTACCTACGGTTCCAAGAGTCGTAGGTTCGATTCCCACTCGGGACAAACATTTGTGTGACGAACATCGGTGTTTGTTCCGTGGCTGGGTGTGTATTAAGTATATTTAAGTATAGTTGTGTATCTACCGTTGATTCTGATATCTGTAACACAAGTGCTTAAGCTACTTACCACGGGATCAGATCAATGTATGTGAGGTTGTGTAATATTTATTAATTTATTATATTAAACCTCTGTAAACTACAATTTGCTGGCAATAGGAGCTCTCACTACATTTACAGACATATAGTAGCAGGTCGTATCGTTATATGTAAGCCCTTAGTCCCTTGCCTAGGCATTTCAAGTGCCCGCGCACCTGCCACATATTGTGCAAGCCAGTCCGAGACTTACCTCATTAAAGCGTTATGTTCGAATTGGACGTATTTCATCACTGATTAACAAGTAAAAATCCCTTGCTGGACCAGGACGTAAATAAAGCGTACGGTTCTCTTTTGTCTGGTCTTTGAAATATGACTTATAATATACTGTATGCTATGTACTTTAGTAGACATTTTTGCCAAAAAAATCTTAGTTTCCTCATTCATTTGACTGGCTAGATGGAGCAGTGGTTAGTGACCCAGGTTTACTACCTACGGTTCCAAGAGTCGTGGGTTAGACTTGGTTCCCACTCGGAACAAATATTTGTGTGACGAACATCGGTGTTTGTTCCGTGTCTGGGTGTATTATTGAATATATTTAAGTATATTTGTGTATCCACTGTTGATTCTGATACTCGTAACACAAGTGTTTAAGCTTTTTACCACGGGATCAGATCAATGTATGTGATGTTGTGAAATATTTATTTATTATTATTATTATTACTTATTTAAAATTGACAATAGACAAATAAGTATTATATCTGCGGACCAGAGATTTTTTGCTTAAAAAGAAGCAAAGATCTAACACAATAAACTTTATAATATGAGTAAAATCTATAACTGAATTATCGATATAGTCATTCAAACATACATTTTCTAAGCGCTGCATTAAAAAACGTAAAATGGATTTCAAAGCAGTTTATTAAGTTACAACAGGGCTATACAACAAATACAAATGTTTTTCAAATTTAAAATTCATATGTACCATCATTCGACGCTTTAACGGTGAAGGAAAACATCGTGAGGAAACCTGCACACCTAAGAAGAAATTCTAAGGTTGTGTAGTCGACCAACCCGCACTTGGCCAGCGTGGTCGACTAAGGCCTTATCGCCCTAGTTTAGGGTAGGCCCGTGCCCCAGCAGTGGGGACGTATATGGGCTGATGGTGATACAACAAAGAAATACATAACTAACTAAACAATTTACTTTTTTACTGTTAAATTCCAATGTGCATTTTTTTATTATGATTTCCAAGAGCAAAATCAAAATATAAAAAAACATAACATACTTTTACTTTAATAACTAAGCAAGTTTAAGTTAATAACAGGCTATCACAACAAGCAGTATCAAACCAAATACAAAGCCAGTCATCTTATATACCAGAGCAGTCCACCGAAATGCACCCGGTACATAAGACCGTTATAGCGAACAAAAGCGAAATTACATAAACACTTCCCATCGCGCGCCCTTGGTGCCGTCTGGGCACCGAACTCGCACAAGGTCGGGGCACACATCGACTGAGCCACTGGACCTGTGTGCGTGCGGCGTAGTATAGCAAGGAGGGTTGCACTGCAAGCGAATGTGGTTTGGTGATGTGTGGATGTGTTTGAGGTGAATCTGAGAGATATAAATGAAATGAAATGAAATAATTTATCCTGCAAATAGATTTACATGAAATACTTTTGCACGTCAAGTTGTAAATAAATTAATCACATATTACATAAAAATTCACAAGTTACATAATTCATTGATGTTCAAGCGAGCAGCTCATCATGTCCATGGATTTTTATCATTTAAGTAGTGTTCTACTTTATAATATGCTTTTTTCACAAGACAAATTAATTTGTTGATGAAATATTAATCTATGTTTGTTGATGACGGGAAAGGAACACATTTTGGGTTAGTTGGATTTAGAATTAGATATTAGACCATTAAACATTGAAAAAAAAACGCTTTATTTTTCCACAATATAACATCTATGTAAATTTATTTCTCCCCTAAAAGCCTTCACTTATTTGCACCTTTAGAGCGTTAAAAAGAGCGTCATATTTTTCGTGATTAAAGTAGATATTTAAGATGGTTATCAGTATTTTACAAACTAAATATAACAAGGGCCTTAGTAGGAAAAACAAACAGAAAGGAAACTCTACAAATTAAGATGTAAGGTACTGTAGGTAGAAAAAATTAAGGAGTATAGGTAGTAGAAAAAAATATTTATGGTAATAAAAATAGCGTTTGCTTAAAATGAATGATAAGTTCCTTCTACATCTTGTTACTGTTTACTTGAAATTCCATTGACTGTACTCCAGTGTTTAAACCCATTACAAAACTGCGCAATATCACTGCCTTTCGTTCACACACAAAGAAGTTATAAATGCTCCATCCAGCTTAGGAATACCCCTTCTCTTGTATTGAAGACTTCAAAATCATTCCCTTATTTCAAAGGCTGGAGCTCAAGTAGAAATGGTCGCCGCATCCGACGAATAAATTACTAAATACACGTATTGCATCGGTGTGAAACTGTGGAAGATAAAATTAGATTATTTTTGTATGAGTTGAAATCGTGTACACCGAACTGTTTGCGAATATAACCTTCTTTCTTTCTAGGCTCTTTAAGAAATATATAGGTACTTGTAGAGTCCTATATACTTGAAACCTTGTACATAATTCCTTGTTTTATACACGTCTATATCAACTGTCTACTTCTATCAGGACTCTTAGTTTATTAAAATTGTTTTCGCTTTCAAACACAAATAGAATACAAAACCTAAGATCTACGGAAAGAATGTTACATCTACCATTAAATTCTAATTAGGACTAACGCTATTTTACATCCTAAAATGTTAGATATCAGTTCCTCGGTTTATAACAAGTATTATTTGACAAAAATATAATTTTGTATCTCTTACGTGGATCATTTTTCAATTGAACTGATAATAATTATGGTTTATCGTATACTAACAGTAATAAATAACACAATCTCAAATAGCAAATCTATTGCATCATATTGCCCAATATCTTTGTCATAGGTTGTCTTCACACATCTAAAATCAAAATGGCGGCCGGAACGTTAATTTAAAAAGTTTCAAACGCATAAATCGTAAGGCGTTATTTAACAAAAACTGCATACGACCACATACATTTCTGCACGGTGACGCAACCTTACGCAAGAGGTCATTGCCCTCAAGGTGACCCGCCCTACAGGGCAGACAAGGACAAAAAACAAACAGACGGAAGGATTCGTTAGGTACACACAATGGAGTGTTTTTCAATGTCGGGCCGCGATGGAATTTGTGAGATAAGACTCGGATTATTCTAATTAGTGCCGTGAGGGGGAAAATGGAGTGGGTGGCGGTAGTTTCGCGTCCAGAAGTCATGGTAACTCAAAACCGTTTGCTGTTGTTAAAGACAATTAATACTGGGAAATGAGAAATTTTCTCAAGGAAAGCAAATTAATGTCCAAACGTTCATGAAAACATTTGAGAATTTCTCTTATTTTGCAAACAAGTAATTTTAATCCTAAGTAATCAGCATACCTGTTAAATCTTCAGTTCTAAACATTCTGTTTGCTAAATAAGATTTTGTTCTGTGAAAGAGTGAAAGAAGAGAGAACGAAACAGAAACTGTTCTCACAGTTCCACTAATAAATCCTACCATTAACTTTATTTTTTTTTATTTTCTACTTATTCGAGTATATTTTAGTTTTATTTAGATAAAATCATATTAGAACCCTTATACTTAGTACATTTACAAAGTGAAGTAACTTTGATCGCATCTCAAATAATGAGGTATTAATCTTGTAAGTTTGAAGACTTTTTAAAAAACCTTTTTATGGAATTAAAGTTACTTATGTTCTGAAATCTGCATACACAATTGAAGAACACCCTTAGGTCATGTTTTTCAACATAAAGATATTAGCATAATTTCGTTTGGCAGCTGATTTGTATGACAATGCTCTTGCGCATGAATCATGGACTATCTTACGACTTAGGTATCGGAACACATTGAAGTACCTCATCAAAGTATAATCCTTACTAATATTATAAATGCGAAAGTAATTCTGTCTGTCTGTCTGTTACGCTTTTACGCTTGGAGGTAATGTTTTACCCGTTAAATGTCTCTACGCGGACGAAGTCGCGGGCAGAAAGCTAGTTATTATACAGGGTGTAACAGGGGGGGTGGATCATCGTAAGTCAATCGATGGGGGACTTCAATACCTATCGATATAACCCCCATGTATGTTCAGCGATTTTCAATAGTTCCAAAGTTATTGAGATTTTTGTGAAATTTTTGTAAGAAGCCAGAATTCAGTATAAAAGTCTTCACTGTAGTTTAACTACTAGACCTGCTTGTATGATTTTTTTTCTAGAAGTAGTTCAATAGTGGGTCTTTATAATTACGATACCGATTTGAGTCATAACTATATCATATTGGAGTAAAAAAATAATTCTTCACAAAAGTTTTACGAATCGAATTGTGTCTACCAACTTTCAAAGCCTCCAGTGAAAAAAAGGTGCCTGTGTTTTTTTTCTAGAACTTATTTTAAAAACTACCTACATTCATGGATAGTATACCCTGAAAATTTCATACCGCTACTACCAGAGCATCAAAACGAAAATTGAACGCGAATGGCACAGGTGCCATAAATCAGTGTTTTTATTTTTCATGAAAAACTTTAATTTAAAAATAAATCGATATGTTTCAGTAAAGTTATGCTATGTTAGTAACAATAGTAGCAGTAATTTTACAGAATTGCAAATTGAAGGGGTGAAAATCAAACAAACAAAAGTTTACAAAATATTTGTTAATTATTTTTTTTACAGTAAGTGTTCATAATGTGCTCCATTATTGGCTATGCATAAACGAGTACGACACCGTTTTACAGAGGTTTTTCGGATGTTGCAAAATGCTACTACTACATTCTGCCTTGTCACAATTTGGGCCCCTGAAAAATTTTACAAAAAAGAAGCATTCCACAACCTCCAAAAAAGCTTTTTAAGAAGGTCTAAGCTATGCAAAGCCAATAATAATGCCCATTATGAACACTTACTATAAAAAAAAATATTGACAAAAATGATGTAAATTTTCTGTGTTTGATTTTCACCCCTTCAATTTGCAATTCTGTAAAATTACTGCTAGTAATGTTACTAACATAGCATAAATTTACTGAAACATATCGATTTATTTTTTAAATTAAAGTTTTTCATGAAAAATAAAAACACTGATTTAAGGCACCTGTGCCATTCGCGTTCATTTTTCGTTTTGATGCTCTGGCAGTAGCGGTATGAAATTCTCAGGGTATACTATCCATGAATGTAGGTAGTTTTTAAAATAAGTTCTAGAAAAAAAACACAGGCACTTTTTTTTCACTGGAGGCTTTGAAAGTTGGTAGACACAATTCGATTCGTAAAACTTTTGTGAAGAATTATTTTTTTACTCCAATATGATATAGTTATGACTCAAATCGGTATCGTAATTATAAAGACCCACTATTGAACTACTTCTAGAAAAAAAATCATACAAGCAGGTCTAGTAGTTAAACTACAGTGAAGACTTTTATACTGAATTCTGGCTTCTTACAAAAATTTCACAAAAATCTCAATAACTTTGGAACTATTGAAAATCGCTGAACATACATGGGGGTTATATCGATAGGTATTGAAGTCCCCCATCGATTGACTTACGATGATCCACCCCTCCTGTTACACCCTGTATATAGGGTTATCGGATATATTCTGTCAGTCGACCTCATATTTTGACCTTATGGTCGCTACCATTGCAATAAGGCCATCATAGATGTCTTACAGTAATCTGTTTGAGTACCATAACATAATAAATAAAAAAGACGTGTGGCACTCGGGGACTGCCACGGTATAGCTATTGCATATCATTGTCCGATTTCGGAGCAGCTCGTCTCGATTCGTGCGAGTTTCGTAGAGTCGTACAATACATCTAACCGCACGCACACAAACACCGTGCCGAAGTCTACCGAACTGAAACGACATTAGACGATTGTGAGGTTTTTTTCGTTACGGAATTTATTGGTTCGGTCGCCGCGCTCAAAGCCCGCGATAAAAGCTATGCAAACGCTTAAAAATACAAAATACCTTTTATAATATTCCTTACTTTACTATATGACATAAAACCGTACTATTAGACCTTTAACGAATGAATATTATCATTATATTAATATTAAATGCAGACAATAATCAAATCCTGTGCCATTGAAGCTCAAAAGAGGCCGACCCCAAACCAAGGAGGTCTCAGACGGATAAGCAAAAAAAAACTTGATTTAAGCACAAATACACAAGGTGACCCCATAGTTATGGCGGTGTGTAATCAATTCTAGGAACCATCTGATTATTTAGATCAACACTTAGTATAGATATTGATCTAGTTAATAGAAGACATTTATTTTATTTTATTTATTTATTTAGGAAAAAATACAGCTGTTTCTTAATACATTTGACTTAAGATAACTTAAAATAATACATCAGCAATTAACATTTTCCACTACAAGTTCATACATTTAGTGTTGTGTGACGAAATAACGCGAAAGGAAAGATTAGGATATAAAATTAGTAGGTAATTGAACTATCTATTTATGATAGCCCTTTTGAACCTTGTGATGTTTTCATAAAAAATGTCGATATGGTTGTAGTTGCTATTAAATTTATTACAAGCTCTAATTATAAAACTATTTTTCTTATAGTTAGTTTTACATATCAAAGTAGCAAATGTATCCTTGTGCCGCGCACTAATTCTGGAACATTTATAAAATATCTTGCTCAGCAAGTAAGGGGAGTCAACTACGTTGTTAATAATTTCAAACATTAGAAAAATAGACTTGATATACCCACTGAAAACTGTATGTAGATAGAAAAGCGTATATAAGTATAAATAAACATGGTTCGTTAAATTAACAGAAAGAGGTGTGAGATATCCAAACTCAAATTGTAGAGCCGACCCAGCATTCCAACTTGGCACCTTTTGTCAGATGGGCAGATACTCTGTATAATAAAATTTGTCAATTATAAATGTTCCCTTGAGAAAGCAAACGATTTACCACGGTTATCAATGTATGTAATGTTGTGTAATGATATTAAAAAAAGGAAAACGAATATTTATATCTCATTTTAATCAATGATCTTCAGCTTCAACAACAAAAACTAAAAAAAGGATTTACCACATTAGCCACCGGACCGGAGCCAGGGGGGGGGGCATTCTTGCGGCAAGTTCTAGACCAGTGGAGTCTTAGCGGTGGTATTGTGCGGGCGGAGCCGGTCAGCCCGCCGGCCAGGGAGACCCGTAGAAACAGGGGCCCTTTCGTCCGGCGACTGGCCAACTCGGACCCGCACAGCTCAATACCAATGCGAGACTCCACGCCTTGTCTCGTTGTTGCCGCAGCAGTGGTCTCCTCTTTTACGGCTTTCAGGGTGAGTGCGACAGGCTCAACATGGTCTTTTGTGCCTGTCGACCTCATATTTGGATCTCACTGCCGCTTACCATCAGGTGGAGTGAGGTTATCTTGTTAGCCTCTAATATAAATTTAAAAAAAAACACAAATCAGATTTTGGGCAACGACCTATTCTCCTTACGTTGGGGCAGTGCCCCGAACGCAGCATCAGTAAACACCTTATGTGTTTGTTTATTTAATATATATTCGCTCACGTCAATCGTTACATACGCATTACGTACTCTGAGTCCTTTGATCTGCGGTAAACATAAGCTCGTTGACTTCTAGCCACAGTCTAGACAAATAGACTGGAGCAGTGAGACTACCTAAGTTACTGCAATTCTCATTAGTCTGGCCAGTATATGATTTGAATTTACTTCCTTAATAGCGCAGTCCGATAAAAGTTAATTAACGTGCTTTTTCTGGGTCTAGATTGGCTATCTGTAAGTAAAGAAAGAAAGAAAAAGAAGCCCCTCAATCCCTCATACCTTTGATAGCCAAGAATTCAACGAAGTTTCCATATTAACCGATGTTTTTCTTGTAAAGTGCATATTAATTGCATGCCGTATGAAGAACACGCGCAAGACGGCTGGTAGGAGCTGGATGCGAGTGGCCGAGGATAGAAAGAAGCAGTGGACAGGAATGGGCTGATGATGATCTATGAAGAACATCTTTTCTTGGAGTTTTTTCCCAACAAAAAAAGCTCTTACTTACCACTCAGCTTTTACACAGAAATAGACTCATTAGTTACATCAGTGTATCGTTCCATATATTGTGGTGTCAAAACTAAATATTTGTGAAGCTGTTTTTGACAATATGCAAAAAAGGTGCAATAAATGTTACGTCATGTTGAGCTTCTATTTAAACGGAATTAGCATAGCAAATATTAAACCAACTAATTTGGTCACGATTAATCGTATTGTCTATAATATTGGAAATGAAAATAAAAATTGCAAGAACTTCATCATCATCAGCCCGTATACGTCCCCACGGCTGGGGCATACCCTAAACTAGGCAATAACTTATTAAAACTGGTACACTTAGTTATGCGCTATGGTTGTGGAATCTATACTAATATTATAAAGCTGAAGAGTTTGTTTGTTTGTTTGTTTGTTTGTTTGAACGCGCTAATCTCAGGAACTACTGGTTCGATTTGAAAAAATCTTTTTGCGTTGTATAGACCATTTATCGAGGAAGGCTTTAGGCTATATAAAATCACGCTGCGACCAATAGGAGCAAAGATACAATGGAAAATGTGTAAAAAACGGGGGGAAACGCGAACGAAGTCGCTGGCACAGCTAGTCATACTATAAAACTATAAAACCTCCGTCATCCATGTAAATTTAATTATTTTTTTTACATTTCCACACACGGTCTGACCCCAAATTAAGTAGAGCTTGTACTATGGGCGCCAGAGACTGATATACATACATATATATTTTTAAATACATATTTAAATATATAATCACACCCAGACACGGAACAAACACCGATGTTCATTACACAAATATTTGTCCCGAGTGGGAATCGAACCTACGACTCTTGTAAATAACGGCTATTTATCTTTGTCACTCAAAGGTTCTGCCAGAATAACAGCGCTGCTCTACAGCGCCTAGGTCTTAGTAGACCTAGGCGCTGTAGAGCAGCGCTAGGTAGTCCTAGCGGCCGCAACAGCACATGATAAGGCAGAGCCTATTGATCACTTTAACTGTATGTGTGTTTGTTTAATAATATAATTGAGTTCAGTGATCAATAAATGATTTCTCTCTTTCTTTCTTTTCTCTCAATACTCAATACTCAATAATTTATTGCTTCTATAAGTGTTTACAAGGTGTTGGGGTAGTAATTATAGATACATTATAGACCCTGCTAGGGCACTGCAAATGAAATTGAAGAGAGGACGCTGTATTTCTCTCTATAAATATAGCTACTGACGCCCAATTTTAAACTGACTGGAATTAAGAGGTCACAATACGTCAACTTGTGGCCGCCAAACCCAAAAGATCAAGAGGACATTAATAGTAAGAATGTCTGAGACAGTTTACTTGTCTACAAGGCCAAGGTCGCCAGACAGACAGACAGACGGTATTATTACCTCCCCTTTGTGCACTGCACACTTCACATGCAATCCCCATGCGAATTTACGTAACCAAAACGGTGTTCATTATGCTCCGTCCGTTTTTTGCCCCGAAAACCGGACGCCAGACTATTGTGCCTTTCTAGGAACCGAACCCAAGGACTGTTGGGGTAGGTCGTAGTGACACAGCGGTCACCTTGTAGTACATTGACCCAGCCATAGGGGCCATCCGAAATCTCAAAAGCAGACCCAAATGCGCTTTCTTCGAGCGCGTTTTGAATTTCATATTCATAAAATACAGTTACCCACTTAATATTTGTCCTAAGTGTGTCCACAAGTTTTGAGCGGTTTAGTTAACTTTTACTGCGGTTGTATAGTCTATACTAATATTATAAAGCTGAAGAGTTTGTTTGTTTGAACGAGCTAATCTCAGAAACTACTGATTCGAATAGAAAAAATCTTTTTGTGTTGGATGGACCATATATCGAGGAAGGCTTCAGGCTATAAAACATCATGCTGCGGCCAATAGGAGCAAAGAAACAATGGTAAATGTGTAAAAAACGGGGGAAAACGCGGACGAAGTCGCTGGCACAGCTAGTTAAAAATAAAATGAAGGACATTCCATAGCGATTAGCCTTTTCGAAATACAATGTAGATAAGAAAGAATAAATAAATGAAAGTTCTTCCTTTACAACAATTTTACATTAAATATCTCGGATATTTCCACACATGGTCACCTGGCCCCAAACTTTAGGTGCTTGCAATATGGGCGTCAGAGACTGATAAATATACATATATATTTTTTTAAATACGTACTTAAATTCATAATCACACCCAGACACGGAACAAACACCAATGTTCATCACACAAATATTTGTCTATAAAAACTTCCTATTGAATCTCTTATTCTCATATTGAAAAAAAATCCTTCAAAATCATTGCGTAGATTTAAAGATTTAAGCATACATAGAGATACAGCAACGATAAACTTACTTTGTCTTAAAATATGTAGTGAAGTATATTTTGTGTACATACACCACAGTTTCTTCTTAAATATTTTTTTTAATCCGTAATACAAGTGCTTAATACTGAATCGTAATCAGAACAATGTATGTTAAGTCTAATATTTACACAATATGCATACACACATAGCTATTTCGTGATTACATAACACACCTTGTTTCCTCAAATACACTGCAATAACAATGTTTTTCCCAAATCCCAGCCAATTTCAAGGAACTAATAATTTGCCGATACTCTGATGATGTTTACTGCGGTCGTGAACACTGTAATCAATTTATAATCCTGTTTATTATTAAAAATAAACTGCGTGATTCACATTGTCCTTAATTTGACATTGTCTGGTATTTAGATCATAAAGTGGTATGGGATTATAGCTACGTGTGTACGAACATGCTATGATCCTATACGTGTATCTTTTATATTAATCTAATATGATGACCTCACTCCACCTGATGGTAAGCGGTAGTGAGACCCACATATGAGGTCGACAGACACAATAGACCATATTGAGCCTGTCGCACTCACCCTGAAAGCCCGCTTAAAGAGGAGACCACTGCTGTGGCAACAACGAGACAAGGCGTGGAGTCTCGCATTGGTATCATACCACAGATAACATAACTATACAGATACCCCATCCCATACATTAAAACGTAGACATCATAACTCGGGCATCTCTCGCGCCATGTCTGTTTTCCGTCTTGCACACCAGACGTCGCTAGCGAGAGCGAGCCATTCCCATCCAGTGTAAAAGCATGTCGAAAAAGCACATCAAAAGATGTCGCTGTAAAGGCTCCCAAACAGCTTTACTATAATATATAAATATAGGGTAGGGATATATATATTATAGGGTCGCGGAACGACAATACGCGCGCGCGTGTAACCGAACCTCACACAAGAGCAGGGTTGCCTCCTTGAAGGAAAACGTCTCGCGCGCAAAATTCAAAGGACTGTCTACTACGACATAGTGCGAAAGTGTACCAAAACAAATGTTCGTGAAGTTGATATTGCTTCGAAGCTGCGTGTCACTTGTACAAAAGGAGATGTGAGGGCCTTTTTCGATATAACAATGATTGTTAGGTACATTTTTTATTAGAACATTTAAATCATTTTTTTTAATTATTGTATTGAAATAGCTAAGTTAATTATTAAATATTGAATTAATAAATGTTGTTATGTAAATTATTACATAACAATAATAATTTACTAATTTACATAACAATATTTATTAATTCAATATTGATGAGTCATTATTATTGTCGTTTTAATTTAATAAAAACGTCAATAATAAAATAGCAGAGAGCGTGCCCTTAATATTTTAATCTGTGTAGCAGCGCCGTGTGCGCGCGGCAGCCCTCTTGAGTTTTAGAGCAAGCGCGGCCCGGTCGTCGATAGGCTATCATCGCGCGCAAGTACATCGTGCCGCGCGAGAGGCGGACGAAACTTTAGACTTTGTTAAAATGTATTTAAAATAAAGTTGTTATTTTATGATGCGTAGTGAACCATTTATTTAAATCAAATTGTAATAGTGATTTATGACAATGCAATAGGGACAGTGGTTGTTATGCTTGCCATTTTTATGTTAATCAGTAAGATTTAAGCAAATCAATATTATTATTGAAATCGAAACTTAAATTTTTGGCGAAATCAGACAGCCAAAGATTTAAAGTTGGGTGGGCAAGTCCATTTCAAAATTGCGAAAATCATTTAAAATTTCGTTGTCATCTTATAAATAACAGAATTAGTAACATCTTTCATTATGAAAACATATCCATAAACGCAGCTTTTGATGAACCTTCCAAACAAACTTCCTAGGCGCTGCATACAAAGAACTTGCGTGTGACGTCACACGCCAGGGGCGGTTTTTATGGAGCGTTTTTGAGCTCGCCCAAATAATGTGCATTTAAAATTGTAATATCTCGTCGAGCTATTGAGATATTAAAGCGATACTTTCAACAGTGTCTTTGTGTTCGAGTGGTCCATCCAACTATATCAAAATAAAAAAATAGTCAAATACCCTATTCTAGAATGTACTTAAAACGAGAAGAGACTTAAAAGTTCACGATAGAAGAAATTCGAGTTATTGTGTTAAATAATATCTATATCATGTAAAAATTATAATATAATATTTCTTCTCTGGATGGCTGATTGGCTCGATGGCGTATTGGATAGTGCCCCTGTCTCATGCGTCAAGAGTCGTGGGACTCGTGGGTTCGATTCTCACTCGGGTCAAATATTTGTTTAATCGAACATCGTTGTTTGCGCCGTGTTTGGTGTGCTATGTATATGTCACCGTAAAATTGCAAATAAGGATAGATTGCAATCCATCTCGCGAGATTGTGAACTGTCGAATAATTGTGAACTATAGTTCACGGTTGACTTTAAGGCCGACCAATCAGGGACAGCCTTCGGACGGCTGTCCTAAGGCTGTCCCTGATTGGTCGGCTATAGGCTATGCCTATAACTGACCAATCAGGCATTGACATCATTGACAAGTTACATTATTTAAGATTGCAATTTATCAGTTTCACTTCGATAGATTGCAATCAGATGAATAATCACACGATAAATTGTAAGCATCATGTTATGGTTCACAATTATTCGACAGTTCACAATCTCGCGAGATAGATTGCAATCTAACCTTATTTGCAATTTTACGGTGACATATATACGTATTTTTAAGTTTATTTGTGATTTGTGATACGACTACTTACCACGGAATGAACATAATGAAAGTGATATTGTATTATATTTATTTTATTTGAAATATATATTTTTTGAACAAAAACTCGAAAAATATTGAAAAAAGATTTTTATGCCCAATTATTAATAGTTGAATATTTTTATTTCTTGTTTTAGTTGCTATTCAAAGCTCTAATGTAAATTTAAACATCTAAATTCTATTTATTTATCTATTTAAACGAGGATCTTGTCCAGGCGGGGTCAAGAATGCGATTTTTTCCAATTTTTAAACTAGATAGGTAGTTGAATAGTTTTTGTTGCGTTAGGGAATATTCATTCCTACAATTCGGAGAAATGATACAAAATATTACTCCAAGGAAGAGATTAATCATTCTTGTAATTGATAATCAAGTACCTCTTTTAATCGTGTCATATATTATCTTGTTTAAGGAAAAGAAATTAAATAATCTAGAATTATAAGTTATTAAATACAAAATATACTCGAACAACGCCATCTAGTTGATGACTGACTTTTGTCATTTTTTGAACTAGATGGCGTTCTACCAAATAAGCACTCACGAAAACTAAAATTTTTATTGCGAATTTAAATTTATGAAAATATTTATCTAAAAGGGTTTTAATTTATTTGATTATTTATTATTATATTTTTAAATACTAGCTTATATATTTTTAATGGTTGGATTTATCGTTTTCTGGGATTTGCATAATCATCATCAACGAATGAATACTCGTGTCGCCATCTGTTGTAGTTTTTGGGAATATCATTTTAAATGTATGGGATGAGACCCCATGATCATACCTACTATTGACAACTGATCGGTGGAACCCAGTGGTTAGTGACCCAGAATCATTATGGTTCCAAGAGTCGTGGGTTCGATTCCCACTCGGGACAAATATTTGTGTGACGAACATTGGTGTTTGTGCCGTGTCTGGTTGTGTAATAATCAAACATATTTCTGTATCCACAGTTGATTTGAAATCTGTAACAGAAGTGCTGAAGCTACTTACCACGGGATCAGATCGATGTATGTGATGTCTTAAAAATTTTACTATGTTGTATTTATAGCAGGATCTCTCATCGGTCATGACGGATTCCGTCTCACCGAACTATGAGAGTAAGGGAACAGAAAGTGCTCTTGTGTTTGCGCGCACATTTGTGTACTATACTTAATATGTCTTGGCTGATCTCAATTGAGATCGGCCACTATGACTGAAATCGGTTGGACGTCTTTTTTTAAATTAGGAAACGGATAGTTCTAAAACATTACCATTCTTTCTCTGGCAGTTGGGTAAAAAGGTCTCACTTAATGTGACATGCCTGTCAGGCAAACGATTTTCTGGTTTCAAAATGCGTAAAGGGGAATTACTCAATACAACCTGTATTAATTAGTTAAAGATTTCCAAGGATTTCAGGCGACCACAAGTTAATTATATGTCGCAAACATTGTAAACATGTTTGACCTCACGTTCCAACATTATCTCAATTTCCTTATTTGTTAACCGGCCATTGTTAAATTCATGTAGAATTAGTAAGTTACACGTAATATGTGGGTAGAGTTTTTTAATATCTTTATTATATTTGTTTTTTCAAAACTTACCTATTAAAATTCTATAAAGTACGTAATTTATTAATAAATTACCTAGACCACGCTCCACCACGATTGGTGTAACCCAGTCGAAACGTCGGGCAGTAAGTAGCTATGTAATTTGCTACTCCTTATATCGCGTGTAGACCCATAAAGACTAATTTTAGTGTAATGGAACGCGAAAGTCTAAAATCTTACATAGATTACCTAGAGTCAAGAGCATAACCCATGGAAAAAACCTAAGTAATAAATCTGTTCGAGCGTACATTCGAGTTTCGTTTATCCCTTTCGTAAAACCGGTATTTATTGATTTGAATAAAAAAAACTGTACAAATCTATTTTACTACTAAGATAGAAAAATTTTACTGCGGGAAAACAACCACTTGAATTTCTATACAATATAATTTTCATGAAAATATTAAATGAACTAAATACAACAAAATTAACCATTCCAAGCGAATATTGAACTACTACACACAAACCGTATAATTTTGATTATAGCGTTATGGAAATTACTACTTAGGTTGATTAATGACACCGCACGTCAAATATTTTAATAACATGAATTTGTGAGATCTTCAGATTATCTTTTAGGTTTCAATGAGTCATATTCTCAATATTTTTTGGTTTTTTTTTGCAAATTCAAGGACGATGACGTTACTGTAATAAAATGGATATCACTGATAGGAATGCTACCTTGGACGTCTTAGGTAGAACATTCCTATAGTATAGTTTGACTGGCTCGGTGGAACAGTGGTTAGTGAGCCAGGCTACGCTTCCACCAAGAGTCGTGGGTTCGAACTTCGATTCCCACCCAGGACAAATATTTGAGTGACGAACATCGGTGTTTGTTCCGTGTCTGGGTGTGTTATTAATATATTTAAGTGAGTACATTTGTGTATCCACTGTTGATTCTGATATCCGTAACACAAATGCTTAAGCTACTAACCACGGGATCAGATCAATGTATGTGTGTGTGTACACAACAAGTGTAATATTTATTAATTTATTTTGTAATGCAGAGGTACTTTACTTAACTTTTTTTATGGCATACATGTTTAAGTCATAATGTCGCGAGTATCCATTTAACATTATCGGCTGAATATTTAAAAGATTGTTAGATATTTGAGCACCGATTTATTGAATAATATTTCCCAATTCAATTACCAAGCTTGACAACTTAGTAACCTAACTACACAATAAAAAAGGTCAAGTGCGAGTCGAATTGGCAAAAGAAGGGTATGTAACCATTACATATTAAAAAAAAAAGAGACATTAGACATTTTAAAAAAAGGGAGCTGCTGTTAAATATTTATTTTCTACTTTAGTTACCATGAAGATGAAGTCTCATTAGCATCCTTTAGATAAGTAATCCTTGCAAATATAATCCTAAAGTAAGAAAACTGAAAAACTCTAAGAAATATAGGTCATACTGTACCCGTGAATGTTAACAAAGAAACTGAAACATGTGACAAAAACGTTTGGACAATCCGTCATTTATTTCAAGCCCCATTTCTTAAGCACGTGCCCTGTTATAAGATATTGTTACGATGTCAACTTTCGAAGGTAAATTTAACTTTTTACGCAATCATTCAACGAACTAACGAAAATGGCTTCCGTTAGAAATGTTCTCAATTTTGAAACTGTTTATCGGTATTTCTTAAGATTTTCATCTTTATTTTCCTGCCGTTGTCCCACGCTAAGTGGGGTCGGCGCAACATGTATACTTCTTCCACTCGGGCCTTTCATTCGTCAGCTCTGTGTCTACTCCTTTCACACCCATATCATCTCTCACGCAATTCATCCCTGTCTTCTTTGGCCTTCCTCTACTGTTACGTCCATTGATATTCATACTCATCACTCTTCTTGTCACATGACTTGTCAAGATTTTAAGGGCTCCAAAAAATAGTTATCATACATAATCTACCTATGAGTTACAGAAGTCAAAGTAAAAAGTCAAAGAAAAAGAAGGAAATGTGTAAAAAACGAAGACGAAGTCGTTGGCACAGCTAGTAGAAAAAAGGTGATATTAAAAACCGTTTCACTTTATGAATGTCCTACTGAATATAGATACCGAATAGTGAGAGCCGTCGTAGAGCCGTGGCAAGACTTATTTTTTATAGAAAGACTCAGGATGTCCTCACTCCACCTAATGGTAAGAATGGGTACATTTCCTTTGGAAATAGGACAAATTGCACCAATGTTGTATACTAAAGAACAATTGTCGGATGAACCCCGGGAGATGGGCAAAATTGGTTACCCAGTGGCAGTCGAGCGGTCGTCAGCCAAGGGGAAGACCGAACAAGAGATGGCGCGACGATCTCGACACCCAACAAACAAACTGGCCATCTCTTGCTACCGATCGACAAACGTGGAGTGAATTGAGGGAGGCCATTGCCCAGCAGTGGGATATCAGGAGATAGAAAAAAAATTACTTTGAAACTTAAATAAAAAAAATTTATCGATACAATTAACAAAAACTTGCGCGCATCACTATATGAACGGAAAATTATGAGATTTACAGATTTCATGAAAGGATTGTAAAGTGCGTCGTAATTTTCGGGGAAACAACAAAAATACTGTTTCAAACTCCATTGAAGTATTAATTGTTTCAAAAGAATCTTGACGTCATCCGCAATGAGTATAGGAAAAGTATAGGTGTTCGATTTTATTGACGTCTGAGCTGTAATATTAAATTACAAAGCGGTATTGAAGTGGGAATTGCTTCTAAAAATTATCTATATCTTTGTATAAATGGAAATGTCGACAAGGAAAGGCCAAGAAAGACCTTCCACGACCGAATAGGTCAAAATTTGAAGAAGGGTCAAATTAAAAGCACCCGTAATCGACGAGCATGCATGGAGAGATTGATGGATATGAAAGAAGCGAAAGTGGTGTGCCAGGACCGTAGCATGGCGGGAAGTGATCTCTGCCTACCCCTCTGGGAAAAAGGTGTGATTTTATGTACTTATCATACAAACGTGTAAGTAAGTTTTGAGATTAAAAAGTAGCTGTAGTCTTTACTCAAAGTCTATGTTAACTGTGTATCAAATTTTATTTAAATCGGTTCATGAACAGATAACTTTCTTATTTATTTCTTAGTAAGTTTTTTTTAGTGAGAAAATAAGAATCATAAACATTACAAACTGTTATTACGCTGGCCCACTACTCGTCTTAAAAAATAACATGTCATAATGACTAAAGACACTTTCAGTGGTCACTCACTCTTAGAAGCTGTAAAGTTACGTAAAATCAGCAATTAACAGTACATTATTTTACCCTTGGACTCTCATTCGCTCCTTTATTTCAGGAAAAACACTGACTTTAGTTAACAGCGTCCAATGCCCTTAAATATACTTGAACTTGATCTTACCAATGTCGAGTGTCATCGTCGTCTCAGTGCTAATGTGCTAAGTCTACTCCACGCTACTGATGAGTAATAACCATGTTGTCACACTATGTATTAATAAGGCGTCCGACCGATTTCGGCCGTGGCGGCCTCAATTGAGATCAGCCAATTGCGCAGGACATTAGAGTGCACAGTGTGTGGGCAAACAAGTGCACTCTCTGTTCCCTTACTCTCATGGTTCGGTGAGACTGCAATCCAACATGACCGATCACAGATCGGATACAGGACCACCGGTTAAACGTGCTTTCCGAGGCACGGGCGCGCAACATCCAAATTCCTGACACCGAGCTAAGTAATTTCTTTACAGAAAAACTTACAACATTTTTCCCAACCCTGGACTCGAACCGGGGACCTCTCGATCATAACGAAGCACTTGGTACCAATAGGCCAACGAGACAGTCAACCGATGAGCAATAAATATGTTGTCACACACTGTACACTATGTTTAATACATTGCCCTTTCGACCTTCAAGCTTTAAGACCTCGCGAGATCATTGGCACTTTTCCTTTTTAGGATTGTTCCTCAATTTATTTCTCTTTGCACAAGCGGGTAAGGAAATAGCTCATCAGACAAATATTTTTTTTTATATTTATTACACGATTATTTTTGTAATCAGAAAAACAGGGTACTGAACCCACGCATTTCCTTATATGAAACTTATGAGATAAATCCGTTGGCGAGGTAAAGAGTATGAAAAATTATGGAAGTTTAATTTTTCATCTAATCCATAGTTTTCATACTTAAATATATTTAATAACACACTCAGACACGGACAAACACCGATCACACAAATATTTGTCCTTGGTGGGAATCGAACCCACGACTCTTGGAACCGTAAGCAGTCACTAGCCACTGTTCCATCGAACCAGTCTCACGAACTAGGTAAATATGTGTAACGAGTACAGGGGTGAGAGTCATTCGCTCCCCGCAAGTCCGGTGATGATGACGAGGCTACTCTAAGCCATCGTCGTAAGTCAGTTAGAAAAAACAACGTGTGGGAAGACCTAAGCAGTAGACCGACAAGTAATAATAACCGACCGATTTCAGCCGTGGCGGCCGATCTCAATTGATATCAGCCAAGTGCGCAGGACACATTATTGTGCAAACACAATTGCATTCTCTGTACCCTTACTCTCATAGTTCGGTGAGACGGCAATCCGACATGACCGATGAGAGATCGGGCGCAGGACCACCGGCTTAACGTGCTTTCCGAGGCACAGGCGTTCATCCGCCAACTTCCTAACTGCGGGCTGAGCAATTTTATTACAGAAAAACTTACACAAATTTTGCCCGACGCCGGACTCGACCGGGGACCTCTCGGTCCTTACCCAGCGCTTGCTACCAATAGACCAACGAGGCAGTTAAACGACAAGGATTAACATGGTAGAGACCCACAGATTCCCATAACTACCTACTCTCAGTTACAGAACCGAGTGCATTTTTTCAAGATGGCCGCCTTTTCCTGGAAGATGATTCACGGCGTCGCGACAGCCGTCTGCCCCTGGCAGTGTTATTGACACGTTACGCAACGTCTGCTCTTTGTCTGTGATGATGTCATTGAAGGTTCCAGGGCTCTAGCGTCTGCGAGATAGTGTGACTGCAAGGTGTGAGCGAGAGAGGGAATAGGGAAAAGGAAAACGAGGTAGAGTCACCCAAAATGGTTGTAAAGTTTTGGTAATCTGGGACATTTCCACACACGGTTACCTGACCCCAAATCCAGCAGAGCTTTTACTATGGGCGTCAGACATTGATATACATACATAGATATTTATAAATACATATTTACACCCAGACACGGAACAAACACCGACGTTAATCACACAAATATAAAGTTTTTTTATTTCAAAATCAGCATAATTTAATAAAGATTTTTTTTAAAGGAGATAACAGGTACAGGAATTTATATGAATTTATTTATAATTTTCGTCAACGCTGCTTGATTGTGTTCCGAAATGTAGTAAATGTAAATTTAAAACGCTGAGTTAGTGAAAAATATTGTAAATGTACCGATAATATGCATCGTAACTAGTTTTAAGGTAAAATATGCTATTACTGCTGAAATTGGCTAAAATATGCAAATGCATATGCTTATATGCAAATGCATATAATCCGGTCTCTAGTTATATTCTTCTAAGCTCAAAAGACAGTTTAGTGGTTGACAATATTTCGGTAAGATTTATTAATGAATACATACTGAAAAACTCTAAAAATTACGCAACTTAAATTAGTCAAATCCATAATACACTGGACTTGCAAGTTATTTCTAAGACCAACACCATTAAGTAAAGAAATCAAATCGTATCTCCTAACAAGTCATCTATAAGTAATCTATAATTGAGTATGCGCTCGACAGCTATGGCCTAACATTCAAATCATATATAGATAAAATTGAAAACATCCAGATTAGATTCTTAAAATTAATGCTTAATAATAAACAGAAAA
Source organism: Maruca vitrata (assembly GCA_039566165.1). Classification (NCBI taxonomy): domain Eukaryota; kingdom Metazoa; phylum Arthropoda; class Insecta; order Lepidoptera; family Crambidae; genus Maruca; species Maruca vitrata. The sequence goes on along the minus strand of CM076936.1, from coordinate 8,460,896 downwards.
ACAAATTCAAAAATAACTACTACCAATTATTTAAAGTTATGAAAGTACTACCAGTTAGCTTAAAATTAAAATATTTATTAGCAGTTAGGAATCATGGCAGTCAAGAGCATAATTCTTTACTGGCTAGTGTAGATAGTGAACATTACACAAGGTCAATGACCTCAGGTAAATTTATTGTTCCTAGAGTCAATAATTATTACGGTGATAGAACTCTCAGGAAGCGACTTCCTTATCTAATGAACAGTTTACCTGCGAACATTAGAAATGAAAGCAATAAATGCAAGTTTAAAAATATGCTTAAAAGGCATTATATGTGTATATTGCCTGAATATTAATTTATATAAATATAAATACATATATTTAGTTATAAGTATATATAAGTATGTATTATGAAGATTTTAAAATTATATAACTCGCTGATCCTGCAGTCAAACTGTTAGACGGTTTTGCGGGACATAATTTAGTTTATAAGTCAAAATTGTTGTTTTAATAATAAATAAATAATAATAATAATAATAAGTCCACAGTCCACCTTACAACCTATTCCTTCCCCAGACAGTTTATAGAATCGAAACCTGAAGCAACACAAGTATACAATATACTACAGTCCTAGTATACTATAATAGTAGTTGTATACTACAGTAGTTGTGTTAGCCCAGACGTCTGGAGGCAGTCGTAAACTGCACTCATAAGTCTAGAAGCTATAATGTGCTGATAAATTACACTACTCACTAAGAGCATTAGCTTGAGTTCGATTTAATGATTTTTAGAATTTTGTAAGTACTTGAAATAACAGGAATCTTTATAGAATTCAAAATTTTATTGCATGTCATATTACAGAGCTTATCAGTTGTAGGGTAGTATAGTACACATACTTACCTTTATTAAGAGGTATTCATGTATCCTCCCTATCCCTGCAAACTAATGTGACCGTCTACCTTTCCAGATTGCTTTATCTGAAAGGCATGTTGATTGAAAACCATCATAATTCTTATAAATACGCTTTATGAAGCTGTTATAAAAAGATAAACACCTAAGACATCACAACCCGAAAATACGGCCATTTGAGTTATGTACAATACACGTATTTTCATTCATACACACATTCATGTAAGATATTATGTTATTACTTAATAATAATCGCGGTGAGAGCCATCCAATGATAACAAGGTTAGTGTTACTATATGTCTTCTGAGGTTTAAGCACAAATTGTTTAATAAAACCCCAGAATGTTATTGAATTGTCCTTTATTCGTTTCAAACTTTTTATTAAGTCGTGTCTTGTGAAAAAAGCATATTGTAACGTAGAAGACTACCTAAATGATGAAAATCCATGGAAGCTTGGATCGCTTGGACATCAAAGAATTATGTCAATGTGGAATTTATATTTTTTTATTAACTGTAAATACCTACCTACAGGTCTGAAACCTGGCAAGAGCGATCTCTCCCACTACAGGCTTCTTATTAGCTTACAGGGAGAAATCAAATAACAACATTGTTAAACCTTTTTTTTGTATTTTGTATTTTTTGTACTTGTATTTTATTTGTGATTAATATTTATTTATAACTTGACATGCAAAAGTTTTTCATGAAAATCTATTTGCAAAATGAATTATTTTATTTCATTTCATTACATCTTATTTATTTATAATACTCTGAAATATTATTATAACTTTTAATTTACAAGCCATCATCGTAGATAGTAAGAAACAAATACTTAATTAAATAGATGTAGTTGTCACTGAACTGAAAAAGCACACAATAATCTTGTATAATCGTCTGTCGTGTGAATTTATTATCGTAAAACCAACGTCAAATAGCAATCTCAGTCAAATAAACAACAAAGCATCAACAAGGCAGAAACGAACGTCTTAACGCCACATGCATCAGCCTTTAAAAGTGCAAACTTGAAACTCAAAACGTAAAACAAGGCGCTAGTGAGTCAGTGTCTGCGGCCGTGTGACAAAAGATGCGCCCGCGCAGACCGGGGAGGGGACTGAATCACGCGCTGACGCTCGGCTTACTTGTGTCTGGACTTCTTGACTTGTGTTTATTTTGTTTTTATTTTATTAATTTACTAGTTACCGCCACCGATGTCGTCCGCGTAGAAATGGTTTAGCAGCAATGATTAATTAAAATAGCCTTTAATATACATACATACATAAAATCACGCCTTTTTCCCAGAGGGGTAGGCAGAGATCACTTCCAGCGATCCACTTTTCACCTCTGTGGGAAACGTGACGTGACGGGTTGTGGACCACGTCGCCACCATTCTGTCTTGTGCATTGTTTTAACAAGGTCATTGCGTTCCCACGAGTAGCAAGGATATATGACGGATATATGAAGGATATTTAATATACCTTAAAAATTTACTATTCATTAGTGAAAGTTGCGACAAAATTTGTCCAGCCGTTTCAGAGATTAGCGGAAACAGATAGACAAAAAAAAAATATTGTCTTTTTGTTACTGATACCCGATACATGTAGATTTATACCCATTAAGTAAATAGTAGATATTTTAATATTACAAACAGACACTTCAATTTTATTTAGTTGTATAGATTTTATGTGTGTAATTGCCTCTTTGGTCTATTAGTGGCAATGAGGGCTATCACTCAGGGTTTTATGCACACACCAGTCGGCGCCACTTTTGAGTGAGGTCCGAAAATTTGACTGTAAAAACTTGCCACAGAAGTCAAAACGGAAATGTACGATTGTGGGTTCGTATCCCCGCCCAGGCATGTATCAATTTGTATGTGGGTATAAATTTGTGAATTTCTACAATTACTATGAAAATCATATTTATGATATTTTTAAGGTTTTTCGTTAATATTGAAATGAAATGTCAAATTATGAAAATATGAAGATCTTACATAGAAATTACATAATTTTCTTACGTGTCAATCTATGTAAGCCTAAATAATCGTGTAATAGGAAGATCTTTACATTAGTTGAGTCATTCTTGAATCAGCGGAACGCTCTGAAATGCTAGGGCATGGAAACTTGTATGTTGACATTATTTTGAAGTAAGTAATCGCTATTTACATAACATGATTTCATGTGGTTGCAGATTTTTTTTAATCCATAGCATATAAATTATAATGTGGAATCTACAGCTGTTAGACTGATATAATGGCAGAGGAAACATACATATAAATGAAGTACGTAAAGTGATCTAATTCAGGTCTTCTGTCTTTGCTTATTTGACTGGCTCGGTGGAACAGTGGTTAGTGACCCTGGCTGGCGGTTCCAAGAGTCGTGGGTTCGATTCCCACTCGGGACAAATATTTGTGTGATGAACATCGGTGTTTGTTCCGTGTCTGGGTGTGGTTATGTATTTAAGTATGTATTTAAAAATATGTATGTATGTATATCAGTCTCTGACGCCCATAGTACAAGCTCTGCTTAGTTTGGGGTCAGATGACCGTGTGTGGAATTTATTTATTTATTTATTTATTACACCATTACTGGTCTTCTTATGACCTAGCTGAGACTGCTCCTCCTCTCGTCGCTATCCTTATTGCTGAGGGTCGTGATTCCCTAGATGCGGGATGATCTTGTTCCGGACAATTTTCGCCACTTGTTCCTCTCCTTGGCCGAGTGAAGAGCCCCGTGTAGATTGGTGTCCAATGTTGCTCGAATCTGGTCCGTCCATCTAACTGGGCTACATCCTCTTGGTCTTCTGCCGTCAACCTTACCGGTGACCATGAGTTGCTCAAGGTTGTTCCCTTCCTTTCTGGCGATGTGACCAAAGAACTCAAGCACTCTTTGAAGGCAGACAGAAGAGAGCCGGGTTTTTACGTTAAGTTCATGCAAAATAGACGCATTTGTGCGGAAGGCCGTCCATGGGATTTGAAGCATTCTCCTCCAGCACCACATCTCAAAAGCATCAATGCGGTCGCGGTCAGCTTTCTTTAACGTCCATGTCTCGGCCCCATAGCTGAATATGGAGAATACCAAAGCCTTCACTAGTGACATTTTAGTTTTGCGGGAGATGTTAGCTGAGACTAATAACCCCGATTTTTTTTGCCTAGGGGTAAAAAAAATCGATTTGGATTCTTGATTAGTATCAAGAATCCAAAAAGACCAAAGTTTGAAATTAGTAAAGCACATAACAAAGCATATAAAGAACTTTACCTGCTTATGCATTTTATATTTGGCAGTATAAGCATACTTAATGAATTTTGACCGCGAATCGAACCCGTAACCTTCCACAGCAGACGAGGTCGTCAAACTGCAGATCTGTTGAGTTATCGGCACTTACGTAATGCAGCCCACATGCATGTGCATGTGCAATCGATATTGTGAATGCTCTGTGCAGTATGTTCATATATTGTTTGCTATTGAGTCATATTGGTTCACCTAGTTATAAAGTTGGGACTAGAAGTCCTCTTCTAAACCATTTGGACTGGCTTGGTGGTTAGTGACTCTGGCTGGCGGTTCCAAGAGTCGTGGGTTCGATTTCCACTCGGGACAAATAGTATTTAAGTATATATTTAAATAGTTTAAATTTAAATAGTGTAATAATATCAGTCTCTGACGCCCATAGGATAAGCTCTGCTTAGTTTGGGGTCAAATGACCGTGTGTGGAAATGTCCCAGATATTTATTTATATTATCAATTTATCTTTTTTTGGTCCTTATTGACTACGATGATGGCTTAGAGTAGCCTTGTCATCATCACTGGATATGGGAGCTATGGGACCCTTACAGACTGAACAATCATAAATTCCTATCACTCTAATCTTTACATTGTAACTCTTGTCAAACTAAATGACACACGTAACCAAAAAGATTTTGTTAGGCAAATTAAATAAAACTTCACGTGCGGGTTGGTCGACTACGCAACCTAAGAATTTCTTCTTAGGAGTGCAGGTTTCCTCACGATGTTTTCCTTCACCGTTAAAGCGTCGAATGATGGTACATATGAATTTCAAATTTGAAAAACACATTGGTACCTGGCGGGGTTTGAACCAGCGACCTCTCGCATGGCAAGCAACGACCTTAACCACTCGGCCATCGACGCTTATCCTTACCCTTACCTTACCCCTTTCTTAAGTAATTGTACCAAATGTACGATTTTTCTATTCTATACATTAACGTGCGAACATTCAGAGATGAGATTATTTATAAGTCTTCAATCATCAAAGTAATATTATGACAGTAGAACAATAACAATCGACGATTGCGATAAGTAACATTGATCGTTACAAAACTGATTCGAAATGTAATAATATTACGTATTTCTATACATGATAATGTTGCTGGTTAAACCAGGGTTACCACAACTGAAGCCTAATAAGATTGGCTTATATCGCACGATAGTTGCAGGCCACACCTCCATGTCGGTATATTTTGTAAGAGAGTGTAATTTTTTTGTTGTTTAAGAATTTTGTCTATGGCCGTACTTATTGGCTATGCAACACAAGGTAGTAGAGTATAGTGGAATCAGTATGATATATCGCAATCGAATGATTTGCCACTATGTTAAGTCAACTTACTGACGGGGCAAATTAGGATAAGCAATATTTCACAATCTAATTAATCCCCATAAAACGTTACTTAATGGTAAAGAAAGAAAAAAATATTTTTTTTCTTTCTCTACCATTAATATGGTGGTGCACAATGTGCACAACCAACCTGACTAGGTTAGGGACATTTGAATACAGTATTTCTATTTCCCCATCCATGCCAGGGTGAGAGCCATCCACTCCCCCGCAAGACCGGAAAGTCCAAGCCATCATCGTATGCTAGTATGCGAAATACAAGAAAAAATGGGTAAAGTGAAACAATTCAAGTGCTTTACTCAGATCGGTGAAGCAGTGGTTAGTGACACATGATCGCTATCTACGGTTCCAAGAGTCGTGGGTTCGATTCCTACCCAGAACAAATATTTGCGTGACAAACACCGGTGTTTGTTTCGTATCTGGGTGTTTTATTACTCGTAAATATATTGAAGTATATCCACTGTTGATTCTGATATCTGTAACACAAGTGCTTAAGCTATTTACCACGGGATCAGATCAATGTATGTGATGTTGTGTAATATTTATTTATTTTACCCATTCGCCAGCCCTAGACGTTGAACCTAATTCCGTAATCGGTGTATGTCGTAATGTTATGTGTGTCAGATGATAATGCGTGAATCAAGTGACCCATTTTTAAATTAACGTCGTTCATTGGACAACGTTTGACGTTTGAGCTGCATTGGGGCTAATATGATTATGTATTTGAGAAAGTGAAGAGAAGGAATAATAGAGGAAGGATTTTTTTTTTATAATAGGCGAACAAGATGACCACACTCCACCTGATGGTAAGCGGTAGTGAGATCCAAATATGAGGTGCATGCAAATGCGTATGTTGAAATGGGTGTGTAGAGTAACAAGGTTGGACAGGATTAGGAATGAAAATAGGGGACGTCTAAAAGTTGCACCAATTTTAGAAATGGTAAGAGTGCAAGATTAGCTTTTTACGGGCATGTTATGAGGAGGCAAGAAAGCAATAGGACTAGAAGAGTGATGAGTATGAATGTCAATGGACGTAATAGTAGAGGAAGGCCGAAGAAGACATGGATGGATTGCGTGAGAGATGATATGAGAGTGAAAGGAGTAGACACAGAGCTGACGAGTGACAGGCCCAAGTGGAAGAAGTATACATGTTGCGCCGACCCCACTTAGCGTGGGACAAGGGCAGGAGAATGATGATGAAGAGAATGCATTTTTAACCGACTTTAGGGACAAAAGGTAGGTGATTCTTAAGTCGACTGTATGTTTGTTACCTCTGATCTTACGATTGGAAGAAGCAATTTGGATGATACTTTTGTTTTAGGATATTGACTAGTACTTGCTTAGAAAATATCCTTACTAATATTTAAAAATTCGATAGAAAAGTTGTCTGTCTGTCGGGCTTTCAATCGATTCAGTAGCCTTGAACAGATTCTTTTTCTTTTGTTTAAGTCAATAGTAGAAACTGTTGTCATGAAATCTGTAAAATGAAAAAAGAACGAAAAATATTTTATTCAGTTACCAACACAAATTGCATAGACATACACAATTATTTAAAACAAAAAAAAAACAAATGGCTTTGCTCAGCAGGTGTCGCATAGAATGCTTAACATTACGTAAAAATAGCATGTTTCTATTAAAAAAACCTTTCAAATAATGTAAAAAAGATATTTATGTTTTAGCTATTATTCCGTACATTAAATAAAGCATATTATGAAATGATTTACGGTTTCTAACTTGCTCTATATTTCTATTGACATAACATATTAACACATACTTATCAGACATAGATTTCTCTTATCTAGTAATCCGCAAGGACATCTTGAAAAATTCACATAATTTCTTTATCGAGTTAAACAAACGGGTATTACAAATATTGTAGAGTATTCGTCGTATACAGACCATACGTATTTATTCAGGTTTAGTGATTTATTATGTATGGTAATGGATTGATTTAATTAGCCAATGATTATGTTGATCTTATTACTATAACAATCATTATCAATTGTATATGTGCCTTGATAAATAAATAAAATTATTGCACACATTTGAAAACTGAAATGTCCGGGATATTAACCATGTTCTTTTATTTAAGTGATATTTTGGTATTGTCGCAAGCGCCATGATCACGGGTATCAAATATCGGACATCTTCAGTTTTGTGAAGATTTCCGATATTTACTTCCGGTCTCTCCAATCATACTCTGATTAGAATATGATTGGAGAGAACGGAATATACGAATGGTACATACTATCTAGTATATTAATGATAAACTTAAAATAATGTTGTATCAACTTTATGTCTATAGAATCAACTGTAATAAACTATTTACATAATAGATCATCATTGCAAATTTCCCATGAGAAAATCTAAATCAAAATGTAAATCGCGTAAGATAGATGATGAAAAAATAATCAAATAGATGATTTTCGCATGCAGGAACCCTGATGAACATTAAGCTTACTTGCAACGCGATATAAATTAATTCCCACAAAAACTTTTGTATGTAAAATCCTGTAGTCCACGCGAACGAAGTAGCGGGGGAAGTAATTACAATACACCGTGAAATTTTAGTGGTTGTTTTCCCGCAGTAAAATGATTCTATCTTAGTAGTACAATAGATTTGTGCAGTTCTTTTTTGTTAAAATCAATAAATGCCGGTTTTACGAAAGGTTTAACCGAAACTCGAAAGCACGTTCGAGCCGCTGTATGACTTAGGGCGTCGAGCTTCTGTAGCTTTAAGCATAGATTTCATGCGGCAAGCAGTACCTGATTACGTCACATCTTATAAAAGAACGATAGCTTCTCTCGTTTTCGAGTTGGAAAATTATTATTTTGAAAATTAAAAAAAAAAAATTTTTTTTTCGCGGAATAATTTGCATGATTCGATAGTATTACTAAAGGCAAATCGTTCTGCCACGGGAAAACAACCACTAAAATTTCACGGTGTATATTCTAGAAAACAAGCGAATGTTCCGATCTGCGATTCGTCACAGCGGACCGGCACCTGCCCCAGTTTCATATCTAAGCCGTTGCGCCACTCCATACTCCCTTGCATAAGCGGTGAACTATTTCGATACTATTGTGGGCTTAAAGCACGGTTCTCAAAGTGGGATACCTACAATATGTTATCTGTGCTTACATGTTTCTTGAGGTCCATTGAAGAAGAGCACTATATACATACCTACCGGCTTCGTTTTGTCTCAATAACGTAAAGTGATTTGACTTTTTTAGTTTCTTTCTTGTGCAATTAGCCGGTAGGTATGTATCTAAGACACCTCTCTATGGCTTTCTTTGAAATGACTAGCTGAGGCCCGCGACTCTATCCTCGAGAAGTAGTTTATCATAGTAAATATGTTAATCTGATGTCTTAACTTATTATTAGGTTTCATATAAGTATGATCCACTCCATATTTTAAGCCTGAAAGAAAAGCAAACCTTCATTTATCTATAATATATCTTAACGTGTTCACAAATTTTCGGGTTTATAATACTAGTCTTACTGGTGCTAACCAACAAGGGGAGTATTAATTAGTTTCTAAAAGTTAGAGAATCGTTGGTTAATGAGGCCAAAATGGGTACATATACGTTTATTTATCTAAAATAAATTATGTAATACTAAACTACAACATCATTAGTGTTTAAACAGGGATTGGGGAATCCTTCTGCACCGGGATGACCTATTTCATTGAACATTGAGGAAAATCCCATAACGATAATAATAGTACCCATACTGCATGCAGAAATTAAGGATAAAGGTAACAAGGCTACGATTTTCTCGGTAAATGATAATATGGTTCAGGTCAATCGTAATGCATTTTATATGCAAATAAATGTAACTACATAAATAAATTTATTTACACATACCTACCTATACTCGTATCACTTCATAGTATAAAGCAAAGTCACTTCCCGCGTCTGTCTGTATGTATGTATACGTAAATCTTTAAAACTACGCAACGGATTTTGATTGTGTTTTTTTATAGATAGAGGGATTCCAGAGGAATGTTTTTATGTAAAATATACCCGAAGCAAAGCGTGGGCAGGTCACTAGTATTATACACATTTAAACTTTTTTTTTTATCTGTGCGCATTCACACACAAGTACTTATGTTTTAACGTGTTTTCACCGTATCTTTTCTCCTAACTACACCTTTCATACAGTAACTAGAAAAAAATAACAAGATTATAATTCCTTCATCATGAATATTGCACTTACTTTCTGAGAAATGACTTATTATAATACACATGAGTGTAAGCAAACGCAAGTGCTCTCTCTATTTCTTCGCTCTCATCTCATAGATAGGCGAGACGGCAATACAACAACGCCGATCGATATGAAATAAAATACCTAATAACAGTAAATATTATCCCATCAAAAACATCCTGTAAAAAAACTAGCCAAGTCTCGATGGAGCAGATTGCTCATCTCTAAAAAGTAATGAAATCTAGACAAAATCGTGCCAAGCCTAAGGTTCCTTACTGCGATTTCTTCATTATTATAGTTAGTGTTGTGTGACTTGGCCGTTGAAGAGAACACAAGGGTACGTAATTGTGTCATCTTCCTGGCTTCAGGCTAAGTAATTTCTGAACAGAAAAGATCGCACCAATTTGGACAAACCCTTGACTAGTAATCGGGACCTCTCGATCTTCACGCTTACCACCAAAACACTAACGAGGCAGTAAAACTATCATCATCATCATCATCAGCCCATATACGTCCCTATTGCTGGGGCACGGGCCTACCCTCATCTAGGGCGATAAGGCCTTAGTCAACCACGCTGGCGAAGTGCAGGTTGGTTGACTATACAACCTAAGAATTTCTTCGTAGGTGTGCAGGTTTCCTCACGATGTTATCCTTCACCGTTAAAGCGTCGAATAATCGTACATATGAATTTCAAATTTGAAAAACACAGTAGTATGTGGCGGGGTTTGAACTGGCGCCCTCTCGCATGGCAAGCAACGACCTAAACCACTCGGCCATCGACGCTTTCAGTAAAACTATGCCTACATATAATACATCTCGATCCAATGTCAAATGCATTTCTAATAGTGTTTGAGGTAAACCTTGTTACATCACGACAAGAATGCACCTTGAGTGGAATGCTTCCTGCAAAGGCTCGTTTAGTTCCGGACGACCTTCTTTGCAGGTCGGCTTAAGCTGAGGACAGAATGAGATTACCTAGATAAAGGTTAGTGCATAATATAGATAAATAAATAGCTGACAACATCATATGCATTGATCTAATTCAGAGCTGTGGATTAAGAATTTGTGTTATGATGATCAGAGTAGGTATTTAAAGAAAGATAAATTCATACTTAAAGAGATATAATAAATATAAGAAGAGAAATATAAATAGATATAAAATTACGAAAAAAAAGACCCGCTTTCTAAAACCCGACACACTAAAAATTACAAAATAATATAATAAGAATAACAATAATTGTCTGGGCAGGAAATTGTATTTGAAGGTGGTGCCAAAGATCCCATCACAAGACCCTTTCAAACAAAAAAAAATTTTAAAATGAGTTAACAACTTACGGAGCTATCACGTAACATACATACAAAAAACCAAACGAAAGCAACATTCAGACGAATTGATAACTTCCTCCTTTTTGAAATCGGTTAAAAATCAACATAAATAGGTAAAGACCACAAACTATTTTTACCACAGACTTTCCATTTACGCATTTAATTGTATCTTTTTCCGTTTTATAGTTTGTATATTGGTCTACGTGACAATATTGGTGTTTATTTCAGGATAAACCTATTTCATAAACCCATCTTCATTAACCACAGTCCCCTGGCACAATTCTTACGTAACTAATAAATAATTTTAAATATCCCCAACACTTCCTGAAAGCTGAATCATTTGTTGGCGCCATTTTATCACTGTATGACCGCAGCTTTAGTAAATCTATTTTTATTACTAGAGTAATTATAATGCAGAGCTAACGGAGTTGAGTCACAGTACTATGGAGGTTAGCGCCGATTACGTAAAGATTACTATGATACTCTGTGCAAGGCTTTAGATAATATGCTGATTGATTTCTTAGTTGCGTTGTTTATAGGTATTTGAACTCTATTGGTCGTTTTTTATAAAATCTGTATAATGGCTTCCATTCCTGTAAAACTAGCCTTCATTCTGTGGAGTATCTGGAAGAGATCGATTACACTGATAAGGTCGCAAATAAACTTCTACTATGTAAATTGTTTTGCTATATATTTCTTTCGTCGTCTGATGGTAAGATAAAACTACTGTAAAATTATATACCCGGAGTATTATTATGACTACTTCTGTCTGTAAACCAATTAAAATCATTTTAGGTTTCATTTTCAGGATTCCAAATCAAACAGTGGCGCTACCATGAGTTAAAAAGTTATGGACTCGATATCGCCTACGTAAATATGTCTATGGAAAACTTGTACAGCGCCCCTGGTCACTGGTGGTTACGCTAAGAACTTAAAATCAGTCGTATGAAAAAAACAACTCGATGGTTTTAACGTACGTTAGTTTTCGATAGCCAACTCATGGTATCGCTACTGATAACCTTCGATTAACTTTACTGTTAAACTTACTGTACAGAAATATATTATTTTGAAGGTATATAATTTGTTTTCAATTCGATAACTATACGTATATATAATGTATTCTTTACTGACTGAAATAAATATAATTAGTCTAGTCTATAACTCTAGCTATAGCAGCTTGTTAGTAAATACCCTGGTGACACACTAAGATACATACAGCGAATTCTTAAGCGATTAGCAGAGTGCTTGTATTAAATGTAACTCTGGATTACGAAACCCAAAAAATCGTTAATCTAAACAGCGTGGTTATGGAATGTTATCGACATGTTTTTCTTATCAACATTATTTTGGGTTATCATAGTTTTATTTTAGTATACCTGCGCGTATGTTTCGTGATTGTGATTACGTAAAATTGATAACGACAGATAAGCAAGTGATTGCGTAGCTATGTTAGGGTTTACTCAGTTATTTGAACAGAATTCACAAAAAGTTTGGAAGTGAATTCTTTTGGGTTGAGAGCCGTTCGTTCGCTCTCCCGCAAGCCCGGTGATGATGACGAGGCTATACTCTTACTCCAAGCCATCATCGTATGTCAGTTAGCAAAAATAAGTCTCAATTTGTATTTTGTGTGTATTTGTGGCAATAAAATAGTAGATTATGAGAATTATCTAGAAAAAAAGAGTCTAAAAAGAGAGGTGTCCTGGATTGGTTAGCAGATTATTTAGCGGAACTCTACGTAGGTATATATCAAGTTTTTGTTTTGATGAGAATTAAAATATTCCAATATAAAATTATCACAGATAGACTTTTACGTTTTAATTTATTAATTAAGTAGATCTTTTATATTCGGTATATTATTATACTGTTATTTTTCACAATTTTTGAAACATTTAAAAACCCTCTCTATTCTTGTAAGATTTTAGACTTACGCGTTCCATTACACTAAAATTAGTCTTTATGGGTCTACACGAGATATTAGGAGTAGCAAATTCGAAACGTCGGGCAGTAAGTAGCTATGTAATTTGCTACTTCTAATATCGCGTGTAGACCCATAAAGACTAATTTTAGCCTCTCTATTCTTTCTTTCAAGACGATAACAATTTCTGGAAATTGCTTTCTCCGAATTCACAGACTGTTTTAATCTATATGGAATCGATTACTTATCTATAAATCAATTAAGTAAATCATTTCGATCACATGTACCTACATACATCAATGCATACATCTACATATTACAAAGTTATGTCAAATATTGAGATTAGTATTCCGAAAACGTGCACCCATTATATTATATCCAGTGACACTATTGTAGTACGGTAGTATTAAAGCCCTGAATATAAATTATCATACAATTCCTACCTTAAACAATGTGCGGGAAGGTTCAAAGTGGCGTATCCGATATTTTCCGCATTGGAGAAAATGAAGATATGCAGGGGCAGTTTATTAAAATATGGATTTTGTCGCATTCACGTTTTTGGGAACGAAATGATTTAAGAGTGTATTTTTATCCAATATACGTACTGCATAACTAGCATTAATACTTAGCTCTTATAGAATACATTCTGTATGTTATTGTGTTATGTTATTTTACATTAACACTCATAAAATCAGACGTTTCTTTGACTTTGTGTCCGTCTCTTGCACAAAGTCATTAGTTCGATACTCGAAGACATATATTAGTATTAATATCGGTGTATTTTCCGTGTCTAGGTCTTATTTATATATTTAAGAATACTTAACTTGTTTAACAGATAACAGAATCAATAGTGGATACACAAATATACTTAATAACACACCCAGACACGGAGCAAACACCGATGTTCGTCACACTCATATTTGTCCAGGGTGGGAATCGAACCCACGACTCTTGGAACCGTAGGTAATGAACCTGGGTCCACTGTTCCACCGAGCCAGTCAATATAAACTATAATAAAGTACTATGACTTTTACCACGCAAGGACGACACCTCTATCATAGCCTGCTATGCAACATACTATGTGAACATACTATATGTTGCAACGAGCAGTCATCTCCCTCATTTCGTAACAGAGATACACGCTTATTACGAGACACAGAGGATGTCCTGGTGCCTATGCGACTGGACGGGAAATAAACTAATATTATTACGTTATACTGAACGTTTTGTTAGTTTTATGTTTGCAGTACTTAATTTTTTATGCGCCATAATAAAGTTTTCATTTTATAATAGTTTCGAACGAAAGATAATATTATATACATGAAAATAATTTAATTGGAATTTGTTTTTCCAAAGAGAACTTCTTTGGTGTCCTAACGCAATTTAAAAATTCTTCACATAAAATAATGAATACTGAAATTGTAACATAATAGAGATTGAACTGCCAATGAATGTGACTTTTCTAAGAACACAAAATATTAAAAATACGTAGGTACGTACGTACGTAATAACAGCTACGTACTTGAAAAATATTAAAGGCGTCATTGAACTACTCACCATCCTACTAAAAAACCCATTATGCTTAAATAATTAGACAAAATAAGTCATTACCATTATGAAAGTCTACGTAGCGTCATCGTATATAGTCTTTAATGAAATGGGACAGGCTCAGGCTAGTGTAGGGATCGTTTGTTTAAAAAAAATGTGACTTTATCGTTTTCATATCGGGTTTAGATCGAACCATCCTATAATCTCGGTATTCATAACCAGCGCGGTGCACCAAGGGCATTGCTATTGCATACTCGCCGTTCAATCCTAACTATGATTTATTGATCTTTGACATAGATCATTGTTCTAGAGCTACCTGCTTTGCATTTGTGCATTGTTGGCTTAATTAGGACATGTTTTAAATACCGGGTTTATTTAGGACTCATTGTTAAGAAGTACTGAAGCAGCATCGGCCCTATTTTGTTATTGACTAACTTTGTCAGCGACTTCTTTCGCATGGAAAAGGAACTTTTTCGCGTGCTTTAAATACTCGAGCCTACAAAACTTTGTAGCTAGCCTTCTTGATTCTTAAAATAAGCTTAAAATACTATGCCCTTAAGCTGAAATCGTAAGTATGTAACTACATACTTGTCATGTTTTGATCAGTTTTGTCAGTGTACCTAATTTTATAAACTTTTTATTTATGGTCAGATTGACATGAATCAATCGCATCATTTTAAGTAGAGCCTACCACAATACAAACCATATCTAGATTGGAAAACCCTTAAATCTCATTAAAGTCTGCACAAACGCACAGACAAACAGACATAATCTCCAAAATTATTTGTTGTGGATATTTATTTATATTTATTTATTACACACACTAACAGAGTTACAGTAGGTACATTATGAAACGACATGCTAATATACTGTGTTTAGGCTGTAACTCCACTTTCAAGTGTGAACAGCATGTTTGGCACAATCGATCTAAAAATCTAATTTGGTCACAAAAAAATTAAATAAATAAAAATTAATGTCAACATAAAAATAAAAAAAAATTAATTACAGGTGTTGGAAAATAAAAAATATTACAATTAAAATTAACTTTACTATACTATTGCGTTGATAGAGCTAGCCACTTAGATACTGCGACTTAAACGCGTATCGACTTACGAGTCGAAATAGAAAACAATAATTTCATTTGCGTCAATATTTATAATATAAACAGTCGAATGCCTGTCAAAATTCTACTAGACTTTTACAGTGTCAATGTCATTCAGAAGGACTTTACCCTAAAAAACCGCATAGTTGCCATTTATGTAATGTTACGTGAGGTCGATTTCAATGCCAATGCTAAGGAAGTGCAAATAATATAAAATTAGCATAAACCACACTTCCTATTACGGCGTTTATGTGATAGTATGTATACTGTTAACAGGTAAAATGCAATACATTTGCAATGGTAATTTTTAAGGTCAAATATTGCTATAAAAAGAATTTGCGATCTTATTTTGTTGTCATTGTGACTTATTTTTGAATGGCTACAGATTGTGCTAAATTTTTATACAAAGAAGGAAGTGTTCATAAAAATGTAGGTATGTTACTGGTATTTATAATTTTAGGTAACTTTAACTTATGTGACAGGCTTAATGGCACGTTTGGTCGTGCTCCTATCAACTGCATTAGAAGTCGTTGGTTCTATTCTGATCTAAAACAAACATTTGACGTCTATTACGTGTCTGGGTGTGTTCATTGATTTACTAGATGTTGACCGTGACTTGCATTGCATGAAAATTTATGATATATTAAAATAACCTTTAATGATGATATAAAGGTAAAGGGTTTAAATATTAAATTTCTCCGTAATCCAACGTGGTATACGGCTATGTCTTATAGAACTCAAGAAAGAAAGAAAAGAAACCTCATGAAAGATTAGGTTTCTAAAAACACTTTAAATCTCGTGATGAAAATGAATGAACTTTCGGTTTTCTATTATGGTTTTTTCAGTACTTCGTTATTAAATCAGACAATTAACATAAACATTTACTACTACGATTAAACGGAAATATCTGTTGAATTGT
Organism: Maruca vitrata; assembly: GCA_039566165.1. Classification (NCBI taxonomy): domain Eukaryota; kingdom Metazoa; phylum Arthropoda; class Insecta; order Lepidoptera; family Crambidae; genus Maruca; species Maruca vitrata. Next base: position 8,444,378 of record CM076936.1, on the reverse strand, counting down.
ATCTAATCTATCCCATGGAGGACAAACACAGTTTTCTTCTGAGCAAGTTAAGTAACACAACAGTGTTGCCTCAGGCTTTGTTGTGCTGCAGGTTACTAGACAATGGTAGCAGCAAGGCCAATATATCACTTCCTTCTTAGTAATTAAGATTGGGCTTAGTTACTTTTCAAATACCACTAAACAAAAAAAAAACTTTGCAATATTTTTCTGAAACCTGAGTTATCATCAGGCATCATCTGCAGATAACCAAATTTTTCTACAAAATTCGGTAAAATCTCTTACAAATCCTTTTACGGAGGCTCCGTTTCAATAGTTAGAGTAACTAGCTTAGATACAGATGGAGTGTATCATTCAACAAATGCCTCATGTTTGGTAATCGGAGTTATTTTAATAATGCCCTATGGTTTACCAAGTTTTTTCGAAGTTTTCTCGGCAGCATCTGCATTCCAAACCGGCGGTAGAATCATATAGTTGCTAAACAAATTACTAAGTGCATGAAAGTGAATATTTGTAATTTCGGTATTAATAGTCCCTACACCTAGTAACAGCTAAATCCTCAAAGACGTAGTCCACAAAGAGCCAGCTGAAACTACACCCGTCTAGTTTACCTAAATAAGATCAAGCAAAAACATGTCCCACGCGAAAAAACATGCAAACCAACTAAGCCGGTACGAAATGCCCTTTACCCGGCATCCGTTGCCCAACAGAGGAAAGGAGCGAATTTCCACGGCGCCTTGACACGTCCCCTTCCTACGAGATCTGCGCCTGCGCAATGTATCCTTGGCGAGTTGCGTAACGCCACCGCTAGATGGCGTTGGCTCAACGACCCCGCGTCCTTGCGATTCGACGGGCCCGCTCGCGGCGTTTCGTCACTTCGGTAAGGCTTAATTGATTATTTAACCGTTCTAATGGCGTTTTTTGGTAAGCTTGTTTTGATGGAGTTTGGAGTAGACTGGTTGATGTGCAGTGACTGTTTGAGGTGCAATCTTCGAATAGATGATGGTTTTGCTAATTGATTATTTTGTTTACTTAATTCGCACCGAATTTTAGTATACCATACCTAATACATATTCACAAATAAGGGATGCAATAAACGTCTTTGGGCTGATTTTTCTTCATTTATTCTAAATTTAATTTTGTAATTTAAGTACTTACTGCCCCAGACAGACAATTACTTTCGTATTTAGAATATTAGCAAGTAAGGATAACTACGTATTCATAGAACATAAGTTTATTTATCAAAATTCAGTCCTGATGATATTTCCATCAGACATCTGAAAGACAAAATTAGAACACATATTATAAATACAGTCCGCGAAATCTAATCAACAATTCTTTTCTAACGATTCCCACTGTCACAATCTCTATAAACACCGTCCAATTTAATTAATCAATTGACGAAAGCACAATTCGCAACGCACGACTTCTCATTGTTTATAAATTAACCGTCAAACGTGAAGCCAGCAATAACCAACTACTCACTTAAGTAATGACATTACCTAAGTGTCTTTAGGAAAATTGCACAGATCAAGCAAAAAAACATAGTTCGAACGTCGCTCGTTCGATAGTTACCAAGATCGTTTTGCAAAATGTTTCGCACAGAGTGGATATAGTAATTTGTCTTGCAAAACTTGACTGTTGCACCGAAGTAAATCGTGATTAGTTTTTCGTTATTTGACTGACGAATAGTATGGTTGGGTGTTATGAAAATTTGTTGCTTAGCTTTTTTGGGATGTAGTTAGTAATAAGATGGAGGAGAGGACATAATGAGTTTCGATCTGAAGCAATAGAGTCTCTTTGCATAGATAAATGGATAATAGTAGTAATACCTATTAGCAAGAAGGAATTATTACATGACATAACGACAACTTTTTTTATAAACTAAACATTGCTTTAAAAAAATGTTACTCAAAAACTTTTTTCTCCAGACTACTAAAGTTACGAAACAGGGTTTCAAAAAATGACGAACGTTGTTTATATCATGTACTTCACATAACTGGCATCGACGCTATTCAATAACTAATAGACTTAAAGTATTTAGCATTTATTTCAGCTGCTCATTTTACATACAAATATTACCAAAACAAGTTTACATAGATAAATTCCGAGCATTTTAACAAAATGCAGAATAAACATTGGTGTAATGACTGTTTTGACTTGCATAGCTGTTTTGTTGCAACCTGTAAGTTGCCAAATCGGGTTCCATTGCAATTCTTGTATTCAATAAGCCAGTTAATGTGTCAATGGAGCTTAAAATATTCTCTAGACACAGCATTGGTGCGATTCCGGTGTATTCTAGTGTAGGAACAAATACAGTCGGGTGTTGTGGCATTGGAACGTGTGCAGACGTAGAACATTGTGGAGAAGGAACATGCTTTGTAGCGCAGCAATAATCTGGAACGTATCCAGTCGCCGTCATAGGAACACAACTCGATGTTTGTGGTATCGGAACGCGACTCGGGGTAGGTAAAGTGATTGGTTTGCTCTTAGAAATGCAGTGGCATTCAGTCTCGGTGTATTCTTGAGTATTCGGATTGTTATAATACGACGGGTTGCATGATGGATTGAGGTATGAAGCGTCGAGAGAAGGTATATGCAACTTTATCGACTTGTCTATGCATGCTTGTAGTGATGGTATCTGTAATACAAAACACAGTTTAATATCTAGGAGCATATGGGTAAGTTACTTTCGAAACAATCAAAAAGTAGGATATTGTGAAGGATATTTCTTAGGATAAAACGAAGAAGCAAACAATAAATAAATAAATATTTGGGGCATCTCCACACACGGCCAATAAGCCCCAAACCATGCAGATCTTGTACTTTGGGTGTCAAATACATACATGTTCACACCCAGACACAGAACAAGCACAAGTCTTTATTACATCACGTGAATGTCTGTACCGGATGGGGATCGAACTCACAACTCTTGAAACCGTTTAGCCAGGGTTATTAAATAGTAGGTATCTAAATAATCTCTATTGGAAGTTTTCAACAAAGATTACAAAGCATTTGCTACGGCATTTAAGAAGTACATTTCGATCAAACCAATGAAGAATATCAATATACTACACAAAGTTAGTAGTCAAAAAGTACCTATGCCCTTTATGTAATATTTGAAATCAGGACTCCCAACCCTCAAGTAAAAAAGGTACTTACACAAAGTATGACCGCGATGATCCAAGTGGTATTCATATTTATTGAAGAAGACACGGTATTCTAATTAAATGCAGGACATACTTACCATTTATATTAAACTTTTATCAGTTTGGCTAACCTCAAACACCTACTTAGACTTCCAAAAAATTAATTACGAAATTAACTCACGTTTTAGAACGGAATTTCATCATATCGAGTCGTATGCACACGTTTCTCGAATTAAGTAGGTTTTTATCTGTATCAAATTGCATTGTAATTTTAGCAATGTTATTAAAATTTCAAGTTTGTATGACTTATTATTCTCTACCTTAGAATTTGGTTAACGAAATATCTAGGTGATTAAACTGTAAAACCTTGAAAAATAAGGAAATACTGTACTAAATTTAATGGGCTAGCATTTACAATCTGTAAAGATTTACACTTTCGTGCTTCATTACACTTACAAACGTAGGGCAGTATGTAGCTATGTATTTGCTACTTCTAATATAGCGTGTAGACCCATAAAGACCAATATTTAGCAATTACAATGTTATGACAAGTAAATAAAAAATGATCACACAATGTCAACAAAATTGTTAACATTCCGACGTAAGTTCCTAAGGTTGCTAAGCACGTTGTGAATATTCCAAAGGAAACGTGGAATAGGTACACAATTATGCTTAAATAATAAATATATAAATATCACAACGAGGAACGAAATATACACCAATGTTCATCACACAAATATTTGTCTCAAGTGGGAATCGAACCCATGTTTTCTGGCGCTAAGGACATGGTCTCTACCAAATGCCACATAGAGTCACTCAAAATGTTATAAAGAGAAGCAGTTAAATAAAAAATAAATAAATATAACACAACATCACATACATTGATCTGATCCCGTGGTAAGTAGCTTAAGCACTTGTGTTACGGAAATCAGGATCAACAGTGGATACACAAACAAACTTAAATATATTTAATAATAGGTACACCCAGACACGGAACAAACACCGATGTTCGTCACACAAATATTTGTCCCGAGTGGGAATCGAACCGTAGGTTTTGAACCTGAGGTACTATCCACTGTTCCACCGAGCCAGTCGAGTTTTATTATTTATTGCATCTTTCAGACTACTAGCAGTAGTTAGTAGTAACTAACTCTGTACGAGTCGTAATCTATGATATAATCAAAGTCTATTGATTAATATAGTCACTGTGATTTAGATTATTAGAGATAGAGCATTTTTTCCGAATTGAAATCCGTTCCTGACCCGTTATGAATAAAGACGACGGTTGTATCTGTTTTTCAAACCTTTTACACCGTCTTTTGTTTCGTGCTAACGACCCCCAAACAAGTTTCCACTCATCAATCTGCCATGTGCCACGTAATAACGCAACCAAAAAGTTCAAGTGTCGATTAAATGCCAATAAAAATTAAATAAGTTTACATAAAGCGTCATAAGTAAATCAGTTACGCATAAATACTTCGGTAATCACTTTGGACCTTATTGGTTCGTGATAGGGTCGATATTGGCGGTGGTTACTTCTGTTTATCGACACACTGCGTATGTAGAGCAGTGTGCCACTGCATGACAACTGTGTCGCTTAGACCGACTTAACGTGGATACGACGGGCCGCATTTCTACTGACTACGATGATGGTTTGGTAGACTTGTCATCAGCGAACTTGTGAGGGAGTGGATGGCATTCACTCCTAACGGTATTTCATAAGAACTATGGTTTTGCCTGTTAATTTTATTGTTCAACCATTCATGTCTATGCAATTAAAAATTTACCATCATTTCAAAATACAAACATTCTTAAGACTCTAAGTTTTTTTTTAATGGTTGATTTTAGTGTTACTTGGAGTTATAATTGCATTCAAATTTGGAAAAATCTACATTCATGTTTGCATGGACGGGTACTTGAACCCACGATCTTATGCTATCACGGGATATGTAAAACTTTAAAACTAACCATGCCTTCTAAAATATAGTTGTAAAGGTGCAATAATTTGTGTGCGGATGGACAGTGTTACTCACAGCTGATGAAGGCGCCACCCATGGCAAAAGACTATTATTGAATCAGTTTGTTAAATGCAATATTCGTGTGAACTAATTACTATTTGTCCATGTCTGAACGTTCATAAATTACAACCTTTTAAGTGATTAGCTATGATAAAAACTATGACCTTTTACTTACCAGCTAAATGCATGCGTTTTGAAAATTACTTCCGTATCTTAATGCAGTTATGTTTGAACATAAAATAGTACTCGTTATTTATTTTATGACCAGTTTGAAACTATGATAAATAGATCGTTGTATCAGATGAAAAAAGAACATAGGAACTTTTTATTAGTGCTGAAATTACATTTCAAACGTAAATATATTCACTTTCTTTTAAAAATTTATTATTTGATTCATAATAAGACTCAATTACCATTATTGTAATCATAATCATCATCATCATCATCAGCCCATTCCTGTCCACTGCAGAACATAGGCATTATTGTAATGATATGATTCAATTTTAAGTCTTCTTCTTCTTATCGTATGGTTGATGAACAACCTGGTGTCAGAGTTTTTAAACCGCCCGTAGGCCTCTGACATGACTTCACACTCCGTCAAAAATTTCTTAGGTGTGCTGGTTTCCTCACGATGTTTTCCTTCACCGTTAAAGCGTCGAATTATGGTACATATGAATTTCAAATTTGAAAAACACATTAGTACCTGGCGGGGTTTGAACTGGCGACCTCTCGCATGGCAAACAACGACGTTAACCACTCGGCCATCGACGCTTTTTTAAGTAAACCCATAGGACTTTCTTGTCTCATTTTAGAATTTGTTTTTATATCGATACTAACTCATTTACAATGAGAATTTTATGTTTGCATAAGATAGAAACTTTTTAACCGAAACTGATTCTTTAACAAGACTCCTAATTCCTTCAAAAAAATAACATTTATAAGAAAATTAATATTTTTCATGGATATTAAATTTCTTGAACAAATCGTGGTCCCGAGCCAAAGTGTGATTCTGTCATCAAACCATAGTCTCTGTACAACTACATATCATGGTACGGTACACTACAGGGCAAACGCCTTAAACCATGTATTATATGGTTGATATTTATGTTATACTAGTGGTCCCGGCGAATTTCATACCGCCAATACTGATTCTTTTTCTATATTTTCTCGTTGAAACCTTCCCTGGACAACGACGAACATTTTAAAACCAAAATTACCTAAATTGGTCCGGTCGTTCTCGAGTTTAAGTCAGACTAACGAACAGCAATTCATTTTTATTTATAAGAAAGAAGATATAATATAAATTTTAATTTGTCAAAATATTTTTTTAAAAAAGGATTTTAATATTTATTTTCTCTTAAGGGTCCTATCGCTTGTCGTATCCACAGCAGCTACTGATTCCCGTTACGTGGCAGTAGGTTAGCGTCCGACAACACATCCCTGAGATGCTGCTACTAGGGCTGCCACACACAAAGTTTGCAGTTAAATGAGTCATTAACTCAATGGTGCATTTGGTAGAGCCGCTGCCTCTTCCGAGTGGATACGTGGGTTCGAACCCTGCCACATGACTTTTATTTTGTAGAAAGACTCCCAGCATGACATCACTTTACCTATTTTTTATACGAGGCTAACAAGATGACCTCACTCCACCTGATGGTGAGCGGTAGTGAGATCCAAATATGAGGTCTACAGGCACAATAGATCGTATTCAGCCTGTCACACTCACCCTGAAGGCCTGCTTAAATGCCGTTTCACGCCCCGCCTGAAGAGCCCGGGATCATAGGAGGGTACCTTAAGGTATGTGGTCGCCACATATGAAGTCGATATGTACAATAGACCTTTTGTCCACTTCGCCCCTTAGGCCTGCTTAGATGCCGTTTCACACCCCGCCTGAAGAGCACGGGATCGTATGAGGGAGGGAAAACATGGGCTGGAAGGGCATGCCATGCCTTAATGGAACGGGGCAGAAAAGATAAATGTCTAAAAATCTTTTGAATATAATATATGTATTGGTGTGATGGAAATTTCCCATGTCTGGGTATTTGATATATCTATTTAACTATTTCTATTTGTGCTATGACGACACTGGTGGCCCAGATCAAGAGGTACAGTTCCCCTTTTTTTTGGAAATGTCGGGTTAACTTTGTTCTATATCAGTTATACTGTCTCGTTGGTCCATTGGTAGCAAGTGCTGCGTAAGGACCGAGAGGTCCCCGGTTCGAGTCCGGGGTCGGGTGAAAATTTGTGTGAGTTTTTCTGTAATGAAATTACTCAGCCCGGAGTTAGGAAGTTGGCGGTTGCACGCCGGTGCCTCGGAAAGCACGTTAAGCTGGTGGTCCTGCGCCCGATCTCTCATCGGTCATGTCGGATTGCCGTCTCACCGAATTATGAGAGTAAGGGAATAGAGAGTGCACTTGTGTTTGCGCGCACACTTGTGCACTATAATATGTCCTGCGCAATTGGCTGATCTCAATTGAGATCGGCCGCCATGGCTGAAATCGGTCAGATCGAATAATCAGTTGTAATTTTTTTTTTATTTCTTCGTCTCAAAATCCATTAACTTATTAAGTGCATTTGCCAGCCCTGCCCGCATCCGGCTGTTACTGGGTAAGCGGATTATGTCACGTGTAGCCACTAACCATGGGAGCTGCAGCCTCCCGCATTGTCACACACCACACCCTTATCCCACACACACAAGGTCCACATTGGCGTAGCGAGAAACTATGCTTTTTACTACGAGTTAGCGGTAACACGATTGATTGTCTAACCTTGTTTGTTGATATTAGCTTGTTAATTATTTGATTCGTTTGTTTTTTCTGTAACTGTAACAATGGGAACACTTTAAGATTGTTTTTTTTTGTCAAAATGAACCAACTTTGCATTTTGTGAACTAAACATATTGACTGGCTCGGTGGAACAGTGGTTAGTGACTTAGGTTCATAAGCTGCGGTTCCAAGAGTCGTGGGTTCGATTCCCACTCGGGACAAATATTTGTGTGATGAACATCGGTGTTTGTTCCGTGTCTGGGTGTATTATTAAATAAATTTAAGTATGTTTGTGTATCCACTGTTGATCCTGATTTCCGTAACACAAGTGCTTAAGCTACTTACCACGGGATCAGATCGATGTATGTGATGTTGTGTAATATTTATATTTATATTAGGGATTTTAAAATAATTAAATCATAACAGCGAATCACAGTAACTTTGATGTCAAAACGGAGACCTTTTGGATAACTTGTTGTTATAATACCTAATTGTGGGTTAGAAGATAAATCGTATATGTTTGTCACTGTAAGAATATGTTACTGTATAAAAGTAATACCGTTAGATAATAATATATCAAAGCGAAGCCGTATGACTGTCAAATAAGATGCTGCGGAATATACGTGCGCTGATTGGACGCGGATTATTGAACGCCACGTGACGAATATCGTCAGATTATTATTTGCTAACAACTAACTCTGCACCGACTAACAATATATATCATCATCATCATCAGCCCATATACGTCCCCACTGCTGGGGCACGAGCCTACCCTAAACTAGGGCGATAAGGCCTTAGTCGACCACGCTGGCCAAGTGCGGGTTGGTCGACTACACAACCTAAGGATTTCTTCTTAGGAGTGCAGGTTTCCTCACGATGTTTTCCTTCACCGTTAAAGCGTCGAATGATGGTACATATGAATTTCAAATTTGAAAAACACATTGGTACCTGGCGGGGTTTGAACCGGCGACCTCTCGCATGGCAAGCAACGACCTTAACCACTCGGCCATCGACGCTTTTTTTCTGACAATATATATATTATTTTTTTATTATGGTGTATGTCCTTATGGATAATAAAGCCATCAGATTACAATCTAGTCTTGAAAGACTAATGAGTAATTTATTTTTAACCTAAACTACTGAAATAATTGTTTGTGTAAGAATGTGTCCATTAGCACTTTTCTTATTCTCTCTATTAAGGGGAGGACACTTTGTTCTACTGACACTAACAATAATTGATATAGAATTATATTTAGGTCAAGATATCGGTGTATGAGATAAACAGAACATGTTACGTTTTCGCATCAAATTGTTAATACAAAAATTTTAGTAACCAAAAAAATATTAATACAAAAAGTAAAGTTTATGTATTTCTTTGTGGGTGGGCGGGCCAGTCGGTTATCTGTAAAAAAAATCTTTAGTCTTTAGGCGAAATTTTTAGTCTTTAATTTTGTAACACCAACTCCGAAAATTGTTTCATTTTATATATTTCACAAAGGTAATAAATAATAATCCATCCTGGTGATATGATAAAACCAATATAAGTAATATTATTTTAAAAATACTAACGTGAAAAATCTTCCCATGGGATCCATTCAAATTACATGATTCACCAATCAAATCTATTCAAAATATCACATCAAATACTTCAGTCTCCATAGCCGGTCGGTATCAAGCACTCAAAACGGTACATTTGAGTAACCCAATTCCTTCTATCTCATAACACCGAGTTGCGAATCTCGATCGTATGACAACAGCTTAAGGTAACATTTTGCACGCTGACGCATAGATTTGGTCTGGAGTTACGTAAGATTTTAAGGTCACAATGGTTGCATAACTTTTATGCTATGTAGGGTTGCAAATGGTAGCATATTTCGGCGGTATATAGGGTTTAAGTAATTAAATAGTAATAAAAAAGATAGTTACACTAGTATACATTTAGTAATTTGTGGATTTAACAAAATCAATTATATTTATTTGTATAAAAAACTGTATATTTTTTGCAATTAGAGGTATCTATGTAATATAAATAGAGCTCTAACTAACTAAGTGAGTCGCTACAATAGGACTATAGGTTACTTCAATACAGGGCCGTCTTTAGTCTATTCTGCGCCTGCACCCTCTTTCACGCTCCTTCACGCGACTTTAGACAGGACAGGGAGCGGATGGGCTCTCACATAAAAAGCGTAATAAAAGTAAAAAAAATATTTGTTCATGACCTTTTTTTCAAATTCAGCGCCCGACAGGCGCCTCTGGGTGCACTGGGCCCGGGTGCACCGCACCCCTTGCACCCCCTGGCAAAGACGGCCCTGCTTCAACAGCTATATATAGTAAGCAGACCCGAAATAAAGGATCCCTCCCACTAGTTCTACTATATAGTTCCTCAGTTCCACTAAATGTATTGCAGTGGAAATGCACAGTGAAATTAGTGGCAATGTACCAAATACAGTACAACGCCTCAGAAAGCACGTTAAGCCGGTGGTCCTGCGCCCGATCTCTCATCGGTCATGTCGGATTGCCGTCTCACCGAACTATGAGAGTAAGGGAATAGAGAGTGCACTTGTGTTTGCGCGCACACTTGTGCACTATAATACGTCCTGCGCACTTGGCTGGTCTCAATTGAGATCGGCCGCCATGGCTGAAATCGGTCGGACGCTTTTTATTTTTTTTTACAGTACAACACTAGGAAACTCAATATTTGATATATGTATTTTTTGAACTATATACCCAATAAGTTGCAAATTGATCACGAGTCAACGGTTTAAAGTTATTTATAGTACAATACTGTACATTATAATACGGTCGGTAGCCCTAATGCAATATGAACAAGACCAGACGATCAAGACCTGTGGGATTGTATTGAAAATCTCTGTTCGCTATGACTTCATATGACGTGAGGGGGGCGGAGTGGGTCAAGTTGAATTGGCCCGTTGTATGATTTCAGTTGGGTAATGTCGGATACTTTTGAAATGTTAAGAGCTTATTTGATGTATCGGGTCTTATATGTATTATGTGGGAACTCTTTGTTTGAATTAGGTATTAAAGGATGCTTGTATGCAAGTAGATTTTAATACCTACGACAGGGGGTAAGAAGAAGATGGCGTAAATTAATTGCTAACTTATACATATAGGTACTGATATGATATTTTTTTGTTAAATTTTATTTATTTATTTATTTATGGCACATAAACAATGTAAACACAGATATTCTTGAATTATACATGCATTATAATTAAATTATTCTAGTGCTTACATCTATTACAGGTATGTACAACGTGGTTAAAATTAACATATAATAGAATAGCCGTTTATTTGGTACATTTTAATAAAATTTTTTGCTTTACTAATCTGCTTGGTATAGGCCATGAGCCATTTGTAGGCGGAAAAGTTTCGGGGTACCTCATAAAGTTACACTGCTCCTACTAAAATCCACACTCCGATGGCTTACTCTTAGTTAAGCAAGTTTAGTCTGATCATTGGCACTGGGCCTGATATTTAGAGACTCGTTAGCCTATAGACTAACTGTAGAGTATATAAACAAAGAAATAATCTACATTTGCGAACGAAGTTCTGCACTGTATCAATATAAATGGATTGGACGGTCAGATCAGAGAACACCCCTGGGAAATTGCACAATCTCAATAATTCTTCTGACTACTAGTAGAACTGTAACAATACAGTACTAACTGTTAGATGCAGAAAACGTCATCAAAGTTAATCCTTCGTTCATCATCATCATCATCATCATCAGCCTATAGGTTTATACCCTGCTGGACAGGAACTATTCTCACTGTCTAGTCTGGCTATTATGATTAATCTGGCTTTCATGTAAAACCATTAAAATGATTGTATGTATTCCGTTAGTGTACTTATATTAAATAATATAACTCATCAGACCTATTTTGGCCGATCTTAATTGAGATCAGCCAAGTGCGCAGGGCATATGTTTAATAGTGCACAAGGATGCGCGCAAACAAGAGTGCACTCTCAGTTCCCTTACTCTTATAGTTCGGTAATACGGCAATCCGACATGACCGATGAGTGATCGGACGCAAGGCCACCGGCTTAACGTGCTTTCCGAGGCACGGGCGTGCAACCGCCAAATTCTAACTCCGGGCTGAATAATTCCTTTACAGAAAAACTTACACAAATTTTGCCCGACCCCGGACTCGAACCGAGGACCTGTCGGTCCTTACGCAGCGCTTGCTACCAATAGACCAACGAGATAGTTTACTTTAAATTAATAGATATTTGACGGGATAGCACCATGAAATAATGAAAGAACTTTTTTGGCATCTTCTGAGAGTAACTAATACTATATTAATAACTAGTTCTATAATTATTTAGGGGTCTACACGCGATATTAGGAGTAGCAAAAACATAGCTACTTACTGCACGACGTTTTAACTGAACTACCAATCATTGTCGCCAGCGATGGTTGGTGTAACCCAGTCGAAACGTGGGGCAGTAAATAAGTAGCTATGTTTTTGCTACTCGGTAGGCTCGTAGACCCATAAAGACTAATATTCAGTGTTATGAAACTCGATAGTCAATAGTTGGTGTAACAAAGTCGAAACGTAGGGCAATAAATATGTAGGTGTGTTTCTGCCAGTCCTAACTATGTGTGTAGACCCAAAAAGACTAATATGTTTTGAAACGTGATGGTCTAACTAAAATAACGTAAATAAGTATTATATTTAAATTTATTATTAGTATTATTATTATTTTATATGCAATCAAGTGTACTAATCTTTTGTATTTTATATTCCCTCATTATTGTATAAATATGTAATAGTATGATATCACGATCGCTAGGCTTTTAAGACCGACTGCGTTTGACCTCTCATGGCTATAGCTGAAAATCAGCGGTTTGCCCCTGGTAAACCTGACGCTGAGCTATTGCCATTTTGTATCACAGCGACACACACGGATGTTGGCATTTGTGGTAGGTAGACTAAGTTTAAATTTTCTTTGTAGTTTCTGTTTTTAATTTGGTTTAGTATTAATTTTTGCTTGTAGTTTGTGTTTTCTTTTTTATTTGGTTTAGTTTTATATTTGTTTGTATTTTCTGTTTTTTTATTTTTTTTATTTTACTATTTGTTTTTTTAATTTCCGATATTGTATGTATGTGTGTCTCTTGATACAAATAAACTATTATTCTATTCTATTCTATTCTAAGTATCATGTTTAGTTCATATAGACTTAGACTTTGATACGACACCCGCCCCAATTGCGAGTGACCTAATCACCCCATAGATGACGTCACCAATCAATTGTTCCAATCATAAGCCGACCTGGTCTGGAAACCTTGAAGCGAAGTTGGCCGCTGATGCAACCAGTTGCGTCAATCCGAAACACGACCCAGATCTCTGAAAGAACCGCAAGCATTTATGATATCCCAATCCGAACTAATGTTATGAATGCGATAGTGTGTTTGTCTGTTTGTATGTTTACCTTTTCACTTTACGTTTTATAAACTCAATTACTTCCTGATTTGTGGGGGGGGGGGGGCAGACCTTTGCGGTGGAGTAAGCTAAAAAACGTTCTTGAAATTACACATATACACGGTGAAATTTTAGTGGTTGTTTTCCCGCAGTAAAATGATTCTATCTTAGTAGTACAATAGATTTATGCAATTCTTTTTTGTTAAAATCAATAAATGCCGGTTTTACGAAAGGTTTAACCGAAACTCGAAAGCACGTTCGAACCGCTTTATGACTTAGGGTGTCGAGCTTCTTCAGCTTTAAGCATCGATTTCATGTGGCAAGCAGTACCTGATTACGTCACATCTTAAAAAAAAACGATAGCTTCTCTCGTTTTCAAGTTGGAAAATTATTATTTTAAAAATTTGAAAAAAAAAATTTTTTTTTCGAGGATTTTTTTGCATGATTCGATAGTATTACTAAAGGCAAATCGTTCTGCCACGGTAAAACAACCACTAAAATTTCACGGTGTATAATATAATTATTTGGCTACAAGAAAATGAGTCTAGAATGGACTCTTGTTGTATCTAAGAGAGATTTCAATACTATGTCAGATTCCCTATGTCTTTCCTCATAGACATGGGCATACATCCCTAAAATAATTACAAAATTAGCGAAAAAACTGGTTTATCACATAAATATGATGCTTAATACGTAAGATACTAAGTAGCGGTGAATTTTTATTAAATCGCTCGAAAAAAGGACTGTTACCGTTGCATTTAAAATAGGCAAAGCCGCGGCATAAGCTAGTTTATGATATATCTTGGCCGAACAATGTAAAGATTAAGACTAATCGGGCGTGAGTCATATTGTCCCGTTAGTAGCCTGGTTTGGTTGAGACTAGACCTTTCCAATGCGAAGTTTCGTTGATACTAAGTACTAATATTATAAATGAGAAAGTTTGTATGTGTGTGTATGTATGTTTGTGACACTCAAGCACGAACTAATGAACGGATTTTGATCAAACTTCACAATAATCTAGCTAAAATCATACTTGAAACAAACAAATTTGATAAAATGTGTTGATATGTATGTATGTGTGTGACTCTTACGTAAAAAATGCTCAACGGATTTTGATGAAACTTAACAATAATATTGCTTACTTATCGGAATAACACTTAAGCTACAATTCATAAATATGTATTATCTAAAAAATCCCGATAACTAACTCCACGCATACGACTTCGCAGGCGGTCGCTAGTTACAAATAAGAATGGCTGTCTGCTCTATTAGGGTATAAGGTCAAATTTATGGCTGTCTGGGACTTGACAAGAATGTGTCGATTTTTGTTGTCTAGCAAGAAGCGACTGAGAAAGATTAAGTCACCTATTTTGAAGGCGGACTGACCGGCCTTATGTAATTATTTTGCTCATCTAATCCAATTATTCAAGTTTTGATGTAATTTAAATAACTCGAAGAAAAAATAAATAGAATTTCGTTCATTTGGTATTTATACATTGCTATAAAAACATGTACTGGAGAACTAAAACTTACTACCCTCCTCCCTCCTATGATCCCGGGCTCTACGGGCAGGCCTGAAACGGCATTTAAGCAGGCCTTCAGGGTGAGTGCGACAGGCTCAATATAGTCTATTGTGCCTGTCGACCTCATATGTGGATCTCGCTACCGCTTACCATCAGGTGGAGCGAGGACATCTTGTTAGCCTTCTATAAAAAATAGTAAGTTTCTAGTACTCTTTGAACTCTGTGTCTGAAAGCACTAAATATAATAGCCGACAGTTGTCTATTCGATCATTAATTATACCTATTAACAAATCGTCTACATCTCCCCTAACAAAAACCAGTTTCAATGTCGCAAAGAGTCTGGGCAGCTCGAATCAATCACATCACAACGATCCAAAACACATAATTTACATCTGTTAATTAATAGTGTGGGCATAATGTAACATATTGCGTTACAGAGTTACAAAAGTACCCGTCGGAACCTTGACCGGTATTCTTGTAATCACCACTTATCTGACGGTATCTATTACCTCATACATTTCCATTAAGTGAGTGTATGAGTGTTCTGTACGTCGCATTCTATTGTGAAGTGATCTATGTATGATGTAGAGTTTATAAGGTAGACCTTTGGAAGTTCGGGATAATTGGTAGAGTTAAAGAACTACAGTAAAACCCGCTTAAGACGATTTCTCAGGAACCCTATCAAAAACGCGTCTTAAGCGAGAAAGCGTATTATGCGGGATAGGGAAAATAGCACGAACTATGTATTATTTTTTGTACTTTGTATTATTAATTATGTATTATTTTCAAATTTCGGTATAATAGGCATTATATTATACGTATAAATTACATTCAATGCGTAGTGTAATTAAAATGAAATTCACATTGGTTGATAAATCAGTCATACCCCGAATTAGTGGACTTCCCTCAGTCGAAACAAGGCATTTGGGGACACCTTCCCATACATAGCACCTTAGTAATTAGACCCTACGGCATGCGTTACAGAAAGTTTCTCTACGACGCGGGCCTTTTGCATGCGTTTCAAAAATAAAAATGCGCTTTTAGAGCGCTCGATCTGTCGGGCTCGGACGTATTAAACGGGATGACAATCGTTTAAGCGTTAAGAAATGTATGAAAATATATCTTAAGTTGCTGGGACTGACGTAAAGTGGCGTATTATGCGGGAAATCGTATTAAGCGTGATCGTCTTAAACGGGTTCTACTGTAGTTTCAAGATCATGATCAGACCAAATACGATCCTCACTGCTGGCCTACCCTAAACTAGAGCGATCAGGCCTGAGTCGACCACGCTATCCAATTGCGCGTTGGTCGACTACACAACCTTAGAATTTCTTCGCAGGGTGCAGGTTTCCTCACGATGTTTTCCTCCACCGTTTAAGCATCAAATTATCGTATATGTGAATTTCAATTTGAAAATACAGTGGTACGTGGCGGGGTATGAACTAGCGACTTCTCGCATGGCAAGCAACGTACTCGTGGGTTCGATTCCCACTTAGGACAAATCTTTGTGTGATAAACATCGGTGTCCCGTGTCTGGATGTGTTGTTTACATAAGGATTTTAATTATATTTGTATATACCTGTGCTGTTTCTGAAATCCGTAACCCAATTGCGTAGGCAACTTGGCACGGAATCATATCAATGTATAAAATTTTGTGTAATATTTATTTATTTTTCATAAAATTATTAAAGATGTCAACAAACCCAGCCACTCTTTCCCCAGCAGTGGGATACCTTGACACATCTCTTCAGACAAGGTGAAGAGCGAGTGTTAGGTAATGCTCTCTTGAGTTGTGTAATGCAACTGCACCAATTGCGTTACTGACATTGCGTTCGTAGCTAATAACTGTCAAGATTTTCTTCTAGTTTACAAAGCTAAAATTAGGAAATAAGAATAAGAATACATTTATTGTCTCATATTACAAATTTTAACATAAATAAAAACATAACAAAAATACAGGATGCATGCATGAGACAAAGGGAAGGAGCTCAGCCGATGTTGCCTCGGTTGAACACCCGGGTCACGCTGGTTTTCAGCTACTCCCCTGCCCTCTGAGAAGTTGTTTGAAGGCAATTATTGTTTGTAACTTGGTTGACAAAAAAAACTGTTAATATTTTGGTGAGTTTTAAATACAATCAAAGAATTTCTAATTTAACCAAAAAAGGAGTAAGAAAAGGAAAATACTAAAGTATTTTTATGACAGATAGAGTAGAGGATGCGATATTTAACAGTGGTACGTAGGTATAGTGCAATGACTTAAGACTTATGCTTCTATGACTTAAGACTTATATTCGACTATGCTTGACTGAGTTTCCTCACGATGTTTTCATTCACCGCTAAATCGTCCATACAATCGTCCATCGTATGTATTTCAATTTTGATAACACAGTGGTACGTGTCGGCCATCGATACATTTTAATTATTCAGATTCTCCTGTAAATCCGGCTTTACATCTAGCCTAGAAATTAACCTAGAGTTCAATAAATTATTGTTTTCATACTTAGATGCAATAAAACCATTGTAATTAGGCAACAGTTTCCCTTTCAAACTCCTACCACTCTACGAGTATTGTACACTAATGTTAACTTCTCATTCCTATCCAAGTGTACAACAAATAAATTGTGCCGAAGTCTTCGCAATATCAAAACGTCTCCGAGAGATAGTACAGTCGTCGGCAGAGTGATGTAACTCTCGTAATATATGCCAAGGTTGCGGCGGTTGCAACGCGTTTGCCGGTTGTACACACGATATGGATTTAAACGGTATGAGATATTACAAAACTATGCTCGAAGAAGTAGCGTTGCATTTGATTCGATGTAATGTCCTTAACGAATTACGGCCATAAGACTTAGCGAATTACGAAGCCTGTAAAGAAGATAAAGAGTAGATTTATAGACACGAGCCGATTTTGTATGCATAGGTATCATAGTTAGCCCGTATACGCCCCACTAGATAGGTCTCGAGGGGCATATACAGGTATAAGGGTAGGCCCTAAACTAGGGCTACTACGCTGGCCAAGTGCGGGTTAATCGACTTTCTAAGGTTGTGTGAACCTTAGAAATTCTTCGCAGGTGTTAGTTTCCTCACGATATTTTCCATCACCGAAGAGAGTCGTATAGGCGTAAAATGCATCGGTGGAACACATTCTTGAAAAATAACTTTAACTTTTACTTATTATCATTTTCCTTTTTTTTTAAACTTTCATGGTTACACACATTAGAAAACTGAATCACCCGTGATCATGGCGCTTGCAACAGTGCCGAAATTTCGGGAGCTCATTAATACAATACAACATGTTAAATATCCCGAACATTTTCAGTTTTCTAATTCTTTTATTCATTTATTTCGGTGAACCAAAAGCAATAATTTGACGAAACGGATTACGAATAGGCAAGTACAACATACTTATAATTTGTAAAATTGTGCACTTCAATAATTATAAAAGACGTGTGGCACTCGGGGACTGCCGCGGTATAGCTATTGCATAGCATCGTCCGATTGCGGAGCAGCTCGTCTCGATTCGTGCGAGTTTCGTAGAGTCGTACAATACGTCTAACCGCACGCACACAAACACCGTGCCGAAGTCTACCGAACTGAAACGACGTTAGACGATTGTGAGGTTTTTTTCGTTACGGAATTTCTTGGTTCGGTCGCCGCGCTCAAAGCCCGCGATAAAAGCTATTTTTATGGATGTAACTTATCTGAAATAAACTATTATTATTTGTTGTCTCCGATGGGATGATCACGGGAAGAGTTACCTTCCCGGCCCTTTTGGAAGGCTTGCGTGGGGGCTATTATTATTATTATTATTATTATTATTATGCAATAGCTTAAAAGTTTAAACATTAAATATAAGCTATATATCCAATTCAGTTTTCAACTATAAGCTTGCTTCATTAGCTTAATACAAGCTTGCCGATCTATATCAATTGATGCGTGGGTGTTAGGGTGGATATCGATCGATGTATCGTAACTACTTCGTGATGCCGTGTCGCAATAATATAGTAGGTGCATATTGATGCTAAAATTAGTTGCAATACATACATGGCAAGTTAAAAAAGCTTGTAAAAATAGGTGTATTGTGAATCTAGCATTCCGCCCGCGACTCCGTTCGCGTAGAGACGTTTAACGGGTAAAATATTACTTCTTTATGGCGCAGTCGGTTAAAAAATAGCCCATATCCTTTCTCAGGCTCTTGACTATATATCTGTACCAACTTTAATTTAAATTGGTTCAGTACTCCACGTGTGATTGCGTAACAGACAGAGTAACTTTCGCATTTACGATATTGGTAAGGATTTGCAGTAAATTGTAATAGATTCAGATCAGGCACTGAACCATTGGCTTAACTTACTTTTCTTTGGCTTAACGAGTCACGTGACTGCACCGCCGATACTTCCTGAGAAATGACATAGTAAATCATTTACAAAAAAACCGGTCAAATGCGAAAAATATAAAAAGCCGTTTGTTATATGAGTGCAACTCTCCATTTTTTGTTTCTCTCTTAAATTTTAGCGGCAACAGAAATACATCATCTATGGAAATATTAACGTTGTTCAACTTGAGCGCTCTTACAAACATAGAAACGGGCTAATAATGGAGGTATATTAATAGGGTCCTGTTGGAACCTCCCGTTGGGGTAAGGAACCCTGTGTAAACAATGTAAGGTTTTTATCCCACAATTAGTATCCTCCTCGACATTCGAAAACTGTCTCACAAACATCGCTTATGTGGTATAAGTTATTTAAAAACGGTAAGTCATAGTTAAAGAAATGCTTACAAAGTTGCTGCATTACCAAATCTACTGCAGTATACTCCGTAGCCCAGTGGTACCGTGAGACCTTGACACACATGTCACTTCAGCAGAAACGGTTATGTAACGTAATGTAACGGTGTGGTAACGGTTTTTGAAACTGCATTTATACGAATTGCGGCCTGGTTTTGAACAATGGGGCGTATTATGGGTATTTAAGTTCTCACACCAGTTTATTGGCTACCGACTCCCGCTTTAATATTGGGAAGTAAAAGTTTGAGGTTATGTTGAAAAACATACATACATAGAATGAGGCCTTTTTCCCAGAGGGATAGGCAGAGATCATGTTTGAACATAGTGCGTAATAGTATTGATGGGTTTGGACAAAATTATAACTCGTATTAGTTAGAATTAAGTATATTTCTATGTAACAATTTACAGTTCAGTCTAGTCACCATAACGTCACGGAGTAGAGAGAAAGAAAAAAAATGTAGTGTGCTAGTGTTGCCAGGTGTCAAGTATTGCAAGGCGTGGAATTCGAAATATTACCATTACATTTAACATCCTTCCTGAATTTAAGCCTTTATATTATTTAACTTATACAATACAAATAAGAGTTTTGTTTTTACAAAAAGGCAACAAGCACTCAAGAATTTAACTTAAAAAAAAACTTTACCTTAACAACGGCAATCAACATATAATACCTATCATTCATTTTGAAAGTAAATTATATGAACACATTCCAAGTTTAGTTCTTAAAAATGTAAACTTATCTTTAGACAAAGCTTTTGTGAAAATGTCTGCATATTGATTGTTAGTACTGACAAACTTTAATACAATAATCTTTTGATGATATTTTTCTTTAATAAAATGATACTTAATTTCAATATGCTTACATCTCTTATGAAAGTTAAAATTTTTAATGACACTAATAGCACTTTCATTGTCCAAATGAAGACACATGGAGTCCTGCTTGTATTGATTGATATCACTCAAAAATTGTTTGAGCCACATCGTCTCTTTCGTAGCAGCACAGGCTGCCATGAACTCGGCCTCTGTGGTTGATAGAGCAACTGTTTGTTGCCTTTGACTGGACCAAGTTACAGCTGCACCATTCTTTACAAATACATATCCTGTGACCGAGCGACGTGTATCTAGGTCGTTAGCATAATCTGCATCACAGTATCCGTTAATATCTGCAACTTGGGGACTTTGTGAGTAACACAGCCCATAATCCTTTGTTTCTTTCAAATATTTGAGAATCCTTTTAACAGCATTCCAATGAGTTTGGTTGTAACAATTGAGAAAACGACTCACCAGACTGACAGCAAACATTATATCAGGTCGACTCACTATCGCCAAGTGCATCAAGGAACCCACTGCTTCTCGGTATGGTATGTCTTTGTCAGCTTCTCCGTCCTTATGCAACTTCATGTGAGGATCTGCAGGAATGCTGTTGGGAATGGCATTATGCATATTAAATTTTATAAGCATTTGTTCTATATATTTTGTCTGATGTATAAATATGCACTTGTCCAATTGTTCTATTTGCATTCCTACAAAATTTCTAGGTTTACTTAGTATTTTTATTTCAAATATGGATTTCAAATCTTCAATGACTTCTTTTATAGTTAAGTCATCTGTACAGAACAACAATCCATCATCTACATACAAACATAAATAACATTGCTTATTATTGACTAAACCAATATACACACATTGGTCAGCTTTGCTGTTGACAAAACCAAATTTCTTAAGTACAGAGTCAAACTTACTATTCCAGCATCTCGGAGACTGCTTCAGTCCATACAATGACTTATTCAACTTACAGACCATATTTTCTTCATTGACTAGGCCCTCTGGTGGTGTCATATATATGGTTTCTTCAAGTTCACCATATAGAAATGCTGTCTTGACATCTAGCTGGATGACTTTGAGATTGTTTTGTACAGCTACAGAAAGTAATAACCTAATGGAATCATACCTGACTGTTGGAGCAAAGGTTTCATTGTAATCTATGCCCTTGGTTTGTGCAAAACCTTTTGCACAAAGACGTGATTTGTACCTTAATCCTGTATGTTCTTCCTTTATTCGAAAAACCCATTTGCATTGTATGACTTTAACATTGGCAGGTTTTTCAACCAATGTCCAGGTGTTATTTCTATGATGAGCATCTAGTTCTTCATTGATGGATTTTATCCATTTGTCCTTATCAGTTGAGCCTAAGGCTTCCTGGTAAGTTGTTGGAACATCTAGAGTATTGTCTTCATGTTGACACATATAGATGTTTTCTTCGGATTCATTTTGTTCGATATTTTTAACTCTGTTTCTTCTCGGTCGCAATGTCATATTGTTGACTGGAAGAGTTTCAATGCTGATGTCTGGTTCATAGTCACTGCTTCCAGAAGATCTGTTGTCACACACAGTATCATATGAAGCTGAGCTGGTGTCTTTATCTTCAGTGTCAGTGACATCTTTTTCTATACTAACATTATTATTATTTGTAGAATTCTTCTCTGACAGATCTACTAAGACATAATTTCTCTTAACAGTTGATTCAAGAAATGTAGCATCTCTACTTTTGACTACTTTTCTAGTATTTGGTATCATGAATCTATAGCCTTTGGTGTGGTCACAGTAACCGATGAAGATCATTTTCTGTGCTTTAGGATCCCATTTTCTGCGTTTTTCACGCGGCAAGTGTACCATAGCTTCACAACCGAATATGCGTAAGTGGTTCACATTCGGTTTTGGCCCAGCCACGTTTCTTCTGGTGTTTTATAGGCCAGTGACTTCGTTGGTGAACGATTTATTATATAGGCAGCGGTGTGTACTGCATCAGCCCAATGTTGTTTAGGTAAATTGGCATTAAGGAGCATACATTTTGCCCTTTCAATGAGGCTCCTATTCATGCGTTCTGCTGTGCCGTTCTGTTCCGGAGAATATGGTGTGGTTGTTTGGTGTATGATACCCTCAGCTTTCAGGTACTCAGAGAAATTCTTGTTGACATATTCTAGGCCATTGTCAGTCCGCAGAACCTTAACCCGAGCATCAAGTTGTTTTTCAACTTCCATTTTAAATTCCTTGAATTTTTCCAAAGCTTCTGACTTGTTCCGGAGAAAATACACATAAATTTTCTTTGAAAAGTCATCAAGAAATGTGATGAAATATTTGGCACCTCCTAGGGTTTGCGTTTCCATAGGGCCACATATATCTGAGTGAATCAATTGAAGCAAACCTTTTGCTCTGTTCTGTTCACTTCTAAAAGGTAGTCGTGTCTGTTTTCCTTCCTTACAGGTGACACATGTCAGATTTTCTGATTTTGTTGAGAAAGTTACATGGTCAGTGCTTTCAGACATTTTCTTCAGACTATTGAAATTGAGATGTCCCATTCGTTGGTGCCACAGGAAGATATCTTGATTTTCAACATCGGACATGCATGCATAGCCACTTCCAGGCATATTTAGCCGGTACATGTTGTTGATTATACTAGCTGTTGCTACTATCTGACCACTGTTGTTCATAATAGTACAGCCACTCTTATCAAATCTTACTTGGCCTCCACTTCGAATAATCTGACTAACGGAGAGCAGGTTTGTTGCTAATTGGGGAACACATAATACATTTCTGAACAGTACCTCATTTTCTTGTCCTTTTTCATTGTAAGTATTTAAGCTCACTTGCCCTGAGCATTGCACTGATAATACCTTATTGTCTGCTACTCTTATATTCTTGATAGCAGAAGCAGTCTCGTTCTGCAGCAAACTTTTGTCTTTAACCATGTGTGATGATGCACCAGAGTCTACATACCACGCTTCACACTGTGCACTTGTAGCTATAAACACGGCGGCATATGAAGAACTATTTGACTTTTCTTGTGTTTCTTTTGTTCTTGATCTACATTCTGAGCTTCTGTGTCCATACTTGTTACAAGTGTAGCAACGTGGTCCTTTTGATGGCTTCTTAATGTGTTTTTGAAACTTTTTATTGACTACAAATGCCTTTGGTTCATTCTCCGATGGTCGGACATCTTGAAGTAGTTTTGCTTTTACCGAGTCTGAGGTGATTTTCATGCCGGAGCTTTCAATAGCAATAATCATTGGTTGATATGTTTCTGGTAGACCGGAGAGCAGTAGTGTGCCTAGCCACTCGTCATCAACTTTAAAACCAATGTTTCTGAGCTTGTGAGCTGTGCTCATAATTTTGCTTACATATTCCTCTACATTTTGACATCCCGTTAGTGACGTGTTACACAGGTCACGCAGCAGACCAACACGGCGTGTAAGCCCGGAGTCGTCGAACGTTGCTGATAGCTTATTCCATACCTCTTTGGCAGTGCTTGCTTCTTGAATGTGAACGTAGTTTGTTGGATCAACGGAAAGTATGATCTTTGTTTTCGCCTTGGTGTCTCGTTTCGGATCCGTTTCTGAGTCAGACTCTATGCAGTCCCACAACTCTTCGTGTTGCAAGTATGTCTGCATTGCAAAACGCCAAGTTGCGTAATTTTCACGACCGGATAGCTTTTCTATTAATGCCATTTGACTGTTTGTTGCCATTGTCGGATTATTGAACTCAGATTGGATGGAAATACGCTATAAAAGTTTCTGACAAAGTACCACGTTTTTTCGTAGTGAGGTTATTTTCACTTGTCATGTATTTTTCACTGTTTTACTACAATTTTAGCACTGTTCGATTACTTAGACTTTCTGGGCCCATAACCTGATGGGTTTGGACAAAATTATAACTCGTATTAGTTAGAATTAAGTATATTTCTATGTAACAATTTACAGTTCAGTCTAGTCACCATAACGTCACGGAGTAGAGAGAAAGAAAAAAAAAATGTAGTGTGCTAGTGTTGCCAGGTGTCAAGTATTGCAAGGCGTGGAATTCGAAATATTACCATTACATTTAACAAGTATTAATGATTGTTTGTATGGAAATTATTAAGTAGTAGCATTAATATTTCGAATTCAAACATGAGCTTTCATTTTTAGGTTGAACTATTTTGGCTATAGTAGCTTTCTCTGCCAATTATGTGTTTATTTTTTAAGTGAAGCGGACAAGTACTACACACAACCATAAAATTTCTTTACAGTTGTGCAGGTTTCCCCACGATGTTGTCCTTCGCAATAAGAACAGCGAATAGGTAAACATTTTAATGTAATGGGGAATGCTCTGAAGAGCTATTTCAGCTAATCCCTCCCTCCCCTTTCCACTCCCGAACGACAGCGCTGCCATCCACATACAATGCAGTCGCTGGTGGCTCGGACTAAGAGGTTCAGCTCTTCATTTCTGCCCCGTGCCATTAAGGCATGGAATGCCCTTCCAGCTCATGTTTTCCCTCCCTCCTATGATCCCGGGCTCTTCAGGCGGGGCGTGAAACGGCATTTAAGCAGGCCTTCAGGGTGAGTGCGGCAGGCGCAATATGATCTATTGGCCTGTCGACCTCATATTTGGATCTCACTACCGCTTACCATCAGGTGGTCATCTTGTTTGCCTATTATAAAAAAAAAAACATTTGTGAGAGGAGCGCTGACCACAAGTTAGACCTGAGTGCCGATACATTAAAAGAAATGTTAGAGGCGATGTTAAGCATATGATCACGGCGAGTCTTAAATCAGCGTTACTGACTTTAAACAAACACACGTTATTTAGCATTTTCAGGTTAAGCCCCTTCACGACAAGCAAGCCTTTTAACATCGATCTTATCGGACAGCCGTCCAAAACAGAGACGGACTAGTAGAGACATTTGCTCACATTTGATGCATTGTGACCTGATTGATGACCGGTCCAAAATGTGACCATTTTGAAAGGCAACCAAAAAAATTCCTCAAAAATAATAGGGGAGGGAGTGTTACAGGTTACATTCCACGGACCCGTCCCTTAAGAGAGATTTTTGCTTCAATTTGCTGCATTCGCCTACTCCATACCAAAATGTGACAATTTTGACAAAATAAAAGTAACGAGTCGCAATCGCAAGACGGACTATTAGGAATCTATGCTTACACATTGCATTGCACTGCAGGAGTTAGGGTCGTTTCTTGCCATGCGAGAATGTGGTTGTCTAAGGCCTTATCGCCCTAGTTAAGTGTGAAATGGGAATGAATGGGTTGATGATGATTATTGAATGATGACACTGCTTTTATGGACTCCGAACCAAAATGAGACCATTTTGAAAGGCAACCAAAATAAAAGTTACGGGTCACAATCCAGAGACGAACTAAAAGCATTTGCTTGCATTTGCCGACTCCGTCCCAAAATGTGACCATTTTGAAAGGCATCACAAATAAAAGTTGCGAGTCATTGCATCGCAAGCGGACCTTGACACGTTACATCAGAGCCAAGGTGAAGAGCGCGGGTTATGTAACCGTCGTGTAACAGTTTCGGAGTCGCTGCCAAACTAGCTGGTGAGACAATCGGACTTCTTTTGTTTGTAGTGATTTTGGTCTTGATCAGTTTTACAGGATCTTGAAGTTCGGATCTGTAGATGTATTCATTTATCTTTCTGTATCATGTACGTCATACTCATATCAAAGGTGAAGAATTTGTGGTTTGGACGCGGATATCGAGACACCACTTCGACTCGAATCTAGAGATTCGACTTGAATAAACTGTACTTCGAGTAAGGCTACATATAAATTATATTGCAATTGCATTAACACACCATATGTACAAGCAGTACCTTCTAGTTGCAATGAAATGCAGAATAGTTGTACCTTTTACTTAAAGAATGACAAATGCATCAGACAAGCATACTATACTAGAGATATTTAAATAATCTTCTTATAACCAACCTATAATAGAGATATTGTTATAATTTTCTTTTAACAAAATATCCCGCGGTTGCCCAACTAAGCAAGAGCAACGAACGAGATATTGTAAAGAGTATAGTTATATTAATAATAGTTACAAAGAATTCTCTATGTAACTAATATTAATGTCAAAGACACTTGTTTCCTTCTATCAATGATCCATAACCAAGAATTTGGAAGGCAATTTCAAATATATAAATGACGCCATTAATATGTATGTATGTCAAATTGTCCTGCAAAATATAACGAACTTAAACTTGCCAACATTATACCTATTATGTATTTGAACCAACTTGGACTTCGAACCTGTGACTTTCCAGCTCCTTACGGTAGTTTACACTCATACGTGTACGTCAAAACAACTTATCAACGCGAGACAGTAAGTATGATACATAAATTGGGACATAATATCGCACGCCTAGGTGCAGGCAAAATGTTGCAATAGCTTGCAACATTTGGTACCAGTAATGCTTGCGAATACGGCGTTTGAGGGTTGAGTACTTATTTTACGGAGTTAGGTAATGTTTTCGTAGTTATTTGAGCAGCGTAAGAGTTTAGTGAGGATATTACTGAATAGTTTGGAAGTGAAGGTTAACATAATAGTGTGTATGGCTGCGTAATAGGTAGATAATGTTCTGTGAAGATTTAGCTACTGCGCTTGGCAAATGTAGTGCACAAGTATATGCACAATCACATGCGCACTTTTTGTTTTTTAATCTTATAGTTCTGTGTGTGAGTGTGATTGGAAATAGGACAGCAGGCCGAGGGTCGAGAGCTTACGCTTATCAAGCATTTTGAAACCGGGTATATTACTAACAACTTTTGACTCCAGAATAGTAGACATTGAATGCTTTCTTCGCCACAAAATCTAGAAACACGATTGATTCACTCGATTTGGATTCAAACTCGGGACCTTTCCCGTCTTTACACTGCTCTAGAGAAACACAAACTTTCGCTCCTTCGATTTTAATATTGTCACTTTGACAGCTGCAAACGTGCATGGTTAGTGGTTACCCTTCACCTAATAGCAAACTCATCATATAATATTTTTGGAAACGAACTTACAAGCAAATTATAGGCAAATCTTTAACATAATTCACCGATACGTATGTACTTGTTGATAGGCTATCTACAAGCAAATTTCATACATGTTTTTGAGTAAATCAAGCGTGCATTAAGTAACTAATGGTGCATAGCATTAATCATTGCCAAAATGGCTTAGTTCATGACTCCCACGCGTTAGAAATGTTACAGGTTAAATGCTAATGAAATGTATAAGACAGCTCATACGAACAATTATAGAGTAAAATATAATCATTGGCCAAATATAAAAATATAACCACTAGTGATGATGGGGTGTTTACCCCAGTCGAAACGTCGGGCAAGAAGTAGAATAATTATATTCTTACTACTTCATCTAGATACACGTTTAGCCCCAATATTTTTATTTTAGTAGAATGTGACGTGAATATTTTAAATTAAATAATGTTAAGGTATTGTAAATCCACAAACAGACTACCCTTTTTAACGCCAACAGGCAATCTCAAAGAAGACACCCAACTACACAGAAAATAATGACGCATTATGAGATAAAGAGAAAGAAATCGATTATATTATCACTCAGGCTTGATACTGGTTTTGTACCCTTGTGTTCCCTTCAACGGCCAAGTCACACAACACTAACTATAATAATGAAGAAATCGCAGTAAGGAACCTTAGGCTTGGCACGATTTTGTCTAGATTTCATTACTTTTTAGAGATGAGCAATTTGCTCCATCCAGACTTGGCTAGTTTTTTTACAGGATGTTTTTGATGGGATAACTATTACTCCCTTACAGCGAAGTCGTTTAAAAAATATCCTTAGTCCTTTCCCAGGCTCTTGATTTCCTGTGTATCAAATAGAAATAAATTAAAAAAAAACATTAATTTATCGCATAAAAAACCTTATTACATACACGAATAATACACTTAAGCAAAAACACGTATGTATAATCGCTTAAATAGGATCAGGAATTTTGGCGATGTTGGAGAGCGACAGACAGACGGAAGTACTGTCGAATTTATGATAAGAATAATAAATAGTAATTATTATCCCGTAACCCTTCACTATTGTTCTCTCTGTTCTCCGTTTTGTACACACGATACCATATATACATGTAGTAAGAATGTGGCAACCCCGACAAATGCATAATGTGGTGTTGCCACACTACGGAACCACGGTGTCGACACTCGCTAATGTACACCATACGGCTTATATACTTACTAGAAATGGAAAATTTATATTATTTTATAGTTACATACTTAAGTGATCTCTGCCTACCCCTCCGGGAAAAAGGCGTGTTTTTTTGTATGTATGTATGTACATACTTAACTTGTTTTCCATCAAAGTATATAGTACTAGCTTTCCGCCCGCGACTTCGTCCGCGTAGAGACGTTTAACGGGTAAAACATTACTTCCTTATAGCGCAGGCGGTTAAGAGGTAGGCCATAACCTTTCCTAGGCTCTGGACTATATCTGTACCAAATTTCATTTAAATCGGTCCAGTACTCCATGCGTGAAAGTGTAACAGACAGACAGAGTTACTTTCGCATTTATAATATTAGTAAGGATAAGTAAGGATGTTACGAACGATTTGTTTTTAAACAAACATGATGATTCTAGCAGTAGAGTGGATTTAATGGATTAATCAAAATTTTGTCATAAACTAGCTGACCTAACGTTTTTATTTTACTAATAAAAAAATAACTGACTTAAGATTGATAATTTTAATCTCCTAAAAATAACTTGATGGTTGAGGTTGATGAATGTGGATGAAGCGAAAGTGGTGTGCCAGGACCGTAGCACATGGCAGGAAGTGATCTGTGCCTACCCCTCTGGAAAAAAGGCGTGGTTTTATGTATGTATGTATGTAAAAATAACAAATACTAACCAATCTGGTGCAGGGTTATGGAAAATAATGTTTTGCTTTTTTTGGTTTCATTTCGACTATTTATTTTAATTTAAATACAAGATTCTAGTGTTGGACTCTTGGAAAATAAACTTGTGTGAAAATTTGATGACATTACACAATAAAGGTAGTCATTTAAGGTACGTACTTTACTTTAATTTACAGTACATTTATAGCAGATAAAATTATTATACAGTGCAACCTCAATATAACGAAACTCAAGGGGATTACAAAATATTCGTTATACCGCGTAATTCGTTACAATGAGGTTTGTTATATAGAGGTTAGATTGGTCTCCGATTCGTTTTAACAAGGTAAAAAATTTATCTTGTAATAAGGTAAAAAATATATTTTGTAATATACGACCTGAAACGTGCGCACGTTAAGTCCCTAACTACCACCATACGCATATTTTCAATATGGTAATTGCTATTACCACATCGTCACATTAAGTATATTGGCATCCAAAATATTAATGTCACAAGAAAATCAATTAAGTTCCAAGTACGTTACTACTTAGTCAGTTAGTAATTTAGTCAAGACCTAGCTAGACTTACGAAATATCTGGCTTGCTTCGGGCAAACTTAGCTTAGCCACTTAATTATCTTTATTTACACATACAAGTATATCTGTCTTGTTTAAGATTACGACAGGTCTTCACGTCATAAATTGCAGGCTAATCGTCAGTAATTTTGGGATTACTTATGCATAGCCAAGTAAACACCGTGAAATTTTAGTGGTTGTTTTCCCGCAGCAAAATGGTTCTATCTTAGTAGCACAATAGATTTGTGCAGTTATTTTTTATTGAAATCATTAAATGCCGGTTTCACGAAAGGTATAACCGAAACTCGAAAGTATGTTCGAACCATTTTATTACTTAGGGCGTAGAGCTTCTTTAGCTTTAAGCATCGATTTCATGCGGCAAGCAGTACCTGATTACGTCACATCTTAAAAAACAACGATAGCTTCTCTCGTTTTCGAGTTAGAAAATTATTATTTTTAAAAATAAATAAAAAATTTTTTTAAGGAATAATTTGCATATTTTGATAGTATTACTAAAGGCAAATCGTTCTGCCACGGGAAAACAACCACTAAAATTTCACGGTGTATTAGTCAATTTTCTATTTCGCACCTTTTAAAATAGTAGCAGCCGTCTACTATATTTTGGATAATATACATAACTAGTGACCCGCCCTCGCATTGCTTCGGGTATAATATACACCGTGAAATTTTAGTGGTTGTTTTCCCGAAGTAAAATGATTCTATCTTATTAGTACAAAAGATGTGTGCAGTTCTTTTTTGGTAAAATCAATAAATGCCGGTTTTACGAAAGGTTTAACCGTAACTCGAAAGCACGTTCGAACCGCTTTATGACTTAGAGTGTAGAGCTTCTTTAGCTTTAAGCATCGATTTCATGCGGCAAGCAGTACCTGAATACGTCACATCTTCAAAAACAACGGTAGCTTCTCTCGTTTTCGAGTTGAAACATTATTATTCTGAAAAATCGAAAAGAAAAAAAAATTTTTTTCGAGGAATAATTTGCATGATTCGATAGTATTACTAAAGGCAAATCTTTCTGCCACGGGAAAACAGACAGACACAGACAGACGAGGGAAACGACTTTGCTTTGCAGTATGTAGTGATGTCTTTGTGAAAATAATATATCATTTCAGTATTTTTTGCGTGAAAGGGTAGATACATATAAACTATCACAGTTACGAATATGAAACAAAAAATAAAGTAATAAATCATAATACCAGTAGGTAGGTATCATTCTGATTGGACAGTATTTATTTGAGTTTATATTAATGATGGCTCAAAGTTTTTTTATAAGTATATTTTATGTCGTTTAAGAAAAAACCTAAAAAATAATTACAGTTTCAGTTTTCAGCCATGAAAACGTTTAACCTTTCATTATCATGACCATCGCGATCTTAATATATAATTTTAAACTGTCATGGTTACACACATTAGAATACTGTAACTGTCCGGGATATTTACCATGTTGCTTAGTTTTAATGAGCTCCCGATATTTCGGCACTGTTGCAAGCGCCATGATCACGGGTGAATTACTACAGTTCACCCGTGATCATGGGAGCTCATTAAAACTAAATAACATGGTAAATATCCTGGACAGTTACAGTTTTCCATCGCGATCTTAGTTTCCAAAACTGTGAAAGACATAAAAAATATATAGGCACATAAAATAATCAGGTAAATAAATCACCAACCGGCTACTAATAGGTCCCATTACCAATTTTCCTTACGTAACATTCATACTTTATTCATAAGCCAAATTAAGGGCAAATCTTGTATCTCATCGTAATCTCCCAATCTTACTCTGTTCAAACTTTAAAACTTCGATCGTAAATACCTAACTGGATAGAATCTTAAGAACGTTATTCTGGAGAGGTTAAAAAATCAGCCTTATAATATAAGGCGTCACGACCTTTTTTCGGCCATGGCGGCCGATCTCAGTTGAGATCACTTCCTGCCATGTGCTACGGTCCTGGCATACCACTTTCGCTTCATCCAAAAAAATCAGCTTAATAATTATTATTGATAGAATAACTCACATTAGAATTACGACCTTAAGTCAGATAAAAACATACTTCAACTCATTCGGAGGACTGAAAACAACGATCTATTATAAAGATTTACAGTCATCCAGAACACTTCCATAAATTTTGCTACGGCTGAAAAAGCAATTTTTTTGCAATTTTAAAGACATATTTTTCGAGAAATAAAAAAGTGTCTTACATACGGACGCAAAGACAGACCTAACGATTCATAAGGGTTCCGCTTTTTTGCCATTACCTACGGAACCCTAAAAAGATAGATTACACAAAATAAAAACCTTTTCTACACATCCCAATACATTTCTTTTCTAACTGACATGACTGATCATGGTTTGGAGAGGCCTTGTCATCACTGGACTTGCGGGGGAGCGGACGGCTCTCACCCCCAAATTCCCATACAGTATTTCGAGCAACACTAGGTCTCTAGTCCGCTAATGTTCATCGTAGTCCGCCGCGGATTCCGCAACTGGTCCGCTGCACTTCAAATTGAACCGTATTGCGAAACACTTAAGTAACATTTGCCGATTCGCAGATCGCAATGTTATATTTGTTGCAATATAAAGGCGCATGCTCATTAATCGCGATTAGAATTCAGTATTTAGTTATTATCTTTATAAACGCCACCAGTTGCTTAAGTGCTTAATGTGTAAGTAGCTTAATTGGGAGATTTAACTAAAAGTCTTTTTCACATAATGTGAACCGGTACTGACTAAAATTTCACCTATATTTATCTCCACCTCTTCTTAACTAGGTCCTTACCACTTATAAAGTCAGTCAAGTAACCAGCGAAACTATAGGGGTGAATGAGAGCCATCCGCTCCCCCGCAAGTCCGGTGATGATGACGAGGCTACTCCAAACCATCATCGTAAGTCAGTTAGGAAAAAAAACCCAGCGAAACTTATGTAAACTTTTCTGTAATAAAATTACTCAGATCCGAATCAGTAAGTCAACGGATGCACGTCTTACCCTCGGAAAGCACGTTAAGTCGTTCTGCACCTAATTTCATATCGATCATATTAGATTGCCGTCTCATCAATCTATGAAAGTAAGGGAACAGAGAATGCACTTGTATGTTTGCGCACACCATATCTAATCTAAATATATAACTCAATGGTGACTGACTAACATAGTGACCTATCATCGCACAGCTAATACCACTGGACGGATCGGTTTGGCATGCACGTAGATGTTATGACGTAGGCATTCGCTAAGAAAGGATTACCCGAAGCGAAGCGAGGGCAGGTCACTAGTTTTAATGTTTAGTACACAACATCACATACATTGATCTAATCCCGTGGTAGCATATGCACTTGTGTAACAGATATCAGAATCAACCTTGATACACAAATAAATTCCCCATACAGATACGGTACAAACACCGATATTCGTTCTTTTACAAAAAAATTGTCACGGTGGGGAATCGAACCCGCATCTCTTGGTGACTAACCACTGTTCCATCGTGCCGGTCAAATTGAAATCGGCGAAATCGGTCGGCCTTTTCATTTATACTACCAGGTACATGGTTTCTTAATCTTTCACCACTCTATAGGAGTGCGAAGAACAAACAGAGACAAATTGGGTGTAGACCCAGTCTTGTCTTCACCGGTATACCACCAGTTCCAGTGTGCACGCCGCCCAAGTGCATTCGCAGCTGCAATGTCGTCAGATCAACCTTGCGCGCGTTGCGGCACGCTCATTAGCGCGCTGCACTTTTATGCGCCTTAGGCAACCCGCTAGTTGCCGTATCCTAAGCTGACGATTGCGTCAAATTACGTCCGAGAAAATTTTGGTTGAGGTTCGTTAAAAATTGTTAAATATAAGATTTTAGACTTGCGAGTTCTATTACCTACACGCGATATTAGGAGTAGCAAATACATAGCTACTTATGGACAATAACGTTTCGACTTCACCAATCATGGTCTACAGGTCAATAAGATATTAATTATAATATGGGGTGCAATGGGGAGGCCTTTACCCAGCAGTAGGATAGCACAGGCTTAATAAAAAAAAATCATATCTACGGTTGAATTGAGATGAGATTGAGATGAGAAAAAAAAATCTGACGTTAACTGCCTAGAATTGAGACTTTCCTAAAGTGAACTATAATAAAGATTAAGATATTTCTAAATACCAATCTCGTATTTAGAAATATCTTAATCTCTTTCAACGATACGTAAAGAATAGAGATAGTATTGTCTATTATTTGCGGGAACACTTCATATTTGAAATAAACTAATTTTACTAATTAAACTCGCGTGTGTTGTTTCTAAACATATTTTTTAGAGACCCGACGTTTTGAGCTCTACAGCGCTCGTGGTCACGGGCACTAACTAATATGTTTACAAACAATACACGCGAGTTCAATACGTAAAATTAGTTTTATTTCAAATAGAATAGAGATGTTAAATTAAAAAGTAGCATTTGAAATAAATTAATTATAAACGTCGTGCATCTGCTGACAGCCATAATTAAAATTTGCACGTGAAACCGATAATTGAGGATGCAAATTCGCGAAGAATCATAATTATTCACACACGTGCTTGGATTGACGTACTGAAAGCGTTTACACGTTGCGATATTTGTACTTTCCCTAAAGATGGAAATTTATGTGTTAGTATATATTTTTACGAAGTTAAAAACAATTTGTTTGGTGCAATCACAGATCAAGTACTTATAAAGACAAGTTGTGGTTAAGGATCTTATTAATAAATTCAATTTATTCATTGTTTCAAACGTATTTGCTGATAGCACACTATTAGTTAGTCTAGAAATATAACAAATCTGTTAATATTGTTTTGTACTCTTTACCTAATACCGCAACCGAAAAAAAAATTCCGTAAACGTATAATGTGATATTTCTGGATTACTAGTAGGTATATAAACATCGGTGTTTTATTTATTTATTCATTTTGCTGTTTGTTCCGTGTCTGTGTATGATTATTGTAGTGATTAATACATTATGTTTGTATCAGTCTCTGACGCCCATAGTACAAGCTCTGCTTAGTTGAGGGTCATATGACCGTGTGTAGAAATGTCCCAGATATGTATTATTAATTTATTTAATCTAAATCAAGGCACACCTAAATAAAATGACAATATCCGTTACTTTTGCACATTAAACACATTTGAAAATAGGTATTCAAATTCTTTCAGAAAGTAAGTGTACCTTAATAGGTATACATATATAAAAATTGTATATTAATATAAAAAAATAAGTAAATCGTAACATGTAAACGCACCTAATTCTTGTTTCGGAAACGTGATCAAATGAGGTAACTCTTAAAATGTGTTTAACTGTTATACATTGTACGCCACACTTGATACAATAATGTTGTTTACTCTATGTTATGTAAGTATCGGAGTAACCGACCATTCCTCGATATAAAACTCTAAACATAATAATGCTTTGCCAAATCTGAGGGTTTATATATTGATATCGCATAATATGGTTTTATAAAAATATCTTATTGTTATATTATTATCTATTAAAGCCAGAACCGCTGCGGGATTGATGGGTAATATTTTTATGTTACAAAGAAAATATAAAGGAAAAATGCAGTGGATTTTCGAACCTTAGCCATTTTAAACGGTGTTTTTGAGTCAATCGACTAAAATTCGGAAGTAAAAGCGTCGATGGCCGAGTGTTTAAGGTCGTTGCTTGCCATGTGAGAGGTCGCCAGTTCAAACCTCGCCAGGTACCAATGTGTTTTTCAAATTTAAAATTCATATATACCATTCGACGCTTTAACGGTGAAGGAAAACATCGTCAGGAAACCAGCACACCTGAGAGATTTTTCAACGGCCTGTAAAGCCATGTCAGAGGCCTACGGGCGGTTTAAACTCTGACACCAGGTTGTTCATTAACCATACGATAAGAAGAAGAATTCGGAAGTAGTTGTTGCAACTGGTTTTTTTTTTTATAAAAGGCTAACAAGATGACCTCACTCCACCTGATGGTAAGCGGAAGTGAGATCCAAATATGAGGTCGACAGGCACAATAGATCGTATTGAGCCTGTCGCACTCACCCTGAAGGCCTGCTTAAATGCCGTTTCACGCCCCGCCTGAAGAGCCCGGGATCATAGGAGGGTTGTACCTAATCTGTAAATAGTAACATAACATTAGACTTTTTACGATTACTAAAGATGTTCTGTTGAATATCAACAAAGTTGATATTTTTTTAGTAATGAGCTCGTGGGTTAAAGTATTCAAGCTTAATATCATCATCATCAGCCCATATACGTCCCCACTGCTGGGGCACGGGCCTACCCTAAACTAGGGCTTAATATATCGATCAATATTATGACCAATCTTTCCGTCCGCCTGCCCCTTGCCTATCACCTCACTAGTCTACTTAATATCCTAACTTACTAATTAACAATATTGCTAAAACCTAGCTATCTATTGTATTTCCAAAATACTCAAATTCTGTTGCGACGAAACGAATCCATTCGATATGACCTTGATTGTATTTCTTGTTTCGTCATTAACAATGTAATATCGAGTCGAAATATCGGCTCCGAATTCACTCATCAGAGTAAAGTTACCAATTTGAAACGAAATTGTAAAATGCACTTTATTTGTACCTGTTTTAATGTTGAATTTTACTTGTGCAATGCATAGTTAGATGTTTGCAATGGTATTGTTGATAGTTGCTACTGTTATTGCTTTTATATTTTTTTTTGTAACGTTTTTCGGTAGGCTGCAATGATTCAATTGATTCGCGTCTGGGTGTGATTATGTATTTAAGTATGTATATACAGGGTGTAACAGGGTGGGTGGATCATCGTAAGTCAATCGATAGAGGACTTCAATACCTATCGATATAACCCCCATGTATGTTTATTTTTTGTACTCCAATATGATAGGGTTATGACTCAAATCGGTATCGTAATTATAAAGACCCACTATTGAACTATTTCTAGAAAAAAAATCATGCAAGCTGGTCCAGTAGTTAAGCTACAGTGAAGACTTTTATACTGAATTCCGGCTTCTTACAAAAATTTCACAAAAATCTCAATAACTTTGGAACTATTGAAAATCGCTGAACATACATGGGGGTTATATCGATAGGTATTAAAGTCCCCCATCGATTGACTTACGATGATCCACCCCTCCTGTTACACCGTGTATAAATATCTATGTATGTAATTCAGTCTCTGACGTCCGTAGTACAAGCTTTGCTTAGTTTGGGGTCAAATGACCATGTGGAAATGTATCAGAGATTTATTAATTTATTTAATTGTCGTATTATAAATTGATGAACTTATATATTTCGTCATAATCGCTTATGATTCTTAACAAATAAAAAATAAAATATCTTTTAAAATCATACTTAAAAACCTGTGTTACGGATCTAAAGCTGCTGACATCCGAATTATAACAATGTATGATCATGTGAGATAAATAGGTATTTATTTAATTATTAATTTATACACTTATAAAAGTACTGAAATATAATTATTAATAGGTATAATTGACTCTATGTACCATTTCGGTTAATATTTACTAAGTCTAAATTGTCATTTCCTTACGTTAATACATTTAAGTAAAGTAATTACTACGTGCTATTATATAAATGTAGATTACAAACGATTGTAATTTATATGATGCTCTAAACATCTCAGAAACCGTAATCGCTCTACCGTTCATAAATAACATATTAAATTAAACACGAATACCATCAACTGACTCGATCCAAAGAAACGGAACATATTCAGACAAGTCTAACAAGTCTATTCCAGTCTAGTTACCTAGTACTGGGTCCGGTAGCCCGCCCCACTGACAAAGTAACGCTACATAACGCAAAAAAACGCTACACTCTTAGTAGAGCCTTGTATGGTATCGTCTAGTTTGTTATCTGTCGTTTAATGATTCACTCAAGGCCTGTATCGAAGGTCTAGGTCTGTAATGCCACATAAAAATGCAATATATGTATTTATTAACTCACAATGCTTCAGAAAATAAGTTAAGCCGTTGGACCTGCGCCCGATCTCTTATCCATCATCACAGATTGCCGTCTCATCGAACTATGAGAATGAACTGAGAGTGCACCTTAGTTTGGGCACACATTTTTGCACTACAATTCCTTGGAAAACTCGTTAAGTAATTGGTCCTGCATCGGATCTCATTTTTGTGATGTCGGATGGCCGTCTCACTTAACTATGAGAAAGATTTGAGAGTGCACTTACGTTTGCGCACTTACTTATGCACTATAATCCCTGTGCATTAAGGAACATTTTCACTGAGATTATAAGCCGTTTTCTCGTGTTAAATAGACATTAAATATAAATAAATGTAGTTTGTTACTTTACCGTCAAAATTGGTATTCTCTATAATACAATTCACAGTAATTACAGAAGATCTAACTAATAGGTAAGTACTTGTGCCGTAATGAAGGAGTTCACGTGAACGAGACATCTGCTAGCACACACGTGCTTCCGTTGGGGCCACGAAGTCGGCGGTTCGTGGCGAGGGAAAACGTGATCGAGATAATACTATAAAGTTTGTATGTAATTAAAGTAATCAATAACGAAACGTTCACTTCATAATTAATTTGAACAAACTCTCACTCACACACTGAACAACACTATTTAGGGTAATTTATATCCTTTCATAGAGAGTAAATTGTCTGACTGATTAATGTACATTTTTCACAATAGTAGGTTCTTCATCTAGCATTTTAGTAGTAGTATTTTAGTATACTTGAAATTTTCATTTACAGGTTGGCTTATCTGACAATACCATAGAAATTGCAAGACTTCTCTAAAGTATGACATATTACCTAACCTTACTACTAGGTTAGGTCAGGTACTAACCTAGGTAGGTACCTACCTAAATGAACAGCATCTTAACTATGTTCACTCACGCACTAATATATCCTGCAAACATAGCTGATCTCCATTGAGCTTGGCCGCAGAAACCCTAAAGGTTTGACAACATTACTATCACAACCTCATTGCATGTTCAATGCATGCAATCTGACTCACGTGTCTATAACCTTCTAAGCTTACCCAGTCGCCGTTTCAGTGGCCCCAAACGATCCATTACGTTTACGTAAGAATCACGTTTTGTTCAGACAAGCACGCTAAAGGCGTAAAGCATTTATATGTATACATGTCACATTTGTTTCAGCATTGATGATGTAACTAATGAATACCGTCCACGTTTGGGTAATGTTCAGTGATTGGACGCGGTGTCGTACCTCATACGGCCATACGAACTTGAATAAATACAATAAATACTGAAATAACAACTGGTACTGAAGGTGTGTAGTTTTCAAGTTTATTGACGTCATATTGAGTATTTTACTCTCGGAGATTGTTTAGAAAATACTCTAATTTACAAGAATAGGTACGCGTTAATTTGGAGAAATTTGGATTTTTTTTTGATAATGTTCCATATCTTATAATAAAAATATTTGGACCAGTTTAAGGAATTTAATGTAAAAGATAATATCTATTTGTATAGTCTTATCTTATCTGATAAGATTTTTAAGTACATCCGATAAGATTAGATAAGCGCCAAGTACCTTTGAATGATATAACATTGTATCTTACTTAGAAACAATGTTTACTAACTGTCAATCTCCGTTTTAAATATGGGCTAAAATCAGAAAAACCTTTTTTTATTAACCTGTCAATTTCCACTGTTGGGCAAAGGTCTCCTACATATGTAACATTTCGAGTCACCTAACAGTTGTAGTTTTTGTGATTTTATGATACGTACACATGCCAAACGTAAAATATCGTGTACTTTTGTACAGCTTGTATTGATTCGGGACTAAAAGTGAAATCTTAACACAAATATACTTCATGACGCGATATTCACGATATTCTTAAGCCGATGTTAACCATGCAAACATTAGTCCCGAGTGGGAATCGAACCAAGGACTCTTGGCGCAAGAGGTAGAGTAGAGGCTCTACCAAATGCGTTCGGCAATAAACAACTTCCATGTTATAATGAAGGCTCATATAACTTATAGCTAACCTGTTGCTATTATATATTTAGATTTAAAATCTAACACAAACCTATACTACCCTGTATCATCAGCCCATATTCGTCCCCATTGTTGAAGTAGGCTCCAAGTAAGATATATATGGACTTATAGGGTAGAAAAATGAAAATTTCCGGGATATTTACCATATTGTTTTGATTTAATGAGCTTTCGGACATTTTCAGTTTTTTTTTTTTTTTTTTTTTATAAAGAGGCTAACAAGATGACCTCACTCCACCTGATGGTAAGCGGTAGTGAGATCCAAATATGAGGTCGACAGGCACAATAGACCATATTGAGCCTGTCGCACTCACCCTGAAAGCCGTGAAAAAGGAGACCACTGCTGCGGCAACAACGAGACAAGGCGTGGAGTCTCGCATTGGTATTGAGCTGTGCGGGTCGGAGTTGACCAGTCCGCCGGACGGTAGGGCCCCCGTGTCTACGGGTCTCCCTGGCCGGCGGGCTGACCCGCTCCGCCCGCACAATACCGCCGCTAAGACTCCACTGGTCCGGCGCTTGCCGCAGCAATGGTCCCCCCTGGCTCCGGTTCGTACAGTGCTGATCCCGGAACGCGACCTGACCGAGAGAGGTCAGAGTCACTAGTTTTCTGTAACCACGACAGTTCAATTTGACTGTAAATCGTATAGGGTAGGCTCTACACTAGGGCGATCAGGCCGACCACGCCCGACCATGTGCGGATTGGTCGACTTCACTCAACATGAAAATCAGGTTTCCTTTACGATGTTTTCCTTCGCTGTAAGAGCATACATATGAATTTTAAACTTATAAACACATTGGTACGTGGATTGGTTTGAACTAGCAATAACCTTGGTATGGTTATTGCATGGTATGGTAGACCGGAAGTAGGCCATAGCTACCAGAAGTATAGAAAGCAACACAACACATCCCTCGCTTGATTTGTCAGTGATGCCAACTTAGGGGATTTTTTTAAATTGACAATTTTGTCTAAAAAAAATAAGACCACCAAAACTTGTCGGTCAAAGAGGCTAAAATATTGGACCGTTTTAATAGCAAAACTTAAAAGTTCACCGCAACAGGTGGATTTTAGGGGGTTTTGACACAAATTTAGGGTTAGATATTTTTGAGAGTTGGCAACACTGTGTTTTGTATGCACAAAAATCTAGCACCACTGAGATGAATGGAGCGATTCTATTGGTTCTTTACAAACACAATCCTCACTACGCATCATCACGCATCTCTGGTGGAACGCTGCCTAACTCTGTATAACTCTGTATAACCCTGTATAACCCTGTGTCGCCAGGGTTGTTACGGGGAGTCTGACGCAAGCGCGCACGTGCGATTGGCCGCGTGCGCCTTATATAAGCTGTGAGGCATTGAGAAGTGACGAGGGTTATTATACTAGGGAATTAGAAATATTAAGAAACTTTTTTTTTCCTAGCTGGCTACGATGATGGCTTGGAGTACCCTCGTCATCGTCACCGGATTTGCGGGGGAGCGGATGGCTCTCACCCCTAAAGGTTATATAGATAGTCTAGATAGCCTGAGCATAGATAACATTACTGCCCGAGAATGAGGTATGAAGCTATTTTTGACTGACTGCACGAAAAGGGGGTAATGTTTAACGCGATCAAAATCTTCACGAGTGGCCACCTAGTAATTTGTAGCTGGCATAGTTACGCTTTTTTTCTGTCTACAAATCTCCTTCCTGCTGTCGATTGAAAATAATATTTTCCACACATAACCTTAGATCATAACACGCCATTACACAACAAACACTTAAGTGTGATTACTCCAACAAGTAGGTATTATGTTCTGATAGTTAACCGTCACGTGCCAAGGAATGTGGCTTCAAGCAATCAGCGCATTACTCAAACATTCTATAAATATTATTAACAAACCCTTACACTAATTGGTGAGGATATTAACTAAATTAAACGGTAATTTATTATCGATTTTCGTGACAAACCTCAACTCATTCATACCAATCATCATTTACGATCACACTGTATAGTTTTCTCCGCAGTTAGATTAAGGGTTTAATAATCATAGCACTTTTGATATTTTAGCATTCTAAGCAAAGTCTTAATAGAGAAGATAGTTCGAGTGTAGTACACTTTTACGTAATGGAAACGGTACGATTTAACGGAAATTAAGATGAAAGGTTTCCGTATTAGAATCCCTTCCGACACGTCGTGAATAAAGAGGTAGCACTTTAGAATAAGTAACAAATAGATATATCGTCATCTACATTATTAAAAACAAATCGACCAAACATCTGCACGAGCATACTTCCGAAGTGATCAAAACGAAGGAATGATTATTTCTTAGTTATGTTTATATTTGGGCTAAGGATCGAATAATATAATAAAAAATGTACAGCAAAAATCAAGATGGCTTGGTCGCCGGGTAAGCTAGAAAAAAAATGTTTTTTTAATCCTTCTTTTGCGAGTAACGCACGGATAATTAAAAACTCTACAGCACATGTACAACTGGCCGTCATGACGGATTGTGACGTAAAAATGGCCGATTGCGACCCACCCCGTCTCGTGCTTCCACCCCCCTTCCCCCCTAGCACGTGTCCCGTGCCGATCCGCGTGGGACTTACGCAATGCCTAACTTGGTACGGCGATAATCGTTTCGGTTGCGATTCCAAATTAGATTAGAACTTTTGCGGGCGCTTGCGAAATCGGACGGGAATAAAATGGCGGTTGGTTATTTAATCAGGCAAGGAGTACGGTGGGGGCTGAAAGCGTTAATTAAACTAAATTTATATTAATATATAATTTCAAACAGTTACTTCGTTTGTCTTGTCTCCCTTTCACGCCACTTCAGAGACTGAAAAAGCACATAGAGCACATTTTAACTGACTATGCTATGAAAGAGCAATACTTTACAACGAAGTAGCGGCCGGAAAACTAATAGTAACGTATTGCATGTCTTTTTAAATTTTAATATTATGAAGGTTTCATTAGCCCAAGGTTCGGGGTTCTCATATAATATGACAAATATTTTATCAAGACCATTAGTTGTGTGCCAGGCCTGTGCCCAGGATTAGACCGAAATAGGCTGATGATGATGATGTTTAGAACAGTTATACTTCTACCATGTCTAGATGCGATACTATTTTTA
Organism: Maruca vitrata; assembly: GCA_039566165.1. Classification (NCBI taxonomy): domain Eukaryota; kingdom Metazoa; phylum Arthropoda; class Insecta; order Lepidoptera; family Crambidae; genus Maruca; species Maruca vitrata. The sequence goes on along the minus strand of CM076936.1, from coordinate 8,401,284 downwards.
TTTATACTTATTTCAATTTATTATGTTTAATCAAGAAACTGATAAAATCACCAGTCAATATTACATAATATAATTTTGTGTCATTCTTAATGAAAAAACAAAAACCTTAGCTACTTCTAGTTGGCTTGCGCTATCAATACGCCATTGAAGTCATAGTTATCTATACTGTGTGTTGTAACATAGTGAAACAGGTAAAAGTGTAATAGAACCGTTGACATTACGGGCAACCTTCGCTGACTTCCGGTGGCTTGTACTGCATATGCCTTACCTAAGCCTACTGAATACCAATTGACTTTTGAGGTTAGAGGTTATTTCGGTTAGTTTTAAACCTGCAAGGTTCATTTGAAATGACCAGTAAAGTTCTGACGCATTATTTAAGCGTTACGAAGTTGTCTGACAATCTCACTGTCTTCTCACTTTTCACTTCTTATTTATTACTAGTGACCCGACCTCGCTTCGCTTCGGGTATATATTATACATAAAAACTTCGTAAATCAATCCCTCTATCTAAAAAAAACGCATCAAAATCCGTTGTGTACTTTTAAAGATTTAAGCATACATAGGGACGGACAGACGCGGGTAGCGTCGTTGCTTAATACTATGTAGTGATTTCTTATTAATGGTCCTATGGGTATTTCTTTTTTTGTAGATAAGCATATTATCATGATTTGAAGTTAAGGAGGGCCAATAACCAATTTATATAGTGCAGGACTCTCAGCAGTAAGTAATGACCGTACCTTTTTATGAGTAATTTTATCTGTCTGTCAGTAAAGAGCGGTATTATACGGAATTCCATACAACTGTAATTACTGTATTAATTACACATTAAACGAAAAGTAAATATGAGACTACGGAAAATAAATATTTAAAAAAAGACTTCACGTACATTTGAACGATCATCATTTTCACAAGCTTTTATTTTCATTAGTGTCTTTGCCAACTTATCAAGTAACAGTAACAAGACCCACTCAAAACACTAACACCCGCGCCTATAGCACATTCGCTATCGTTCAGAGCTACGTGGATGTAACAACGTGAGCGATACTCATATGCATAACAACACGTGCTTACGCGCAGCCATTATGCAATGGTCTCAAGTTCGATTCACGCCGTGACCTTGGGTGCTGTCGACGTGTCGACTTCCGGCAACTACTGTGGAATGTGAAATGGAAATAAAACGTGACCCGATAAAGGAGTTGACGGCCAATGCCACGTGAATGCGGTTTGATAACAGAAAGAAATAAGGTGGTGTCACGTAATAAAATATTTATCTCACTTCTGCATTTCCGGTTTTTAATGGCCGAATACAGAAACGATAAAAAAATATGACTTTATTTACTGCATCGGGTAGACAAAAGTGTGTAGATATCGATGATTGAAAAATGTAAAAGGTTCTACATAAAATTGCCAAAAAAAATACAATAAAACTACTCTCTTTATACCTAAGAGTTATGTATAAAGTGTCCGAGTTTTTCGACCATGGCAAATGGTTTTGATCGAAATCAACCAAACACAATACTTTATCTATTACTTCACTTTCACATTTCGGTGAGACGGCAGTCCCAGATAACCGTTCTGTGATTAGGTGCAGGACCGCCAGCTTAACATGCTTTCCGAGGCTGCATCCGCCTACTTCCTGACTCCGGGCTGAGAAATTTTTTAACAGAAAAAATGGACGGAGTGCTTGCAACAGTTCCGAAATATCGGGTGCTCGTGAAAACAAAACAACATCGTAAATATCCCGGACATTTTAAATTTTTTTTTTATCGATATTAGGCGGTTAGTTACATCACATTTTCCTCCCAACAACACCAAAAGGATCAGAATCTATCGCTATTCTGCTCGCATTTTGACCTTTCCATGAGGTCGACCATGACCGTTTTCCTCTTGTTCAAGAGTTGGGTCACATAACAGGTGCCCTTAGAAGAATCGGAAGTAATATCACACTAATGAACCCTGAAATCCATCGTGACATCAGTTTTGGACGTGTGTTGGGTGTCAATTAGATTGGATAACGTATTACTAATTGAATCTATTAGTAGCTATTTGAGATAATGGGTTATGTAAATTGAAAATTATCGATTTATTAACACGAGCATTAGCCTTCGTCAAAAGTGAGACTCTATAGAAAAGATTTTGTGACCTAAGAAGTATGCGAAGAAAGACAGAAGTGGTGTGCATTTGGGGAGGCCTATATCCAGCTGTGGACAAGGATGGGCTGATGATGATGATGATGATGAAGTATGTCTCTTTTATCGTAAATCACTTCGAGTAGGTATGTATTTTGTAGATGGTATGTATGATACTGTTTAATCTCTATCACTATTGTAAAATTAAACCTATTTAGATTAGTAAGTTTAAAAACAAACTATCGTCTTATCATCTTTCACATTCGGCTACCTAAATACTATACCACGAACTTTATTTTATGCGTTATAGACCTGTCATTTATTGATATAAATATTATACCTAGCCTAAGAATGATAGGAATACAGATATTCATTCCATAAGAAAGTTTACAATGTGTTACAACATATTATATAGCGAATAAATTACGTCGTTTCATCGATTGCCAGCGCTGAAATTGGGCATTGCATAACAGAACATTTGGCAAGCATTTGAAGACTTTAATAGACTTACACGTGTCTCTAATCTCACGCCACTGATAGTCGAGCTAATTGAAGAGGACGGCTGGTATTGTCTGGTGTTGGCAAGCACTTTTATATCGGTTAGGTCGTCCTAGCTTTGGTAGATATAATATACCTATAATAAGAAAAAATAATAAAATGTCTAAATTAATAAATAAATATTACACAACATACATTGATCTGATCCCGTGGTAAGTAGCTTTAGCACTTTTGTTACAGATATCAGAATCAACAGTGGATACACAAATATACTTAAATATACTTAATACACACCCAGACACAGAACAAACACCGATGTTGTTGAATTTAAATAATACTTCGTAATCAAATGGCTAATAAGATTTATCCACCTCTTTGTCTTTAAAGTCCGATTACAGCAAAAATAGCACATTAAGTATTATTTTTTTATTAATGGCCACAGCGAAAGCTGAGAGTTCGGAGCAGTTTTTAAAGTTATTAAGGAGTCATACAGATAAGTATTCAAATTTAAAGTTAAAATTTTAAGACAAATTTACTGAACGTTATTTTTTCCGTTTGTACCATCATCTAAGTTATGAGGACCAATATTTTAAGCAGTAAAGAAAAACTCATGGAAATTGATAAGCAAAAAGAATTTCTCCAAAATATTGAATACTTTTTTATATAATTTTTTTAGTCGGCTAGGTCAATAATTCTCAAAAGTTTAGAAAAATAATCATAACTCGAAAACCATAAAACATCGCGGAACATAGGTGCATGGGGTGTTACAGATGCCCCGCGGGGTGTTCTATCTCAGGACTTCAACTTGTCACTATTTTTTGGGACACCCTGTATATTAAGATACGAGTCTAAATAGTATTAGTATTCGATTTTGTACTCACATGTGCAGTACATACACATATATGTATAGTCAACAAAGAGAGTTTACAAACGTTGAAGGCGTGCGCGGGCGCATACTCGAACACGAGACGCGCAACGTGCCGCGACACGTGCGCGCGTCCCGTGTTCAGGGATGCCATTACATAATGTACTGTGGTATTTATGTAAGCATATGAAATTGTAAAATATATAGGTAATACTTATTAGTAATAACCCTTATCCTTACTTAACATTATAAATGCGAATGTAACTCTGTCTGTACGCAATCACGCTTGGAGTCATCATCATCAGCCCATATACGTCCTCACTGCTAGGGCAACGGGCCTACTCTAAACTAGGGCGATAAGGTCTTAATTAACCACGCTGGCCAAGTGCGGGTTGGTTGACTACGTAACCTAAGAATTTATTCGTAGGTGTGCACTTGTGCAGGTTATAACCCTTATACTTACTAATATTATAAATGGGAAAGTAACTCTGTCTGTTACGCAATCACGTTTAGCGTGCTGAACCGATTTAACTGAAATTTGGTACAGGTATAGTCCAGAGCCTGAGAACGGAGGCTACTTTTTAATCGACTGCGCTTCAATGAAGTAATACAACGTGAAATTTTAATGGTTGTTTTTCCGCAATAAAAAGATTCAATCTTAGTAGTAAAATTTATTTGTGCAGTTTTTTTACATCATAATGAAACAAAAAAAATAAAAACACTTTATTAAATAACAACACGATGAAGTTTTAAGTTAAACCGACAGAGAGATCTGAGACTCGAAATCAAAATTATCTCTTTTAAATTTAGGACGTTCTTATTCTCAAAGTTAGTAGATCCAGAATTCTAATTTAAGGATATTCTTGTTCACAATGTTAGTAAAGGTAAAATATTTAACTATTCATTCTAATTCTAAAAAGCATCGATGGCCCAGTAGTTAAGGTTTGCTTTGCATACAAGAGGTCACCAGTTCAAACCCCGCCACGTACCACTGTGTTTTTCAAATTTGAAATTCATATGTACGATTATTTGACGCTTTAACGGTGAAGGAAAACATCGTGACCTACAATTCTTAGGTTGTGTAGTAAACCAACCCGCACTTGGTCAGCGTGGTTGACTAAGGCCTAGTTTAGGATAGGCCCGTGCCCCAGCAGTGGGGACGAATATGAGCTGATGATGATGATTTATTCTAAAAAATATGCACAACAAAATCCTAATCTTAGCAGCCCTGACACTTATGCAACGGGTTGACATGACACTGCAATTAGATAATCGGTGTCCCTTGCCGAGTGCGTCAGCAGAGCGCTCTGTTTTCCATTAACGTTAATATTCATGCCGATTGCAATCGCTGTGATTTAGTTTCACGTTGCCGATAACACAATAACAATTAACTAAGTCTTTGGCCTACATGCATTGCTTAGTATGTGGCTTTTTGGTGTCGCGTAACATTTCTTTTCTGTGAGTGCGTTTTTCTTCTAGTCATTTGGCATTGTATAAGCAGATTTTCTTTCGAGCGTTTCATTTGAACGTAAAGTACACCTCAAGATCGTGGGTTCAAGATCCCGTTCAGCAGGGCAAATATTTTGAATTTAGCTTTTCTTGCCCTTAAAAATGCGACAACAAAAAAACTGTACTGGATTATTTATCAATAATTTGCAGTAGGCAGAGGAAAAATCTTCAGGTCTGAACGGTTAACATCGACCCTTAGAGTCGTTTTGTAACTTTATGCACTTACTTACATCCTCGAGATCTTGAGGATTACTGCAATAATGTCTCCAAGTTTGCAAAAATAAAATAAGACTCGTAAACCGAATTTCTATAATTATGAATTAGGCTAGGTTAGTTTATGTACAATTGTCAAAACCATTCGTCAATTTTTCAATGCAGGTATTGCCTTCGAATTTCATCATCGATAAATAAGTCGTGTTTGTTTGTTTACATCAATAATTGCGACACTGAAACGTTTTGTAATTGCGCTGTAATCGCACACGTGAGGGGAACATGTGCCAAGGCGGGCTCAAATAGATACTTATGTTGTTGTTTTATATGTATTGCATACCTGAAGTAGATATTAAGTGCTTAGTCGAAGGAGTACGAATTCATCGGCTTCGTAGCAACTTAGGAGATATAGTATAAGGCGTCCGACCGATTTCAATTGAGATCAACCATGCGCAGAACATATTATATATGCCCAAGTATGCGCGCAAACACAAATGCACTCTATGTGCTCTTACTCTCGCAGTTCGGTGAGATGACAATCCGAAATGACCGATGAGAGATCGGGCGCAGGACTACCGGCTTGACGTGCTTTCCGAGGCAAGGGACCAACCTACTTCTTGACTCCGGGCTGAGTAATTTCTTCCAAACCGAGAAACTTATCTCAAATATAACAAGTCTCGCGCCAGTCTCATCCAATGCATCCCTAGAGGTTTTCATTAATTCATCCAAGATGGACTATCTCACCCCACATCATCGGTCCATCTTCCCCTAAAAGAGTGGGACCTTCCCATATCGAGTCGTACTTCTTCTCCTTCTTATCGTATGGTTGATGAACAACCTGGTGTCCGAGTTTAAACCGCCCGTAGGCCTCTGACATGGCTGAGTCGTACTGAGAACACCCATCAAGTCATCGGTACTGTACCTGTTCTCCCCGATTTTGTCTAATATATAGTTACATACAGGATAATTGTTAACACCCACATTCGCACTTCCAAGTAATTAGTGACCAAAAACTCAGATGACATTCCAGAAATAGTTATTGGGAATTAAACAAACAAACACCGTCTAAAGTTCAAGTCAGAGTAAAGCGTCATTTTGTTTATGGTCGGAAATTCCCTGCGATAAGGATAATGTAGGTAAATGTTTGGTCCAGCCCCTATTAAATGAGATGACGGAATATAATTACACGAAAATAAATTGGGCTGGCTTGATGACGCAGATGGCTTGAGTTAGAAGCTGGTTTGTTAGACTCCAAGAGGCTACAAATTCCCTTTATTTTACTTTACCAATGTTAAACTTGATATATCTACGCGATCCCAATATGAAAGGTCTTGGTTGCCAGATAGACAAATGGACAATAAAGTAGTTTATTTTAAGAGACAGACAAGCTTAAGACATAAACAAAACTGGAACTATTCAATTAAGCACTAAATTTTTTCATTTTGAGGTCCGGAAACCTACAATTATTTCGGATTTTCGTCTTTAAACTTAACCCTTACTGCGAATTTATCTGTATTGGAATTGTGAAAATTCCTTTTGCATAGTGCCAAAAAGAAATGAAAAAAAACAAAAATATTTCATTACATGTGTACATGTGTAGTGATAAGATGTGTCCAGTCCAGAAGATTGTAAAAACATTACAGGTACCTACTATTAGCATAGCCTTTACCATAAAAGTTTAAACCGACCACCCAGTTACCAAAGCATAAAACATTACCAACACAGTAACTTCACGGCTCTTTCTATAATTAACTACTTGCACAAGGCAGATTGCGGATAAATTAGACAACTCTCCGACAATGATTGCATACTAAAGTCAATCAGAAACTAGGAAGAGGATCGTAGAATACAAATTTTCTAAGTCATTATCCTTAAACATCGGCCTTCTTTTCTTCCTTAACGTCCAGGTTTATGTAAAAGGTTGATCATTTATATTAATTACATGTGTTACAAAATCAAACAATCAGTAGGAGGAAAACGGTCAATGCTATAACAATATGGATCACTCCTTCCTTGTACTATTGAAATCAAACCGCTCGGCGCTAGATGAATCCGGTGTCGGATTGATCATTCTTGATCGTAGAGCCATGTGGATTTATAGTGACAGTTTAGTTATAGGTATCGGAAATAACACTAAAATTGTTTATGATTGGTGTATTTAGAACTTTATTGAATCGATTGGAATGCTGAAGCTTTAAATCATGTATATAGTCCACTAGCGGTGCCCGCGACTTCGTTCGCGTGGACTACAGGATTTTAAGTTCGGGTGGAAATTTTGCAATATCATGTTGCAACTAAGCTTTAAGTTTACTAAGGTACCTACATGCCAAGTTTCAAGCGGCTCACTTGAGCGGTTTAGATTTTTCATACAAAAGGTTTTCGCTAATTCCCGTTCCCGAGGGAATTTCGGGAATTCCTTTCTTAGTGCACCTCTACGGTACCTAATCTATGTTTCTTCGAAATTGTAAGACTCTATTTAGATTAGTTCCAGTTTTGATTTTATTTGATTGTTATTAAAACAAAACATAAAAAAGCATACCTATATACGGTCGAATTGAGAAACTTTATTCTTTTTGAAGTCGGTTAAAAAGACACAACGGATGTTTTAAAAGTATGACTGTATATGCACATAATTTATGTTAGGTACTCTTATTAAATAATTTATATGATTCAACAATAATACCGGCTAATTTCTAGACTAGTGTCCCAGATTTGAGTGGTAATCGAACCCACGACTGCTGACGTAAGAAACAGGGGCACTGCCAAATAATACCAAGAAGAAGTTGTTAATGATACATTGAGGAAATTATTCAGAGGACAATCTCGTAATTAAAATACTGATAGTGCATTATTCATCCTTGACTGGCTCGGTGGAACAGTTGTTAGTGACCCTGGCTACGGTTCCAAGAGCCATGGGTTCGATCTTCGATCCCACTAGGAATGAATAACATGTAATGGAACTGAACAGGAAACAGGAACAAGGAACAGTCATGTAATGAACATTCTGTGTCTGTATGTTAATAATAATAGTTAATATCTAAGTACCTTTCATGACCAAATAGGTCAAATCTTAAAGAGAGGTCAAATCAAAAGGACCTGTAATCGACGAGCATGCATGAAGAGGTTGATGGATGTGGATGAAGCGAAAGTGGTGTGTGACAGTGGTGCACATGGCAGGAAGGATATCTGCCTACCCCTCTGGGAATAAGACGTTATTTTAAGTATGTATGTACGTATATGAGTGTCTGACAACCAATGTATAAGCTTTGCTTAGTTTGTGTTAAAATGGCTGTGGATATTAAACTTACATTTAAGATTATTACACCAAATTTAAATTATTTATTTATACATACATACATACATACAATCACGCCTTTTTCCCAGAGAGGTAGGCAGAGATCACTTCCAGCGATCCACTTTTCACCTGTATGGGAAACGTGACGTGACGGGTTGTGGACCACGTCGCCGCCATTCTGCCTTGTGCATTGTTTTAACAAGGTCATTGCGTTCCCACGAGTAGGAAGGATATATGACGGGGGAAGGAACAGGGGAGGAAGGATACTATCGCCTCGGATGATTTGGACTGAGTCGATAGTAGCTCGAGGAGCCGGGGATCAGTCAGGGAATACCAGTCACAACTATCTGTCCGGTGGTTGGTGAACGGTATACGGGTATTTATTTATTCTAGAACAATAAACAGTATATACCCATCAAATCATCATAAGCATACGTCCCCACTGCTGCGGCACGGGCCTACCCTAAACTAGTAACTCTCGCAAGGCAAGCTAAATACCTTAACCACTCGGCCATCGACGTTACAATACCTATATACTCGATACTGTTAAATGCCATATATTTTCCATTTAAAGTATTTTTTTATTTAAACGTACAAATACACTCGCAAAGTGTTTTCTCAAATTATGTAAAAGATAGCCACGCTTTTGAATACTAATTTGCCTTTATTGTTTCAGACTTACGTCAGAATGAAATTGTCTTATCCGTCTGGCCTTGGCTTGCCGAAAGGTGAAAAAAGCAATTACTCAACGAAAAACAACAGGTGTATATGATTACGTAATCTGAAATGATAACGAAAAGCATGCTAAGGCTTTGTTTTAAATTGATTGATTGTACGACACGTGAATCTTTATCTACATAATAATATGTATAGTGGTGTGCCAGGACCGTAGCACATGGCAGGAAGTGATCTCTGCCTACCCCTCTGGGAAAAAGGCGTGATTTTATGTATGTGTGTATATGCAGGCCTCATTATCTAACTAAAGAACTACTGGGCTATCTTTTCCCATTGTCCCCCCTTCGTTAAGTTGGCTTGATGGTACATTCAGCAGGGGTCCTGTCACATGCGCATAGAGTCGCGGGTTCTATCCCCATCCGGGACAAATATTTATGTGACGAACATCGGTGTTGGTCTCGTGTCTGGGTGTTATTTATTCTTTTTTCCGATATCACACAAGTGCTCAAGTTATCGCAGTATCATATCAATGTGTAAGATATCGTGTGATTTTCTCTCTATGCTAATGTCACTGGTGGTGTATTGATGAAAGAATTTTAAAAATCGGTTCAGTAGATCCCGATATTACCCCATACAAACAAATTCTTTAAAATATTAGTAAAGATAGGTACATAATAGGTTTTTACTTGCGACTACCATCAGCGTGAATCGTTCATAGCATCTAATATTACTTCCTTTTAACACATTCGGTCAATACAGACCTTTCTTAGGCTTTTCTTTCTCAGACTACCTGAGACTACGTGGTACCATAATTCATTTAAATCGGTTGTATAGAAGAACGACTAACATACAACGTGATTTTCGCATTGTAATTATTATTATCAAATAATAATTCCAACAAGTTTTCATTGTTTTTGCTCTTATAAACAAAAGCCAACATGTGCCAACACTCCACGTTAACATCACATGAAGGCCCTACAAAATGCCCTTTAAAAAGTTACCAGGGGGCGTATTACGTCCTCTTAATTCCAGTCAGTTTAAGAATGGGCATCAACTGACTTCGTGTTTCTGGTACATTTATTTGTGCGCTATGGTTGTAGAATCATAAATACTGATATAACCCCTCATTATCTGTGCACATTTTAAAAAGAAGTGTATATAACAACTCTTCAATACATAGTTACCGATACCCATTTTTAAAATGACTGGAATTAGAGGTCGGAATAAGCCCCCAGGAACTAACAAACTTCGAAAACGGAAACAATAATACAAGAAACTGTAATATTAAGTAGTTAACTCATTGTTTGTTAATCTATTGTATGTGTGTTTGTTTACAACATGGTCAATAAAGGAAATATTTAATGGAAGTTTGTTCAAAGCACTTTAGAGGTTATGTGTCCTTGAGATGCTAAATAATTCACAATGTTGTAAGTAGGAAATGTTTACTTAAATACGTATATAATAAACAAACACAATATCTAGGTAGGTTATCCAATGAGAAAGGATTTTTCCGTCTGTCCGTCACCTTCATTCCAAAATTATTAGAGCAGCCTTTTACCGATTTTTTATAATTTTTACCCGATAAACAATTATATGCAGATTGCAGAAGGAGTCGCAGGCGGTTAGTTAATAAAAGTTAGTACCTTTATAATTTTTCAGACCCTAACTAGACTGTCTATTAAATTTTAAACTCAAAATATTTATTACTTTTCCATAATGTAGGTTTTTTCTTAAATTAAGGTTACAAGTCCGGCACAGCAAAATTTATTAAAGACTTTTCAGAAGTTTTCAAATCCGACCGGACATCCGGAAAACCTCACTAAACCTAACCATCTCTAAACAATATATGTACTGTCTATCCGTTCAAAAACACACGACCTCACAATGGGACGTTAAACGTTTCTCCAATCGCATTCTACGGTAGCAAACGTGTTCTATCTATAGCCCAGGCACGAGACCAGGCGGGGTGGGTCACGTTTGGTCTCAAACACGTGAGCCACATTGAACAACCCACTTGCGGTAATACGACATACCTAGTACTACATGAGCGGGCCGCGGTGAATATTAGTGCAACTATGCTTCTCAAACTATGCGTCGATGAAAGCCAGTCGAAACGTCGGGCAGTAAGTAGCTATGTATTTACTCCTAATGAACCCACAAAGACTAATATTTAGTGTAATGGAACGCTAAAGTCTACATATGCGTCGATGGCCGAGTCGTTAAGGTCATGAAAGAAGTCGCCAGTTTAAACCGCGCCACGTACCACTGTTTTCAAACTTAAAATTCATTTACGATTATTCGACGTTTTAATGGTGAAGTTAAACATCGTGAGGAAACCTGCACATCTACGAAGAAATTCTCAACATCGGCTAGGGCGATCAGGCCTTTATCGACCACTCTGGCCAAGTGCGGATTGGTCGACTACACAACCTTATAATTTCTTAGTAGGTGTGCAGGTTTCCTCATGAAGTTTTCCTGAGAAATAATAAAGGCATCTTTTAGCACCTTATACTATATTTTATTGAATAAGAATTAAATAAAACTATGTAATATGTGCTATCTATAGTCCGGTCTGTTCGCACGAGACCTGTAGTGGGGTGGGTCACGTTTGGTCTCAAACACGTGAGCCACATTGTAACAAACAACCCATTTGCGGTAACATTTGTATCAGTATTTCTTGCTTATTGACGTACGATGTCTTAATGATAGTCATAATTTATGCACCTATTACTTTTTACATGAAGTCATATACATAATGACAGAGGCGATATATTGACTTAAAGCGAAGTCAAATCAAGAGGAGAAATGTCCTATAAAGGACTCGATCTGTACCAAATTTCATTAAAATTAGTTCAATAGCTTGTGTAACATAGAGACATAATAGAGTTACTGAATATTAGTGAGGATTATGATGTGAGAAGCTGATGTTTGAAATAGAGACACAAATTAAAATTAAAAATGTTTTTTTTTAGTGCCAAAAAATTAAAGCCTTGGAATAAGGTAATCTTCGTCCCACTTCCTCGACTTTTCTTGATCATGTAACTTAGTACTTAGAAAGAGGCTTCTCTTTAGTCTTTGTACGGTATTTCGCCTTATAAGAATTAATAACAAAAAAATTACATAAAATTAAATAAAAATTACTAAATAATTCATCTCACATTATTCAGAATGATTAATACTAAAAAACATATATATAGTTATAAAAAATTTAAAAAAAAACAAATGCTAGCAACTCCACTCATTGCTTTATGCTCCGCGTACCAATCGGTCGAGAACTTGCCTGCGCCATTTTATTCTATGCAAAAATGGAGGTAGTTTCCGTATGCGGACCATCTTAAATTCTTAGTGAGTCAGGAAAGTGTCTTATTTTAAATATTAGGCTTAATTTGTGTTTTGTGCAACTTTTGGCCACTACGCTGCGCCGTTTTATATTATTTAATTATTGTTGTTTTTTTGTATAATTTTCTCATTTTAAGTGAACTTAATATGTACCATGTATATTATGTAGTTCTTATGAGAAATAAATGTCTTTAAACCTAAACCTAAAGCCCGGTCTCTTCGCACGAGAGCTGTAGTGGAGTGGGGTGGGTCACATTTGGTCTCAAACACGTGAGTGAGCCACATTGTAACAAACAACCCACTTGCACTTATCGTTTCATTAGCAATTTTCGCATTTATAATAATAAGTGTCTTTGTATATTTGTCGTCTCTTGACGCTTTATCTACAATATTTTTTTCCTAAAACTCTTCCTGTCTACGAGAATGTATTTGAGTAGCCTTGTCATCATCACCGGACTTGCAGGGACGGGTGACTGCTGAAAAAATTAAGGCCGTTGATGGGTAGATCGTAGGCAAAACCTAGAACCTATACGTATATTTAAACTGATGCTTAAATTAACATACAGAGGGGTAAGCAGAGATCACTTCCCGCCATGTGCTACGGTCCTGGCACACCACTTTTGCTTCTTCCAGATCCATCAACCTCTTCATGCACGCTCGTCGATTACGGGTACTTATTGATATACATTAAATATTAACAAAGGTAATTTATATTTAATAGTCCATTTCATCACAAGCGTCATAAGTAATTTGAATATAATCTACTGATTATTCAAATACAAAACATAATATCGACTAACCGCGCGATTATCTTTAAATACGTGATAATATGACAAGCCTTATTATTTGAATTATGTCACGGTTTCAATTTGCTCAAAGATAAGATATAGCACAGCACATTCTTACCTACTGAACACATACATAGGCCTTACTTACATAATGTGTAATCAAAATAGCTTACTCAGTATTACTATTTATTTTTAAAGGTTATCGTAATAGTTTTAAAACTTAAATACTTTCTGGTCTAAAGGCGTGGTTAACAAAATAATATCTAGGATATTCTAATAGTAGAAAAACGCAATAACCTATTTTTATTTGTTGTTTCTAATGCTATTAAAGCTTAATGTAAATTTAAAATTTGAAAAAATTCGCATTCATGACCCCGCCGGGATTTTCTCAAATTTTAAATTTACGTAATAACCTACTTTATTGTGTACGTTGTGTAAAAAACAATAATAAAAAAACTATGTAAATAACGATGTAAAAAGTCTAAAAGGCGTGGTTGTCAAAATACAATCAGCCTAGGATACTCTACTATAATACATACACATACATACATACTTATATATCAAACAAAATTATTGCGTATTAAGACCAAACCACCTAAGTGTTATTTACGTGTTATTCTATTCTTACAATCAAACCCTACAATGTCGACAGGGAATTGTATAAACGGTCACGTTGGGCTCATGTAAGCGGAGTCACGTGTCGACACAATAGCTCTGATTTCAGAACGGCGATTTCTTTTCCAGAACTTATTTTTAACCCTTGAACGGTCGCAGGTGGCCAAAGAGGCAGGTCAGGATAAAAAATACAATTTGGATAGAATTTTTTTCTTATATTTAATTTGGGTCCAGGTCCTAGGAAAACGATATCTAGTAAGATTCCTTTGTAGCCCGCCTATCTTTCTTTAAATACCTTGTTTTAATTTGAAAAGAAGTTTTTCATGACAAATGGTCCTTGAAGATGTAAAGCTTTTTGATAATAATAGATTTAAAAAAAATGCGTTGATTGCGTCGATATCTATCAACAAAAATAAAACTAGACCACTTATCATACCACTAGAATCAGAAATATTAACAATGAGTTTGAGCATTTAAAAGGAAAATATAGTAAGATTTTAAATTTGTATTTTTTATCACAATAATATAAAATAAACTGTTTCTTAAATAGGTAACTAACATTCTTACTTTGTCATAGATCGCATAACATTCAATACATAATGCATGTGACGCTTAAGTAAACATTATAAACTCATAATATTTATTAGATAAAAGTGTTCGCCTAGAAAACCAACTAGCAATAAAGTCAGCCATAAAATACACAATCCCACCAAAAACATAAATGTAAAAAGAGCCAAGTTCAATACAAAAATGATGGGTGGCTGTGGGTTTCTCTGCAATAATAATGGAGATCTATATGAGTAAGTACCAAGTTCTTTGACAAATGCAGTTATTTTAAAACAATGTGAGATCTTATAGTGGGTTAGACTTAACTTGGCCAGTTTTTATCAAAATTAAGGTATATATGTTTAATAAAGATGTAATAAAAGTTAAGTTATAGAATACTACGAGTAGCTGTGCCAGCGACTTCGTCCGCGTTCTCCCCCATTTTTCACACATTTTCCATTTTCCCTTGCGCCATATTAGTCGCAGCGTGATGTTTTATAGCCTGAAGCCTCCCTCAACAAATGGTCTATTTAATATACAAATAATTTTTCATTCGAACAAACAAAGCAAAAAAACCACACAAGCGAAGCGAGGGCGGGTCACTAGTTATAATATAAGTAAAAATGTTCGTGTAATTATACACTTGCTAGTCGATTCCTTTGCTTGACACGTTGCCACGTGTCTAGATAGAGTTTGAACTCTACGTGAACCAACTACCCCAGGGCAGAGTCCAACAATCCTAACCGCTCAACATTCTATTACATAACAGTCTATGTATATCTATTCACGTTACATAGTTAGCTAAGGTATTCGCAGAAACGTGACACACGGTCAAGGCGACGCGTGCGCCGGTCACGTGATCTGCTAATCACTGCTCCCTAATTGGATGATTCAATGTCAATGTCAGTCATAGATTGATATGCAGTCTTTTGATGGTAAATAGGTGTGTTACGTATGATATAAATAGGAATAATTAAGTAAATTATAATAATTAGAGACAGACGTTCGATACTTTGCTGTTGAAATTAATTATGATTTGATACACTTCTTATTTTTAGCAAATTATGACTTTATATTATATGAAAACCCTATGTGCTTGGCCAGCGTGGTCGACTAAGGCCTTATCGCCCTAGTTTAGGGTAGGCCCGTGCCCCAGCAGTGGGGACGTATATGGGCTGATGATGATGATGATGAAACCCTATGTGTACTATAAAAAAGAATATATCTACAAAAAAATCGAAAAAACTAGAGATATTACCCATGAACGTATAATCACTGCTGAGCCCTAATTGTCAACCCATATCAATATCAATCATAGATTGATAAATAGTCTGTTGGCGGTAAATATGTGTGTATGTAAAATATGACGGAACAAATATGAGTTATAGTGAAATTGTTTACCTAGTCCACGATTTATGGAAACCTTAACTAAATAACGTCAGGGCAAATACCCATAGGAAAATAACTGAGGAGTCTAGACTAGAAGTTGTATGTTATAAACATGTACAACGTACAAGTATGATTATTAGGTCTGACAAGACAACCCTGACAATGGATTTTAAAAACATCTATGTGGACCTATAATGGTATGATTGAAAACTATGGTGAGTTGATGACTAATACAATAGAGCTTCAGGAAGCTATCTTAGAAACCTATCTTACTTTCGTATCGCTCTTTGGAACTGAAATTTAGAATGCCAAAGTACCTCTGTCAGTCTGTCTCGCTTTCATTTCAAAACTGACCGATTACTAAACCGAATTAAATGAAATTTGGTACACAGACAGACTAGAGTCGGAAAGAGAACAACTGTAATCGATGTTACTATAGGTAAGAGAGTAATGTTTGTAAAAATTATTCGGACATGATCACGTGCGAAACGCTAGCCAAACATAATACGAATGTACAATCAATGCTCATAGAACTTTCTGGTTAGTACATTCCTCTTGTACTATTCCACCAGTCAAACTACTGCTGCCTATCCAAGCCAGATACCTGTGTTCCAGTGGAATGTCCCCTGAAAATGGCAGCTGTATAGAGCAGCCTCAATGGAAACGTGTCGGTCAAGGGCAGCACGTGTGATTGGTCACGTGAATCCGTAAGCTACTTAGTCTGGCTCGTAATTGGACGATAGGTTCGTTGTTATTGTGATCGATCGAAAACATATTTTTTTTTCACTGTCATATGGAAAAACTTTTTTCAGCCAGTCTTAATATTAGTTTTAATTTTTGGAATGAAAACCTCTTAAGTGCAAAATAAAAAAGAAACATTCAAGGAAAAACTTTAAAAAGATAATAAAAAAGCATTTCTGAGGTTTTCACTCTATGGCTATGTGATTCGATTTGGGTATCTAGGATCTGTCACTTTTTTTAACATAAGCGATTGCAAGCAAGCCTGGTTTGTAGCCTGGTCTATGGGTACCATGCATTTTAACTGTAAAGTGCATGGTAGATACATGGCGTTTAAAAGAACAATATATTCGGTAAGTGTCACTTTAAACCGCTCTAGACTAGTTTTCGATAATAGTTACACATCCATATTAAATATGTCTCGAAATCGGATTACTAACAATGTAGTCACATATGCATTTCTCGTGCATAAGACTACGCAAGTACTTATTGTATTCTTTTGTGCTATTAACACAAAAATACAATACAAACAATAACAATTAGCACAAAATGTCAGACAGGTCACGAGACCAATCAAGCTCGGACCGTTTTGGCACCAATTAACTTGAACGTGATTCATTTGTTAATTAATTTGTATTTGATAATAATCTTTGAGTTTTTGTGTCATATTTTATTGGTCAAGGTCTGTCTGCGGAAATGAGTATCGCTACTACTAATGTATAGTAATATTTTAGTGTATGAACTCTAGATTTTAGTCAGGTCTATGGTCAGGTATGTGTCAATATCGCATTAGTTATATGGCAGGAGTAACCTATGATGCGGCTTCTGTTTTTATGATTTATAACATATAAATTATTTATACACTAATTGATATAACTTTTTTGAAACATAAAATGTGCATGTTTTTCCTTTCATAAGTCCAAATCAAACCGTTTATTGCATATCATACAGGTGGTTATGACATATTACCCGCCGCCATTTATAAATATGTAAAAAACTAAATAAAACGAAGTATTACCTATAAATTTGATTGTTTCATCCATCAGAAACTATCATAAATAACCAATATCATCATCAACAACAGTCACGATACAATGATTAATGATGATCTACAACAGAAAACACCTAAAGTCATCCGGGTTGCATTAATTGCATTCAAAAGACAAAAACATCGCAACAGGTCACGTGAACAACAGTTTTGATAAACACATTACTAACCTATTTGTCCGCGGATGCTTTACATCATAGACCGGGAGGCTGAAGTAAATTTTGTAGCCAAATTTCCAAGTGATCTTTCAGGAGAATTTCAATAATGAAATGGTTTCTTTGACTATATGTTGTTTGACGGTTTTCGCCGAAGAGGAAGGCCCAAGAAAAGATGGTGTAACAATTTGGTCCAGCTATCAAGGAATTGGCAAGCCCAAGCCTTGAATAGAGAGATGTGGACAAGTTTCGAGACCTTTGCCCAGCAGAAGGATGACAAGGGTTAATATTTTTTTTTGTTTATTGAATATTTAATGAGTAACTTCTTCGATATTTGCATACACTTATGTAGAGCTCCAAAGAACTCGACCACACACTAGCAATTTGCTACATAGCAACAGTGTAAATGCTCGTAGCAATTAAACAATCAGAAAATTATTGAGGAACTAAGTACGTATAAAGTATACATTAAAGTAATATTTATTTTGACCGATAAGTATTTGCCTAAAATGCATTTAATGCTCCTAACAATTAGTGACGGTGCTTTTTTAGATCCTATTTCTCAAATTGTAAGTCACGTGCATGTAATCGACTATAGTTTTTATCGATCACAATTTGTAATGTGTCTTCTTGTACTATAAAAGGTCGACACGTGAAATTGTACAGACCGTCGTGCATGTGAAAGATAATGTATGTACGTACATTATACTATTTTAGGAGTTTACATATCTTCTTTATGGGGACATGTGTAAAGTCCTTGTTTTGATATTTTACAGCATGGTAATTTTATTTTCATCACTTCAAAATTGCTGCATGTGGAATGTGTGAATTCCCAATGAGTCTTGGACACGTTTGAGGTATTATTTATTGACAGTTAATTTCGCGTAAGATCTGTCAACAACTATGATCAACTATGAAGTGTTATTACAAGTTATTAAGTGGTTTATTGTTTGTGCTTTAGAAGAGATAACAAGTACATTTGTTTTAGGGAATATATTACTAATCTGTAATTTAAAACAGTTATTCAATTTGGAAAGTTACCTCACAGTGTTGCCTTCCTGCCAGCGCAAAACGTTTTGATCAAACAAATAAAGTACTTAGACTATTCCCACATGAACTTTGAGAAAATACTGGTCAATTGACCCCGAATAGCCCTTTCATTCAAGCTCTGGTTAGTTTACCACCATTAGTAAAAAAAAAAAACAAATAAAAACCCTCCCGAAAAAAGGGTTAACAAGCCAAAGAAACATTTCAACAAACGAATTGCGTCCTGCGCGAATGTTTCCGAAAACAAAAGATGTTCGGTTAAACTTTTTGACCAATCGTGTTGTTGTTGGATTGAGCAACAACAGGCAACGTGACGCTGTCGCGTGACACGTGACGCTTATGCAACTGTCTATGAGGGTACGGACTGTGGGTAGGGTTGTCATCGACCAGATTAAGCGTAATGTATGACACCCTTGTACCCTCATCAGCCCATGTACGTCCCCACTGCTGGGGCACGGGCCTACTCTAAACTAGGGTCTTAGGGTACCCTTAACTCTTTCTTTATAATCCAATAGGTCTTTAAATCCAATATTGTCCCATTTATTGGCTGTAATCTGTTTGAAATTATAAAGACTAAAATTTTGTGTGATGAAACGCGAAAGTGTAAAATCTTTCGCCCATAAGCTTTTTAAGTCGCTATAAAGTATGATTTAACTTATATTAGGTATTTTCTATCAATACCGGGTTACAAAATCCTCAATGGAGAGTATTTTTCGGCCTTTTTATCCATATTTTTCCCTTTGTCCTTTGTCCAGACTAATCCTAAAAGGACTCGTCAGGCAACCCTAACTACAGACCGTACCGAGGTATGAGCGATAAATATGACACTGTAATGACGCGGCAAACGGTCCAATCTATACTAATATTATAAAGAGGAAAGATTTGTATTTTTGTATGTTTGTAATGAATAAACTCAAAAACTACTGGAACAATTGCAATAATTTTTTCACCATTAGATAGCTGCATTATTCAGAAGTTACATAGGCTATATAATATCACGCTAGGTCCTATAGTTGTGGAGCAGTAACCGAAAATGTTTCAAAAACGGGGGAAAGTATCGTTTCTGAGGCCTTCCGTGGCGTGCGCTGAGCATATAGTTAAAGTTATACAAAAATGCTCTATGGATGAATTGTTCATTTTAACATTATCTTTAATCTATACTAATATTATCTATACTAATATTATAAAGAGGAAAGATTTGTATTTTTGTATGTTTGTAATGAATAAACTCAAAAACTACTGGACCAATTGCAATAATTTTTTCACCATTAGATAGCTGCATTATTCAGAAGTTACATAGGCTATATAATATGACGCAAGGTCCTATAGTTGTGGTGCAGTAACCGAAAATGTTTCAAAATCGGGGGAAAAGTATCGTTTCTGAGGCCTTCCGTGGCGTGCGCTGAGCATATAGTTAAAGTTATACAAAAATGCTCTATGGATGAATTGTTCATTTTAACATTATCTATTAAAAAGTCCGCGAGAGCATATGTCTACCTTTTATAGTTTTCCCATAACAATCGTTTTAATGATTTAGATGTTTGCTCCAAAGTAATCTTCTATATTAATAATTTTGTCAAGGGGTACGGTAGACTCGATTAAAACCTTACATGAATAATAAAACATCAAAAAATAATGATTTCGAGTCGACAACATATATCCGCAAATTTCGGATTGTCGAGTATTTTGTTAAATTCAAAATGTGTTGACAGACGAATCACAGTCACCATCTTGCCGGAATTATTGAGTGAATATTGTGTCAAAACTAATTTTCTTCAGTCATTGACGTTTCGCGGAAACATTGTTTTTGACACATTTTTATGATATACTCTTTCAGGGCGATAACAGATACTGATGAAGAATAGATAATATAATTTTATAAGGACCTTTGCCAAATTCTAGGATTGACTGACCTATCGACGCACAGCCTAAACGGCTAAACGTAGGCACTTGAAATTTGGACCGGACGTAGCTTAGGTACCATAGAGGTGCACTAAGAAAGGAATTCTCGAAATTCTCACGGGAACGGGAATAATCGGGAAAATCCTTTTGTATGAAAAATCTAAACCGCTGAATTTAGATGCTGTAAATTTGACATGCAGGTACCATAATAAACTTAAAGCTTAGGTGAAACAGGATATTGAAAAATTCTTACGGGAACGAGTGTTAGCAGCATAATCTTTTATATGTTACATCCTGTAGTCCACGCGAACGAAGTCGCGGGCACAGCTAGTTACTGATAAAATCGCAGTGATGATGGGGTAAGAATACAAACTTTTTGATAATTCAAAATTGGAAAAAGACAAATGCCGGCTAGAGTGGACGAGTACCCAGGAAAAATAAAAAGAAATTGGTATTTTATTTAACTTTTTACGCCGGAAAAAACGTAGCCTACTTTTGCTGGGTTAATCTTGGGATATGTGAGTCTTCCGAGAATATGACCTCTACAGCTAACAGAATAATAGGACAGTTGCTTAATTTTGATGTATTATGAATTCAAAAAGCGTTTTCTGTAATGCCATCATGTCAAGCACGACCGGAAATGGTTGACAAAGTTGAAAGCGAAAATTAAAAAATATATTTTTTCTGCCCCCCCTGGGAAAAAAGCGTGATTCTATGTTTGTATGTATGAATATATATCTCCTAAAACGGTCAAGTCCATTACACAAAACGAAGAAGGATAATGTCACATTTACTTTACTTAACAATTACAATTATTAAAACAAATACCTAATACACATTATCAACTTACATAATCGTAATGTATTTACGCTCACATGTTCCGAGAACCGCTCATATACCTACCTACCGGTAATCTTGGTTACCCTTTGATAGGTATTAGGTATTACATAACCGCTGATAGCATACACATAATACAGATGTCAAACAATTTAATATTGCTACAATGTTGCCTAGAAGTATTGAAGGGAAATATTCCTAAAGACAATCAATCGTATAATCTAGATGAAAATGGACTTTAAATCAATTCCATTATAGTGACAATGTGTTAACTTAGTAATAAATTGATAGATTTTGTTATAAAATCGATTATTGTATACTTGTATAGTTTTTTATAATATGACAGCAATTTATTTCTCTTGTCCAATAAAACGATATCTATCTATCGTAATATTCATTACAATAGTATTAATCCAATTCAACTCATCATCATCATTTTCTTGCCCTTGTCCCACCCTAAGGACGCTAAGTGGGGTCGGCGCAACATGTATTTTTCCACATTCGTCAGCTCTATGTCTACTTTTTCCACTCCTATATCATCATCAGCCCATATACGTCCCCACTGCTGGTGTTGTGCCCCGCCAGTACCTAACAGCCTACCCTAAACTAGGGCGATAAAACCTTAGTCAACCACGCTGGCCAAATGCGGGTTGGTTGACTCCTATATTATTTTCATGTTATTTCACACTAATGTTCAAACTCTCAAGTGTCAAAGTATAATTGCTGGCTTATTTATTGGACTACCACGGGACCGTGTCACGTGTCGACGAAACCCGTGAATCTTTGAAACAGCCAAGTTATATAAGTAACAACGTCTGAAACTTCAGGCTAAAAATGACCACTTTTATATAAGGGTGGATTGTGTAAACTGTGTAGCAATGGGGTGCTGAACATTTGTGTAGTATACGCACATCTATACGGGGTTATTTAAGACTGGAACTTTGCTTCCTCATTCGTCTAAGGTTGCCTAAAAGTTGCCTTGGTTTATCGGTAACAGCCCTGCCTAAGGAGCCAGACTTTTAGTCCAGGGTCAAGTCAAATTGTGTGAGTTCTCTCCGAGACAGGAACTCAGGAAGTTGACGTATGCACGTCCTCGCCATAGAGAGCATTTTTAGGACTACCGTCCTTGGGGTGATCACCGTTTTCATCGGCACATTGCCGTCTCATCGAACTATGAGCGTAACGGAACAGGCTGGGCTCTTGCGTTTACTCTATCTATAGTATATATTACTCGGAATAAATATTTGTGTGAAGAACATCAGTGTTCCTTCCGTGTCTGGATGTTTTTTGTTTATAACCTGATGTTAGCGGTAATGAGATCCACTTATGAGATCGACTGGCACAATAGACCATATTGAGCTTGAGTATGTGTAATTAATTGAAGTATATTTGGGAAGGTACTTATATTTTTGATATCCACGACTTACAACGGGATAAGATCAATGTATGCGATGTTATGTGGTACATAATTTATATTCATGAACAAAATTAAATCATTTCTTTATACATACATACAATCATGCCTTTTTTTCAGAGGGGTAGGCATTTCCTGCGTCCTGTCCTGGCACACCACTGATTATTATTTCTCTATTATTAATCAAAATTATGCAACTTGCAACATTCATAGAACAGACAAACAAACATGGCGTCGCGTGCGCATGCCACGTGCGCGCGCGCACGTGAGGTTACGTAACAAGGCCGCGTTACGTAATGCAGACTGTGTCTAGATCTAGGAGTCATGTTGTTTACGCCCGCTTTGTTTTCAAGTTCGCGCTTGCTATGCGATGCTAATTAAAGTATTGCTAAGTGTAAGCTTGTGATATGAGGACTATGTATTTTGAAGGAGGTACATACATACATACATAAAATCACGCCTTTTTCCCAGAGATCACTTCCTGCCATGTGCTACGATCCTGGCACACACTTTTGCTTCTTTCACATCCATCAATCTCTTCATTAGGTACAGACATTGTATAATTATTAAAAACTTTAAAAAGATAGAAAATAGAATAGAATCATGGCAGTTATTCTCTTTGTTTAATAAAATCAATTACAAAACAATTGTAGCGCACAAATAGTATGGACGTTTGAATAAATTTGTTAGGTGCCAGTAGGGCTTATCCAATACCTTAGTGTCACCAGTCTCTCACAAAGGTGATATTTATTACTATAATTACATTGATTGAATAAAGATACAAAATGTGTATACCTTCTTGAAGAGAAAATAAAATATGTTAAAATTAGATCAGCGGAATACAAAACAATTTTATGTAGTACATATTACAAATTAGAAAGGATATTACTGTAAATTTTTTGCGCAAGCACTAGACATTTGAAAAAACTTAAACCTATACAATCTGCTAATAAAATTTCATAAATTTTTGCGTTTATTGTGAGATACCTGAATATGATTGAACATTTTATAACATAAGAAATAAAAAATGATGTTATAGGTAAAAATCACAATTTACAGTAATATTTAAGTTCAATAATCAATTATATATCTTTATAATCAACGGTCAACCAAACGGAAATATAGATTAAGATAACAAAGTTCACGGAATGTTATTTATAAATTAATAAAAGATATCGCAAACAATTTACTGCAATACGCGAATTATAATTCATTTCCATTTTGGTTTAAGATAATAGGAATTACGTCACTTCGTCAAAATAGTTTGTGATAGCCATTTCTGTGGGTTTTTTTATCAGTTGAATACGAGTTGTGTTTTTCCAAAACAAATCAAATCAGTTGTTGTAAGTTCATGTAAAATAAAATATGCATAAAGATTTTGCACTATCCCGTGTAACGTAATTAGTCAAAGTCAAAGTTTTTATTGCGAACTAAGTGTTGTAGTTAGGTAAGATTTTAGACTTTCGCGTTCCATTACACTAAATATTAGTCTTTATGGGTCTACACGCGTTATTAGGAGTAGCAAATTACATAGCTACTTACTAAGTTCGCTCGCGACCATGATTGGTGCAACCCAGTCGAAACGTCGGGCAGTAAGTACTTAGCTTTGTAATTTGCTACTCCTAATAACGTGTGTAGACCCATAAAGACTAAAATTTAGTTGTTGTAGTTAAAACAAGATCTTTAATACTTAGTTACCCTTGTCGGTTAATTAGAACTTTCCTTCACTGAAAAAGGGCATGGCAATAATTTGGTGACTTGTAATTAAACTCCTCAAGAGTAGTTTCAAGCTGGTTGGCTTAAAAACCAAAAATTACTACTCAATAATCTTTTCGTGGTATAGATATAGATAGCTGTCACTAGTAGGGGATGCCCCGAATAATAAAACTTACTCTTATCAATTTCTTTGTAAACTTGATACGTTAGATATGCTAGAAACGGCTGATTGGATTCGTTATTATTTTATAAACGTACCTACCAAAAAAGAAATTTTCTTACTGGTATTTCGATAAGCAGGACATATTATAGTGCACAGGTGTGTGCGCAAACATAAGAGCACTCTCTGTTCCCTCACTCTCATAGTTGGGTGAGACGACAAACCGACTTGATCAATGGGAGATCAGGTGCAGGACCACCGGCCCACTGGCTTATCCTGCTTTTCGAGACGAGGGCATGCATGCACCAACTATCTGACGACGAGCTAAGAAATTTCCTTAAAAAAAACTCATCCACATATTGCCCGTCCCAGGACTTGAACTGGGGACCTCTTGCTCTTAACGCTTTCCACCAATATTCCAACTAAACTGTCAAACCTGTCTGTATGATGATGATTATTGCTTCCGACCGATTTCGGTAAAATTGATTCTGGGCTAATACGCGCTCAAAGATGACTTATTTTTATTCCTGTATTAGTACCTAGACAAGTAATTATATTGTCAAATATGAGGGGTTATGGCGCTTTTTGCTGTAACACAGGCCCCTGGCCTAACTCAGCAACAGAGGCTCATATGTACAAAGTTAAGTATCTACTAGTTATTAACTTTTGTATACTTTTGTGGTGAAATAAACATGAACATATTATTTGGTCAATCTTCGCAACAAAATCCCGCGCATAAATAAAGTGTACCTAACCTAGGTACCTCACTATGCAAGCTGACCCGATGATTTATAACAATATAAGCAATCCCCTCGTATAAATTACATTGTAAAACATTGCATGCTTTCGCCCTCCGACAATCTATTGCCTTGATTAATCGGATAACGCATAGTACCACGCCGATCGCACCAAAATAAATAATGTCGCAATACTTTTACTGCAACTGCGCAATATATTTCCCACACTATTTTCTCCCTTAATGCCTACAAAATAGAGTATCTATTAGACTGGTAAGAACATTTGTTTTGTACAAGCTTTCCGTATCTAGATCGGTAGATAAAATTTTCTAGGAAATATGGATTTAAAGTTATTTACTTTGAAGTCTATTCTGTTGTAACTTTTTTTTATTATTTTTATGTCATATGCACATGAGTGGTGTAAGATCAAAAGGAAACATCATAATTTTAATCAGTAATCATAATGTTTCCACGTTTATGTTATGCCAAATTTCAAGCCGATCCTACCAGTGGATTGAGCCTTTAAGTTAGATATATTTCGTTTGCTAAATTAATTACTTTAAGTGAAGAATATAGTTTTAGGATGAAAATCCCATATAGACCAAGATTATTAGAGGTAATTATTGGTATGACGTAGTTCGTAATATTCCAAAGTTCCACAGAAGGTAAAATAATATTAGTCCTACGGTATATGTGCAGCCAACACGAAAACTCGTCCTAATTTGAGTCGACTCAGGAACGTGATTTTTGAACCTGGACTCTATCATGCAAGCCCAATAGCTCGACAATTCACTCCGAATCCGAATTTCCTTCAGGGCCGGAGCCCTAGAACGTCGGGTATCTTCCACGCCCCTTAACAACCTGATACCGGCCGGTTCATATGCCGGGTCGTTTCTGCCCACAAAACTATGTCCGTATTAGGTACTTCCTGAGCCAAGGTTCGAGCCCCGTTAGGTGGCGTCCTTAGGCTAACGTTGCCTAAATTATCTATGGGCTAGAGCCTTCTGCTCCCCCACATGCCCGGTTAACCTGTAAAAGCTATCAGACTGCTACCAGCGAGAGTCCCACCAGAAAATCGTCCTTTCAGAGTAACAGATAATGGACACAAGAAACGCAGACAAACTGATCGGTGGAACAGTGATTAGTGACACTGGCTAGCGGTTCCAAGAGTCGTGGTTTCGAGTCCCACTCGGGACATATATTTGTGTTATGAACATCGGTGTTTGTTCCGTGTCTGGGTATTTATGAATATCTATGTATATTAGTCTCTGACGCCCTACAAGCTCAACTTAGTTGGGGTCAGGTGACAGTGTGTGGAAATGTTCCAGATATTTATTTATTAAAATAAAGTGTATGTTTTCCTGAATACTCTACAGGCTATCCAGGCTACCTATGAAAAACAATGAGGAATTGATATCTACACGTAACTCCATTTTTCAAATTTAAATAATATTCCTATAAAACCTCGCGGTTTACTCGTTCTTACGCGACAATATGTAACGATTTTTCATAACATATCTATATACGACCGTCTAACATTCAAGGCAATGCATATTTCAGCACTTTGAGAACTAGTAACTAGAATATTCAAGTTGTTTATTCAGCCTTCAGTTAGTAAGAATACATTATCACGTAACTATTAGATACTGGTAAGTACCTCGTATTACCTATTACATAAGACATGGAATCATTATGCCATCTTTTTAGTTCATGGCCAATTATATTATGTATTGATCTGACTTTGAGATACATAATATGTTACGCAACTGCTGATTATTATGTCAGTACCTAACTACAGCAGAATCTAAATGGATTTTACATCCAAGGCTGGAAATCAGAACGAAGACTGCTATATTGGGACAGGAATGGGCTGATGATGATGATGATGATGATGATGACTGTTATATCTTGAGATTTTATATAGAGAATTCCCAAAATCCAAGAACTAAAAATTTTCTTAAAGATTTAGTGACATATTCTTATTCTAATCTTCTTCTTCTTCTTATCGTGTGGTTGATGAACAACCTGGTGTCAGAGTTTAAGCCGCCCGTAGGCGTCTGACATGGCTTCACACACCGTTGAAAAATCTCTCAGGTGTGCTGGTTTCATCACGATGTTTTCCTTCACCGTTAAAGCGTCGAATGATGGTACATATGAATTTAAGCCATGTCACAGGCCTACGGACGGCTTAATAACTCTGACACCAGGTTGTTCATCAACCATACGATAAGAAAAAGAAGATTGTAATCTTAAAATGAAACATTTATTTCGCGTATTCGTAATGTTGTTATAGAATGGGGTAAATCAGTATTTATGTGTTATCATAGATTTTATTGGAAATCTATTTGTACTATTTATGTATAGTAATTTCCAGTACCATTGTCGGTTCCTCAAAACGCAACACAAGTGCGGTACTAACCTTTACCATATTTAAACCTATTTATATTTATATATTTATTTGTATGCTGTATTTGCCTATATTAAAAAGATAAAAAAAAATTGTAAGAACAAGTTAGTTTTATGATTTAATGTTTGTAATAACTATATTTAACTTATGTAGCTGTGTCTTACGTTGGTGATTCTTTAAATAAATAAATTTGAATTTCCGAATGGTTTCCATTCATTAGTCCTAAATGAAACCCGATCGCAAACAAACAATTTACCAGCAGTTTCCAACAACAAAAGAAAATTGCAAGACAGCAATGATGTTATGAAATACATTATCGGCTACAGGATGATGATAAATCAACAATTTTGTCCACGTGTTAGTCATAACGTTATTAAAGGTCGAATACACTTATCTGTAGCAGGTGAAGTCTTGTAAAGGCGAATCTTCGTTACTTTCTTCCATTATCTAAAACAATTGTCGAATCAAATACGTATTTTTAATTATTAAATCCATAAGTATTGTGATACACAATGTGTAACATTGTTTCTTAATAGAATTGTTTATTTATGCGCTCGAAACGTCGGATCTCTGAATAATGTTTAGAATAACAATACACGCGAGTTTAATCCGTAAAATTAGTTTTATTTTTCCTTCAGTTAATAAATTTGACCAGCACAAGCAAATTACACTACACAATTTTTTTTGACTAAAATACATTTTTTTTTATTCTCTTCTCTAAACCACTAACTAAAATATAATACAGAAAAGTCCTTAATCAATTCCATCAAATCATCTAGTTCATGAAATTCCTAATCTTACAGTCCAAAGTTCGAATGAGCATGTCTCAGACTTGTTGACAAGATGCCAATGGGGCACACACAACTCATTTCTCAGATACGAAAAATATTTCGCATTTCTATATGAATGAGAAAGGCGTGACTCACCCAAAACTATTCCCCGTATCAACGTAAACACGTATTTTATTGAATCATACCGAATTTGCTTCCGTTTCTAGCTAAACCCTGTGACTCATCCACGTTGGCGCCAAACGGTGTTGCGCCATGTTTGTTTTTTTACTTTTTTAATGACCAATGTCAATGACAAAGATCAAAAACCACATAGAGCTTACGCACGCAAAATAAAGGTTACGTATTCAAAAATGTATGGCGATATTTATGTAGCTCGCAAAACGTTTCAAAGTGGACTTAATTAAAATGCTTTTAACTAAAGTTACTTTATACACTAAAGTACTTTATACACGGGTTCGCTCGCAACTACGACTGATGCAATCCGTCGGGTAGTAAGTAGCTATGTAGTTGCAACTCTTTAAATCGCATGTAAGTAGATTTATTATGTACTAGCTCTCCGCCCGGGACTTCGTCCGCGTAGAGACGTTTAACGGGTAAAATATTACTTCTTTATAGCGCAGTCGGTTAAAAAGTAGCCTATAGCCTTTCCTAGGCTCTAGACTTTACTTCATTATAGCGCAGTCGGTTAAAAAGTAGCCTATATCCTTTCCTAGGCCCTAGACTTTACTTCTTTATAGCGCAGTCGGTTAAAAAGTAGCCTATAGCCTTTCCTAGGCTCTAGACTTTACTTCATTATAGCGCAGTCGGTTAAAAAGTAGCCTATATCCTTTCCTAGGCCCTAGACTATATCTGTACCAAATTTTGTTTAAATCGGTTCAGTATTCTATGCGTGAAAGCGTAACAGACAGACAGACAGAGTTACTTTCGCATTTATAATATTAAGTAAGGATTTTAATGTAATGGAACGCGAAAGCCTAAAAGTCGTATGTTACTTTATACATCACACAGGGTAATTTTGTAGTCTGGACAATGTTTTTTACGCTATTACATAACGGACACAGATCGACCACCTGATGGTAAACGCAGCCATGACAGATGGCCTACCAAGTAATTACTTGCTGTCACAACTCGCTTTAAAAGACGACAGTTGGAAGAGTATTGTATGTGAGAAAGTCGAACGTTGATATGGGAATTAAAAACAAACAAATGCATGTCGGACTAGCGTTCTGCTTGCACCATAATACCAAAATGTATTTAATGATGTTTAAAGCATTTTAAAAAGCGTCGATGGCCGAGTGGTTAAAATCGTTGCTTGCCATGCGAGAGGTCGCCAGTTCAACCCCGCCAGGTACCAATGTGTTTTTCAAATTTGAAATTTATATGTACCATCACTCGACGCTTTAACGGTGAAGGAAAACATCGTGTGGAAACCAGCACACCTGAGAAAATTTTCAACGGTGTGTGAAGCCATGTCAGAGGCCTACGGGCGGTTTAAAAAAACTCTGACACCAGGTTGTTCATCAACCATACGATAAGAAGAAGAAGAATGATGTTTTATGTTTTTTTAACTTTATTATTGCTCATAAAGAATCTATACTAATATTATAAAGCTGAAGAGTTTGTTTGTTTGTTTGTTTGTTTGAACGCGCTAATCTCAGGAACTACTGGTTCGATTTGAAAAAATCATTTTGCGTTGTATAGACCATTTATCGAGGAAGGCTTTAGGCTATATAACACCACGCTGCGACCAATAGGAGCAAAGATACAATGAAAAATGTGTAAAAAACGGGGGAAACGCGAACTAAGTCGCTGGCACAGCTAGTACTTAATAGAAGGGCCCTCGTTGTGTGTGGAATTATAATAGAATTTGATATGTTATTATTAAAATCGATTCAGCCAAATGATAACGTTATTGTAATAAAATCTGACACCATAATAGAATCATGCGCAACCGTCAAACAATTTAATCTCAGCCTTATCATTATGTTCCGATTACATATAAGATTATAAACATAATAGAGAGTACCAAACGTAATCATTTTGTTCGTATATTGCTACTTAAAAGATATAAATTTAAAGATTAGTCAATTTAACTGGTTTTTATTAGTTTAGCATTTATTAGTCTTTATGGGTCTACACGCGATATTAGGAGTAGCAAATTACATAGCTACTCACTGCCCGACGTTTCGACTGGGTTACACCAATCGTGGTCGCGAGCGAACTGAACTGAAATTTTAGTGTAATGGAACGCGAAAGTCTTAAATCTTATTTATATTGCAGTTGTTATTTCTAGGGCACTTTCAAGTAACACATGCTTTATTTCTTTTGTCATATTTTATCCATGTAATGTATGGGATGTGCGCGTTTAGGTGATAGTTTAGACTTAAGATATACAAACATTGTACTTTTTCTTAACTGTTACCAGTAATGTGTCCTTGTACCAATAAAATATTGTTTGTTTATTATATTTACAAGTATTAAGCTGGGAGCTCAAGCCTCTAAGACTTTGAAATCGCTACTTGAAATTCACAAACTGCAAACTTCGAATTTAGATACTTCTTAATAATTTGAATTGAGTAAACAAAATAAATCGATACAATTTCAAAATTAGACTGTAATAAAAATACACATACATACATACATACAATCACGCCTTTTTCCCAGAGGGGTAGGCAGAGATCACTTCCAGCGATCCACTTTTCACCTCTGTGGGAAACGTGACGTGACGGGTTGTGGACCACGTCGCCGCCATTCTGCCTTGTGCATTGTTTTAACAAGGTCATTGCGTTCCCACGAGTAGCAAGGATATATGACGGGGGAAGGAAAAGGGGAGGAAGGATACTATCGTCTCGGATAATTTGGACTCAGGCGATAGTAGCTCGAGGAGCCGGGGTCGCTTACCCGTATACCGTTCACCAACCACCGGACAGATAGTTGTGACTGGTATCCCCTGACTTAAAAAAACAAACATGTTTTACGTTTGTGTATGTTAAAAAGCAAAAGTAAATATCTTATTAAATAACCCAAGATGGAAATAATATAAAAATATCATAGTTCTTAAAACGTTTGACGTCAAATCATGCTGACGTAAACTTGTTCAGCGATTAATTTCAAAAGAATATTGGATCAGCTCAGAACTGATTTATATTAATTAGATTATATTTATAAATAGGCACTCGGGTTCGCTAATTAGTTATCAGTTTGATATGTATAATATATTTAGTCTTTTTTTGTGTTTATTATCGTTGATTGACGTCATTAATGTAGAAGAGATACCTCTCATGTCACCACGCCCATATTTTTTCAATCATTTTAATATCTATTTTAAGATAATGACAATCGAGGCTCTATCTAAAGATATATAACTCAAAGGTTACTGACTGACATAGTGATCTATCAACGCACAGCCCAAACCACTGTAGCGGCGGTACCATGAGTTGGCTATCGAAAACTTACGTACGTTAAAAACCTATCGAGTTGTTTTTTTCATACGACCGATTTTAGTTCTTAGCGTAACCACCAGGGGCGCTGCACAAGTTTTTCATAGACATATTTACGTAGGCGATATCGAGTCCGTAACTTTTAAACTCATGGTAGCGCTACTTGACGGATCGGGCGGGATGAAATTTGGCAGCAGGTAGATGTTATGACGTAGGCATGACGAAGCAAGTGGTTTATTTTAATGGAAAAATAAAATAAATAAAATAAATAAATATTACACAACATCACATACATTGATCTGATCCCGTGGTAAGTAGCGTAAGCACTTGTGTTACGGAAATCAGGATCAACAGTGGATACACAAATAAACTTAAATATATTGAATAATATACCCAGACACAGAACAAACACCGATGTTCGTCACACAAATATTTGTCCCGAGTGGGAATCGAACCTACGACTCTTGGAACTCTTGGACTCTTGGAAAAATCACTAAAGAACTTACCTACGACAATAACAATGTAATCTGTTATTTTTACCGATTGCGCAATTATTGTAAAAACTTGTTATCTTGTTTGTCGCTAACCGTTACGCGTAAAATATATTAAATAATATCAGAAAAACAACTCCTAGGAAGTATTATTGTTTACATAATTGTCTGCCAATAAGTAATATACCTACAAGTCTTTACTTTAACTGGCTCGGTGGAACAGTGTTGTCTGGCTGTTTCAAGAGTCGTGGGTTCGATTCCCACTCGGTACAAATATTTGTGTGATGAAAATCGGTGCTTGTTCCGTGTCTGGGTGTGATTATGTATTTGAGTATGTCCTTATCCTTTATCTATGTATGTATATCTGTCTCTGATGCCCTTCGTATAAGCTCTGCTTAGTTAGGGGTCAACGGACCGGTTGTGGAGATGTCGCAAAAAATTTTTTAAAAATTGATTTATTTTCCAAAAAATATTTACAAGGTAAACTTGGTACTTTTGCCCGATTATGGCGAAGCAAAAAGGAAGGATTTAATCATATTGACAATCATTTAAATGTGCCATGACTAGGGATCATAGCATAATCATCATCACTGGACTGGAAAATATAAGTGTAATAACTATTTTACTATGGACTTGTAAAGAAGATAATTAAAGTATTTTTTTTTACAAAAGGCTAACAAGATGACCCCACTCCACCAGACGGTAAGCGGTAGTGAGATCCAAATATGAGGTCGACAGGCACAATAGATCGTATTGAGCCTGTCGCACTCACCCTGAAGGCCTGCTTAAATGCCGTTTCACGCCCCGCCTGAAGAGCCCGGGATCATAGGAGGGAGGGAAAACATGTTCGCTGTAAATGTATATTTTTTATAGCGATCGTTATTAAAACTAGAAACGTGACTAAACCGACTAACCACCTGTTTTTATATAAAGTAGGTAGCAGCAGTAATATAGCATAACAATAGTGTGATATTACTATGGTAAACAAAACACAAGTTATCAACGAGTTTTGTACCTAATTGACTTGAAAAACAGATGTCATAATATATGACATAAGTGACCGAAAATAAGTTATTATGTTAGGTACTAATTTGTCACTTAAATATAATGTTTAGTCAAATAAAATTCACGAATTTACCGGTTATGTTGGCATTATATACTTGCATACTTATTTTTTATTGTTTATGTAGAGATTTATTTCAGGTTAGTCTAGAACTAAATAAATACATTACTGGTCCAGATAAATGAAACCTTTTAAATACGACATACCTACCTAAGAGCGTGGTAGATTATCCTTACTATATCCTTACTAATATTATAAATCTGAGAGTAAATCTGTCTGTCTGTCTGTTACGCTTTCAAGCATAGATTACTGGACCGATTTAAATGAAATTTGGTACAGATATAGTCCAGAGCCTAGAAAAGGATATAGGCTACTTTTTAACCGACTGCGCTATAAAGAAGTAATGTTTTACCCGTTAAACGTCTCTACGCGGACGAAGTCGCGGGCGGAAAGCTAGTATTTTATATTTTTGAGAGTCTATGGCATATGGTTAATACCATACGCTTCCAAAAAAATTGTTACCAACTCTTTTTTTTCTAACTGACTACGATGATAGCTTGGAGTAGCCTTGTCATCATCACCGGACTTGCGGGGGAGCGGATGGCTCTCACCCCTAAATTTGCAACCAGTTCAAATCAAGGTACTAATGTTTTCAAATTTTGAATTGTACTATAATATAAACGTAGGCCTGCACGTTTATTTGCTGTATTGGCAATTTATAAGTGGATGTAAAATGTCTATAGAGAAATGGTGTTTATTTAAATTCGACTCTCTGCCATCGTTTGGTTCTTAAGTCTTAATTATTTACCCTAAATTAAGGACTCAAGATCCTTTGTAGGCGACATATAGGGGCTTGGTGTTTATGATAATGAATTTATTAAGAAACTTTGAATCACATGCAATTTAAACTTTTTTTAAATCGGAAAGAAGCACTTCAAATCAGAATGTAGATAGTTTAAAACTTTCGAAATCGGTTAAAAGTGTTAGATAGCCGTCATCTACATTCCACCACATAACACTAGATAGTGACATGAGAACAAAAAACATTCCATACTATGCGCAAACGCAACAACAATTAGAGTGTTTACTAAATCATGGCTTTGTCTATTCACCTATAGCTGTTGACCTAACAAACAACATTGTATCATTGTTGAGACAGGGTTGGGTGTTTCTAATACGGATTCTATATCTATACTATCTATACTAATATTATAAAGTTAAGGGCATGAGACTGCCTCGTTGGTCTAATGGTAGCAAGCGCTGCGTTAGGACCGAGAGGTCCCCGGTTCGAGACCGGGGTCGGGCAAAATTTGTGTTTGTTTTTCTGTAATGAAATTACTCAGCCCAGAGTTAGGAAGTTGGCGGTTGAACGCCCGTGCCTCGGAAAGCACGTTAAGCCGGTGGTCCTGCGCCCGATCTCTCATCGGTCATGTCGGATTGCTGTTTCACCGAATTATGAGAGTAAGGGAATAGAGAGTGCACTTGTGTTTGCGTGCACACTTGTGCACTATAATATGTTCTGCGCACTTGGCTGATCTCAATTGAGATCGGTCGCCATGGCTGAATTATAAAGTTGAAGAGTTTGTTTGTTTGAACGCGCTAATCTCAAGAACTACTGGTTCTAATTGAAAATTTCTTTTTGTGCTGGATAAACCATTTATCGAGGAAGGCTTAAAGCTATATAACATCACGCTGTGACCTATATGAGCAAATAAACAATGGAAAATGTGCAAAAAACTGGGGAACGCGGACGTAATCGCTGACACAGCTTATATTAAATAAAATATGATAAAATCTCTCCTCTTTTCTGCCCGTGCCATTAGGACTTGGAATGCCCTTCCAGATCATGTTTTCCCTACCTCCTATCATCCCGGGCTCTTCGGCGGGGCGGGAAGCGGCATTTAAGCAGGCATTCAGTTCAGTTCAGTGCATGTCAACCTCTTATATGGACCTGACCATCAGGTAGAGTGAAGTCACCTTGATAGCTAGAAAGAAAAAAAAAGACGTGTGGCACTCGGGGACTGCCGCGGTATAGCTATTGCATAGCATCGTCCGATTTCGGAGCAGCTCGTCTCAATTCGTGCGAGTTTCGTAGAGTCGTACAATACGTCTAACCGCACGCACACAAACACCGTGCCGAAGTCTACCGAACTGAAACGACGTTAGACGATTGTGAGGTTTTTTTCGTTACGGAATTTCTTGGTTCGGTCGCCGCGCTCAAAGCCCGCGATAAAAGCTATGCA
This sequence comes from Maruca vitrata, assembly GCA_039566165.1. NCBI lineage: Eukaryota > Metazoa > Arthropoda > Insecta > Lepidoptera > Crambidae > Maruca > Maruca vitrata. The sequence continues at coordinate 8,365,237 of CM076936.1, read as the reverse complement.
ATAGCTTAAAAATATGTCTTAAAGAAGAGCATTTTCCGTTTTCTATCATTGATATTCTCTTCGAAAAACAAAAAATCTCATCCACAATTATAATACGTGTTGTTGACAGCCCTAGAGAAGATCTAGTCTTATTGCATTGTTATACTACAAGAATGGAGCCCTATTGTATAAGCCCTAGTACTAAAGGGTTACTCAAGAACTATGATGTAGTTCATCTAACATTCTTATAGTACGAGTAATACTGCGACCTCATTCATGTAGTATCATATCCCCTAAAACGGAAGTGTGTTTGAAATATTATCGCCCATCGTAGTATAAGTTGAAAATATACGTTAAACTGTTGCTAGTGTTGTTAGTGACACTTTATTAGATAAATAAACATATTGCAAAGCCGTGTATAGCATAAATTGCACCTTGTATATGATAAAATCGTATCCTGCGAGCGCTGTGTAAAGTACCACAAAAAAGGCAAGACGCTTGAAATTTTAGCTAAATTCCGTCCGTTAGTTAAGATTAAAATCTGAAATGTTTGTTTAATTATAAAAAAAATATGAAGATATTGGCAAGAGAAAATTATATTAAAATTATAGTGCTTAGACGTTTCGGTAAACGACCCTTAACAATAACAATTTTTGTAATTTTTTTATCAATCCAAAAACCAAAAAATACATGTCCTATATTTTGTCTACCTATACTAGTTTACGGGCTGAATTGAATGATATCATTTTGGTTCATTTACTTAATCATACGTATCTATTTGTAGGATAACTTCAAGTTTTACAATACATTTCTACACAATGTGGCATCTATTAAAAGTTACATCACAATCATATGGCAAATCGCGTGTTTCCACAAAAACACTTGTGACCTTGGAACTATGTGCCTAGTAACGTCCGAACCAGTTCAGTGAATTGCTACTGCGATCTTCAGGCGACCTTTTCCACTATTATATAATAACTACCAGTATTTAATACTTGTTACGTCTGAAATACCTGTTTTCCGTCACGTGCTCTTAATGGCACTCATTAAATGTCACGTGTCGTTATATCTAACACAATAGTCTAATGTTCATCTTATAGAGGAAGATCCCAGAGCCGCCAGACATCACTTATTTTCTAATGGACAAAATATATACGATTGAGTAGTGGTGGGGTGTACTATCATCATATGACTAGTTGCTACCTTGACCAGACGGCCATTTTTCAGATATCAACCAATCAAGGTACATAGAAACACTGCTCACCTCACTTAAATTCTGATGGCTGATTTTAACATATATTTCACACAATATCATTAAAAATCAGGATTCATTACTCCCAGACACATGCGGTCGGCGGTTTTACCTTACAGACGCTTTAAAGCTATGAAAAAAATTTACTTTTACTTAATTTTACTTATTTTCTGATGCTTGATTTTTATATATGTTATTCAAACAACTATTTTAAAACGTTTTGCAAACGGACAGACCGATCCAAGGGGCCAAACATTCACCAGATCCAACTGTTGTAGATTCTTTTTTTAAATTGAATTTAGTTAAGTTTTTTTAATAAAATAGTTTGTAAGGTACAATTCTATTATTATTGCGGTCAGATGAGCACTTTTTAGTTGTTTGAATAACATATATAAAAATCAAGCATCAGAAAATAAGTAAAAGTAAAATTTTTTTCATAGCTCTAAAGCGTCTGTAAGGTAAAACCGCCGACCGCATGTGTCTGGGAGTTATGAATCCTGATTTTTAATGATATTGTGTGAAATATATGTTAAAATCAGCCATCAGAATTTAAGTGAGGTGAGCAGTGTTTCTATGTACCTTGATTGGTTGATATCTGAAAAATGGCCGTCTGGTCAAGGTAGCAACTAGTCATATGATGATAGTACGCCCCAACACTACTCAATCGTATATATTTTGTCCATTAGAAAATAAGTGATGTCTGGCAGCTCTGGGATCTTGGACCATTAACCGTGTTAAAAGTATCAATTAAAATACGATAAGTGTTGGTTCAGTTCTGTGATGGATTACGAAGGTCTTTTAGGAAATTGGTAAATGCATTAATTTGATACGCTCTGGCCACGCCTTAAAACTGTCATGTCTAATATACTGCTAGTTTGAGAGATTAAGAAGTAATTGTCAGGATACATGGGCTTACCGTGGCAAAGGGTAGCTGCCTGGATACTGTTCTTGTCCCTACTAAGTATCTTATCTATTTATAGTACAGATATAACGAATTAAAAAACAACTATACTATTGCAATCATACTTCAAGATCTTGGTGATCTTGATTCGGTATTAACGAGTAGGTAAATTAGCAAAGTTTAAACATAATTACTTACATTATTATAAGGAATAGGCACAAATGAAAAGGAGTTGTTTATTACAGAAGGCTAGGTATTAGGAGTCGTGTAACAAGGTCGTACTGATGATACCAAAACGTGTTGTAAGTAACATCAGCGGCACGTTTCTTAGCTGAATTAATTACTCATGCAATTAATACTTATCTTTCATTACATAATTTGTTTGGTATGAACTTGATCGCTCTAGAATGTTAATCAAAATTAAGGCTTCACTTCTTTATCATCAGCCTATTTAAGTCCCCACAACTGGGGCACGGGCCTACCCTAAACTAGGGCCTTCACTTCTTACTCTTTCCAAAAACAGGTAAATTAAAAGCACGAAGCGATCCGTTAGTAACATCTTTTAATTGAATACTTTATCTTAAGTGGTTTTGAAAATAAATATTTAAATATTTAAAGCGTCTTTTTGTAACCGTTATAAAATCGTGGAAGAAATGCCAAATAGATCACCTTAAATGAGAGCAAACTATAAAATATGCTCACATACTTACATGTAAATGTGTTGCTAATACATATATTAATTCTGTCTCAGGTTTTTTTAAATTTTTCGTCTACATTTTATTGAGTGTCTTTCCTCTTTAGCATTATCCAACACTCACAAATGCTTTAATCGTAGCCGTAGCAAGCCTCTCTCTACAACTAACGCCATCTATCCTGCGGAATGCTCAACACACTTTCTACGAGTCTACGAGACTACGTGCGCTAACTTAGTTGAACAATTTGTTTTCTAGATACTTAAATGGAAGAATATTTCTTATTTACCCTGGATAAGATAGTTAATGATTTACAAAAATAAATATGTCCGGGATGCGATGTATTTATTTTTGCATATACCGATATTTTCGCATTGTTGCAAGCGCCATGATCACGGTCACTGATCACTGAGGATTTTCCGAATTGTTATAAGGTAATGATTTATTAACAGTAAAAAAATATAGCATACTTAAAATCATCTCTAGTGTGGTAAACATACATACCATGCCAATATCTAAGATCAAAAATTCAAAGTACAAATCAATTCTCACTAATAAAGTTTTTTTTAATTACAAATGACTCAATAATGTTTAAAATATAAGACTATGTAACGCTCCCATTACTTCAGATCGGTAAATATGCGTCATCGTATAGAATTTACAAGCGAGTATTGTAATGATTACGTTTTTCTAAGTCTTGTCTTGAGTTGATCATTAGTCATAATGATATAACGCGATTCCTCGGAAGATATCCGGACTTCCTATTAACGTAGATAGATGTGATATAAATAGATACTATGTTCAACTTAGTACTTCCCCATCAGTAGGCAATGTGGGCCTGCCCATAGCTTTTTAACGTTTCAATATTCATTGCCAGCTCATTACAAGAATTACGAAAACATTACTTTTAAAATAACCAGACAGTTTATTTTATATAAAAAAAATAAAAGAACCACTTAATAATCAATTAATACAAAACAGAACTAGCAACCAACATTTCAGTAGGTACAATCGCACGTCATTGAAGTAGGTATTACAATAATTACCTAAAAAAACATTATAATGTCTGCTTCAGTAATCACCTTAACCAAAATAGTCAACCTTTTGTAATTTAGAAGCAATAAAATCGCAATCTATGAAACAACAAAAAACATTGCGATACCGTTCAGAAATTAATAGCCCAATAATGTAACTCTTGCGCAGGAACAAGTATCTATTACAATAACGTCGTAATACGCAATGCGGTGGCAACTGAATTACAAGAGATAACTTACGAATTTCCAAAATTTACTCAACCCAAACTGTATACACGCCACGGCCTCGTTTCATAAAAAAAAACAGCAATTCAGGCGTCGAGTTTGTAATCTGTGAAAAAAAATCACAATGTCAATGCCCGCTATTGCAAATATTGAAACGCCACCTCCTTCGAGTACCAAGCAATAAAGCTGACAAAAGAAAATTAGGATTTATGGCGTTAACCTCTTTTCATAATTACAACTGTTCATAAGTCAAAAATGTAACTGGCCAGTTGAAATAATTGAGTAATTATACAGCAATAAAAAAATAAAAGGACGCCAGACATCGAAACAAAACACAACATTTCATTTACTACTGCGCCATCAGAAAACACTGTTATCATTGATTAGTGATTTCGGGGAAGACAAAAGCGGCAAACATATGACTCAATCGCGAAATAGCTAAAAAAAATCGGACACCACATTGAATAGCGCTTGTGATTACACCGAGTCAGGGTAAGTTACGTAAATACATTACTCACACCAACGTGGGCACGCGCACAAGCGCACTGGCACACATAGAAGGAAGGTTTGTGTGTGTGGGTATTGCAGGGCGATCCGCCGCGACTCGGCCGACCCCACTACAAAATTTAGTCGCAAGCTAGCATTTGCAGACGCCAGACGTGCCCAGCTAAACAGCTACCACGCAATTCGTATTGGATATTTCGTCATAACAACATTGTGATAGTGAAACATTTCAGGACGTGAAAAGTGGGAGTGAAACTATTATTTTCTAATTATTCTAAGACTATTGTGAACTACTACGTGGAACAGTTTGTGAATTTTTCCAATTATTGTGATTATGACATTGTACCCGCTATTTGGATAATTCCGGATAAGGAGTGCATAAACACCGCAAATATTTTCGTAAGTATTTTTTTATATTTGTTTCGTACATTTGCAATTTAAAAAAAAGTTTTTCAATTTTCATATTTTTGCATAAAAAATAAAAATGAAAAAAAAACAAAACGGACAGTTGCAAAAAAGTTTTTAAAGTCTAATTCAAAACAATTCTAAAAATCTGCAATTTTAAAATATTCTAACAAAGCATTCCGATGATAGAGCTTGTTTGAAAAAATTTCAGAGTTTGAAAGTTTCGTTCTCTTACGAAATTCAAAATTTAATCATTCATGACTGATATAAATTTCAATGAGCCGACTGAATCAGTCTGAACGGTCGACCCGACATGAACTATCTTTGTACGGTTCACCGAATTGTTTTTTCGCTCCACTCGTGTCATTGACTTCTTTCATCAAATTTTGTTTACTCATGTCTTCGAGACTCGTGCCAAAAGTGTTAAAGCTATAATTTATATTATGTCGGAATATCTCAAGTGTTGACGTTATCCAGAAACGGAAAAGTCTTTGTTTTTTGTTTCTTTTGTGCAACTTTTTCGTAACGCATTCTGCAATCTTGCATAATTTTCTTTTATTTTAAAGTTTAAATTTTTCATTGCTAATGGATTGGCTTTACTATCTTCAATGACAAAGCTGGTCATATTTTGGATATCAGATAATTCTCAAAGTCTTTATCGTCACGCTTCAGTTATGTCATATTCATGATTACATTATTATTTTTGGCTAGACAGTCATTATACGATAAAGAAGTTTTTATAATATTTAACATGGGCTCATCTAGAACTTTTTCATCCTATCAAAACTTTGAATATTATTTTGTATTTATTAAAATGCAACATTGCAAAATCAAGTTTCAATTAATTCTTTTCTGTTACTTTATTTGAAACCTAATAAGAAAATGTAATAATTTTATAAGAATTTAGAAAATTGTAATGTTGTAATTTTTCATGCGAAAAATGTTCAACAATGCATTTTTTTTTAGTGTGGAAACAGACTTTCATCGGAATGCTTTGATTTTGAAAAAAAAACTAGTGTTCCATTTCTCGAAATTCAAATCACACATTTTGGAATTAGAAATTTTGACAGCGAATTGACACATAGACGGCGCTATCCCTAATTGACAGCCAGTGATGTAGTAGTGGGCTGAGTGTAATAGGTATTGCTAGACGGTGTCGTAAGCCCGCTGCGACCGGTGGTGTCGCAAACAATCGCGGTTACACAATTGGTTCAAGGTTCTATTCCGGCGTGCATTCGCCCGCGGATGTACGGAAACTATGCTTTTCAATGCAGCGGCGATATCGCGCGTTTGATACGACTTTGGCTTATGCAGTTTTGTAGGCTAGGTAATACATTTTCAGGAAAAGTTAATTCAGTAAGATCCCAAAGTTTACCGTCTTATTCCTTTTTAGTATCACTGACTGTATTTATTTTCAACATGAGATTATTCTTATTAAATTGCAATTTGCTCCAACATAAATATAACTTTTTAAATCACTCCGATATCTTCACTCTTGACACAAGTTGAACGAACGCACTTTGGAGTTTAGTGACGCTAAAGGTTATCTGAAAAAACACACATTTTCCTCCAATGACATAATTAGGACTGATAGATACTATCTTTTTAATACACGTGAAATAAGGTTCTATGATAAAAAAAAATAGCATACATACTGAACGTTGAGGAAAGATATCTAAATACCTATTCGTCGGTAAATGTTGGTTATTCCAAATCAGTTATCAAGAAGCAATGCGGATAAGGCGATTATATTAATGTCTTTTATTAGACACATTGTAACAGAGGAACTACCTCTACTATTACCGAGTAGATCAGTTTAACAGATGAACTGGAAAGGTTTATGCGAATACCTAAAAGTGGTCAGACACGGCAGATGTGTCGTTTCAGTCCTCGCCTCCTCATACGTTGTATACAAAACAAACGACAGCGGCCGTGCAGCGGATCGATAGCTGTGTAAAGGTCAGTTTGCTCTGTCAAAGTGACGCAACGCTAGCACAGGCCTGTTGCGCAATACACTGCAACTCGAATCAAGTACAAACTGTATTAGTCGATTCTTATCGCCGGATTAGTCGTCAAGGTCGACGGTAGATCGAATTTTGAGTCATAACTCAAATGCCTACGACGACTCATAAAACATTTCAAACTTCGAACGATCTAACTTCATTTGTTTCAACTTCGAACAGTCTAATCTCTCGAAGAAAAAAATCTAATTTCATTTGTTTTCGTCTTCTAATTACAATCACATAATCAACATAAGTTGACTGACCTCCCCATTTAGAATTAATTTATTCAATTATAAGACTCAGGACCTTATCAAACGATTAGACAAGAGTGCCGCAAGGCCGCAAACAGTTCCGGAATCTAAATTTAAGAACACAAAGAGCGTAGAGAATATAAACAAGCAACTAAATGCATTAAAGTACAATGATGTAATACAGGAACTGCGGTGCAAGGCTGTCCGGAAGGTACGAGCGGCCATAAGGTCACCGTATGCATTTTGTTAATCATTCATGACTAGTATGGAGTTAATCCTCGCAGAATAAGACTCGACCCTGATTCATATTTGAGCCGCACGCACTCCCAATCACGAAGATGAAATCATACCCGTTTACCGGCGTAATCCACCTGCTTATTACCTAACATTGTCTGAGGAGTTGCTATGAGTAATCAACAAGTTCAACCAGCGTCTTACAAACTTCAAATGATGTACGAGTCATTTGTAAACCCATTGTCTTTGGGTTATGGCAACACATTACTTCATACTAACAATTACACACTTGAAACTAAGAACATTTGTCAAGCAAAACAAGAGCTCTTTCATTAAACAGTTAATAATCTAGTGTGTTGCCTAATTTATGTTCATGTGATAAAAATATATCAAACACTACAAAGATACGGCAATCCTTTGTACAGTAACGTGTGTGTGAGGCCGTTACGTAATTTTTTACGCGCAATACGCTTACATCGAGGACAAGCAAAGATAACTTGACCTATTTTTTTTATCTCGCCCGCGTAACTGTAACCTACTTACGACACGTTGGCCGACCAATTGCGTCGGATTGAGGCAGGCTCCCAGATTTTGAGACCCTATAAGGAATGAACTAAAACAATCCAGGTTCTCTGATGCAACTAATAGGTACCTATCTGGACAGACCATTCATTGCAACAATAACATGGCAATATTACTGGAATTACGATAGTAATTTTGATTGATAACACCAACAGGATACGGGCATTTCCAATGACTCACAGAAAAACAACAACAATGTTATTATGTGGGCAAGAACACAAAAATTCGGCAAATCATTTATTTTGTAAATACTTCCTAGAAACAAGAAGCATATTTTACGCAACGCCCCCCGGCAATTTCCGAAACTAGAACAACAAAATAGGTTAAGTGTTTCTTAATAATGTAGCAATTAGCAGGTATGGAGCAAGGTTGTGCGGCGTTAAGTGTCATCTGTTGGACGACCATTAAAATTATGTTTATCGCTATCGGAGAAAACAGAATGGCCGAGGAAAAGAGGAAGGACCTTGACACGTTTCACTGCTCAAACACTGAGTTACGAAACAGGAACCTTGACACCAAACCATTATCGCGCCGACCGATAGAGGCCGCCCCGAAATAACCCGATCCACACTTGTTTAATTAGGTCTTACGCTCAATACGAGCGCAAAATCGGTCAAGAATACGAGACATTTGGAAGAAAACCTCTTGAAACGTTTCCAGAATGCTCGACCTCTTCCGAGACAAAATATAACACAAGGAAGAAACCTCAGCTACGCGCTAAGACAAAACAAGGGTTAAGTTTTGAAAACATTACCATCTTGACATAATCCATAGACAATGCCTTGGCGCCAGCTTGCAGCTAGCTGAAGAGTGACAAAGCGACAACTTGTTATGGCAATCTACGCGTTGTATGTTATTAATGGGATGAATGGGACCACATTGCTTTGTACGCCATTGGTGGTAAAATGTCAAATCAAAGATGGCGGCCGGCCTACTTTTCCCGTAGAATAAACGCCGCGTGGAAAGTTACCGCTGAACTACTTTCTCTACTTTTTCCAACATGGCCGCCGCTTATACGTTATTATTTATAGAAAGGTCAAGAGCATTGCAGTAGCTTGTTGATATGAGCATAACATTATTTAATATGCGGTATTTGGATTCATCTGTCGTCGAATTTGAAATTCAACATCGACTAATAATTTGGCTCATGCTAAACAAAGCGTCCGAAACATTTCCGCTTGAGTGTTCCACTGGTCGAAATCGTGTATTTTTAGACTACGAACAAAATGACCTAATCTGACCGCTTGGGATACTCATGTGCTATAACATTAATTACTGATAGTAACGATGAGTTAATCTGCTGGTGGAATGCTATATCTATTCCAATAATGAGAATATGAATCAAAGACCAATTCAATTAATTACCACAAGCGCATTCTAGCGAAGAGATTATCGTAGAACGAAATTTTGAAACAAGCGATGGATCATCCATCTCGATAATTGATCTATTTATGTCGAACCGATGCATCAAACGATGATTCGATTAAAATAGCCGACAATGGTCGGTCAAGGGCGCGCCGATTGCGGTTGATTATCAATTAAGTTTCACGTTTTAGATCACGTTGCAGTTTATATAACGCGGGAGGAGCGTGCTTGCGATGGCAACGTGAGCCCTGCACGTGTGGGGGGCCGCGTGACGGACGCACGTGGGCGCAAGGTCACGGTCCGAGGGAACCCGGGTCATTGCCGCGTGACAGTTCGCCACCACTAACAGGTGCCGTAGAGGGGGATGGCAACTGATTTCTTTCTAGGCGATGGACATAGCAATTGATTGCCTTTTACGCCGACAGACTTGGCAACCGATTGCCATTTACGATGTGGACCGTTACTGATAGCACCTTGTAATTGTGACAACTTCATCTAATTAGCCTTTTCTTACTTGTTGAAGACTTGGAACAATCAGTTAATAATAGAGTAGGTAACTAAAACTACTCTATCAGTTGTTTCATAATCCATAGAAATCTAAACCATCATTAGATATTAACCCAAAATAAGTCAAGCATTCCTAAATACTATTTACCTTTGACTTACACAAAATCATATTTATGATTTTCCTTATTAATTAAAGCTAGTTTAGTTACACATTGTAAAGCCATGACGACAATTCTCACCTACTTATTATTAAGACAGTCGGTAATACTGATAAAATTCTAATCAATATGGAGTCTGATAAATAGGTGGAGGTTACAAATTTACATAATTCGTTTCTGGCGTTTAATTGAATAAAAGTTACGAGTATATTTCTTCAGTGTTTCGTAACACCAAGGATGCCACGGTTATCAATACTAACGAATGAGTCAATGGTAAACACATTGATAACGGTACGCACGTAATTCATAACCTATTTAATAAACTTCTTACAGATAATTCAAACATTACGAACGCGAGTTATATTATGAACAACAGCAAAAGAACTCGGATGAAATTAGATTCTATTGTTGGAGTCACGTTTCGGCTTGTGTTAAATAACCGGGAAATTTACACAACATCTAAAACGAGTGGCATTGCTCAAAACTCTGAAACAGTCTGGAATACATTTAAGGTTTCCTTGTGGGGTGGTCACGAGGGTCCTGAAATAGGACAGTTTTCGACTTCATCCGCAACGATTCTGGAAACTTTGAGAAAGTTACGTATCATTCTAGAAGGTTTCTTTTTTTGGAATAACAAATTTTGTTCTAAGCGTGCATTTCGGCGAATTAGCCGCTATGGGCATGAAATCCAAAAAAGTTTTCAAGTAAATCTCTATTTAAACGTTATGTTGGAAATATTTAGTATGAATCTAGATTTATTACGGCAAATACAAAGCGTGGATCAATCAATACACTTGCTCCAACTACAGCGCAGCAGACAGACGGGAATGACGTTTCCAATATACGAATTACTTTGTGTATCCACGTGGGGTCGGGCGCACGCGCCGGGCCTCACGTGTAGGATGCATTAATGCATAAATACATACCGGCCATGTGAGACCGACGCTTGTTATGCACTCCGCAGTGATTCTAGAACGAATACGATATTTGACATCGGCCGAAAACAACCACTTTGTAAACGAGGACGTTATGATGCGTTATCGTTTTCAATTCAGAATGCAATGTAAGAGTTACATCTTTTCGTTTTGTGTTTAGTCTCTTAGTCACTGATTGGAAACGGAAAAGCGGATAATATTAAATAACTATAGACAATGAAACTCCTTGACGACTTGACAATAAAATGCAGTTAATTTTTTTTAAATACAGTTTCCAACTAAATATAAACCTGCAATTTAGATAAGAATCGTTTCACTTAACTTGTATCACTGCAAATACTACTGATTATAATTTTGTTAGTCACAATGATGATAAAAATGAATCACTCCGGCCCATAGCCTTCGGTAAAGGAGATACGAGTAGAGAAAGGCATATTGTATATCTGTGTCGTCATATGATTAATGCAATCGTGACTACGAGTTACAGTTAACGTTATTTAAATAGCCAATCGATTTGAAAGCAAACAGAACCTAAACCTGTTAGCCCATTATAGAGATTACACATCTCAACCTTGAATACGGCAAATAACTAACCGCTAAAACGGTGACGAAACACTAATAGCTGTTTCATAACAGTATTACGAGTTTTGGACTCGCGCGCGATGGGTAGGGCTACCAACAACACTTTTACCAGTAATCAGGCTGATTAACTGTTAATTTGTTTTAACAGTAGTCAATTTTACTCCTCTATACTTACTTATCCATATTACATCGTTAGGTACCTGACTGTCAGTTACAAATTCCATGTCAGCCATTTTGAATTATTAATCAAACGTATTCTAAATTTAAAAACGGAATGGTAAAAAAGGTGAAGAAAACAAAATGGCCGATTTCAAATTTGGAACACACCGAACTTTCATCTCGGTAACCCTAGTGAGGTCGGTAAAAAACGGTTTTTCTGATACCGTACGGTCCCAGTTTTTCGGGTAACGGTCTCGTCGAGTACCTACGATGATTAGTGATAACTGTCGATTGTCAGTTGGTTGTGTAACCGTTAGCCATCGGAGGCTGCCATTGGCATTGCGGGTCAAGAGCTTGCTGTTAGGAAATTGTATTTACATATCGTACTTTTCTCATAGTTTCTTATTAGATATTTCACTTGTTCTTACGTTACGTTGTATGACATAAAATTAAAAGGTATTAGCTTAAATCCACCTTCTATTGAATTAGAATCTTTAAAATAACCTTATATTGAATTTTCTTGATTGTGAAAATTTCATTAATAATTAGTTGCTATTCACTTTATTCTAAAATGCAAGGTTAGCACTGACACAGAATAAGACGTCATTAATCTTACACTAACGACATCCGCCTATTAATTTCTGTCTATAGAATGACAGGTGATGAACGATCCTAGACTAGTTCAAAATCTAGGCTATGCAATCGATCGAACCGAGGCTGGTGATTGAGAGAGTTACGGGTACCTAGTTTTCCTTGGTCATGAATGGAGAAAAAAAGAAGCACCTGATCGATTGTCTATGGTTATCGCTAATGGCGACCGTTCGGTTTAACCGGTGTTTAACTGTTGCTCCGTGAAGCGGCTCGATAACGGGCGGTGCGCTTTTTTAATGAAGTGCAAACATTGTTTTACCGTACTTACCGGATTTGTTGGCGTTTTCGTTCATTCCGGAGCATCGACCATTTATTTTGATCGTAAAATTATCGAACAATTGATCACGTAAAACTTTTCTGTGTTTTCTTACGGTCTTTAATCATACTTATAATTGAAACATTTCTAAACACAAAAAATAACAGCTATAGTATTTTAACAAAAAATCAAATCTCTCCTATCAAAATCAACTAAAAATTACAACATATACCTCATTCCACATCGCCTTTGCTTAAAGTAGGCGCAAAAAACATTATTAGATGAGTTATAACCGTGTAACAGTACAACATGGTAATGCCAACGTAACGGGCGTTCGTTGTGAAATAAATCAGTTCTAACTGTGCGCAGGCGGCGGATTTTACTATCGCCAGCGACAACGATCCCGAACGATGACACCAATAATCGAAACTAATAAATTATATCGATGAAAACGGTGTTTCGATTTTAATGATAGAACAACACTAAAGTAGGTCGACTTTCATGAATAGATTCAACATTAGAAAACAATTTACACAATTGAAATGCTTATTATTATTAAGATTGTACGAGAAGACAGAAAACTATTATATGCATAATCTATGCTGCATTTAAAAAAATCTATATAATTAGCAGTTTCTTTGGTAACTAAGGAAAAAGTAACAAATATTTACAATAGATGCAACATAATTAGAGACATAGAACTTAGGTCCTAAAGTAAGACTACAGTTCCTCTTGAATTGCCTATTATTTCTTTCTATCTGTCTCTAAACCGAGGGAAGACCAGATAGTCTCCCGGACACAGCCTTATTACCAAACAAAGTGTGTGGCAGCGGTTGCGAGCGAGTTTGGTGTCAGTGGGCCGAGCGCCCGTTACACTAACTGTTCGCCGCAGTCGGCTAATTGCGCGGCGAAATGTTACTGGGCCTCCAATTAAATGTTTAGAGGCCATGGCTACGGGATTCTTACAAATGGAAGATTTTTATTAAAAAAAATAACTTTTTTTTAAAGTTTAGACAAGTGTCTAGGGTATTCAGAAAAACCAGGCCTCAAAAAACGTGATCCAGTACGTTCTAGAACAATAGCAAACCTAACCTAAGCTTCATACATTAGATTAATGGAAAAAAAAGTGAATCGATACCGCAAAAAAAAAATTAACACACATTTACATCCAAAATAGGAACTATGTACGCAAATATTTTCGATTTCAACCAGGCTAAACATTTTAAAAATCATCACCGACGCTCTAAAGACCTTTTTCGAATTTTAAATCGAGCAATTTGTGCATAATCTCGTATAATTCGATCGTTCACGTGCGCTATCTCGCTGTTTAACGACAAAAAACATTTGCAAATCGCATCGGAAAAGTATAATTTCAAATTTAGAAAGAACTCTCACGTTGCCCTCATGCGGCCCGCGTGTGGGGGAACGTGATCGGTTAACTCTTTTTTCTATGCACTAGTCACTGGCCAGCGCGGACATTGTTTAAAAAACAAAAATTTAAGAAAATAGTATTCGAATCGTTTATCGCTTCAACAATGGGCACTTTAATGGTGATTCTTTCATTGTTTTTCTCGGATAATGAGGCGATTTCGGGGCATTTTTTTCACAACTTCCTGCCGTTGTTCGGCGCAACCTGTAATTGCGGACAGAATTAATCATAACAGTTTACATAAGTAAGCTGGCTAATTAGTTATGATAGTTTACGTAACGCGTGTATAAGGTTATCGACACAGATCGATAGATTGGTAAATTGAAATCATCGAAATAATAATTGACGTCGTCGATGCGGGCTTCAGCGGCACGTTCGGGCCCACGTGCGCGGTTGCGAAACACCCGTGATACTTCACAAACTATGCTCATTGTTCAATTGTACATAGTCCAATAATACAAATTCTCAAATCAGTCGTAGAAACACAACTGTCAGTTACACAATCAACACTTTGCACTACATCCTTAGATTGCAAATAATTATTTAAGTGCTCAGTCAACCGCAGACTTAACTAATACCCAGGAAGTGAATTTTGTAACGGAAGAAATCCGGTGTAACCTTAAAATTGGATTTGTGTAACTAAGGTTAAGAAATACGATTTATTAATGAGTTTGGCTAACATGAAGGGAGTAAAAAGCGTTAAATGTGGCAATATGGTTTCACAAAGGTGATCCACGCGTTGCAGCGCGGGATGTTGCGCCAGTATTTTTGCAACGGTCGCGTTTTGTAACCGCGACATCATTTAGACAAGTGCAACCGTTTCGTTGTAGCACGCTAATGTTACGTTTCGTTGTTGCAGAACCACGGTGAGGATTCGTGCGGACCGGGAGCCGTCCGCCGCAACATGGTCGCCGAGTTCATCCTGAGCCAGCAGCAACTGCTGGGCGCGCCGCCCCTTGCGCCGCCCACGCCCACGCGCGCGCCGCCGCCGCCCCGCGCGCGCCTCTCCGTCTCCCCGCACTTCCCCATGGACCAGCCCCCGCCCAACGCCGACCCCCACGACTACCCCAACTTCGACTTCTCCAAACGCAAGGAGTTCTTCGGCCAGCGCAAACAAAGGGAATTCATTCCTGACAGCAAGAAGGACGACGGGTACTGGGACCGCCGGCGGAGGAACAACGAGGCCGCCAAGCGCTCTCGCGAAAAGCGTCGCTTCAACGACATGGTGCTCGAACAGCGCGTCGTCGAACTCTCCAAGGAAAACCACGTGCTCAAAGCCCAGCTAGACGCTATCAAGGAGAAGTACGGCATCTGCGGCGAGACCCTCATCAGCATCGATCAAGTGCTGGCCACTTTGCCCACATGCGACCAGGTCCTATGCGTGACGAAGAGGAGTAAAATGTCGAGTGGGTCGCTGTTCCCGCCCGGGCCGCCGCCGCCGCCGCCGCCGCCCGCGTCGCCGCCCTCGCCGCCGCCGCAGCGCGCGCCGGAGCCGTACCCCGAGCGCCTGCCCGCCCCCGAGGCGTACTACCCGCACCCGGCGCACTACGAGCCCCCGGGCTCCGTGCTGAACCTGTCGCGGTCGCGCCGCGCGCCCTCCCCCTACGAGCTGTCCTCGCTGTCGGGCTCCGGCGACGAGACGGCCGAGCAGTACGCGCCGGAGAACAACTGCCTGCCCCTGAAGCTGCGCCACAAGTCCCACCTCGGCGACAAGGACGTAGCCAGCGCGCTGCTCTCGCTCCAACACATCAAGCAGGAGCCGGGCCCGCGGTCGTCCCCCTCCTGGGACGGCGAAGGCTCGAGCGACGAGCGGGACTCGGGGATTTCCCTGGGCGCCGAGTACAGACCGCAGCGGCCGGAGGACAGGATGGTGGAGGAGGACGATGCACACCTGAAGGCGGAGCTGGCGCGGCTCGCGACGGAAGTGGCGACGCTGAAGAACATGATGCATCAGAACAAATCGCGCGCGCACGAGCATTGAGCGGCCGGAGAGCGCGCGGACCGCGCGATTGCGACGCTCGTTCGTACAAATTGTCTCCTACCCCTCCCGTAGAGTTACCACGTTGTAAAGAGAGATATATTGTATCATATGTGCAGCTGTACGCGGCTAAGCCGCAACGCCTATTCGTAATCCTTCCTAGTAGTTGTATGTCGTGGAGTAACGGTGGAGCGGAGGCGCCGGTCGCAGGCCACGAGGTCCTTGTATGAGACTACCCGTTCGGTTTAAAGACTTTTCGAGCAGATAAAACTTGTCTACTCAGTGATAGATTTAATAAAATGCATTTTTAGTGATGAGCTATGTATGTATATGTATAATAAGTAAGCGAAGTAGATCTGTTTCATCTATTCGAAGACTCGTTAGTGAAAATCGATGGCTAAAGACTACGTTCTTATAAGTTGTAGGTTAAGTTGTATGTAAGTAAACTTAAGTCCAACATAGAATTATTTATAAAATTAAATGTATAGTATTTCTCAAATCAGATTGCCCATTAAGTTCCAAACCAAAAAAAATGTATGGATAGGTCCTCTTAAACTTGAAATCGCAACTAATTGAAGAAAAAGCAGATGTTAAATATCTAATCAGGATAAGATACCAGTGCCTTTGACAATACATACCTACCTATTAATAGCTTCCTAAAGGGATATTTTTGTACATTTATTATAAAAGATGGCGATTTCATTCAATGGATACCATGTAAATAAGTCAGTCCTTATGTTGGGGGTGACACACAGCGCGCCCGCAGTAAAGTAACTATGAGTTAGCGCTTAGCGTGGTCACTGTGAGTGAGTTGAGTGTGCTGTGAGTCAGCTTCAGCTGTGGACGTTTAATGTATTGAATCCTAAGAAGGCTTGTTCGGAAGTATTTGAGTAAGACTCTCCTGGCACGCCCAAGGGCAAGTGATAGGACTGAAGGGAGTTAAACTAAGTATTTATTTATTATTCGGACCGAGAATGAGGATTTTACAATTTATTATCTTTGTATAAGAAACACTATACGATATGAATAAATTGTGTACATTACAATTACAAGTGAATTTCATTTTCCTTTCCTACCTTCATACACCTACCTTATTATGAATACCAAAACCTAGGAGCCAAAACTATAGGACACTTAGCTAGAGGATATAAATGATCAGTAAAACTAGTACAAATTAGGTACAAAAAGTAAGAATAGAAAAATCTTAATAGTAATAATAGTTTCACTTCATACATTTAGTTCCATTGCAGTAGAACTATGGTGTAGATGGTAGTAGTAGTGGGAATGTACCCAAATGAACCATTACTTAAATGTACCAAGCTATAGAGTAGATATCATATACTGCTGCTACTGATCATGATATCTTTGTCAGTATGATAATTATTATGGAATCTGGAACTGCTGGATCACCTATTAACTAAGAGAGCCAAACATTATTTGATTAGTTTATTAATAAAGACTTTTGTAAAGGTATAGGTTTACCCCTAAAAGCTTAACTAAATAAATAATACTTTAGGACATCTCCACCCACGGCCACCTGACCCTAAACTAAGCAGAGCTTGTACTATGGTGGTCAGAGACTGATATACATACATAGATATTATAAATACATACCTAGATACATAATCACACCCAGACACGGAATTAACACCGATGACATCATACAAATATGTGTCCCGAGTGGGAATCGAACCCACAACTCTTGGAACCGTAGTTTACCACTAACGATTATTCCACCGAGCCAGTCAACTATTAAAAAAATACCAATTTGATACTATTTTATAACTTTTTAAACACTTGCCAAGTAAATATCAAGTTTTACTTCAAGGCTAAATAGAAAGTCCTAACAGTGACTTTGAACTATAGTACTTTCCTACCTACCTAGACCGTTTATGATTAAGCACTAGAAAATGTAAACTTACGCAATCTCTAAGCAATTTCATACAAACACCATTACTGCGCGTGCATGCATAGAATGCACAGTTGTAGTGTAGGTAACTATATCCTTACTAATATTATAAATGCGAATGTAACTCTGTCTGTCTGTCTGTCGGTCTGTCTGTCTGTCTGTCTGTTACGCTTTCACCCATAGAACACTGAACCGATTTAAATGAAATTTGATACAGATATAGTCAAGAGCCTGAGAAAGGACATAGGCTACTTTTTAACCGACTGCGCTATAAAGAAGTAATGTTTTAGCCGTTAAACATCTCTACGCGGACGAAGTCGTCACAGCCACTGGACAGATCGAGATGAAATTTAGCATGCAGGTAGATGTCTATCTGCCTACGTCATAAGGCATCCGTCAGGACAGGATTTCCCGAAATTCCCACGGGAACGGGAAATAACGGGAAAATCCTTTTGTATGAAAAATAATAACCGCATAAGTTAGACGCTTGAAATTTGACATGCAGGTTAACCTTAATAAATTAAAAGCTTAGTTGCAACAGGATATTGTAAAATTCCCACGGGAACGAGAGTAATAGGGAAAAAACTTTTGTATGAAAAAATCTAAACCGCAATATAGATAGACGATTGAGATTTGGCATGCAGGTACCCTAATGAACGTAAAGCTTACTTCCAACGCGATATTACAAAATTCCCATGGGAACGGGAGTTATTGGGAAATAACTTCTGTATGTAAAATCCCTTACGGGGTTGAAATATATTATATAGAGATAGAGATATACCCGAAGCGAAGCGAGAATGGGTCACTAGTACTAAATAAGAATAAGAAATGAGAAGAATAATAGAGTACTGCCAAATATAACAAGTGCACATTCACACACAAATCAAAATAAGATTTAAAGACAAACACACTTCATGGACAAATTTTCTTGACATTTAACGATAGGTCATTAAACTTATATATAATGAATAGCATACCTACGTGTATGAATGATATTTTTTGGTAGATAAATGCGCTACCACATATCTAATAGGGCAGATAACGTTTTATGCGACCGGTAATGTAGCTAAAAACCTATCTCATATAATATTTAGTTAGTTGATTGCCAATGTTTTATTATTTTTATTTACTTACAAATACTTTATATTGGACAATTCAACGCTGCACGCAGTAAGTTGCTAAGTAGTCAAAGCGCCTACAAAAAATTCTCCAGACAATTCATACAGCAGTGAAAATGTTGAATAGTAAAGTAGAGTAGGTTTAGGCATTAAACAAACGCTTAGACATATGATTCTAGAATTCTATAGGAAAACATCGTGAGGAAACCTGCACACCTATGAAGAAATTCTAAGGTTGCGTAGTCGACAAACCCGCACTTGGCCAGGGTGGTTGACTTAGGCCTGGTAGACCCGTTTCCCAGCAGTGGGAACATGTATGGGCTGATGATGATGATAATATACTTATATATTTCAGAACACATTAGGTAGTTTAACACTTTAAATGACAACACCCTTTTAACTTCTTTAAACTTTATTGTATTTCATAAATAAGTACAATGTTACACATTAATAAATTATATACATACACTTATCATCCACCGTCACAATTTATACAAACTCATTTAAATCATTTGAAATAAAACTAATTTTACGGATTAAACTCGCGTGTATTGGTATTCTAAACATTATTTAGAGATCCGACGTTTCGAGCTCTTCCGCAAATAAAAATAGACAATACTTTCTTTTAAATCAACTCAATAGCGAATAGTTTCATTCATTTGCAAAACCTGCGCTATGACGATCCAGAATCAGGTTTCAGATCGGACCAACTACCAGATGGCGCTAGAGAGACGATTCTTGTCAAAATTAACTTTCATCTTCATCGGACTACCATAATCCATTACTGAACATAGGCCTCCCCAAATGTTCGCCCCTCCCGCCTATAATCGGCTACTCGCAGATCGTCACCCCATCTGGCTTGAGGGCGTCCCACACTAACATGAGCATTTCCATGTTCTATCCTAGGGTGGGGAGGTCAGATTTTACTCTAGGCCAGGCGGGGACAACTCAGATTCTTTGCTAGGTGCCGTAAATAGGAGGGTGCCACCGGTGCCCAGGCACAGGGCGTAGACTCTGGGGTGCGCAAGAATGGCAGGCCATAGCATTGCTCTAGGGTACCTAATATCTAAAAAAAACAAGGGCGCAGTTGTAGAAGCTCGCACAGGACGCAGAAAATTCTATTTACGGCACTGCCCCTGACTCCTGCTTGGTACGCCTATGCAGACCACGCATACAAAATTAACTAAAAAGAGTCTTCACACCATTTAGAGTTTACACAGATCTGAAATACCCTCATTCAACTATAGACAGAAATTAGGTTTACAATTGGAGTATTTTTCTCAAAGTTCCCAGTCACCGAGCTATCGTCGTCCCCAATAGTACTACCTACATACATGTGACAAAATTTGTATATTACACACCGAGTATACATTCGCGAAACGTCACCGATGATTAAACGGTAATGGTAATGATCATTAGTTGGCAAACAATTTTATTTAATCCGTGCCAAAACACTAAGTCCACTTCACTAACTGTGAGTACTGTGAGTCATCCGAATCGTCACAATGACCGGAATTGGTTAACTCATTGGAATGTTATTTATCATTTGAAATATTTGAAATATTTTCCCCAAACTCGATTTCAGTAGAAAATATAATAAATCAGAAACCCATAAAGGGTTTTTGATTTAATACCCCATTTTCCAAATACTACATAAAAGCAATGTCTTTTTATCGACTTAAAAAGACGAGATTCTTATTTCGTCTGGATATTATGTTCTGTATTATTTTCTTATTAAATAATTACAGTTCCGTTAAATAAATAGCTAACCAAAATTGTGCATAAATATGATACGTTCATATATCAGCAAATGTAAATACATACATACATACATAAAATCACGCCTTTTTGTGTAAATACACATTTACATTTAGCTCCTTTCCTATCTAAATATCACTTTTCCAGCTCACAAATCCATATTTCAGCTTCACACTCATAGTAAGACATGCAATGATTTCATCACCAAATTATGACATTGAAATTATTTTCAAATCTACATCTTCTTGATACTGTGTATATGTCATTCGTTAAAAATTCATCAACATCGTTTGGTCGTACTCTAGCCCACTCCAACGTCTTATACCAAATAGTTGGATCCAATATCTATGGTAGACACGCTAACTAGCGAATATTAATATCTCAGAAAACATTGATGTGTATGAATTAATATGACAAGTTATAACTAGAAACATCGTAACAACAAAGAAGTTTTACTTTTATAACAAAAACATTAATAAAATTACCATAGACGAGATCTTATAAATATCTAAATAAAGCATTACAAATTAAAAATAAGTTAAAATAGTCACTAAGTACATTCAATAAAAAGTTCATACACACACGTACACAATAATATAATGATTTATGGATAGGCACATTGGGATAGGTTTTCAATGACATCACAAAACCAACATACATAGGTAATCATAGTTTAAAGTTAGACATTTTAATTCCGTAACTGAGATGAGCACATTGAATCAAATATCATAGGGATCTTTTATATCAAAAGATAATCTAGCGTATTTGTACATTTCGACATGCTTAAGTACTTATGCCTATAGGCAAATTGTCAAGATACATTTAAATAACAGTAACTGCGACAATGTAGTCAAGATATTTTTCTGCAGTTTGTAAAACTATATACAACTGCAGGATTACTGCTCATCTCTGCAGTAAATATGCAGTTACGGGTTCATCTGCTGCACTCTGCAAGATTATAGTTGTAATAGTGATTACAGTTACTGCCTGCAGTGGGCTGGCAGCTAGATTACAAGACTCTAATAGTCTGAACATAAGCAAACCACTCAGACAATGATTACATTGGTTTACATTCTGAAATCAACATCAAATAGCTTGGATTTTGTAAATTAACATATTACTAACTAATTGTGACTAGCGATCATATACGCAATAAAGCTAAAATGTTAGTTGTTATTTTAAAACAGGTAACATGTAGGGATGATTAAACATCTCAATTTGGATTCGATAGTCCAATCACATAGCCACAGAAGATTTTACAGCCCTGTTATTTACACTGGTAACTATGCCATTTCCCTTACTTTACCTGTAAGATAAATCCGGAGCAAAAAATTATATGTATCTGAACGACATTGTGAATAAGTGGGTTCATGGATCTATCGATTTTTAATGTAACATTGAAGATGGATCATACTAATTTGGGTTTGTTATAAGTCCCGTTATGAATAACGCATTCTAATGGCTTTGTCACCTGTATACATCTCTATTGGGTCTATAATCGCAGTCTATACATATGGGCTTTTTTTCCAACTCACTGCCCAGCAAACGCCCTCGTTCTGTCTCAGTCGCACGCCTCACACGTTGCTAGCGCGAGAGCGGGACCGCAGATCGCTGGGGCAGTGAGGGTAGGCTCACTCTGCTGCGGCAGGCATCACCTCCCCGCAGCTGAGGGGGTGGGCGTCCAAGGTGGGCAGGGGGGCGTTGGAGGCGCGCAGCTTTGCCGAACTAAGCTCGTTACTTTGAACCCAGAGTTCCAACTGAAAAAAAATAATTTGAAGAGTCAGTACTTAAATATTTGTTTATTTTATATTTTGACGATTAGCTGCAGCAAGTAGAAGTATACTCATTCAATAAAACAAGCAATTGCTAGTAACTTCTGTTGTCATTTCAGGGTTTTGCATTCTAGTTCTCTTACTAAGTGAACCAGCACAAAAGCTGCTCCTGCTACCAATCTGCAGCTGCTATATGAAACTGCTAGCTGTTACTGTTACTGCAAGCTCATTACACGTGAAAAAGTCACTTCTGACTGCAAAAGAAAACGATAACTGCTAACCTAATTTCATAACTGCACCTTTCTACTGCAAATGGAAACTGCAACATACTAAGCTTAACTGCAACTCACTTCGGGCGGCATCTTCGCCGGCTGCGACCTGCAGTTCCCTGCGCAGTGCAGCTGCAGCAACAATTCGGCTATCGCCGCGGCCGACGTGTCGATGACGCGCTGCCGACACACCGCCACCGCGTGCACGAACCCGCCGGGGCCGATGAACTCGTGCTCCATGAACACTGTTTTGTCGTCCCAGAATATCGCCTGGCGACAGAGATAGAAAAGTTTCAATAATAATATAACATACATAGATACATAAAATCACGCCTTTTTCCCAGAGAGGTAAGCAGAGATCACTTCCTGCCATGTGCTACGATCCTGGCACACTACTTTCGCTTCTTTCACATCCATCTCTTGAAGTTGTGGTTGCCACCAAATGACCAATGAGGCAGTCGTAAAAAAACTCTTCCAAATCATTTTCTATTTTCTAAGAGTGAAAAAAATATATCTGATTTTAATTATCATAGTCTGGAAGGAAGCCCAACATATCATAAGCAAAAAATCCAGATGCCTTCATTTTTTTTATTTCTTCTGTTTCTAAGCGCTTTACTTACTCTAACACATGTCTACTGGATCTGTAATCGAGACACTTAACCACATAATAGCCTAAGGAGGCAGTAACCTCTTTCTTATCAAACGTTAGCTGTGACACAATTTGTAGTAGATTAATTATATTACCTCATTACTCTATCAAAAAAGTAGGTGATAAACATTCTTCAGTATTAGATCGTCAGTTAGAACGTGATATCCACAGATTCAATACGTGACACTCAGTTAGCAACCCGACCGTCATTATCAGAGTCTTATCTTCCACGTCTCAAAACTTCATCTTATTACATGACCAAGTCATCCGAATTCTTCGCCGTTTATCAATGAAACACAACACTTACATGATTATGTTTGTAATTCAGCTTTATCTGTGTCATGCTTCAGACAGTGGACAGACAGTGATGATAATACAACATATAAGTTAAATTTACGTCAAACTTCATTGACGTAGGTAAGTAATTAATGTTTCAATGAGCTGCATGTTGCACTTTTAATGCATAATCGTCTGCTAATGAAAAGTTATTTTAGGCATTAGCTGCTATGATTAATTTTTGTTGGAAGTGGCGGCGCGTCCCCATTAGGCGAACAGGGTTGAGAGCCATCGGCTCCCCCGCAAGTCCGGTGATGATGACAGGGCTACTCCAAGCCATCATCGCAAGTCAGTTAGAAAAAAAAACGTAACATACATAAAATCACGCCTTTTTCACAAAGGGGGAGGCAGAGATCACTTTCTGCCATGTGCTACGGTCCTGGAACACACCACTTTCGCTTCATCCATCCACATTCATCAACCTCTTCATGCACGCTCGTCGATTACGGGTAGTTTTGATTAGACTTCATTCATGACTGCAATTGGAAGGACGGCAACAAACCCGCTTCTGACCAAAGCCTATAATGAACCTAGTAAATGGCTTCAGATACCACCTGTAGCAGCTATCATGTGCTACACCTGTGGCAGCATAAACCATCAGCATTAAGATTGGCCATTGTCGATTTCCGTTAGAAAACAACTAGCCTAGTTCTATTCAGTGACCTTCAGTCTTGATGTTGGCTACAGCCCAGTGCGATCTTGAAGTAACAACAGCGCCTGCATTGTATGGATACAATGCAGGCGCTGGTGGCTCGGACTAAGAGGTTCAGTTATTCTTTTTAACCGATTTCAAAAAGGAGAAGGTTCTCATTCTGCCCTGTGTCATAAAGGCATGGATCGCCTACGAGTGAGGTCATCTTGTTCATCATCAACAAGATGAGTGAGTTCATCTTGTTAGTCTAATATAAAATAAAAAGTGATGGTGAACGGCTTCAAGTAGCGGCAATATCGGCAACCAGCAAAATTAGCATCAAAATTTGGTCTTAGACGACATTTTTGGCCTGCTTTGGGCCAGTGCCATCAGCCCAGTATCAAACAACCTGAGAGGTGAGGTGATTGATGGTGAATCTGGTGAAGGGCTTCAAGTAGTATGGTGATGACACTCTGCACCACCAGTACTGAGATTGGCGGCATTTAATAGACAACGACCAGCGTTCTGGCCAGTGACTTTTGTAAGGATGGGACCGGGAGTCAAATAAAAGATGTTATGCACGGGTGATATTATATTGTAACTAACTTAATTTAGACTTATGCTCTACTTATATAGCACTAAACCTATCTATGTATGGGGAGGTGTGTCACACCACTACACCACCCCCCTTATTTTTGAAAAAAAAATTAAATTAATAATTTTATTGATTTAAAAAAAAAACATAAATTTTGCAAATTTTTAAATCAAATTAAATTTACTATCAAACACACATTTTAATAAATTTTTATACAATTTGGAAATTATAGAAAACGGACATAATATGAACTTAAACATAAACATTACGTATTCCTAGGTTGTAGACGAGTCAGAGTGATAATAGGTATTTAATAACAATTCAAACATTTTTTTTCAATAAAAACATAATGATAAAAAAAATTAAAAATATTTGATATCAGTATCAGCTATCCAGTATCTGTATCCTGTCCTGGTGTCTATAACCTGGTGTCATGTCTTTTCAATTAGTATAATTTTACATCACATTTTAAATTTAAGGTAACTTTTACTATAAAAGCAAACATAAAATCATTATCAATCGAATTAAAAAAATATATCTTGCTAAAACCATAACTACTTTACAAAAAAATATATCTGAATATGGAAACCAATTCATAATCTAACCAATCAAAATCAATTTCTCTTCCACAATAACCTTTCATTTCATTCAAAAAAAATGCTTTGTAAAATCCATTAGTCACCTTTACATTCTACTATAAAAATCACAATCATTGGTCACACACATGACTCATATTTCTTATATCATTTAAATTATCCCTTTGGATACCTCGCGCCATTTGGTCGCATTTATTTTCGTATTATTTATTTATTCACACAACACTTTATGTCGACATTTCAGTTATATTATTTATCATCATAATTCATTTTCTTCATCATTATATTTATTCATCATATATTCTTCTTCACATTTTATATTTCATATCATCTTATTATCTTTATACAGGGTCATAATTTGTCCAACAATTTACACTGAGAGAGCTCGTCTACACTATGTTCAAATATGAAGGATTAATGCCCTTAAGTATCATTTACTTGATACATTTCATAATAACTACGGCTCCATATTTTAAGATTCTACAAATATCTCCAACCGTCTTCACAGAGAACGATCAGTTACACCATGATCAGAGGAAGGATTTGAGACCGAGTTTAATACCTAACCTAACGTCAATCCGGTATAATCGTCAATATCATTTTTATTTTGACATTCAGTCAACTTTCTTTCAACTTGCTATAACAGTATCAAACAATCCAATAATTCTTTATTATAAATGCTTGCATACTTTTGGGTGATCAATCCAATGTATACAAAACATAAATAACTAAAGTACTCTCACTCTCATAAAAACTTTCCACAATCCAAACCATACCTAACATAAAACATTTAAGGTAAATGCACCTATTATGGACGCGGACTTAATATTATGGATAAGGTCAGTTTTCAAAAATGCCTCCAATAATAAGAAACCGGTAGGTATTTTTTTCCCAACAGCAACATTAATCGATGAAATTAAATTCTAGATTTGATGTAAAACAACATTTGACAGCTCTCCGCTATATTATTTTCGACTATAACGACTTCTTACTAGTGCGGTGCGTATTTTGGTGTCGAGATTTGAAATTTCTTATAAGGTGCGCAATGCATGTAAGTAAATTTATTAGCTTTTTTTATGACAAGTGTAATATTGTTGTTAAAAATGATATTATTTATTGAATTACTGATAATAAAAGGTTAATTATATATTCTAACTCTAAAACCTCATAGTAATTTTAGCCTTCCTGAATTTATCGATGTTCATAATTGGATATTTTTGTAAGCCTTGTACCCAAATATGGACATTTTGTCCATGTAGGCTGATATTTTACGCTACTTTTTCATACATCTTATAGTATGTAAAATAATCGTTTACCTTTATCTTTATTTTTAAATCGGTCGCAAAGTAAGACTTTAAATTTAATAATTCAATTATGAACATTGTGTCCATAAATGGGTGTCCGCTGTATTGTGTCTCAAATTTTTTAAATAAATAAATTTTGTTTCACTTTAGATATGGCGACTAGAAAAGCTTACACTAAAGAACAAATGGCAAATGCAATTTAAGAAGTGAGAAAAGGACAGAAAAAATCCACTATTTAGAAAACAATAACTATTCTAGTTATTTAACAATAACTTTTCTAAAAAAATTTTTTTATTTAGTTGTTTGTGTTTTTTTATGTCATGTTACATTTATAATTTAAGACAGGGTAATATACATAATAATTATATTACAGTCAGGGGATACCAGTCACAACTATCTGTCCGGTGGGTGGCGAACGGTATACGGGTAAAAGCTGACCCCGGGTCCTTTCGAGCTACTATCGACTCAGTCCAACCATCCGAGGCGATAGTATCCCCTTCCTCCCTTTTCCTTTCCCCGTCATATATTCTTGCTAATTGTGGGAACGCAATAACCTTGTTAAAACAATGCACAAGGCAGAATGGCAGCGACGTGGTCCACAACCAGTCATTGCCACGTTTCCACAGAGGTGAAAAGGACGACCTTTCTTCCTCGGGGAAGAACGTGTGTATACTTATGTATTAGTACCATAATTTGTGCGCGCTGCGTCGCGGCTCTCTCACAGCGACATATAAACGTTGTAGCTAACTATCAGATACCTCAATAGTACAGTAACCCAGTGACCAACCTTAGAGGTGATGGTGAACCTGGTGAACGGCTTCAAGTATCGGCGGTAGCGGATGGTGGCAGCTGCCTGCACCACGGCTCCACCCGCAGCCTTGATGTTGGCGTACAGCCCGGTCCGCTCGTAGAAGTCAGCGCGGGCGAAGTCCAGCTCGCGGAGGTAGCGAGCGTTGTTCATGTGGTAGAGCAACGTGTCGATGTCGTTGAGGAGGCACCAAGCTGGAAGAAACAAGAAATTCAAGGTCAGCACCGGGCAACCTGGTTACAGACTGCTCAAGGTGAACAAATTGTAGCCTCGTGGAAGTATTTCAATGATGGTTTAACGCGTATGAGAAACGTGACATTGACAGACATGACACAATATTCTCCAATCAAGCTGCAGTTGGACCTCACGCCAACGTATTGCTATCTAGTCTTCTTCTTCTTATCGTATGGTTGATGAACAACCTGGTGTCAGAGTTTATAAACCGCCCCTAGGCCTCTGACATGGCTTCACACACCGTTGAAAAATCTCTCAGGTGTGCTGGTTTCCTCACGATGTTTTTCTTCACCGTTAAAGCGTCGAATAATGGTACATATGAATTTCAAATTTAAAAAACACATTGGTACCCGGCGGGGTTTGAACTGGCGACCTCTCGCATGGCAAGCAACGACCTTAACCATCTCTCGGCCATCGACGCTATATAGTAAACTTCTCATACGCGTTAAACCTCATTGCTCATTGCCCAGAGCAGACAAATACGAACATATTGTCCAGGATATATAGACCAGAGCATTTAGCCCACAAGTGCTCTCTCTGATTCCTTGCTCTCTTATTTTCGTGAGACGGCGATGAGGCGACGGCATGAGAGAGAAATAAAGTGTTCCCCTAATTTTTATTTATACAGGCATTTTACAAGAGGAAAGAGGTAAGTCTTCTTTAAAATAAATGAATGTGTGTGAAAATGTTCATGATGTAGAAAAACGAACCGTCTATAGCAGAAAAAATGGTCAGTAATTTTAGACAAACTACTAAATCGATTTCCATAATATCGCTATGTCTGAAGTTTTATAACCTACCAGATCTACTGAGAGAGAGGCATAGAGCTTTAAGTTTATAAACAACTCATGGATTCATAGACAAAACTATCTAGACGATGTCTTTGGTTAGGAATGCAACAATCATGTCTACTGAAGACTCACGTGAGCCAAAGAGTTACACATTGGTATTTCCTAATGTAACAAATAATTAACGCAAAATCATGACTAATTAGACAATCCCGTAGTCTCCGATATGTTTTAAGTACAGCAATCTTGTTCGCCCTTACTTGTAAAGATAAAATGAATCCTTGACACGAGTAATCCATCTGCCGACCATTAGCCCAGAAACAATACATTTTAGTTATTGTACGCGTAGTATTAACCTAGTTAAAGTTGCAACGATTACAATCGTTGTACCGTGTAACTAAAGATAAATGATAACGGTAGAATCGCCCTTTCAGACAGAAAGTTTGTGATTATATTCTTGTTCTGATAAGCCATTGATTCAGAAATTGTATTTTGGTTTGATTAATATGAATGTTAAGGTTATTTGGTCAAGAACTTTTTTAAATAGGTACTTGCTAATTATGAGTCTAGAATCATAAAGCTTACGTTAAACTCACGTTACAGATTCCCTCGCTCGAGAAACTATGCGAGCCCCGAAAAAGGTTCGAACTCTAAAAAAGTCTTCCGAGTCTTCGAGCTTCATACTAAGGAGGCGAGCCCTGTAAACGACACTGTACTCTCAGGAACTCCAAACGGACTCAGAAGCATCGAGGCTTGTACATCACTAATCTATACTATATAATAATATTATAAAGCTGAAGAGTTGATTTGTTTGTTTGAATGCGCTTATCTCAGGAAGTACTGGTTTGAATTGAATTTTTTTTTGTTAGACCATATCTCGAGAAAGGCTTTAGATTATATAACATCACACTGCGACCAATAGGAGCAAAGAAACAATGAACTTAGTGTAGAAAACGGCGGAAAACGCAGACGAAGTCGCTGGGACAGCTAGTTTCATATGAAACCGCGACCTCTGTCCGCGCAACGCAGAATCGAACCATAGACGCAACGACAGTAGGTATTCCGTTTTACACCAATACTCACAGTTAACCTCAGTAGTCTCCAGTATGCAGGCCTTCTTCCGGAAGTACCTGGCCTTGGCGACGGTGTACATCATCCGAGCGAAGTAGGCCACATCCACAGTGCCGTAGAGAAGCAGTGCCCCGGCAGCCATCGCCGCCCCCCACCCCGGGACGCACATTGTCCACATACTATCTGAGGAGGGAGAAAGAGGAGATTGTGATTCTGTCTATAGAGCGAACCTTGAAATCTGCCGGCCCAGTGCGAGTTGAACTCGTGCACAAAGGGTTCCGTTCTATCATCTACTTATAATAGAAAATCAAGTTTGATGTATGTAATTATTAAGACCGAGTTAAAATTGCTTAAAAATTACGTTTGTTGTATAGGGGCCCCCCTTTAATTGTCTACCTGTTACCGTTATTTATATTGAGCAAATACAAAAAAACATGTTTATTGTACCTTAACATTTTATCTTTTTTGTTGTTATAGCGGCTACGGTTGAAGACCACATCATTTGTGAAAATTTCAGCGTTCTGCCTATCACGGTTTATGAGATAGAGCTTGGAGACAGACGGATGGACAGACGGACGGCGGAGGCTTAGTAATAGGTCCCGTTTTGACCTTTTAGACACGGAACCCTAAGGAGGGGGAAAAAGTGTTTTCACCCCATTTTTCAATACGGCGGCCGAACGACAGTGGCCAAACACTCTTGTCGGTCGTCCCACCAACTTTAAGTCTCACATAACGCCTCAAAATACCTCCATCTTCGTCTACTTTACAAAACTTCTTCTTAATACATAAGTGATTGTATGCTCCGTCCACTGACAATCGTTTAGGTTAGGAACAAAACTGAAGAATTCCGTATCTTACATGTTGTGAATATTGTGAGCTATACATACGTTGAAAGAAGTAGGTACACTTTTATTACTTGCACTAACACAATAAACGCACAATATTTTACATCACTGTAGTATTTATAAACATAACAAAACACGACTATTTACCAGGGACACGTAGAATAACTGGAAACATTATATTGAAAGGTACAGCATATAACTGTGGTTCTTAAACCTTTTACTTTAGAACATAGAAAATAGACCTACAAGTTACTTACTAAGTATTCGTAAATTTAATAAAAACTAGCAAACAACTCATACAATAATAGACAAGAGAAAGAAACAAAGATCAGCCAATGGTAACCACGCTTAATAATTCTGAACTCCACTAATACATCAGATAATAAGAAGTTAAGTATTTTCTTCACAATTACCATATAAGGCAATACCTAATTACAGTTTCATTATTTTTACAATTTATTCCAGTCTTCCAAAGTCTACACCCACGATGTCTACTTACTTACCTTCTTTCAAGAGCCTCCGTGCAATTGTACAAATAATTGTAAAAATAGGTCGATGGACCAAAAGGTTAAGAAACACAGGCTCTTAGCCCTGGACTCAACATTTGTTTGTTAATACTCGCCAATGCAGAACCGTGACGGTTCAAAACACGTGGGGGACGCATGACTTCTGCTATGTAAGGAGTCTTACGTAACTAAACATTGCATTCAGTTACCTTTTAATTACTTAACCTCTAGAACCGTCTGGTTGATTCACACTTAACAATTTTACAACCTTTACATTTTCAGTAATTAATTAAAAATAACATCATTCAACGCCTTAACGGTGAAGGAAACCATAGTGAGGAAACCTGCACACCTAAGAAGAAATTCTAAGGTTGTGTAGTCGACCAACCCGCACTTGGCCAGCGTGGTCGACGAAGGCCTTATCGCCCTAGTTTAGGGTAGGCCCGTGCCCCAGCAGTGGGGACGTATATGGGCTGATGATGATGATGAATTAAAAATAATAAACAAGTTGGCAGTATTTAGTTAACACTTGCGATTTTACTAAAAGACTGTTACTGAAGAGATTTAACTAAAATTTGGCTATGTGTCCGTGGACATGTTTCTTTTTAACCGACTGCGCTAATACGAGATAATAGGCTAGACGACTAATAGAACAAATTAGTCCTTAATTGAGGTTGTTTAAAAATATTATATATACGTATTTTTTATTTTGTTAAACACACAAGAAATGATGAAGATATACATATAGCGCTTAAAAGTTTCAGATGACGTCACGGTATGGTAACATCACAAGTCCCCACTCCAAAAGATTGAGCTCTATAATTTTGTATTTTTTCAATCATTACAGATTACTGTCTAGTCCATTTCATTAATTATGATTTAAGTTTTCAGCTCAAGTATCCGACTGTAATCTGTCTGCGTACCTATGATAAATAAATAAATAAATTAATTAAAAAATCATAAGATACGTGTCCCATATTTTTGTGTAAAATAACTTCCAGACTGAACGCAATGATAAATGTTGACCTAGTCGACACGGACGTAGTCACGGGCGGAAAGCAAGCTAGGTATATTATATGGATATAAGGGGTGTGTTATTTATATATTTATACTAGCTTTCCGCCCGCGACTCCGTCCGCGTAGATATGTTTAACGGGTAAAACATTACTTCTTTATAGCGCAGTCGGTTAAAAAGTAGCCTATATCCTTTTCTAGGCTCTGGACTATATCTGTACCAAATTTCGTTTAAATCGGTTCAGTACTCTATGCGTGAAAGCGTAACAGACAGACAGACAGACAGACAGACAGACAGACAGAGTTACTTTCGCATTTATAATATTAGTAAGGATATATTTTGAGATGCGTGTAGGTAGAGCTTGAGATGTCGGGCTTAACTAAATGCAGCTTCAGCGAGGAAATTAATGTATCTTGATCAAAAGTAAGAGACGATACCTACTAATATTTAAGTATTCCACTGTTGCTTCTGATATTCTTGACACAATAGCTTAAGTAACTTGGCACATAATCATTACAACGTATGTGATGATGATGAGATATTTATTTATTATCCAATCAGATTGCTTCAATACATACAATACATCGTAGATCCATTCGCACACACATTACTCACGCTAATTCAGTTCTCATGGAATACTACTAGGAGCAAAGCAATGACGTCACGGCCGAGAATGGAATTAATTCATGACACAACTGCTATAGCTAATACCTTACCCAAGGGTGGGGAAATCCAATCGATAAGACGGTACGTGCCAATAACTAATACCTTCTGCCCTTCTGGGTCAAACGCATACAGTTTAGTTATTTAGTACTAGCTTTCCGCCCGCGACTTCGTCCGCGTTGAGACGTTTAACGGGTAAAACATTACTTCCTTTTAGCGCAGTCGGTTAAAAAGTAGCCTATAATCTTTCCTAGGCTCTGGACTATATCTGTACCAAATTTCATTTAAATCGGTCCTGTACTCTATGCGTGAAAGCGTAACAGACAGACAGAGTTACTTTCGGATTTATAATATTAGTAAGGATTATGTAGTAGTTACTGGCTCGTTGGTCTATTTGTAGCATGTGCTGCGTAAAGACCGAGAGGTCCCCGGTTCGAGGCTGGGGTCGGGTAAAATTTATGTGAGATTTGTTGTAAAGAAATTACACAGCCCGGAGTCAAGGAGTTGACAGTTGCACGCCCGTGCCTCGGAAAGTACGTTAAGCCGGTGGTCCTGCGCCGGATCCCTCATCGGCCTTGTCAGATTGCCGTCTTGCCGAACTAGTAGAGTAGAGAAACACAGAGTGCATTTGTATTTGCGCGTACACATCATCATCTTTGTCCTGCCCTTGTCTCACGTTAAGTGGGGTCGGCTCAAAGTGTCTTTTGCTTCCACTCGGGTCTATCATTCGTCAGCTCTGTGTGCACTTCTGTGCTATAATATGTCCTATGCACATAATACATTCTGTGCTCCTGGATCCTAGGTTTGTACGAACCAAGACTCTGCGATGTACTATTGGCGGCGTTATAGTTTTCCAGCTTAAACCTAAGTCAAAACGTCCCCCGCTGGTCTTTTAGCCGCAGAGGTAACTTATACCAAATCATTAGACGTCAGTTTATATGATTGATTTGGCACATATAAATAAACTAGAGCGATCAGGTCTTAGCTAAACACACCAGATAAATCTACGGTCGACTTCACACAACCATAGAAATATATTATACTATCCTTGCAGGTTTCACTATAAGACCTTCGAAAAATATATTTCAAATTTTAAAACACATTGGTACGTGGCGGGGTTTGAACTGGCGACCTCTTCCATGGAAAGCAACAGCCATAACAACTAGATCATCGACGCTCTAGAAAAAATAGATACCTACATTATTATTATACATACCTAGATTGATGTGCAATTGGTAAAAGGTAATACAAAAGAATTAATGTTTGCAAAGTAGTGGTTCCATAGCGAATCTCTACCGATCAAACTTAGCTAACAAACATTTAATACGAACAGGCTATGAAACTAGCTAGAGTATGAGACATCTGCATCATAGTTTGTTAAAACCTTTGCTAGATAAAATTTGATAGGAGCTTCAACTATGCATTAACATACTTCAATTTTATACAATATTATTATATTTTAACGCAATAGCTGGGTCTTGTACAATTCGATTTGCACATAGAAAATACATACAGTAAAGGAAATATTACACATAAAGTAAAATAGGCATTTTTACATTACCACTACACTGTTGAAACCGGCAAATCTCCTCTCAAGTAATCACAGTGTCATCGTACGGCTTTTAGGAAAACATCACCACACACAGTAAAATACCCGTAAATAAAATTAAAATACGTCGATAAAATGAAAAGATTAAAAGCAATTATTCACAAAAAACTGATAAAGTAACCTAGAAATGTGCGTCAATGTGATTTTCTCAGACATCAAACAGATGACAGTTAGCCGATGCGCGCGCAATGCGATCAATAGAACCTTTTATCGCAGTGTCCGTTTATAATACTTATTTTTAGGTTCCCTTATCCTGAAACTATAATCCTACCAATAGTCCAGTCAAAATAGACATTTAACCTAGGAAAAATTCGCATAGAGCTGAAAATTGGCATGAATGTTGGGAACACTATTACAAATAATCTGTCAAAAGTCCCCATCGATCCCACGTCTGCAAAAAAAATAATCAAGGTCAAATGTCACAAATATCAGTTTTATGCACTTTTGAGTGAAACGGTAAGTTTAATCATAAAAGTATGTATGACAAAATTACTTATCACGTAATTATCTATAAAAAATGTCTAAACACTTTGTTCCTAAGATTCACCATTTCAGAGATATAGCGATGCACAAAGTTGAAAAAGTTGTATTTTCAAACGCTTCCAGGCCCCCATGCGATTGTGCTAGACAGTTAAAATTTTAACGAATGATGTATCTCAGTTGCCTCTATAACATCTAATACTAGAAACAACATGAAACCAACGTGTAAAGTGGGTTCTCATACAAAACCTATGTTTTTTTTCTCACACTTGGGCGGTTTTTAACGTGGTTACCCTAGTGAACCTATTCCAGGTCATATATCGATCAAAAACGATATCAACAGATGAATGCATATTATGTAAAATATGAATTTTCTAATGATTAAAACCACGATATCTCGCGAATGGTGATTCGGAAAAGAAAAAGTGACTGGACCATTTTTGTAGAAAATTGTATGATCTACAACTTTTGTTTGACCTATTTTTACGATAATACTTACTGTTTTCGAGAAAAATGGAAAAATCCTTAATTTTATACTTTTGACCTTGAATAAAATTTTTTGCAGACGTAGGATTGATGCGGATTTTTGATATTTCGTTTATTATGATGTATTTAACGTCTCGTGCAATTTTCAGCTCTATGCGAATTTTGTCTAAGTTAGCACTTATTTTTGTCTATTTTGACTGGACTACCAAAAGGAACATAGTATCTAAAAGATTCATTGTCTTTTAGAAAATAAATTCAGCAAAGTTTACCAACCTTATCAAAGGTTTTACCTAAATTTGTAGCTTAGATATCAACAATAACCACCAGACTATTTTTA
The DNA here is from genome assembly GCA_039566165.1 of Maruca vitrata. Lineage (NCBI taxonomy): Eukaryota > Metazoa > Arthropoda > Insecta > Lepidoptera > Crambidae > Maruca > Maruca vitrata. Next base: position 8,329,376 of record CM076936.1, on the reverse strand, counting down.
GCCAACCTTCAAGTTCCTGGCTCCTAGGTTCCTGGTTCCTATATAGTAGGTAGATATGTAATAGTGACTGTCTAACTTAAAGATAATGTGGCTAGTTTTAGGGCCGCAATATATCTGTTGTCTAACTTGTGAATATATCTTTTGATGCATTCGAAGTATGCAACTTTACAGCTTATGCCCTAAAATTGTACCTACTTAGCTACGTATCATTAATATAAATTACAAAAATATAAGGTATTTAATTCGTTTTCGTCAACGTCTTTTCTTGGCGCGAAGCTTATTTTACCTTCATAACTCTACATGTTGAGTACACAGCACAAACTATAAATATATTTTTTAAAGTCCAAATACTGTAAGATTAATTAGATATTTGAGAACTGATTAACAAATTAGGTATGAAGGTTAAATTCTAAATTTTTTTATCTAGCCCGTGATGTCCCACTGCTGGGCAAAGGCCTGCCCTAATTCACTCCATGTTTGTCGAATTCTCTTAAAATGTTTAATTAAATCATTCGCCTCATAGCGTTAGCTAGCCATTTTGCTATATATTTTCAACAGGCGTTATATTAATAACTCTGAAAAAATATATTTTAAACAACAAAAGTTATCTTGGTAATATTAAGAGAGTACCTAATTTTGATTTAATTTGTTAATATATTACATGAAATAAATAACACGTCCTACTTATCAATCCTTCTGGAAAAGTATACATAATCAACTCCGGTCCGAAATTCCACAAAGGATTGTCCAAGATTACAAGAGCCTACAACTCTAAAGTCTATTAAAAAACTAGAGTTCCGACTTCTCTGGACGCACGGCAAACGGCATCCGAGACGCTAAAATGTCGGTGACCTCGGCAATGTTGCATCCTTGTTCTCCCTACGAGTTTAGAGCGAGACAGCACCAACTCATCCGATCCGGCAACGCTCGTCCCCCAGTGACGTATGAAACATGGTAGTGCAAACAGTGTGAAGTTATTATTCGCTAAATACCAAGTTTAATGACAGTTTCAATGATGAAAGAGTTTAAATACGATGTCAAATTGCTAATTCAGGGTGTGAAGGAGCGTCCATGTTTGTGGAATAAGAGTCTGGAAGTGTATAAAGACCGTTTGGAGAGGCGGAATGCTTGGGAGGAAATATTCAACATTCTGGACGAACGATACGAGATGATGTCGCCTGAGGCACGACGACTGACAGGTTATAATGAAAACAGTTTCTTCTCATTTGTTAACTTTTCCAATATTCCGTTTTAGTTTTTGTATGTTTTAATCGGGTTTTCAAACGCAGATTATGTATAATCACTATTATTGTTGTTTTATTTGAGTTTGTTAAAGCAAAAAAGGTGACTGCGTTGTGGAGTGGGATATTTGCGAGCGTTTGTGTCCATTCTTTTATCACGGTTTTATTGATGCGCGTCCATACATACACTCTCTTCGGCATAATAATAATACAATATGTTATTATGACGGGGAGATTGTTGCTAAGTGATGTTGATTGGATATGTTATTGATTATTATTATGACCTTTAGCGTTACTTTACAATGTGTGATAGTGAAATAATATAAGTACCTACCTAACTTTCAAGCTTTTTAAAAAAATTTCATTTCATTATGTAGGTACTTCAGTCTCTGTCCATGTCTATCAATATTTGTAACTAGCTGTGACAGGGACTTCGTTCGCGTTTCCCCCGATTTTTACACAATTTCCATTGTATCTTTGCTGCTATTGGTCGCAGCGTGATGTTATATAGCCTAAAACCTTCCTCGATAAATCCTCTATACAACGCAAAAGATTTTTTTTAAATCGAACCAGTAGTTCCTGAGATTAGCGCGTTCAAACAAACAAACAAACTCTTCAGCTTTATAATATTAGTATAGATTGGAACATAAGTTTTTTAATTATTAAGCTATAAGATTTCCTTTCTCGATATCGTTCCGATTTTATCGACGATAAAAAATATCGTTTTTACGATGAAAGGAAATCGTTTGATTGCACTTATTCCTTCCTTATTTCTAATGATTATTTTCTTCCACAGGAGAACACATCTTAAACAAATGGACCAACATACGGGACACATTTGTAAAATCGCTGAAAACAAAAATGGGCCGACCGAAACGTAAATACGTCCTCTACGACCAAATGAAGTTCCTCATCAACGACATAAACGGCGAAGAACCCGACTACGTGGAGGAAGTCAACGTGCCTTATTTAAAAGAGGAGCGTCAAAGTGAAGAAGAGGTCGTCCCGATTACAACGAGCGCTCCTCGCAAGAGATCAAAGAGGACTGACAGCTTCAAAGACGAATCGTGTAGCTCCACGACTAAGAAAAAGTCGAAAAAGAAGGAAAAAGCTCCTGAGGAGATACCACAGACAAAAGAGTCGGATTCGAACGATATAGACTTTGTCGAAATCGATGAAAGTACAGAACAAAGACTGATGAATGAGGACGAGGCATTTTTCGCTTCCCTGCTGCCGACAGTTGTGAAGTATACCGAAGATGAGAGATTGGAGTTCAGGATAGAGGTGCTGGGTGTGATGAGGAGGATCAAAGAGAATAGAAAATGGAGTATGGCTGAGGATTCCTGAGGTCTATGGTCGGCCCTCGTAGAATCGATGACAGGGTGTTATTCTTAAATAGTGACAGTGAACTAATGAGCATTGATAAGTGGTGGACATAAGTGTGTGATATAGGATGGGATCGAATGACTTAAACATAATGGGTGCAATGATTACAACCTTTTGGACTGAAGGTATAATAATCTCAAACAAACTGATTTGTTTATATTCTTGTATTATTTATTATCCAGAACATCACGTGTTTCTCATACAATTTTTAAATTCAATATTTAAACTACAGGTGTGTATATTTACAAGAATATTATAACTACCCGCAAAAACCAACATTAAAACAACCAGACTTTTTAGTCTGGTGTTACAAGGAATAAACTGCAAGAACAAAATAAATAAAAACATAAATCTTTAATAGATAGGTTTTAATGATCATTTTTCTCGTCGCAGTTTAAACAATTATGTTTACATAATCACAAAAAACACAATGGTTCGAATTAAAAATAATGACGAAATTCCTAGACTTAGTTTTTATATCTAAAAATTTAAAGTTCTAAGTGAAAAATTTAACAAAAACGCATATACTGTAATGTCTGATAGTAATATCGGAGGTACATTTACCTACAATGTTCGAACAATAACAACATCATACTGGATTATATAAAAAATTGGAATCTTACGTTTACGAGATGGCAAAAAATTGGTTTACTATCCAAAAATTAAAATGTACATCGAATTGTCGAAAAACTGTCGGATAAAATACGTTAAATTGTTACACTGGATATATAATAGTGCGGCTTGTCGAGCGGCGACTGGAGTCGTGGCCTAGCGCGCGTTTACTTTGTGTTACCTTCATTATCTAATATTCCTAACTTACCCTACATGAAATCTCCGAACTATCGCTTTATCTCCCAATCAAGTGCTCAAATTTCAGTTACAATTTTTTTAACATTAACTTCCTAAAATACCGCCCGCTAAATTCACTAATTCTCAAACTCCCCATTTCACTATTTACAGTAACGGAACGAGTCCGTCATTATATGCGAGATTGTAATACAATTCGCGCTGATAAATCGTTACGTGAACTATAGATATATACGGGCATTTTATATACATAAGCGATTAAAATACTGCATCAAATTGATGATTGTATATACGGCTCAGAGCCTAAGAGCTAGCCGTCTGCTGGCTCGCGCGCCTCGGCTACAGTTGACTAGACTGCCCGCGAACAATACGGGCACAAAGTTATATTTACACGGATATCAAATTCACACTAGCTTAACACATCGCTACTATAAAATGTTTAATAATTTATATTATATAATAATACAGCGACGCCCTTTGGATACGAACAAGCGCGGAAACGGCCGACCTATTCATTGGCACGGAATCACCACATCACCGAAAAAGGAAATCTCAAAAATAACGCGCACCTCAAAGCTCCCGACGTACTTTCAATAACTTTTTTTGTGCAATTCTCGTGGAAGTTCAACAACTAAAGCTAAGCATTACATTAATTAGAGTACCCGAAACGAAATAAGTATAAAACATTAGCTCTGAATCATAAATGGCATCACGCTAAATGAATCAAGTATCAACATCAGTCTAGCATCGTTTATATGAGGGGCTACGATTTCAACTAAATACATTTACTTATTCTGCTAAGAGACGATTAAATTCACAATTGAGTATGGCCTGTAATCCCTAACGGAAACACTTACTCTACGATAGAGGTAACCTATAGAAATACATTTTATACACAGTTACATATCAATAAAAATATGTATATGGATATATTACAAGAAGTAAGTTTCAACAATCATTAAAAAAAAACTATCTCGAGCCGACAAGAAACAAATTTGAACTCATAGGTGAATACAGTACAACTTAGCAATTATGAATAACACCTAAAAGGAACTAACACAAAATAAGTAAACATTAACAAAATACATCACTTTATAGAATCCGACGCGAACTTAGCTACCGGTTATACTTATAAAATTATATACAAAACAAGTTCAACAACTTTTTTTTTAAATTTACATCTAAAGAAACCTCGTCAGGAAAGAGATCGTATATCAGTCTGACGCGAAGCGCCAAGCACGATCGGGGGGAGCTGGCTGCGGCTAAACGTATCACTAACGTCAATGTCTAAGAATCATAGTAACATCATCATCATAACATGATTTAGAAAGTCAAAGTCATTAAAGTGTCATGTATCAATTAAAACTATTCGCTCCTCCCCTAAAACTGGTTCTAATCACTGAGATCTTCAGCGCTGATAAGAAGATAAACCTGCCGTCTGTAAATTTGACGTCACAGTCAATGAGACGTCATACTTACATACATTCAGCACCAAATTATCAGAGACGAGCTCATAATAATAAAACCTGAGTGCTGTCCCAAATACTTCAGGAAATCGAATTAACTTACCAGCGCTGCCGATCAAATCGTAACCAGCACCAGTCACCAACGTTTAGCCGCAAAAAGCCAATCGATTCTTAATTAGTAAAGTCCATAGTCGGTTTCCTCTGCCTGGACTTCTTCGGGCGCGGCGGCGCGGGGGAGCCGTTGCAGCAGTGGCAGCCGCGCTTCACCACGCCCCGGCCGGACGCCCTCCGCCTCACTTCCGGGTCCCCGGACAGCGGCGAGCGCTCGTCCGGACGCGTCTTCCCGGACAGACTCCTCTCCGACTCCCCTTCTAGAGGATGGTACGTCCGTTTCGGTGGATAAGTCCGCAGCGGCGGGTGCGTGTCGTCCGCCGACGACCCGTCCGCGCTCCCGCTGCGTTCCATCCCACGCGCGTCCTTTATGACCGAATCTAGTCTCATGTGTGTGCCTACGCCGCTCGAGTCCGTCGAGTTGGTCTCGTCGTACGACGGACTCTTGCAGCATTTCTCGCTATCGCTGCTGAAATCTAGCGGCCGTCTGCTTTCGGAGCGTTCCGAGGCCGAATTCGACTCCCAGAACAGCTCCGCATGTCTCTCCGGTGAGGACCGATCGTCGTCCACGTCTCCCGTCATGGATTCTAAAGTCGCGTCCCGGGAGCTGTCTTCAGCGACCATTTTGGCGTCATCGCCGGCTATTAGGCCCTCCGGTTCGTCCATAAGGAACCTGCTGTCCCTCTTATCGTCATCGTAGCACACCCTCCTGATGACTTGGGTGGCGTTGCCTGCGGAGTGTACTATAGCTGACGCCGTATTGGATAGATGGAGTTCTCTAGAATCGTTGAGGATGCTGTCGAAGCGCGTCAAACCGTCATCTTTGACTAGAACGGAGGATAGATTGATGTTGTTCCCATTGTTGGAGGGCAGGGAGTTGATCATGTTGTCTATGTCCGAGTACTTGACCGAGCTTGGGTTGTGATCGGCGGTGGCTTGGGAGATGACGGTGGTTTGTGGCGCGGTCATGAGGACTGTGGCCGGAGCCCGGTTGGAGTGGAATATTGTGGATGTGATGTGCCGCCCCTTCAGGCCTGCTATTGTAAATGGTTGTACCTGTAAAGAAATTGAAGATTACAATGAGTCATCTGTTAAATATAACACTAAAAATATGTCGGAATGGGACCTAAAAATTCTAAACTACTTGTTTAATTTAAATAAAGGCTTCTTACAAGCACTATAAAATCGTAATTTAGAATCACGTGACAGATTCTACTGAGAAGACTCTAGCAGGACACTTTTAAGGCGAAAATTATATGCCGATGATTATGATGATGATGATCATGATAGAAATTATTATAATGACTGTAATGGGAGAACTTTAGATAGAGCCGAACACTAGATGGCACCACGTGAGCGTCAAGTAATAGTTTAGTAGTAGTCGTGAACTAAACTGTCATAATTTTTTTATTCATACCTCCCCCTCCTCCGGCTCGCTATGGAACGTGGTATTGGGATGTGCCCTCGCAAACTCCTCCTGGTCCAGCGCAATGGTGGCCTGCATGCCGTCCTCGCTGACGGTGACTATGCCCACGTCCTCCAGTCCCAGATTCAGTTCCTGGCGGTCGTCGAGCGCGCGCGGGAGGAGCTGGTCCGTCGCGATCTGGTCGTCCATGTCCGGGTGGGGGATGCCGCTCTGGTTTAGGAGGGTGGGTTGAGCTGGAATTGAAGAAGAATAAAGTATAATTTTATGTTTAATAGACACGGTTTATAGGCTCAATAGGGAAGACGACGGTGTTTGATTTTGCATGTGATTGCACGTTTGCCAGAGGGATTATGTTAGTCAGAACTATTTGTGAATAATAAAAATAAACAATACCATGTTTCAAATTACATAATTAATAATAACTTTTGCTATGTTAACCATTTTCATAAACGCAATATTTGTTATACTTGTCATTACAATGCACTATTACAAATATTTATTTAATAACGTAGTGTAGGACGCCCGCAGGCCAGGTGGTGTGACGATCTGCGCAGGGCGGCTGGTAGAAGCTGGAAGCCAGTGGCCGAGGATAGAAAGAAGTGGCGTGCATTTGGAGAGGCCTATGTCCAGCAGTGGACTAGTATGGGCTGATGATGATGATGATGATGATGATTACAAATATTACAATATACAAACTTTATAATGGAAACACACATTAGTAGCGCTACCATGAGTTTAAAAGTGACAAGACTCGATATCGCCTATGTAAATATGTCTATGAAAAACTTGTACAGCGGTTACGCTATGAACTAAAATCGGTAGTATTAAAAAAACAATTCGATAGGTTTTTAACGTACGTAAGTTTTCGATAGCTAACTCACGGTACCGCTACTACTACGTGTCCGGGATATTTACCATGTTGAAATATCGGGAGCTCATTAAAACAAAACAACAGGGTAAATATCCCGGACACTTTCAGTTTTCTAATTTAAAATGGAAACTGTGCCACCAGGATCATAAACCGATCTCCTATCTACCTATCGCGATAAGCGACCACTGCTTTCGAGTCGAATTGTGACTCACTTGTGTGGTCGTGGTAAGTCTAGTCGGGTGAGTGGTCTCAGTTTGTCTCTGGGTCTCTAAAAAGGGTAAGTACTAGTCCACACACTTGTGTGGTCTAGTCGGGTGTGTGGTCTCAGTATATCTCTGGGTTTCTAAAAAGGGTAAGTACTAGTCCACTCACTTGTGTGGTCTAGTCGGGTGAATGGTCTCAGTCTGTCTCTGGGTCTCTAAAAAGGGTAAACACTAGTCCACTCACGTGTGTGGTCTAATCGGGTGTGTGGTCTTAGTATATCTCTGGGTTTCTAAAAAGGGTAAGTACTAGTCCACTCACTTGTGTGGTCTAGTCGGGTGTGTGGTCTTAGTATATCTCTGGGTCTCTAAAAAGGGTAAGTACTAGTCCACTCACGTGTGTGGTCTAGTCGGGTGTGTGGTCTCAGTATATCTCTGGGTCTCTAAAAAGGGTAAGTACTAGTCCACTCACTTGTGTGGTCTAGTCGGGTGTGTGGTCTCAGTATATATCTGGGTCTCTAAAAAGGGTAAGTACTAGTCCACTCACGTGTGTGGTCGTGGTACGTCTAGTCGGGTGAGTGGTCTCAGTATATCTCTGGGTCTCTAAAAAGGGTAAGTACTAGTCCACTCACTTGTGTGGTCTAGTCGGGTGTGTGGTCTCAGTATATCTCTGGGTCTCTAAAAAGGGTAAGTACTAGTCCACTCACTTGTGTGGTCTAGTCGGGTGTGTAGTCTCAGTATATCTCTGGGTCTCTAAAAAGGGTAAGTACTAGTCCACTCACTTGTGTGGTCTAGTCGGGTGTGTGGTCTCAGTATATCACTGGGTCTCTAAAAAGGGTAAGTACTAGTCCACTCACTTGTGTGGTCTAGTCGGGTGAGTGGTCTCAGTATGTCTCTGGGTCTCTAAAAAGGGTAAGTACTAGTCCACTCACTTGTGTGGTCTAGTCGGGTGTGTGGTCTCAGTATATCTCTGGGTCTCTAAAAAGGGTAAGTACTAGTCCACTCACTTGTGTGGTCTAGTCGGGTGTGTAGTCTCAGTATATCTCTGGGTCTCTATAAAGGGTAAGTACTAGTCCACTCACTTGTGTGGTCTAGTCGGGTGTGTAGTCTCAGTATATCTCTGGGTCTCTAAAAAGGGTAAGTACTAGTCCACTCACTTGTGTGGTCTAGTCGGGTGTGTAGTCTCAGTATATCTCTGGGTCTCTAAAAAGGGTAAGTACTAGTCCACTCACTTGTGTGGTCTAGTCGGGTGAGTGGTCTCAGTATGTCTCTGGGTCTCTAAAAAGGGTAAGTGCTAGTCCACTCACGTGTGTGGTCTAGTCGGGTGTGTGGTCTTAGTATATCTCTGGGTCTCTAAAAAGGGTAAGTACTAGTCCACTCACTTGTGTGGTCTAGTCGGGTGAGTGGTCTCAGTATATCTCTGGGTCTCTAAAAAGGGTAAGTACTAGTCCACTCACTTGTGTGGTCTAGTCGGGTGTGTGGTCTCAGTATATCTCTGGGTCTTTAAAAAGGGTAAGTTCTAGTCCACTCACGTGTGTGGTCGTGGTGCGCCTGGTCGGGCGCGTGGTCGTGCGCGGGCGACGCCGCGAACAGCAGCTCGGCCTCGGGGAACAGCTCCGACGCCGATGGGGAGTCCACGCCCAGGTCTTCGCACTCCTCCGATAGGGACTTCTGGAGATATAAATACATTGTGTGTTTAGTACGAGTGTGTGTTGGCTTGATTAGCGAACATTATGTTACTGAATGGGACATCCCTTAACCTAACGGGTAATCATTCATTAGAAACTTTAGCTACTCTGTGAATAAATAAAGCTATTCATGTATAAAATATTCATAAAATTGAAATTGAGTTTTAAAAATAAATTAGAACAAATTTAGATAACAAATTACTGTAAAGTATTTTCAGGGGAGATGTTGGTGGGACCAGGGGTAAAATAAATTACCCTTAGACCCACTGACGAACAATGTTTAGAATGGTAGAACAACGGGTAAAAAGCAAAGCAGCACTTGTTAACTAATAGACAAACGAAGCAGTCAACCATCCCTTTAAATAAACAAGCGACCCGCTTTCAGTTAGCTTAGGGTATAATAGACAAATGAACTATTTCCTCTTGCATCATTCTACCTATTGAAAGAATCTGCTTCAAAATCTGTTCCTTAGTGTCACAGATTTAAGAATACACAGACATATAAACAGCAGGAACAACTGTGTTACGTCACATAAATTAATCCTATAGCAAGTACCCAAAGCAAGTGCTCTAGCTACTTGCCACTGTTGATTCTGATTTCAGTATATAGTGTATCCTGCTATCCTGATTTTCATTATACTACTTAAGCTACTTACAACATGATCCGATAAACGTATGTGATGTTTCCTGATACCTCTAGATAGTATAAAGCAAAGTCGCTTCCTGCTCTGTCTTTCCCTATGTATGCTTAAATCTTCAAAGCTACACAACGGATTTTGTGCTGTTTTTTTATTGATAGAGGGATTTAACCCTGTTCATGGTAATGGCAACCATATAGCCACCATAATTTAAACCTTATTTCATCATGATAAGATCCAAAAGCAATGATTTTTTAAAATAGTATACTGGTTAACCTCTTAACGGCGAAACCTGTAAAAATTTTTCATTCGTTTTGGACCTTATGTCAAGAAAATAAGGTCCAAAATTTGGTGGGAACAATTTTCCGTCTGCCCGCTAATGGCTTAAAGGGTTAAGAGGAAGGTCTTTATGTAGGTATAATATACTGCGAAGACAGCTAGAAGCGAAGCGAAGACGGGTCACTAGTTGACTGGCTCGGTGGAACAGAGGTTAGTGACCCAGGTTCATTACCTACAGTTCCAAGAGTCGTGGGTTCGATTCCCACTCGGGACAAATATTTGTGTGACGAACATCGGTGTTTGTTCCGTGTCTGGGTGTGTATTAAGTAAATTAAGTATATTTGTGTATGCACAAAGTGGTGTGCCAGGACCGTAGCACATGGCAGGAAGTGATCTCTGCCTACCCCTCTGGGAAAAAGGCGTGATTTTATGTATGTATGTATGTGTATGCACTGTTGATTCTGATATCTGTAACACAAGTGCTAAAGCTACTTACCACGGGATCAGATCAATGTATGTGATGTTGTGTAATATTTATTTATTTACCTATAAACCTATTGTTTAATCAATTACCTGCAGCCTCAACTCATGCTCCAGTATGGCGTACTTGTGTCTGAGGGCCGCCGCGGACACGTGCGTCAGCCGGTGTTGACGGTGCGACGACCCATCCTTCTTCTGCACGACCTATGCAGCGATTAACTCATTATTCTTTCGTGTAGATTTTCGATGGAACTGTTACAAGTTAAAATTACGAACGTTTGTAGCAGTATCTCAGCTCAAAATTGTTATAAACTTAAAAATACTTTTAATATAAAACACATTTTCGTACAATAAAATAAGATAAGAGTATTTCGAATTTAAATATGATATTAATTAATGTCACATTAGAATATAAATATTTTGAAAATCCGATTTAAACAATTGAAATATAGTGTCTGTTTAGCTGCTATACAACGTTTATAATTTTTAAAGTAGACAGAAATCGTGGAATAAACAATCAGATATTTAATTTCTTTTTTTTTAACAGAATGGAAAGTTACTTCAAAACATTTATGGCAAGCATAAGCCATTTGATGAACCATAATGAAAGCCTAAAATTAATGAATTTAAACAGCAAACTGTGACAATTACTGCAAAAGCTTAACTCTTTAATATTTAACAGTTATAATTAAATTGTCTTATATGTAGTTATAATTTAAAAATACTTTAATAACATCAACTAATGAAGAGTATACTATTTTAGAACAATGAGATTGTAGGGACATGCACGGATAATGCTGGGTACCGACAATGACTGGGCAATAGAATCACCTCATGCAAAACTTAGGACTAATCGACTAGACAATGATCAGAAAGAAAACGCTCCCGTATACTTGGAAGTGATGAGAAAATCAAAAAATGATAATAACATACAAGACTCAAAATGAAGAAGGGAGGCGGTAAGTAATATAATACCTAATATAAAGTCCGTTTATATTCGTGAGTGCCTGATTGTAGCTAGATGCGACATTTTAGTACCCTAATAAGAATATTATGGTATACACCCACTTGCCATAATTTCATTTGCCCGAATTTTATTTGCCATAATATTCATATGCCCGAATTTCATTTGCCATAATTTCATTTGCCCGAATGTTATGTTTGCCATAAAATACAAATGACATAATTTTACTTGCCCGAACATCAGATTCCATAATGATTCGAATGCCATACGTATTGTTATCCATATTTTAATTGCAATAATATTATGCTCATTGTTTACTATATTAGTTACTTGTTAGAAACTTTGTTTCCGTGCCATTCATTTACATCATTTCCCACCGAAAAAGCTTGTAAAATAGGTTAAAAGAATGATAAAAAAAATTGGTTAGGTTAGGTTAGAAACATGAAAGACAAATTAAATATATGGATAACAATACGTATGGCATTCGAATCATTATGGAATCTGAAGTTCGGGCAATAAAATTATGTCATTTGTATTTTATGGCAAACATAACATTCGGGCAAATGAAATTATGGCAAATGAAATTCTGGCATATGAATATTATGGCATATATCTTTTGGGCAAACAATAGATAAGAATATTATACACCATTATTTTAATAACCATTGTCGTTATAAATGCCAAAAAAGTGAAGACGACAAATTCGAAAAAAAAAATATCTTATAAACAGTGTTTTACAGCGCATATTTGCATTGAACTCATTATCTTTGAATTCGGAGGAATTCCCCAGAAAAAGACAAAGCTGCAGCTGCAAATACAGACTTAAAACACTGTAGATTAAGCACAATTTCATTTACAGTTTGATAAAAGCGCGTCCATTGCTGTGAAGCGCTCAACATGAAATTGAAAGCTTAAAGCTGTGCTTAAATTTTAGCATCAGGGTTATTCGGACATGAATCATATTTTAATGTAACATTGCGTATGCGTTTATTATAACTAGAAAATAAGCAAACGAAATAATGGATAAACATTTATAGTTTCCACTGCTGAAGCTCATTATTTGTTCTTTTGAGTAAATTTGAATCATTCTCATTCAGAACACAAGATTTACTTTACACCGAGGATGACACTTGCTATTTCTTTTCTTTTAGAAGCGTAACATAGATGCTTACAAAACCAGCTAACATGAATGTCGCGTCTAAACCACATGGCGTCGAACGAATATCGGACAAAATAATAGGCGTGCACGTCTACTAAGAGGCATACTAAGTCTGACCGACACCGTCAGCTCTACGGTATGATCACCTGAAGGTAGGGCTTATCGTCGCAATCTGACGCGTCTATATCGTAAGCGCAACGCGGTGAATCACTCATGTAAGACTTTTTCGACTCAACGTCGAACATCTTATCAAATATCCTTTGCGCCTCCATATCGGGACTGTATCGATCTTGGATCGGGTCCTGAAGTATCAAAACGAGTCAGAGAACCATTTTATTGGTTACCATCAAAATACACATTATTGCTTAAACAGTTATTACAATCGGAGAACTCCACAACAAAACGAAGACAGTAATTTACTCCAGGTATACATGTAAGGCATTGCAAAAACGATACCATACAAACACAACACAAATACATAACTGTCATCGGTTTGTGTCGAAAAAGAATCACTTGAATTTACAATTTGATGGTTCCACCGAATTTCATATCTTTCATACAAGAAGTAAAAGTAAATATACTTACAAGCACAGTCCGGTCCAAATTGTCAGCTCGAACCGTTTCTTCGTAGGAGTAGTCGTGGGGGTCGCCTGAGGCCGGCAGGTGCCACGGCTCTGACCCTTCTGGGCTGGACCCTCTCTCTGGCTTCACGTCTTGGTCCCGATCAGTCCAAGGCGAACTAGTCGCCCTAGTATCAACTAGTTCAGGTGGAGTAGGCGCGGGTGCTGGGGACGCCGTGCTATCGGGCGGCTGGACAGTCGTCGCCGTAGCCAAGTTGAACGCTTGCAGATTGTGCAATGCCGCTGTAGGGAGACGCACATGACGAACTCCAGGACGAGCTAAAACAGGCTTCAATCCAGCTGGACCAATCAGACGCTGCAACAACAGCGCGTTCGTCGTCGCTCCCCCCTCCCCACCGCCAACGGTCAACAGTTTCGGTCCTCTGTTCGTCACTATTGCTATTTGCTGTCCTCCTTTCACCATTGACACGGGTAGAATATAATTGGCTGGCATCAGGACTGCTGTGGCCGGTTTGCCCGCGGTGCCTCGCGCCACTGTGATGGTCTGTCCATCAGCGACGATGACGTTTCGCTGCGGCTGCGGTCGAGGCGTAGAAGGCGCAGGCGTCTCTTGCTCGAAGGTAAGCTTCCGAACTACCTTCCTAGGACTGTCTTGAGGGGAGTGGCTTTCGAGGCAGCTTTCATTGCAGTCGCCTTGCGAAGTGCCGCAGCTGCTGTCCTCAGAGCCCATCGTTCTACAAGTGTCTTCACCGTGGATCGGACTCATATCGCGACCATGCCGTCTTGAACCGCTAGAACTCTTCTTCCGCTTCGAGGACCCTGAAGGATTCGATGGCGGATTGGATCTCCTTCGCGGCGCTGGCTTATCTTTATCCGGAGAATTCTCAACTTGCTCCTTATATTCAGCTAAAATGTACAGTATTCTTTGTGTCGTTTGCTCGTCTTCCAACGGCTTTTGAGTAGACGTTTTAGGGGGCACTGTGTTGAGTTTTAAATTGCTAGGAGGATTCGAAGATGCTTTAGGTCTCGATTTTGATTTTGTAGATACTTTTGGTTTTGGATGTGTGGGCGGATCACTATGAGACGACTCAGTAGTTACTGTGTGAGGTATATGAGTAGATGATGTGGGCGAGTCCACGATGCCTGATGAATCAGGTGATCTTACGAACGACGCTGTAGCAGGGGTAGTCACTGTTGCTTTTCTGTTCACGTAAGCTACATTCAAAGGTTGGTGGTTGGTGCCAATTGAATACAGCACTTGTTGAGTGGTCTCAGTGGATGTGGAACTGGCAGACCCATCAGTTGTGTCGCTAGATGGCGTGTGCAGTTTAGGAAAGGTAGTAATCGTACTGGAGGTAGGCGGGACACTGCTTCTCTCTTTCACTTGTTCTAAGACCATATCGAATTCCCGTAACTGTTCCAAAGTCGATGAGCTCATTTGCGATTCCGCAGAGGATTGGCTGTCGGTTGGAACTTTGATTTGTCTGCTTGCTTGCGGAAGCCTTATAGTCTGTTGGCCGAGAGGAGGGGCCGCAGTCAACACTAACTGCTGGTATACTGGTTGATTTGTACCTCCTATGACGTTCCTCTGAATTTGAAAGAAGGACGGTCTTACAACTCGCGTCCCGGATACCATTTGCGGGGCTTTACTTAACATTGGCAATTTAATTCGCATCTGCGTTAATACTGGCTGTGGCTGCGGGTTTTGGTTGGTTTCATTTGAAACGGTTATAGGCGTTCCACCGTCTTCTGATGTCATTTCAGTATTGGGGGCAGTCTGATTCTGTGGAACAATTTTGATTATCGATGGCTCTATTTCATTTTGGGTTCCAACTGGCTGTTGTTTTTGAGCTGAATCATCAACGAGCTCTGTACTCGGTACCGTTATGAGATTGATCGTCTGTCCCCCACCAATATTGACTGGTATCTGTCTAGTGTATATCACACCTCCGTGCATGGTTTGTATATTCATTGGAGTGATGGTTTGCTTCAACTGTTGGACTAAATTTGCTTGAGGTTGCGTTGTCTGAGCTGGCGATTTCCTCAATAGAAGAGGCGGGCTACTAATCTGTCCAATATGATCAAGATTGATAGCATTATCTGTCGCCTGACAATCGACAGTCTCACTTTTATTATTAACTGATAAATGTGAATTGTTGGCATTTATGTCGTTTTGATTTTGAGTTCCATCTTGAAACACTGGTTTCCCAAACGCCTGGTTAAATTTTGGCAGACTAGTAGATTTCTCGGCGCCCGTAGACTTGTTAGAGGAATTTTGTATGAATTTTGCATAGTTCTCTTCATACACTGAGCGAGATTTGATTTCTTGTTGGCTAGCAGCATTATCTTTTCCGGGCAAAGCATTTGTTGTATTCTGTGCAGGGCTAACATCTTGCCCTTCAGCTGGTTTAGATGGCGTAGTCTGCACACTAGGCGTTTCGATTGGTTGTAACCTCAAAACCATACTACGTTGATGTGGAGCATTGAGTTGAATAGATTTGCCGTCAGCAGACTTGCATACAAACTGCACCATTTTCTGCTCATTCGAACCTTGGACATTTGCCAGATTGGTCAAAAGGTTGACTCTTTTCAAAAGTTGACCGGCAGCGTTACTGTTTTTTTGGCCGCCAGTGTTGACTATTTGGAGGAGTTGGTTGCCACCCTGTTGCAAGCCAGTATCTACCAATGACAAACCCCCGAAGGAATTAGTCTGTGGTGTTGCCGATCCGTTTGAGGTGGCGTTCGCTGTGCCAGATTTATTTTGAACAATATGCAGTACCGGAGTGGCGTTAGGGCCATTTATCACGGACTGTTGTGAATTATCGACTAAAGTGAGGCCGCCAGATGAATTCTTGCCTTGCACAATATGCAACACTTGCGGAGTGACTTGAGTATTTGAAGCTTGCTGATTATTTTCGGTCGCACTTGTTGAGTTCAGGGGTGGAGGTAAAATTTGTGCTAAAGCTTGCTGAAGAGCCATCGCGTTTATTGCCGTTGTTTTGGGATAACTATTCGTCGCAGTCTGCGCGGTTCCCAGAGAACCATGCCGTAACTTCTGAGAAAGTATATTCACCAATGCCTGTGCTCTTGTGTTTGCTAAATTTTCTTCCGATGAAGTAATGCCAGCAGCGTTCATAGCATGCGCGATCTGGTCCGTCTTTTCTGGTGCACCATTTTGTTTTAATTCTTGTGTCGGATATTCTTCCACATCATTATCCTTCTCATTAGCGTTGTACAAAGCATGGTAGTCAGGTTCTGGTTCCAGACTAGGAGCTTCATTAGCAGTATTTTCTTCAAATGAATACTCCAGATTAGTCATAGGTTTATCTTCCAGATTTTGTGGTTCACAATTTTCGTACGATTCTCCTATCTCTTCTTTGTCTTCTGTCTCCTCTAACTCGATTTTTACAACTGATTTGATTTCTGTTTCGATAGGAATATTTTCGTCAGTCATCGACATGTTCATAGGATCTTGCGGGTCCATTGGTAATGTTTGGTTGTGTTGGGCGTACTCTTGCAATAGTGGCACAGTCAAATCAGCTGTGGTTAGTTCAGTGTATTCTGTTTTGATGGTTGGCTGTGTGTCGTCCTGAGGGCTGTTGTCCACAGAGCACTGTGACGGACTAGCATCGGAGACTTGGGTCACGCGCGGATCACAGGTGACTGGGTTCTGTGCCGCGGCGCTGACTGGTAACTGACCCACTTGTACTACTTGGACTACAAGGTTAGATGATGCAGGTTCCAAATAATCTGTCGCATTATAAAGGTCGAAAGGGAAATCGCATTTGGATGATCGATCTTTCTCCTGTTTCGCCCATTCGTACTTCAACTCTACTGAAGTCTTTTTGAAGAACGTTCGCACTTTGTCACGCATCTGAATGTATGTTAGATATCGTTTGTACTGTTTAATCTGATCTTCTCTTGATTTGTCTCTATTATATTTGTGATCAGACTTGGTTTTTTCTTTATCCTCGGACATTAAAAACGGCTGAGGTTGTTTTACGTCCGACAGAGTCGCAGCCGAAATATTTGATTCGTCACCTACATCTTCCAAATTTTGTATGACTCTGTCGGACCCCTCACCAAAACCCATATTGAAATTGGTTTCGGTGGTGTCACTAGAAGGAAAATCTGATTCGTTGTAAACTGTACCTATTTCATCGGCTAATGATTGAGCTAAAGGATTGAATATTTTACACGGCTCGATATTGTCTAAATCACAGAATAACATATCATTCTCAGGCTCATCTGGGAAGTCGACACCTGTGGATGTTATACTTATAGGCCAATTTCTTATTATTTCGTCCACATCTATATATTCTTTATGGAATGGTTGAGAAAATGAAAATTTTAATGTACTGCAGTAATCAATTAAAGTCTTGTATTCTTTTCTATATGTCACATCAGCTAATACCCTCGCTTTGGGGAAATCGATATTTTTACCTTTTCTGTACTTTTTTACTTTAAGTCTGATATCACTCATGTCCAGCTTACGTTTTAACGTTGGCTTGCTTTTCCCGTAATAGTTGTTTCTGGAGTAGGTCAGTTTTGGTATATTCAGTTTGAAGTAATCTTCTGAACTGACTTCTTTAGTTTCTAAGGTCACATTGCCGACCGTGCCGTCTTCATAGTATTCTTGAATAACTTGGATTATTTCTTCAGTCTCATGGTATACTTCATCGGTTTCGCAGAGCGACGTAGCGGAGTCTTCGCCAGCTATCGGAAACACATAACAGGTACCGTCTTCGGGGTCTTCATACTCTATTCCGTTTAAAATCAATTCATCACTAATTTTGGATCTATTTATTTTCGAAAGTAAATTGTTGACAATAGATTTTCTATTTGGAGATTCTAAATCAGCTTTTTCAGTTTTGTCTTGTAAAATTTCATCTTGAGTTCTATCAACACTTTCTTCTATGTATTTAGAGTCTTGATTTATATTTCCATGAAGCTTACAAGCTTTATTTTCTAATTCCTTTACCTGTGTATTTTCTTTTTCACACAAGTTTTTACAACCCTCTAACACGAAATCCAAAGAACCATCATAGTTATCCTCTACTTCAATGACTGTTAAAAGTTCTATACCCGAATGATTGGTGTGTATTGCTAATATATCTTGATTCTCTGGACAAATATCTTTTTGTTGTGGTTCTAATTCATGTTCCGTCAAATTGTCATTAGTATTATCATCTTGTTCTTCCTTACTCAGTGGGCAGTCAATGCTCACTTCTGGAACCACAATCTCTTGTACATTTAGCTGATTTACGTCCTTCTCATTTGCAGACACATTATTTTGTACCGATGAAATGTTACTGCTTATATCACCTTCAATATTACCGGCTTGACTTTCTGAATCAACACTATTCATCAAATTATCCGAATCGGTTAATGTCAAACGATCTTCCTGAACAGCCATGTAGGGTTTCTTTGGATTTTCTTCAGCATCTTGCATTTCAGAATTAACTGAGAGTGAACCATTATCAATATTGTTGTCTATAATACTTTGATGTTGTTCGCTTGTGCATAACTCTGTTTCAGATGTGACAACAGAATTCGTAGATTCCACAATTTCGATAATGTTAGTTTTCAGGCTATTACAATCTTCTTCAACTGAAATTAAATCTCCATTGCCACTTCTTAAGTTATGTTTATCTTTATCATCATGTGGTCTATCATTATCTACGGCAACTGGTTCTACTGCAACTACGGCATCTTTGGTATCACTTAGAACAGTATGGCATTTATTTTCATCCTTGTTATCATGACCATCTAATTTGGGAAGATCTTGATTTATTTTCTCATCCTCATCGAGCGACTCCAATCTTTTCATCTGTTCATTTTGATCAATCTCACTGTTGTTTAAAGTTTTATCAGTCTCACTAGATACATTTTTGTTCTGGATTACTAAGTCAATGTCGTGAACACAGTTATTTTCAGTCTGGTCTGGAATAGCGGTCTCATCATTCGTTACAATAGAGTTCTTTAATGCAGTCTTTATTGTTTGGGTCATCACTTTAAGCATCTTATTTGCGACTTTTGCATGTTTACCATTACGTGATTTCCGTTTCAACGTATGTGCAAGGTTTAGAGGATCAATATCAATCCTAAGACAGGGTTTATATTTGTTTAAAATATCGTGGTCTTCAAACATTTTTGCCGTGAGCGATTTCAATGTAGGAATGGTCGATTGTACGCCGATGGAACTAGTGAAGGTTGACTCGTAAAACAGCGGCACGTCATTAATATGAGACTGTGTTTCTAATAATTCCTTCTTAGCAGAAGAATGAAGCTCTCGCTTGCTTGTATACCAATCACAATTGCATTCAATATTATCGGCATGATCAGTTTGGGGCTTTGTCTTGATTACTTGTCCTCGAAGAGATGCAATAATATCAAAAACATCCATCACAGATAAACCTTCTTTGACCTGCGAGGATTTACGAAGATTTTCTATCATATCAAAGGCTTCCATGACAGGTGAACTTCGCCCATATTCAATTTCAGATGGTCTCAATAACTCATCGTCAATAAGTCCTAGCTCATCTAACAAGGAGAACGATCCGCTTCTAGATAACTTGGACTCCACAGTGATCGGATCTATGTCAATGTACTCGTCAGATTTATTTAGTTCATTCTCACTTTGTGAACTAATATATTTTTCAATATTTACGTCATCCTCACACCGAACGAGATTTACAGTACATTTATGATTAATTATTTCTTTCTTCTTATACTTTTCAAAGAGATCATCGCACTTCTGGAGTCGTACAAAACATTCTTTTAACTTTACAGCTGTGTGAGCTGTTTGTAAATTGCATTCAGGTAAATCATCGGATTTGTTAGTATCCTGATGCGGCGTACTGGCAGTATTTTCAAGATCAACGCCCAAATCTTTTAATAACAAGTTTTTCAACTCATCAATGTTATCAAGCGATTCATTAACAGACGTTTCTACTGATTTTTCTAGAGATGTAGAAATAACTTGTTCAATATTTTCTTCGAGCACGGTCTCATGACACAATAAATCTTTATTTATACAATCATCGTTCAAATCAACAGTATCATTCGATGAATCGTCTATTTCTATAATTTCAGTAACATTATTTGAGGTATACTGACTAGGATGTTTATCGTGTGATATGGACTGAGACGGTTGTGTATCCAATATAGGTTGTTTCATTGGTACTGTCTCTGGAAGTGAAACAATATTTTGCGACATGACGGGTCCAGAATTGATGTCTTTAGCTTCGTGTGTTATAGGAGTAACTAACGTTTTTTCATCATTCACAACAGTAATGCTAGATAATGTATGAGACGGTTGGGGTACAGTAGCCTTTTCTGGTAATACGACTTCATTTTTCTGTTCATTATTCCGATCTGTTTGTTCAATTTGTTTAGCGGGATACAAAACTACATCCACTAATTCAATAGAACTTCTCTGTTGCAATTTAGTTTTATGTTTCAGTAAGTCGTCTACATCCATAGTAGAAACATGAAACTCTCCGTATTCCGTTTTTAGAGTTGGCTTTTGTTGTTCCTTAGGAATGTCATCTTCATCGTCACTTAACAAATCAACAGTTTCGATGGGCATGTTTGATTTAATGTTAACTTCTTCGATACGAGAGGTAACAATTTTGGATGGATCATTTTTTGGTGCTATTGACACTTGCTTAATGTTTACTGTATAACGTTTAGAATCGTTTATGTTATTGAGCAAAGTGGTTCTCATAGCTGGGTTCGAAAAGAGAGACTCAAAGCTGACATGCATTTTACCGAACACTGTGGCCTTGAAAGTCTTGCCATTCGGTAGTTTTATGCGGACACACTTCTTTAACGGATCTTCCGGTGGCGGTGGCAATTCTTCTATAACAATTTTGTCTTTCAGGGAGTCGAAGGCTTCTCTACTTATATTTTGTGATTTATCTTCTCGATCTTTGTCATTATTGGATGGCTTCATAGTTGTTACACCACTACTTTGATTGTTACTGCATTTATTTACAACAGGGTTTTGTGCAGTATTGACTTTAGGGGACAAGTCATCTTTTAGTAGGCCTTTAGCTTGTTTTTGTATAGAAGTGGCTTTCATTGTGGTTACTACTTCCGATTCTTTTCCTTCATCAGTATTTATGGTCATGTTAGACTCGGGTAGTTCATTGATTTTACTCCTGTTTTGTACGGTAGAAATGCTGGGTTTCCTACACTCTGTACTCGCTTCCTCTTCAGATTTATTATATGTCGTTTCAGCTGCACGTGATTCGGAATCCTTTATTACAGATTTTGGAGCTGATTTCACAGTCAATTCAGTCGTTTTGTATAATTTATCCAAAATCTCATTAGTTGCATTAGAAGATGTGCTATTTACTACAGCAGTTTCTAAACTTTTCTTCACATTTTTTCTGGTCCTAGGCATAGCCTGTACACACTTGTCTACAATACAAGGATCAGTGGTGCTAGATTCGTCCACTGCTGCACATGTTTTTCCAGGATTATCTAAAACTGGTTGTTCAGTAGGTGGCTTTATAATCGGTGTATCTAATATTATTTTATTTGCAACACACGCAGACGCTGTTGAGGATTTAGAGTCCATGCATATATTATCTGAGACTTCTATTGCCGAGAGTGTATTAGCTATATCTGGACTAGCATTCGATTCGGTCTTAACGTCAGAACATTCTTTCTTTGTTGTACATTTCTTCTTCCTTGTGACTCGTTTAACTCCAGCACCTGATTTTTTAAGTGAATTAATTTTAAGAATATTCTCCTCCTCTACGACGTTTTTTATATTAGACTCTTGCTGACTCTCTGCAGCTAACGATTTTGGAATTTTGGAACCTAATAACGCCTCTTCGATATCAATTATTCCAAAATCGGATAAATCTGGTATCACAGTAGGTTCATTCTCGATTATTCTGTTCATTATAAAATTATCAATAACTGATTCTGTTTTATCAGCAGAAGCAGTAGGTGTTTCGGTTGATTTATCGACTTCAAAATTATCGGCAACTGTTTCCACAGTATGAACGGTAACATTTTTGTTTGTATCGTCGTTCTGGACAACTTTTTGTTTTTTATTACTTATTTTCTTCTGTTGTTGCACAACTTTTGGTTCTACAGAGCTGACAGCATCGCTTAGTAATTTATTTTTTTCTGCTTGTTTATTTAGAATCCTCTTTGAAACACGTTTTGGAGAATCGTTAACATCGTTATCAACAGTACATGTTTGTTTATCCTTTTCCGTGTCTTCTAATTTATTAGGTATTTCCTTAATTTCTGATTGTTTAACTTCATCTGACGGAACACTTTTTTCTGAATCCGGGGTCTTTTTGAGTCGAACTTTAGTTTTTCGACCAACAGGATTCTTCTGGTCTTGTGCACTCGACGAAACTACTGCTTTTAAATTATTAGATGATCGAAGTAATATGCGACGGGTAGGTGTTGTTTTAGCTTCGTTTTCCTTACTATCTGTATCTTGTTTATCAGTTACATAAGTATTTTGATTTATTAGAGGTATGTAGCCCAACGGTATAGGGGCTGCACTGGACCGATAACTCACTTCCCTGTTTAATATCGCCAGTCTTTTCGTCCTCAACCTTTCTTGATCTTTTACATTCTTTTTGAAATTGTCCACCTTCTGTTCTTTCTGCTTCTTAGTATCAATTACTTTTTCTTCATCTTTTTGGTTTCTAGCAGTTTTCTGGTCAATCTTGTCAGATGCATTTAATGTTTGTTTATCTTGCACTTCAGACAATACTTTTCTCTCGCAGTTTTTATTACAATTAATATCCAGAATCTGAGGATCTGTTACTGGATTGTCTTGTGGCATAGGTTCAGGCATAGGATTTTTTATTTCATCTTTATTATTCGGTCTATCAGTAAAGGAATTTTGTATTACTGTATTTGAGTCAATTAAATCTTTCTCTTTCGACAATGTCGGTATCGAAATATTGTTTTGAGCTGCAGGTACACTTATGTGTTCTGTATTCATCTGAACATTACTCATATTATAATTACTACCCGGAAGCTCATGACTTTGAAATATATTTGTAGACGTCAAATCCGGATTGTCGGATGTCTCTTGGGTTTGGACACAAGATGCAGGCACATCTTGAGACGACGGAACAATGAAATGGTTTGATTGTTCATCAATATTACCTATGCTTTGTTTATTTAATAAATCATCTGTTATAACTTGCATTATATCAGATGTCGAGTCCTCTAAATCGTCTGGATTTGGTTGATTCGAAGACATTGATAGAACATTCTGGTAAGCCGCATCAATATGATTTTCTTGAACATTCATACTGTTCTGTTCTTTTTCCATGAATTCATTAGAACCTTTCAATGCTGTTGTTGAATTAGCAACATCTTGTTGGTTGGTTAACGTTTGCGATTGGTTATAAGACATTGTCGTTACCGATGGAGACATAGTCATGGTGTTTCCAATGATGACCTCATTGATGATAGGGGCGGCAAACTGAGTGCCCTGATACATGGTTATATTGGGCGTAGCGTTGAGTACAAACGGCGTTTGCCTCACATTGCACAGCCCTGTCTGTAGCTGTTGCACGAACGGATCGTAGACCAAATCTGTACCGACTAGAACAACATTTGGCACCACCTTCTGTGGAACTGTTATTATCACATTCCTCGGATCAACGACGTTGATATGATTGCTATTCATATTCTGACAAACGAAAGCTGGTTTTTCATTGTTTTGATTTTTGGAAACCGTTGTATTGGACTGAATCACATTCGGTTGATATGAACTTTCCGGAATCTTGGATACATTTTGTTGCATGGCAGTTTTTGTTGTGTTCGGGGCTTGTTGCGTCGTCGGATCGTAGACATTTTTGGTCGCATCAAGACTCTTTGTAACTTTAGTCGTCTGAATGATATTTCTAGTTTCTTGCGCCGGTTTTAGGCCACATCGTAAGTCCACAGCCTGTGGTTTGTCTTGCTGCGTAGTGGTTTTAGTTACTTGTATATATTTGTTGGTAGAAACAGTTTTATTATCTTGCACGATAACATCAGGCGGTCGGTAAGCTTCTTCATCTGATGATAGTTCGCCAATTTCTTGTCTAAGTTCATCATCCATTAGTTCATCCAATAAATCATAGTCAAAATTTGGTATACCAGGTATTGTATCTTTCTCTTTCAAGACTTCGTTTGATACAGGCTTCTTAGGAACTTCAACTGGTCGCTCTTTTGGTGTATCTGTGGCTATTACTTGGTTTTTTATTGGTTCGACTTGTTTTTGAATTGGATGTTTAATTACTTCTGTCTGGATTGGCGGCGGATTTTGTTTTAATGTCTCAACAGCTGTCGACTGCATTGGCTTTTTCTGAATCACACTGGGCATCACATGCTTCGCAACGATTATCTTCTGTGGTTTACTTTCAGTTTTGTTTTCAGAGTCAAGAACAAGGTTAGTCTTTGTGATCCTTTGATTGCGCAGACTGCTATTCATAAAACTGTCCTTCTTTAGCGCCATGTCTAGGGCGTTTGGTCCACGGCTAGGCGTTTTGTGCTTCAACAGAGCATCCATCACACTCTCCCAGTCTTGGGGCTTAGTGGGATCAGTCTCTCTGGGTATATTGCTCTTGGTTTCCACATTATGACTAATAACACTTGTTTTAATTTCTTGTTTATTATTAAGAGCATGGGGCACGTTATTCTGAGGCGGATTCGCCTTCTTCAAAATGGCTGGTTTGTTAAATTTTCCTGATTTCTCCAACTTACAATGTATATTAGTAGGTTCGATATATTTAGTCTTATTTGCATAATTTTCGTTATTATGAGTATTATTTTTAATCTCAGATTGGGTATTTTTGATCACAGTTCTATTTACGGCTGTCGCTTGATTATAATTCGTTGCCGTAGATGTAATGTTACTTGATATGGGATTATTGTAATATTGTAGATTGTTCGCGACTTTGTTAACATCTTTGTTCGTGAAAGACGTGTTCAACTTATTTTGCTGCCATAGCAGAAGTAATAAATCGTTTTGATCCTTCTCAGAGAGCGCCGATTCTATCAAGGGTGCTGGAGTGACTGATCTTGGTACTGGCGTTGTTACTCTTGACCTGTCTTGTTGAGGTACAGTCCTCGAGGTATTCTCCTGCTTGAGCAAACTGCTACCTGTAGCACCATGCCTTGTATTCAACAAACTATTCGACAGTACCGGATGTTCTTTGGCTAAGCTCACAGGTTTCTCAACCTTTCGCACATGCACTTTCGGTTCCTCCGGCTTTGTCACACTTTGGGGAGCCTGACCTACCCTGGATATGACCAAGTCTCGTTTCATCTGACTAAGTTTATTCTTTGCTAATTTCTGTTCCTCCATCGCCTTGGTCAACATTTGATCTTGATAGGTTATTAAACTATCCACAGCTGCCCGATTCGTTTTGAAGTCACTTTGTTTAGCCTTATGCATGTAGCTGAGACGGGAAAACGTGTTTAACTGATTATCTACCTTCTTCGTTGTTTGTATTGTTTTGGCACATTGGGAAGAGGTTCCAGGTTCAGACTTCACATTCTTAGAGACCCTGCTCACAGGTTTCACGTCCCTTTTCTGCGTTTGCTGATTCGCAGTAGCGTTTGTTACAGTATTACTGCCGGTACCAGCGTTTATAGACTCTTGAAGTTCTTTCAGGAACTCTTGAAACGTCCTTTGCATTCCTGCTTCACTTTTAGGCTGCAGTGGCAAATGGGCCGGCGGCGGGAGGCTTACTTGTTTCGCCCGCCTGTCTTGCTCCATCAAATACGACCGTATGTAATCATCGGTAAATGACGACGTTGAAGATGGCGTCTGCTGAGGTATTTTGTTGGTATACTGAGTGACGGGTTTCGAGTGTTTAACTTTCAACATTGCGTCGACTTCCTGTTTCATGTCCTTGATTTGTTCAGTCTGTTTCTTGTTTATGTACAATTTGGGTATTTCTGGGACGACTAGTGCCTTCGGGCTCGTGATGAGTGGCGGCTCGGGGAATTCCGGTCGTCTTATGGCGCTGGGCGACTTGTATGTGTGTCTGGGACTGGCGTCCACGCGTGGACTGGTCAGGGCTGACCCTGGTGATGACGCAGCACTCCGATTCTTATCCTCAATCAAGGACTTCTGTCGTCGAAACTCTATTAACTTCGTTATACTCTTCTTAACCTCCTCCCTAGCGATATTAGTTGCGTTTGGTTTGACTTCAGCTTTATTGGGCACAACCTCAGGTTTCATTTGACTGTTTTTATTAGTTTGACTAGTTTTAGGTCTCGCCTTGACTGTAGCTTCGGGCCTCTTCGGCGTGTTGATTGCGACTTTGCCGTTAGCGACACTGAGTTCTTTGTTGGCTAATGTGTTTCTGTCCGCCAGAGGGTCGTGGTCCGGAGACTTGTACTCCTCCATATTGAACAGGCCATCGAAGAGCACGTCAGGGTCGTTCCCTTCAGAGTTCAGGGAAGCCAATGACGATTTCCCTTGACTATCGTAGTCACTATCTGTCACACAAACCGGCACTTTGGTGTCGGTGGGAGATTTATTGTGTTTGCCTTCGGGCACATTAATCTTCGCTACTTTCATTCCAATCAAGCTAGACAGCGACCCCGGCTTCGAATCAACCACCGGCACCTCTTTATCCTTCTTCTTCCTCCTTGGTTTCTTCTCTTTTTTCTTTTCCTTGTCGTCCGGTTCTTCTTTCCGCCTCTCGCGACTGCCTTCTTTGTTCTCGGACACCTCTTTGGGTTTTTTCTTCTTTCGTTCTTTGCTGAGTTCCTTGCTCCGTTCTTTGCTTCTTTCCTTGCTATGCTCCCTGCTTCTTCTTTCCTTGCTGTGTGGTCGTTCCTTCTTCTTCTCAGTCTTCTTGAACTCTGCCACGAGGCTGAGCGGGTCGTCTTCTGCGGAGGACACTGAAATCCGCTTGGTCTTCTTCTTTCTTCGAACTGGGATTGTGTCGGTCTCCATGCTGATAGAGTTGGCGCTGTCCGTCCGTTCGGCGTCGTAGTTCGCGTGGTACTCCGGCCACACGTCTTCGGGCTCGGCAAGCTCCACTAGGTGCTCGTAACCTGAAATATGCATAGAAAATAACTTTTTTAAGAGATTATATTTATCAAATATATCGCACACCTAGATCAAAACTAAGACAACTCAAAAATGATAAATTTTCAGGAGAAGAAAAAAACGTTTATCTCTTTTTTTTGTTACGGAAGGTAAACATATTATTTTTATTTTAGATAATAAATGGCTGGTAAAACATCACTGTGTATATACTGAGCCTAAAAATTAATGCTTTTTATCAATAATTGCCATTTTTTGAGTTGTTATGCTATTGGGCGGTGGTTACACATAAAAATAATACACCATTTTGACTTGACACAGTTTTATTGAATCATTTTGAGTTGTTTCTTATATAAGTTCAAGAATTATACAAAAAATATTCCAACAAAAGTGCGCTAAAAGAGTATACCACAATAATTATTAATGATACATTAATAAAATAAGACACAAACGACTAAAAAAGTAAGCTCCAAAATTATATAGAAACAAAAAGTTGAGATATTATTCTTCTCTCATAAAAAAGGCCTTTTAAAGTTGAACAAGAACTAGCTATGTCTCACAATTTCCCGATAAGTTCAGAACAAGCTATTTGTTACTTAACCACTATATAAATATAAATTTGCGTTTTAACAATCAAATTCTTTGATCAAATTATCACTTTTCTAATTTCTATAAGGTTAAATTAGCTCGAATAGTCATTACATATTCTTAAAAGGTGCTACTGGGCCCTGGACTTTTCAAGCTTGCCTTTTTTTATTAATAGTAAATTAAGTATTAGTATTTCCAGTTTCTCTTTTCTACTGTGACATACTCAAACTGTATGACATGGTTAATTTCCGGCAATGTTATGTGATAATCATTTAAAGAGTTTCGTGCCGGCGTCATCTTGGTAGAATCGGCGTTCCGAAACGGTGGTAGAATCACTCTCATCTTTTTTTTTAATAACCCGTGTCATCCCACTGCTGGGCAAAGGTCTCCTCCAAACTTGTCCACAGCTCTCTATTCAAGGCCTGGGCTTGTCAGAAGTCCAAACTCAAGGTTTGCCAAAGGGCTATGGAGCGGAGTATTTTAGGTATTAAGTTAGTACACAAAATAAGAAATACCACCATCCGCTCCCAGACTGGTATCGCTGAAGTTGGGGTTAAGACTGCGAAGTTTAAGCAGCAGTGGGCATGCCATGAGTGCAGGATGAAAGACGACAGATGGGCCAAAATCGTTACACAAAGGGTACCGGAAGACTGTTTTCGCCGAAGAGGTAGGCCCAAAAAGAGATAGTGCGACGATTTGGTCCAGCTATCAAGGAATTGGCACTCTCATCTGTTACTTATTTATTTGATATACAGACGATTTTTAAGTACGTGTAAATGCCTATATAAATAAAGGGATATTGACTTTGAATTAAATATAAAGTTTACAAGTTCTTAAAGGCACGACAAAACGTTCCTAAAATAAGTATCGACATAAATCTGTGGGAAGCATGTTTTGCTATGAGGCCTTTAGGTTTTACAAACATTAGCTTTCCATGCCGATTCTCTTCGTAACCTCATCTTTCTTCTTTCTCTCTTCTTGATAACATTGAAAATCATCTTCATTTGGCCCGCTATGGCCTGGCTCAGTCGTCACACAAGAAGTATTCATGAGAATATTTTCTTAACTTTTTTGTACTTCTACATTAGCAGTTGTGGTTGAGTTTCCTACAGTAGTTGCTGATAAGTTTTTTATATCTTTATTGATAATTTCGACTAAAAAACGGCCTCACTTCATGTTTATCTGAAAATTTTAAAAAACATTCGTTGTAAGTTATATTGATTCCCGCAATAGTAGGTTAAGTCAAAAAAAATCTTTTATTGCAAAACAGTAATAGCTTTGTATATAACACTGTATTATAAACAAACAATTCATAATACTGAACACAATCTTTATGCGTCGTTACGTAAAAAAGCATTTTATCTATAAAAAAGCATTAAAATAAATCTGTTTCAACAATAGTAGGACAACTAGTAATTTACATGTTGATCCACCAAAACCAAGTCAAATCAAAATAGTAACTAATTGTTTACATACCTTATTCAACAAAACTGGAACAAGTCTAAATATCCTTTAAAACGTATGGCAGAACAACACCGTTAGGTAAGCAACACCGTTACAACTCTAATTAACTCAATAAATAAATAACATTTTTCCACCAAACTGTAATAATTCGAAATATCTGCGTTTTCGTTTGAATAATATATGCATTCTTCATGACTAGTGAAGGCCAACTAATAATATACTTGTTTAGGTGGAAGAGAAGTGACCAACTTTGACTCAACAAAAGTAAGTTAGCGGCACATAGATATTTATTTTCGAACTATTTATTGAACCTGTCATCATGGATAGTTGCCTACGATTACCTAACATTCGAATACAAGTATAACTCAAAATTGACAAATTTTGAGTTGTCTTAGTATAGATGTAGGTGTGCGATATATTTATCATCTCTCCAAAAAGCTAAAATATAACAGTTATCCTATATTATAGATTATTATTGGGCCAGTATGGTCAAATCTTAAAGAGAGGTTAAGATGAATCGATGGATATGGAAGAAGCGAAAGCGGTCTGCCAGGACCGTAGCTCATAGCAGGAAGTGATTTCTGCCTACCCCTCTGGGAAGAAGGTCTGTTTTATGTACATATGTTTGTTGTTGACTGGCTCGGCGGACCAGTGGTTAGTGACACAGGTTCATAACCTACGGTGCCGCGCGTCGTGGGTTCGATTCCGGCTCGGGACAAATATTTGTGTGACGAACATCGGTGTTTGTTCCGTGTCTGGGTGTATTATTAAATATATTTAAGTGTAGTTGTGTATCCACTGTTGATCCTGATTTTCGTAACACAAGTGCTTAAGCTACTTACCACGGGATCAGATCAATGTATGTGATGTTGTGTAATATGTATTTATTTATTATGTATGTATGTATATATGTACGTGTGTATGCACTCACCCTTCTCGATGCCGTAGTAGACGTCGTTCTCGTCGGCGTCCTCCTCGGGCAGGTGCATGTACGAGGCGGGGTCCAGGTTCAGGTACTTGAGCTCGGTGGTGAGCGCGCGCGTGCCGCCGTGCGTGCGCTCCATGTACGCGCGGCACGACTCTAGCAGCGCCTCCCTGGAAACAGGTGGATAAGGTTATAGTCCAGTCAAAATAGACAAAAATAAGTGCTAACTTAGACAAAATTCGCATAGAGCTGAAAATTGCCAGAGACGTTAAATACATCATAATTAACGAATTATCAAAAATCCCCATCAATCCTACTTCTGCAAAAATTTTTATTCAAGGTCAAAAGTATAAAATTAATGATTTTTCCATTTTTCTCGAAAACAGTAAGTATTATCGTAAAAATAGGTCAAACAAAAGTTGTAGATCATACAATTTTCTACAAAAATGGTCCGTCACTTTTTCTTTTCCGACTCACCATTCGCGAGATATCGTGGTTTTAATCATTAGAAAATTCATATTTTATCTGTTGATATCGTTTTTGATCGATATATGACCTGGAATAGGTTCACTAGGGTAACCACGTTAAAAACCGCCCAAGTGTAAGAAAAAAAAACATAGGTTTTGTATGAGAACCTACTTCACACGTTGGTTTCATGTTGTTTTTAGTATTAGATGTTATAGAGGCAACTGAGATACATCATTCGTTAAAATTTTAACTGTCTAGCACAATCGCATGGGGGCCTGGAAGCGTTTGAAAATACAACTTTTTCAACTTTGTGCATCGCTATATCTCTGAAATGGTGAATCTTAGGAACAAAGTGTTTCGACATTTTTTATAGATAATAACGTGATAAGTAATTTTGTCATACATACTTTTATGATTAAAACTTTTGAGCGAAACGGTACGCGCATGTACGTACGTGCATAAAACTGATATTTGTGACATTTGACCTTGATTATTTTTTTTTGCAGACGTGGGATCGATGGGGACTTTTGACAGATTATTTGTAATAGTGTTCCCTACATGCATGCCAAGTTTCAGCTTTCTGCGAATTTTTCCTAGGTTAAATGTCTATTTTGACTGGACTATTAGTTAGTAGGTACAGGGGATTATGAGTCGCCTTTCTAGACGGAGAAGTAGACTAAAAGCTTGTCAGGAAGCCGGTTCTCAAGACTAAAGCCATGGATACACTTCAAACCAAACATATACCAAGACTTAAGTGTCCGAGACCCATCAAGACCCAAAATAGCCATCTTACAAAATGGCAGGGTGGCGATATCTGGTGACGACGACGATGCTTTTCACCCGACATTAGACACCTATGGCAGGACGTTAAAGTCCCTCAGTATTTCCAAGACTTTTACCTTAGTAAAACCTCTTGCTCATCCAAAAGCTACCTATCCCGATCGCCTCGCCCTCCGTCAGTACGCTGTGCTCACACGCACCTGTCGGTGTCCCAGGACAGCGTCTTCACCCGCGGCCCCGACAGCAGCACGGCCAGGTCCTGGCACAGCTCCGCGCTCAGCCCGATCGCCTCGCCCTCCGTCAGTACGCTGTGTGAGCACGCACCTGTCGGTGTCCCAGGACAGCGTCTTCACCCGCGGCCCCGACAGCAGCACGGCCAGGTCCTGGCACAGCTCCGGGCTCAGCCCGATCGCCTCGCCCTCCGTCAGTACGCTGTGTGAGCACGCACCTGTCGGTGTCCCAGGACAGCGTCTTCACCCGCGGCCCCGACAGCAGCACGGCCAGGTCCTGGCACAGCTCCGGGCTCAGCCCGATCGCCTCGCCCTCCGTCAGTACGCTGTGTGAGCACGCACCTGTCGGTGTCCCAGGACAGCGTCTTCACCCGCGGCCCCGACAGCAGCACGGCCAGGTCCTGGCACAGCTCCGGGCTCAGCCCGATCGCCTCGCCCTCCGTCAGTACGCTGTGTGAGCACGCACCTGTCGGTGTCCCAGGACAGCGTCTTCACCCGCGGCCCCGACAGCAGCACGGCCAGGTCCTGGCACAGCTCCGGGCTCAGCCCGATCGCCTCGCCCTCCGTCAGTACGCTGTGTGAGCACGCACCTGTCGGTGTCCCAGGACAGCGTCTTCACCCGCGGCCCCGACAGCAGCACGGCCAGGTCCTGGCACAGCTCCGGGCTCAGCCCGATCGCCTCGCCCTCCGTCAGTACGCTGTGTGAGCACGCACCTGTCGGTGTCCCAGGACAGCGTCTTCACCCGCGGCCCCGACAGCAGCACGGCCAGGTCCTGGCACAGCTCCGGGCTCAGCCCGATCGCCTCGCCCTCCGTCAGTACGCTGTGTGAGCACGCACCTGTCGGTGTCCCAGGACAGCGTCTTCACCCGCGGCCCCGACAGCAGCACGGCCAGGTCCTGGCACAGCTCCGGGCTCAGCCCGATCGCCTCGCCCTCCGTCAGTACGCTGTGTGAGCACGCACCTGTCGGTGTCCCAGGACAGCGTCTTCACCCGCGGCCCCGACAGCAGCACGGCCAGGTCCTGGCACAGCTCCGGGCTCAGCCCGATCGCCTCGCCCTCCGTCAGGATCGCGGTGGACAGCACGTTGGCCAGGTTCCGTGTGTGCTTGATGTTGAGCGTCGAGGAAGTCTTGACGAGGTTCGACTGCGTCTGGCTGTCCGTCGTCCAGCTGCCGAATTCGGATGTGGTCTCTTCCTTGAGGTCTACTGGGTCCTGGAACGAGAAATAATCTTATTAGTAGCCATACAGAAATCGAGTCTGTTCCGGAAGACTCGGGTAGTGATTCGGAAATCTTTAGGAATTCTGAAAGTCAAAAGTCCACTTTTTCTGAATTCAGGTACCTATGCTCCGGAATTCTGGTCTGTTCCAGAACTCCGACATCCTACAGTCAAAAATATTCCGGAAGTTTTCTGTATCCTGGTCGAATATGTCAAAAGATAGTTCCATTCCGGACTTACATTCAGTTCCGAAATCGGCATCCCAAAATTGTGCGCGTTTTTTAAAACCTAGCCTATTCCGAACTTGGACACAGGCCACCAAACATATCTGTCATCATCAGCATCATCATCAGCCCATATACGTCCCCACTACTGGGGCACGGGCCTACCCTAAACTGGGGCGATAAGGCCTTAGTCGACCACCCTGGCCAAGTGCGGGTTGGTCGACTACCTTAGAATTTCTTCTTAGGTGTGCAGGTTTCCTCACGATGTTTTCCTTCACCGTTAAAGCGTCGAATGATAGTACATATGAATTTCAAATTTGAAAAACACATTGGTACCTGGCGGGGTTTGAACTGGCGACCTCTCGCATGGCAAGCAACGACCTTAACCACTCGGCCATCGACGCTTTTTTCATATCTGTAGACCGGTCCATTAGCAGTACGCACTACGGACCTGTGCCAGCGGCGGCAGCGGCGGCGCGGCGCGGATCCGCTCGTACATGTCGGGGGCGGGGTGCACGGAGAAGGCCGTGAGCGCGCACTCGCACTGCACGCGCGCGCTGACCGCCAGCAGCGCGCCCAGCTGCACGAACCACGCTGCCAGTGTTTGTTCGAGCAACCTCGCTTCTGCCTCCTGGAAGGTTACGTCACGTTATTCACCATTGCTTGGATTTCAATTTCATGTCCACTGGGTCTGTCTTAGACATCTGTACACTTAGACTAAGATTGTTTACCATATTAATATGTAATAAGGTGTCCGATCGATTTTGACCATGGCGGCCGATCTCGATGAGGGTTTTCGCGTAAAGAAATCCACTAGATGAAGTCGTACATTTTATGAGGTCTAACTGCTAGGTGATTGGTGAATATTGACATGTCTATCAATGTCACTTCAATAATAACCAATCATGCTGAAGTTGGATCTAGGCATGTCTATGTATTGGCAATTTGCCATCTAGTAAACTTGTCATACACGAAAACCCTCGTTGAGAATATTTTTATGTAAAAGAAATAGTACAGGATCCATGGTGTATTTTTCACTTGATTACTATCAAGCTAATTTTCCGTGAGTAGCTTCATTTTGATAAGACGCCCAAAAATTCCTGTGCGAAAATTTTTGATTGTGGTAGCTAACAGAGGTATCAATGATTAAATATTTAGGACCGTAGGACCGGGACAAAGTACCACGGAATTTGTAGGACAATATGACCGTTACATTATATAAATATTAACTAAGTAAAATAGTAAAAGTCAGATGGTTAGTAATCATTTTTGGTGATCTCCTCCCCTCAACTTGTATCGATAACGAGATCACCAAAAATGATTACTAACCAGCTGATTTTTATTATTTTACTTAGTTAATATTTATATAATGTAACGGTCATATTGTCCTACAAATTCCGTGGTACTTTGTCCCGGTCCTACGGTCCTAAATATTTAATCATTGCTACCTCTGTTAGCTACCACAATCAAAAATTTTCGCACAGGAATTTTTGGGCGTCTTATCAAAATGAAGCTACTCACGGAAAATTAGCGATAGTAATCAAGTGAAAAAATACACCACGGATCCTGTACTAAAAGTATACAATGTATGTATTATTTTTAGTTACGACAGGTAATTATTTGACAACTACTTTTAAAAAGTAAGTCAGTCAATGACTTTTGGTTTTTGTCTGCGTTCTTCCCAGAGTTTACAAAGTCTTACCAATCATAATAAAAATACTATCACAGAGAGTACGAGATATATGTATTTACCTTTTCAGTTTTCAGCTTGAGCCTTTCCAATTCGTTCATGCCCGCCGTGAGGGCGCGCACGTACAACTCGCACACGAACGGCTTCATGTCCGAAGACTGTAATAAAGAAAGTCTAATCTCAATTACATAAAGCATATAAAGCAACAACAGTCGAATAACTCCTTGGTGGGGGGAGGGGGGCGGATGATCTACCTTGAAGTATGTTTAGTCGCATCTCTTGAACTACTTTTTCACGCCTCTCATCTTGGCCATTGCCTTTTGCTAGGCCAGCTGCGGTCCAAAGGGGAGGGCATCATCGTAGAAGAAATCATCAGACAGGACTAATTCTGGAGTTGTATGAAGTCGGCCAACACGTACTTGTACAGAGTTGTTGACTAGGGCCTGATCGCCATAGTTTAGGGTAAGCTCATGCCTCTCATCATCATCATCAGCCCGTCGCAGTCCGCTTCTAAATATAGATTTTGGATACTCGCATCCAGCTTTTTTTTTATATTAAGCTAACAAGATGACCTCACTCTACCTGATGGTAAGAGGTAGTGAGATCCAAATATAAAGTCGACATGCACAATAGACCATATTGAGCCATATAGAGCTTTTACCATCCGTCCTGGGCGGTTCGTCACTCCACCTGGCCTGAGGGCGTCCCACACTACGTTTTCCGAGACGCGCCTCGTTGGTCTATTGGTAGCAAGTGCTGCGTTAGGACCGATAGGTCCCCGGTTCGAGTCCGGGGTCGGGCAAAATTTGTGTGAGTTTTTCTGTAATGAAATTACTCAGCCCGGAGTTAGGAAGTTGGCGGTTGAACGCCCGTGCCTCGGAAAGCACGTTAAGCCGGTGGTCCTGCGCCCGATCTCTCATCGGTCATGTCGGAATGCCGTCTCACCGAATTATGAGAGTAAGGGAATAGAGAGTGCACTTGTGTTCGCGCACACACTTGTGCACTATAATATGTCCTGCGCATTTGGCTGATCTACAATTGAGATCGGCCGCCATGGCTGAAATCGGTCGGACACCTTATTTTATGGGCTGACGATGAGGGGTATCAGAACCACCGCTACATCAACTGTTTGTAAATTGACTGGCTCGGTGGAACAGTGGTTAGTGACTCAGGTTCATAACCTACGGTTCCAAGAGTCGTGGGTTCGATTCCCACTCGGGACAAATATTTGTGTGACGTACATCGGTGTTTGTTTCGTGTCTGGGTGTATTATTAAATATATTTAAGTTTATTTTGTGTATCCACTGTTGATTCTGATTTCCGTAACATAAGTGCTTAAGCTACTTACCACGGGATCAGATCAATGTATGTGATGTTGTGTAATATTTATTATTATTTATTATTATTATATTAATGTAAAATTATGTAAATTAATTAATTATCAGTTCGGGTCGGACCTGCGCCTGCTGCAGCTGCGCGCCCACGGCCTGCGCCAGCGCGTGCAGATGCCGGGCGGTGGCGGCGGGGAGGCGGCCGGCCGGGAGCAGCCGTTGACTAAGGCCTGATCACCATAGTTTAGGGTAGGCTCATGCCTCTCATCATCATCAGCCCGTCACAGTCCACTCCTAAACATAGATTTTGGATACTCGCATCCAGCTTTTACCATCCGTCCTGGGCAGTTCGTCACTCCACCTGGCTTGAGGGCGTCCCATTGATATACGTTTTCCGAGACGCGGTCGCCACTCGTCGTGCTGGGTATATGGGCTGATGATGAGATCAGAACTACCACTACATCAAAAATATGTCTTTATGGGTCTACACGCGATATTAGGAGTAGCAAATTACATAGCTACGCTCGCGACCACGATTGGTATAACCCAGTCTGCACGTCGGGCAGTAAGTAGCTATGTAATTTTCTACTCGTAATATCGCGTGTAGACCCATAAAGACATATTTTAGTGTAATGGAACGCGAATGTCTAAAATCTTATACCACTACATCAGTTCGGTTCGGACCTGCGCCTGCTGCAGCTGCGCGCCCACGGCCTGCGCCAGCGCGTGCAGGTGTCTGGCGGTGGCGGCGGGCGCGGCGAGCGCGGCGGCGGCGGCGGGGAGGCGGGCGGCCGGCAGTAGGCGGACCAGCGAGCGCGCGCAGCACACCAGCGCCGTGCGGGTCACGCCCGCGCAGAGGGGGACCACCATGCAGCGCGCTATTATGACCTGGGGGAGACGGTCCCGGTTACTAATAAATAAATAACGTAATTGGGTAGTTTCCTAAGTTAAATTTTACATGTGATTTCACAATTAATAGTAATACATAGGCAGATTAATAACATAAGTCAAATTAAATTAAAATTTCTGACAAAATGAGGCAATAATAGACATTTGAAGTTGGGTGGGCGAGTCCATTATAAAATATCAAAAGTGATTAAAATAAACAATACCATATTTCAAATTACATAATTAATAACAACTTTTGCTTTGAGACCATTTACATAAACGCAATATTTAGTATACTTGCCGAACAAATTTCTGGCGCGTTGCATACAAATAAATGAATCGTGACGTCACGATTCAGTCACTTTTTGTATGGAGCGTTTTGAGCTTGCCTAAATGATGTGCTATCGAAACAGTAATATCTCGGCGAGTTTTAAAGTTATGACAATAATTCTTTAAGCATTTTTTAAATGTTGTGTGGTCCATCTATCTACATCAAAATAAACTACCCTATTATAGAGATTTTACAGTCTTACTAAATATAACGACAAATATTTCTAAAATTTCAATATTATTCTTTAAAAATCGATTAGCCAAACACATAATTAAAAAAGCGTCGATGGCCGAGTGGTTAAGGTCGTTGCTTGCCGTGCGAGAGGTCGCCAGTTCAAACCCCGCCAGGTACCAATGTGTTTTTCAAATTTGAAATTCATATGTATCATTCATTCGTCATTCGACGCTTTAACGGTGAAGGAAAACATCGTGAGGAAACCAGAACATCTGAGAAATTTATCAACGGTGTGTGAAGCCATGTCAGAGGCCTACGGGCGGCTTAAAAACTGACACCAGGTTGTTCATCAACCATACGATAAGAAGACACATAATTTTAAATTCTTAAAACTTACTAAATTGATTGTGTAATTTATTGTTAAGCCGAAATGTTAAATTTAATGTAATTATAGTGTGACAGACCTTTTGTGTAACGATGAAGGACTTTAGTGATATATTTTAATATCTAAGTTCTCATGTAAGTGACCTATGTCTTAATGAGAATAAATGTATCTTTAAACCTAAAGACAGCATCCAAATCGGTTTAACCACACACCAGATGAGTCTTCAAAAAATGTGTCAAATCGATTTCGAGCATGACGACCAATCGATTAAATAAAAGCGGCTGGATGATGTGCAGGAGCACAAAAAGGTCCTGTTACTAGGAGGTCACAACCACGCCTCTGGCGGGGGCCCGCGTGTTGCGAACCACCTTATAAAGGCCAAGCAAGACTCAACATAATTATGATCAAAGACTAATATCCGTAAATAGAAACTTTAGAGATAACGCAGTGATACAAAAACCAATTGGTATAGATATAATTAAAGTTGCGAAGAGCATATTTTCTTGGGATTTCAAAAAACAGACGAAGAAATATTGTTTTATAGTTTAGTAGGAGCTACACTAACTAAGAACCTTTAGTCAATATAGGTTGGTGTAAAAGTTTGCTTATGACTGATTTTGGCTGCTAAGTACACAATTCACATAAAAGCAAATAAAAGAAATAGAAAGAGACAAGAAAATGATTCGTACCTGTGCCACAAGAATGGCGACTTCTTTGGCGTTCTTCCATAGTTTCTTCTCCCTCGGCGAGGCCTCCAGGCGGCTCTGTAGCCGCTCCACTAGCAGATAGCCATTGCGGAGCGGAGTTTGTTTTGCCTGTGATAGAATATTCAATAATTTGTAGCGTACAAATAATATTCTCGTATCAAACTAGCTGTTCTACCCAACTTTAGGGATTATTTTCGAATGAATATTTACACCTAAATAAATAATAATAATAAATATATCTGGGACATTTCCACACACGGTCATCTGACCCCAAACCACAGATAACATAACTATACAGATACCCCATCCCATACATTAAAACGTAGACATCATAACTCGGGCATCTCGCGCGCCATGTCTGTTTTCCGTCTTGCACACTAGACGTCGCTAGCGAGAGCGAGCCATTCCCATCCAGTGTAAAAGCATGTCGAAAAAGCACATCAAAAGATGTCGCTGTAAAGGCTCCCAAACAGCTTTACTATAAGGTTAGATATATAGAGTCATATATATATATGTATATATATTCCGAGCGGAACGACAATACGCGCGCGCGAATAACCGAACCTCACACAAGAGCAGGGTTGCCTCCTTTAAGGAAAACGTCTCGCGCGCAAAATTCAAAGGACTGTCTACTGCGACATAGTGCGAAAGTGTACCAAAACAATATGTTCTTGAAGTTGATATTGCTTCGAAGCTGCGTGTCACTTGTACAAAAGGAGTTGTGAGGGCCTTTTTCGATAGAACAATGATTGTTAGGTACATTATTTATTAGAACATTTTATCAATTATTATTATTTTTAATGATTGTATTGAAACAGCTAAGTTAATTATTAAATATTGAATTAATAATTATTGTTATGTAAATTATTACATAACAATAATAATTTACTAATTTACATAACAATATTTATTAATTCAATATTGATGAGTCATTATTATTGTCGTTTTAATTTAATAAAAACGTCAATAATAAAATAGCAGCGTGCCCTTAATATTTTAATATGTGTAGCAGCGCCGTGTGCGCGCGGCAGCCCTCTTGAGTTTTAGAGCAAGCGCGGCCCGGTCGTCGATAGGCTATCATCGCGCGCAAGTACATCGTGCCGCGCGAGAGGCGGACGAAACTTTAGGCTTTGTTAAAATGTATTTAAAATAAAGTTGTTATTTTATGATGAGTAGTGAACCATTGAATTAAATCAAATTGTAATGGTGATTTATAACAATGCAGCAATTCTAGAATGTACTGAAAACGAGAAGATACTTAAAAGTTCACGATAGAAGAAATTCGAGTTATTGTGTTAAATAATATCTATATCATGTAAAAATAATAATATAATATTTCTTCTCTGTGTGGCTGATTGGCTCGATGGCGTATTGGATAGTGCCCCCATGAGTTGTGGGACTCGTGGGTTCGATTCCAACTCGGGTCAAATATTTGTTTAATCGAACATCGTTGTTTGCGCCGTGTTTGGTGTGCTATTTATATACGTATTTTTAAGTTTATTTGTGATTTGTGATACGACTACTTACCACGGAATGAACACAATGAAAGTGATGTTTTGTATGATATTTATTTTATTTGAAATATATATTTTTTGAGCAA
The DNA here is from genome assembly GCA_039566165.1 of Maruca vitrata. NCBI lineage: Eukaryota > Metazoa > Arthropoda > Insecta > Lepidoptera > Crambidae > Maruca > Maruca vitrata. Next base: position 8,289,035 of record CM076936.1, on the reverse strand, counting down.
AAGCTCGAAAAATATTTAAAAAAGATTTTTATGCCCAAGTATTTAAACATCTAATTTCTATTTATTTATCTATTTAAACGAGGACCCTGTTCAGGCATGAGGGGTCAAGAATGCGATTTTTTCCTAGATAGTTGAATAGTTTTTGTTGCGTTCGGGAAAAGGTATTCATTCCTACAATTCGGAGAAATGTTACAAAATATTAATCTAAGGAAGAGATTAATCATTCTTGTAGTTGATAGTCAAGTAACTCTTATATTCGTGTCATATATTTTCTTGTTCTAACAAAAGAAATTAAATAATCTAGAATTCAAATTTATTAAATATAAAATATACGCGAACAACGCCATCTAGTTGATGACTGACTGTTGTCATTTTTTGAACTAGATGGCGTTTTACCAAATTAGCACTCATGAAAACTACAATTTTCATTGCAAATTTAAATTTATGAAAATATTTATCTATAAGGGTTTTAATTTATTTGATTATGTACTATTATATTTTTAAATACTAGCTTATATATTTTTAATGGTTGGATTTATCGTTTTCTGGGATTTGCATAATCATCACCAACGAATGAATACTCGTGTCGCCATCTGTTGTACTTTTTGGGAATATCATTTCAAATGTATGGGATGAGACCCCATGCCCAAACTAAGCTGTGCTTGTACTATGGGCGTCAGAGACTGATATATGTATATACATAGATATTTTTAAATACATACTTAAATATATAATAACACCCAGACACGGAACAAACACCGATGTTCATCACACAAATATTTGTCCCGAGTGGGAATCGAACCCACGACTCTTGGAACCGCCAGCCAGGGTCACTAACCACTGTTACATCGAGCCAGTCAGTAAATAACCTTAACACCGAATTTTTAAAAACGGCAATGTTTAATAATTAATTTTAAACTGTCATGGTTACACACATTAAAAAGCTTAAAGTGCCCGGGATATTTACCATGTGCCGAAATATCGGGAGCTCATTAAAACAAAACAACATGGTAAAAAAATCGGTAAATTTAAGTTTAATGGTTTTATTTTATGTGCATTGAAAACTAGAAAAATAAATAAATAGTTACAACTTACCAATCAACCTATGTAGGTGGTCATTATTATCTCAGACGGTAGTGGTAGGTACGACTAAAGTAAAAGGAACCTGTCTTTGCAATATTGCAAGTTTCTATCCCTAACATACATTATATTAAAAACATCTGGAAAAATTGGCGTCCCTGTCGACTTGGTCTGTAAGACCCTCCACCTTCCACTCACCAGTTAGGGGTGAGAGCTATCCGCTCCCCCGCAAGCCCGGTGATGATGACAAGGCTCCTCCAAGCCATCATCGTTAGTCAGTTAGGAAAAAAAAAATAACAATAATTCCACTCACCAGTTCAATACACTTGGAGTGCCGGTCGCCCTTGTGCAGGAGCACAAACTCAATGTCGGTGAGCAGTTCCCAGACGTCGACCGTGAAACCGGCCTCGTTCTTTAGGACATCTGCGAACGTCGGCGGCTCGCTCGACGGAACATCTGTCTCTGTGGGAAATTTAAAGGGTTTTTAAGTCATACTCGCGAAAGGTATAGGTAAGTGTGACCACTATAATATGCGTTTCATACAGACAAGCATTGACAAAAACACGAATAGCTCTCATAGCAGCTGAACTGATTTGAATAGTGATATAAGTACTGCGGATATCCCAGCAAATCTTCATAGCTTCATATAACATTGGTCCATCTGTTTTCCCCGCTTAATTTATCTAGCTATATTTATTTTTCTATCACACTATCTCTCCCTCCTTGTCTCTCTATCTCTTTCGCTCTCTCTCTAAACCTCCCTGTCACTCTTACTCCCTGTATCTTTTTGTCTGCATCTATCTCTTTCTCTTTTTCTATGTCTCTGTTTATACATCTCTCTCATCTCAAAAAAGCGTCGATGGCCGAGTGGTTAAGGTCGTTGCTTGCCATGCGAGAGGTCGCCAGTTCAAACCCCGCCAGGTACCAATGTGTTTTTCAAATTTGAAATTCATATGTACCATCATTCGACGCTTTAACGGTGAAGGAAAACATCGTGAGGAAACCTGCACACCTAAGAAGAAATTCTATGGTTGTGTAGTCGACCAACCCGCACTTGGCCAGCGTGGTCGACTAAGGCCTTATCGCCCTAGTTTAGGGTAGGCCTGTGCCCCAGCAGTGGGGACGTATATGGGCTGATGATGATGATGATGATACATCTCTCACTCTACATACCTTTAGTCTCCTCCGGCCGTTCGTGGTGCCGCACGCGGTCCATGACCGCTGTGACGAGCGCCATCGCCAAGTCGTCGCATTTGGACGCGGCGAGCTGGCGCAGCCGCGTCACGAACATCACACCGCGCTCCTCCTTCAGCCATTCTAGTACTGCAAGTAAAAAGTACATTGTATAAACCCCACAGAATAATATGAAACAATAATTTAATAAATACCATGTATATTTTCAGTGACGATTCTTTGATCAGTAAAGTTTTATCTGCGATGATTCATAAAGTAAGTTCTAAAATACTCTATGCTTTTTTTCTAACTGACTCCGATAATGGCTTGGAGTAGCCTTGTCATCATCACCGAACTTGCGGAAGAGCGGATGACTCTCATTCCTTAAAAAGCGATATTTGCCCGAGGGATCCCCTGACGAGGCTCAGGGCGTCGTTGGGCGGTCCTTAATGCGGACGTAAGTTTGGGGAGAGAAACGACCCGGCACGTGCCGGTATAGAGTAGTAAGGAGAGACGCGACGCGCTGAGGGACGAGTTGGCGGAGTTGGTACAATGGACGGTGTCGCAAACAGTTGAGCGAGTGGAGTGGAGTCGTCGGGATTCACTAGAACGTTCTTGGGCTTGCTATTCGAGAAACAAACGACGGAAGGGCATAGTGTACTCACTCTCTTGGTCGGCGGGGTGCAGCGCGAGCGTATCCATCAACGCGCGCAGCACCCAATGACCCCAGGGGTGTCGCAGCACGCGCCTGAACCATTCGCCGCGCAGCTGCAGCTGACTCTCCCAAGGAGGGGCGAGATGAAGTCTTCGAGACAAACAAACGACGGAAAGTACCCCGTGCATAGTGTACTCACTCTCGCGGTCAGCGGGGCGAGTGGCGCGTGCATCTAACAACGCGCGCAGCACCCAATGACCCCAGGGGTCTCGCAGCACGCGCCTGAACCATTCGCCTCGGAGTCGCAGCTGAGCCTCCCAAGGAGGGGCGAGATGAAGTCTTCGAGACAAACAAACGACGGAAAGTACCCCGTGCATAGTGTACTCACTCTCGCGGTCAGCGGGGCGAGTGGCGCGTGCATCTAACAACGCGCGCAGCACCCAATGACCCCAGGGGTCTCGCAGCACGCGCCTGAACCATTCCCCGCGCAGCTGCAGCTGACTCTCCCAAGGAGGGGCGAGATGAAGTCTTCGGGAGAAACAAACGACGGAAAGTACCCCGTGCATAGTGTACTCACTCTCGCGGTCAGCGGGGCGAGTGGCGCGTGCATCTAACAACGCGCGCAGCACCCAATGACCCCAGGGGTCTCGCAGCACGCGCCTGAACCATTCGCCGCGCAGCCGCAGCTGACTCTCCCAAGGAGGGGCGAGATGAAGTCGTCGGGATCCAGAAGTACGTTGGGCCTGCGTTTCGAGAAACAAATGACGGAGGGGCACAGAGTACTCACTCTCGCGGTCAGCGGGGCGAGTGGCGCGTGCATCTAACAACGCGCGCAGCACCCAATGACCCCAGGGGTCTCGCAGCACGCGCCTGAACCATTCGCCTCGGAGTCGCAGCTGAGCCTCCCAGGGGGGACGAGGGCCCCCCCGCGCCGCCGCGCTCGAGTCGCACGACGCTACGAACGCGTCGATCGCCTCCTCGAGGCTCGCGCGCTCGTCTTTACTCTTTGGTGATTGCCATTCCGTCTGTGGGATAGAAAATAATGTCATTAGAATGAACACTTCGTTTAAAGAAGTTAGCTCCTTGAAATTTATTTCAGTATTTATAATATGAATATGGATTATTGCTGCATTTCACTTTAGATACCTACATACTTAGAAATTGATCACCTAACTATTTTCATGATTGGCTCTATGGTCTATTGCTATCAAGTGCAGCATGAGTGAGATCCCAGTAGACCAAGAGAACTCTTAGTTGCTCATGATGCATGATAATCCCACACAAATTATGAGAGACCAGACCTGTCATTATTCATGTCGAATTACCATCTCACCCAACTTAAGAGTCTCCTTCACAGATAGCAGTCTCTGTGCACGCACCTGCATTGATGTGATGACTTAGGTTTTTAGTTCAGCATGAGACATAATATCTCATCGAGCTATGCACTATATTATGTCCCGATGTCCCACACAGTTGACTTCTTTCCTTTCTAGACCTACAGGCTGTACAATATTATTTCATCCATTTTTTTACAGGCTCGATGAAATGGCAGTTCCAAGAATTGTTGGTTTGATTCCCACTTGGGACAAATATTTGTGTGATGATGTTTGTTCAGTGTCTGGGTGTGAATATGTAATTAAGAATGTATTTATAAATATCTATGTATGTATAATCTATGCATGTATATCAGTCTCTCATGTCCATAGTACAAGCTCTGCTTAGTATGGGTCAGGTGACCATGTGTAGAAATATATCCGATTTTTTTAAAGGTTAAAGAGCTATCCGGTCCCCCGCAAGTCCTGTGAGGATGACAAGGCTACTCCAAGCCATCATTGTAAGTCAGTCAGGAAAAAAAAAGTCTCTGACGCCCATAGCATAAGCTCTGCTTAGTCTGGGTTCAGATGACCGTGTGTGGATGTCTCATATATTTTATCTCACAAATTTCAGCCCGATCCATCCACTGGTTTAGGCTGTGCGTGGATAGATCACTATGTCAGTCAGTCACCTTTGAGTTATGTATTTACATACATACATACATAAAATCACGCCTTTTTCCCAGAGGGGTAGACAGAGTTCACTTCCAGCGATCCAATTTTCACCTCTGTGGGAAACGTGACGTGACGGGTTGTGGACCACGTCGCCGCCATTCTGTCTTGTGCATTGTTTAAACAAGGTCATTGCGTTCCCACGAGTAGCAAGGAAATATGACGGGGGAAGGAAAAGGGGAGGAAGGATACTATCGCCTCGGCTGATTTGGACTGAGTCGATAGTAGCTCGAGGAGCCGGGGTCGCTTACCCGTATACCGTTCACCAACCACCGGACAGATAGTTGTGACTGGTATCCCCTGACTTATGTATTTAGATTTGATTTAATCTCACCTGCAGCACAGTCCTAGCGGTGTGCCGCTGCAGCCAGCTGAGCAGGTGCGGGTGCGTGGCGGGCAGCGCGTGCAGGCACAGCGCGTGCACGCGGCGCCACGCCTCGCATAAGTGCTGCGTGCGCGTGCGCAGGTCACACTCGCCGCTCAGCCGCGCATCGAGCGACTGGAACGACGAACATACACATTTTTAAAATTGTCATCCCCCAGCACATATGAATTACAATAGAAAAACAATCTCAACAAGTAAATAAATAAATACTTTAAAATGTCATTGGCATCACAAGTGAACGAATAGGCCGGTTGTTTGTTATTGCCAGTGTGTTTAAGATAGAAATTAAGGAAATAACTCCAAAAGATAGAAAATTAAAAGAAAGCAGTGAGCAATTATCGTCACATCGGATTAGCATGCTGAAATGGCAGTGGGCTGGCTGCATCAACCGTAGAACCGACAACCGCTGGGGTAAACGAGTTCTGAAGCGGATACCGCGTCTCGGCAAATGGAGTGTGGGGACACCCTAAGGCAAGGTGGAGTGACAATCTGCACACGATGGCTGGTAGGAGCTGGATGCGAGTGGCCGAGAAAAGGCAGGAGTGGCGAAAACGTGGGGAGGCCTAGGTCCAGCATTGGGCAAACCTATACGCTGATGATGATGAATCCCCCAACCTTGAGTCAGAAGTCTTGTTGTTGTTTTCTGTTTTGTGGTCAATAAATGTGTTATATTTTTTTTTTTAAGTCTAAAGTCTAGGATTGCCTAAGAATTTAAAGTGTTTATTTCTGCAGGACCACCAGACAAATGATCCCAGTAACTTATTGCCCACCCATTAACTTATTCAATCAATTGAGTTATAAATGGATGGTGAAAAAATTAAATGATTAATGTTTTGTAATCCTAACCTAATCTTATAAATGCCAATATGAGTGCACTATCTTCCCTCACTCTAAGCTATGTCTTCAAAGTTCTATCAGATGCCCACACTACTCAACCCATTTAAATAAACTAATTCAGTGCCCTCTGTCTACTTTCTCTTATAATGGCTAATAACAACATCCCATTAATTTTTTTTGTACCAAGGCTTCCCCTAAGACTTGTTTTAATATTTGCTTTTAAAAAGACCTGATGATGTCTCACACATTCATCATAGTACCAAAAAGTTGTGTAACAATAGATTAGCTTATCCTAGTCTATTTTCTATGATGGTTAAAACAAAATGTAATTTATAAATTTACCAACTATGTATTGTCAAGTTCCATGAAATGGTCAAGGTGAAAACATGAATTGAATTCAAATGCACCAATAGGGGAGCATAGAATAATACAAGTGAAATACTCTAATTACACAGAAATAGTACCCAATAGTAATGATAAAGTATTACTATCATCTAATCACAATCTCGTGAGATTGAACTGTTTATGGGTAGTAGTAATAATAATAGAGTAGAACAAATTTTCTATGTTATTCTTATTAGAAATCTCTTCTGATAACCCACAAAGTAAAGTAAGTTGACTATTACAGAATGGTGAACAAGTTATTTCCTATCACTGTTCTTAGTGCTACAGCAAGCTCCTTTTTCTGAATTTAATTCTACCTATGTTCATTTTCAATTAATCTTAATAACATGAAAATTAAATTTGTTATTCCAACAATTTCTAGGTACTAGAGCTTATTATGGAGAATATTATTATCCAAGTATGTATTAAGTTGTAGCATAACCATTTGAATGACATAACAAGACCAGTATAAAAAGTTTAGAACATTGGTAATCAAGAAGTAAACCATGGTAAAATATAGGGCCAATGGAGCGGTCATAAGTTAGTCAATCTAACAAAAATATGGAACTTAAACATTCAAAATTCTTATTCGTCACTTATAGACTAGTGATGATAAAATTATTGCATGAAGAAATATAAAGTGTAATGATTAATGACCATAGATACACATAGTATGTGTGTTTTTCAAATTTAAAATTTATATGTAAGATTATTTTATGCTTTAACAGTGAAGGAAAACATTGTGCAGAAACTGCACACCTATTAAGAAATTCTTAGGTTGTGTTGTCAACCAACCCACACTTGCCTGCATGGTTGACTAAGGCCTAATCACCCTAGTTTGGGGTAGGCTTGTGATCCTACAGTGGGGATGTGTATGAGCTAATGATGAATGATAATGAAACACTTAGTTAGTATTTTACACAAATCAGTTTAAAATCTATCGGGATTAGATAATTGGACAACTGGTAATATAAAAAAACTAAGTGTTACACATACTCGCGGAATAAATTTTGTGAAGTTAAACAAACACAGCTCTACAATAATGCCCAGTTCAATTGAACATCTTGGTTAGAGTATGTTTCAACACCATCAGGCCTTCAAAAATACAAAATTTACTTCATTTTAATTTTTCTTTTATGTCTAGGACCGTTTTGCATAATGGGAATTTCGGTTAATTAGCTTTCTACTGTAGCCCTGTTTTAGCAAAAGAATACCACATTACACTTGTCAAATAATTACAATACAAACACTACATACAAGACATACACTTGACATATCAATAAATTTGTCATGCAACTATAGGACCCAGTAAGTCAAAACATATTCCGCAGACATTGTGATCTGGCAAAAAAAAATGTTGTGTTGCAGTTCAGCTTAATATGAACATGAACTGTGAATTAAAATGTGCTTGATTATGTCAAAATTACAGCAATTTTAATAGTAAAAACTAGGTATGTCGTTTTCTTGGCATAAGTCAAGCACATAAGACGTTTCAGTACATCAACATAGTGTATACATACATTGACGACACCTAAAGATAATGCCTAGCACTTGTAATTATACACCATATGAGTGTGCTATTGAAATCAAAGGTGTAGGTAAATAAAACGTACGTGACATGGGACCAGCTAAGTATGGCTGTCATGCCAATTCACATCACACATGGTAACTACACTGTGCAAACATGACAATTTATAAAACTATTTCTGTTAACAAGATTTTAATATTTTCAGACGTTCATTGCCCTACCAAATAATATTATTACCGAAATAATTACATGAAATTTTGGGGAATTCCGATGAGCAAATAATACCAAAATCACCGTCTATTCAAGATAGTATCACTGGAATAATTAGCATCATAGCCTTGGTGACCATTTCGTCAATCAGTTTAGACTTTATTTTACCGGAATAGTGAAGAAATAAGCTAAAATGCAAGAAAACAAGAGTCGAAGAAGACAAATATGGCCGCCATAGTGGACATTCAGGAGTACAACGGCGTCTCACGATAAATGCAATAGGAAAAGATAGAAAAAGTAAAACTTACTTTGTAAAGTTCAATGTAATATGATTTGCCTTTTTGGCCACTTGATTGATTACTTTTCACTTCTTTTCCATCATTTGTAGAAGTCATTTCTCAAGAAAATATCGCGGGGAGACATTTATGCGCTTGTGTTTTCGTAATGGTGCTGTCAAAGTAAGTGTTGCCTGGTCAAAAAGATAATCATATTGTATACATAAAAATTAGGGAATATAATAATATCGTTATCTTGTCTGTATCTTTATTTTTTATAATATTGAATAAAAAATAATGTCTACAAAACAAAAGAAATAAGGGGTAAAGAAAACTAAGAACATCAAAGGAGCCCTCATATTATTACATGGTTATCATCACGTAACGGGGTGGATGTTGTATTTTTGATGGATTTTTCTTCTTTTTCTTATCAATTCGATGGCAAAGTCGAACGTAATAGCCCCAGAATTTGTTGGATTGAATAATTTGTATGAAAGAATGATATACTTTTAGAAGACAACCCAAAAATTATTTTAAAAAACCGGCCAGGCCATGTACATGTACAGTCGGACCTAGCACAAAAGGTTCCATGACAATATTGTGAAAAAAACACGTTTGTTGTATGGGATCCCCTTTATATTTAGTAGTTTTTGATTACCGCTATATCACAAAAAGAAATACATCATAATTATGTCAAAATGTCAACTGTCTAGCTATCTCTAGTCTTAAAATAAAGCCTGGTGACAAACAGACGAACGGACAGCGAAATCTTAGTTTTATATTATGATTGTTTTGGGTACGGAACCCTAAAAAGAAATAAATAATAATAAATAACGTAAAAGCCATATAGAATACAATCAGAATCAAGGTTAAGGTAAGATTATTTAACCAAAATCGTGCTCAGTTTGGGGCATTTACTAAATTAAAAGAAAGAATACTTTTAACATTTATATTTTTTAGTAACGGATACTAGGGTAAAACTATAGTCATGGGTTAAAATAATTTATTATGAGAAAAACTCTATAGGCCATTCAAGTAAATAAGATTTTTGTAACATATAAACTACATAAAAAAAAAACTATATTGGACCTCAAATAAACAAAATATTATAAATTGCAATCTGCTAGATAGGACAAATTAATTCAATACCGGTTTTACCGGTTATTTTTGTGAATAACATTTTCTGTCTATGGACTTTATGGCATTTTGAATCTTAATATTGGCTGCATTGCTTCAGTACAAAGCAAAAGCGACTTGTGTCAAGAATTATTGCTTTTTCTTCGTAAATTATTCTGATCAAAGTGTAATAAAATGTAAATTATACCATAAAAAGAATTAAAAATAACTAGGTACATAAAGCGGTGTAAGGATTTATTCAATTCTGTCACAAAATCCTGTATAGTGGCTCTAAGAATTTGGTGTGTCAAAGTGTTGGACATAGAATGAGACAATAAATTATTGCCTTTTATTCCGTAATTGATAATGTGTTCTGTCTTATTCTTATCATTATGCCAATGTAATTGACTTGAAAACAGTATTTTGTTGTTGAAATGCCCCAAGGAAGGTGTGGCATGGCTTGATTGTCGGCACATCTGGGGTTCGTTTTCGTGCTGTATCACCTACTACAATCTTACAGTTACAGTTTCGAGGTATTCTCAAACAGTTATACCATTACAACTATCTTTATTTCCACTTGCAATTCACCTAGAACAAGATAGAATACATTTTATTGTTGTCCCTCATGTCCCATAGGTTTTTCATTTTTGTGTTTGCGTCTTCGTAAAATAGTGAACGGTGGGGTGGTGTTGTGATGTGTTTAACAAGTGATATTGCAGTTTTACTTCACCATACACCTTCGGAGTGATAAATATCTATAATGGCAAAGAAGTCTGAGAATACTGGCGGTAAGCTGGTGACTGTGTCTGTCGTCGGTTTGTCTGGTAAGAATTTTAAAATGTACATTATTTTTTACCCATAATATTACTAAAAGTGGCCAGTATTCTTTTGCATCTGGCTTTTATAGTAGTTTTGAGGTATTCCATCTCAGATTATGTTGTATACCATGATGAATTGTGTGGGCATATTATGTGTAAACTACACCCACATCTTGACAACTGGCAACTAATATTGTCTTGCTAAAGGTCAGGTTGTAATGTGTTCATATCAACTGTACTTTGACTATGATTGATGAGATGAACTTGGAACAATATAGGTTCAACAAAATCTCCAGCTGCGGCTGTGAACATATAACAGGCTGTACATTGAAATAATTTTAATAAGATTCTCAGATTCAGCACTCTAATTAGAAAGTAGGCCTCATTATTTTGATAAAAAGTTCTGTGTTTATTACCTAATAAATGAAATTAACAAGGAAACTACTTGGTAGAAATGTGAAACATGGTCAATACCTATAAGATTAAAGCGTCATTAACATATTTCCATGCAATATTTACTTGTTCTTGGTTTAACATCAATATTTGCTAAACTAATAAATTGAGTATTACTGTAAGAGAATTACCTACTATAGACTTTCTATTCCTAATTATTAAAGATAAAGTAAGTAAAATTAGTCTAATGAGATGCATTTTAGAGCAAATGAGCTAAGCTAAGAAGTTAAAATTATATGATTATTCAAACAATCAATACTTATGTGATGATGGAATTTATCATGGAATCAGAAACTCAACATAACAATATCAGATCCAAATGGTTCTATTATTTATAGCTTAGAGTGCAATATGTTCATTATCAATACTAGGTACCTTACCCAGGAAAACAAAATATGTTCCAAAAAAATTATAATATTGTTAAAATAATCATAATAAAAGAATTTAGGTAATTTATAAGGAATTTGCAAATATTATTTTACAAGTCATGCTGTCAGGCAAACTTGTAAGCCTTTTATTTTACCTACAAGAATAACATTAAGTAATGCAACAATAATAACAAATATAAGACATATCACATTGAAGTGTGATTATTTAGAAGTGAAGAGTTGTTTACAAATGATTAATACCTAAACAAACAAGTGTCAATAATCTCACATCCAAATATGTTATCTTCCTCTCAACATAGACATCATTAACACCTACACAAGATAACAGGAAATAGAATAGATAACAACATGACAACAATAGAGTTTCATTCACAATTGAGAGGGCCGATAGTCTGCATGCTTCCTCTGATTCAATTAGTCAATTGTAACGTTTTAGAAAGCTGGCAAACGGTGACAGTATGACCGTAAATTGGGTTATGTAATGCAGTGTTTGGTATTATGATGCATTGTATTATTTGGGGTTCTGAGACTCGAAGGACAAAACCGTCATGAATATTCGGTTTTTTGTTTGTCTGTCTTTCAAGACTTTATTTTTAAGCAAAGTAAATTATAATTGGAAATCACGATAATATTTGTCTGGGACTTTGGTTTAAATACTGGAATACCAAGTATTTTTTAATTTAAGCAGATATTAAACATATGTCATTAAGTTTATATTGAAATAAGTACATTCTGTGCTTCTTTCTTATGTCTAGAGAGTAAAGTCCACTAACAGAGAATACAGATATTATGAAATAAAATTGACTTAATACAATTAATTCATGCTGAAAGTATAAAACACTAGCGACCCGCCCTCGCTTCGCTTCGGGGATATCTCTATCTCTATGTAATATATTTTAACCCCGTAAGAGAAATCTATTTTTATCTAAAAAAAAAGCCTATGACACTCAGGGATAGTGTAGCTTTCCAACAGTGAAAGATTTTTTCAAATCGGTGCAGTAGTTTCGGAGCCTATTCGAAACAAACAAACAAACAAAAAATCATACCTTTCCTCTTTATAATATTATTATATGTATACATATTATATTACATATTACATTGAATCCCCCGTACCCCAGTGATGCTTACATGGAGCCTACATCGCATGCTGGCTAACTGAGCGCGGTGGCGGCAACCACGCGACTTTTTTCTAATACTTGCATTTTTAAACTCGTGATATCTTCCGAATGAAATGTCCGAATTGAATAATTCAAATAGTCATAAATAGGTATTGAAGCCGTCTTGCATACAAAGTAATTTATTTTCATAAGGATTAATACCAAGGTACAAATAAAGAGCCTTTTCATGTGGCGGCATATAAATTAAATTTTTCGAATAAAAAACCGCGTACTGTGACATAACTATAATATTTAGACATATGCTGTCGCGACACTTTTTATAGATAATGATAAGTTCTACAAAGTCGTAGTAAATGATTTTGTTCTATCATCAATAGTTTTCGCAGCGTACGCGACGTAAGGAATTTTTCAGGTAAATTTTTTACACCTTGGGTTACATTATTGGAGTTTTAGTAAGGATCCCTAATTTTTTTAAAAATATAATATAGCCTATGTTACTTCTGAATAATGCAGCTTTCTAATGGTGAAAAAATTATTGCAATCGGTCCAGTAGTTTTTGAGTTTATTCATTACAAACATACAAAAATACAAAAATACAAAAATACAAAAATACAAATCTTTCCTCTTTATAATATTAGTATAGATTATGTGTGAGTGCAAAATTGCACAATGAGGTGGACAATTTAGTTTGTCCGTAATGCCAGTTTTGTCCAGAACACTATAAATAAGCAGGATGGTGAGTCAACATCACAACACAATCAACTTGCTAAGAAAAAATGACTTGGGCATATTTTTGTATACTTATATTGTAGGTACTTAAGTGCAGAACATTTGCTGCATTTGTACAGTTGTTTCATTGCAAGTAAACAAGTTTTATAACTACACAATCTATTTATATGTACGCTTTTATTTAGTAATTTATTTTACACACACCATTTTAGCTCTGTCATCTTCATACAATAGCAATGATATCATTTTTAAACAACAATAATGCTAAACTTTTAATTTATTAGCTTTATGAATTTTTCACTTGAAAATTTATTTATAGGATAGCAATAAAAACAAGAAAGAACTCCCTTATAGATCATCACAAATAAAAATTGAGTATGAAATAAAAACAGCAACAAGAGCATATTCAGCGTCACATAGTAATTTTCTCAAATTTGACAAAAAATCCACATTATTAATTATAAAGTTCAAAGAAAGTTATTAGATTATCAAAGAGCACTAAACTAGCTGATAATGTGATATTTTGTTTACTTTAGGTAACATGTGATTGTGGTCATGTGGACATTGTACCTTATAGGTACCACAAACACATTACCTAAGGTCAAGTCCATTGAATTTATGTTTCTACTTTAACCAAAATATCAAATCTTCTTCTATTTTGTTTGCAGGTACAGAGAAGGACAAAGGGCAGCTAGGTGTGGGCAAGTCATGCTTGTGCAACAGATTTGTCCGCACCCATGCGGATGATTACAATGTGGACCACATCTCTGTGTTGAGTCAGGTGAGTTACTGGAACTGTTGCAGTTTTTCGATAGTTCTTTTTTTATATTAGGTTAACAAGATGACCTCACTCCACCTGATGGTAAGCGGTAGTGAGATCCAAATATGAGGTCGACAGGCACAATAGATCATATTGAGCCTGTCGCACTCACCCTGTCAATTCATGAAGAGGCGTAATACCCTTCCCCCATACATATTATTATATTAATGGGTGCCCATATAAATATACTATTATTCGACGCTTTACCGGTGAAGGAAAACATTCTGAGGAAACCTGCACACCTACGATGAAATAGGCTAGTTTCCTAAGTTTCCTTTACATAAAATTTCACAATTAACAGTTACATATGGGTAAATCAATAACATAAGTGAAATCGAAATTAAAATTTCTTACGAAATGAGACAATAATAGGCATTTGAAGTTAGGTGGGAAAGTCCATTTTTAAAGTGCGAAAATTCAATAAAAATAGTATGCCATCTTATAAATTACAGAATTAGTAGTAGCTTTCACTATGAGAACATATTCGTAAAAGCAACATTTGATATAGCTGCTGAACAAAGCTCTTACGATATTCATACAGTATACAGAGGGGTGACGTCATAGCTCTATGCGACATTTGTATGAAGCGTTTTGAGCTCGCCCAAATGATGTGCTATTGAAACTGTATTATCTCCGGGAGTTTTCCAAATATCAAACCATTATTTTAACAGCACCCTTGCAATTGTGTTGTTCATACATCTATGTAAAAATTAAAAAATAGGAAACTACCCTATTCTTAGGATGTGTCAATAATAATAAATAATAAATAAATTACACAACAGCACATGCACTGGTCTGATCCCGTGGTAAGTAGCTTAAGCACTTGTGTTACGGTTACCAGTATCAATAGTGGATACACAAATATGCTTCAATATATTAAATAATACACCCATACACGGAATAAATACCGATGTTCGTCACACAAATATTTGTCCCGAGTGGGAATCGAACCCAAGACTCTTGGAACCGTAGGTTTTGAACCTGAGTCACTAACCACTGTTCCACCGAGCCAGTCAACCCACACTTTTCCAGCGTGGTTGACTAAGCCCTTATCACTCTAATTTAGGGTAGGCCCATGCCCCAGCAGTTGGGACGTATATGGAGATGATGACATATACACTATGGTAAATTATCTCTCTACATTGTATTACTCTACTACTACTTGAAATTCGCGTCTTCTGCACGCCTCTCATATACCTCGCGGGCTTTAGCCCAAAAGTAGAGGGGCGCGTCGTTGTGACTCTATAGAAGACCAAATATCTATAGGGAATCTTAAATCTTTGACTGGTATTCAGAATGGTTAAGAAATTTGCTAGTACAAATATTCCCACTGTAATTGGACCTTCATCATCTATACTATTTTTATAAAGCTGAAGAGTTTGTTTCGCGCTAATCTCAGGAACTACTGGTTTGAATTGATTTTTTTTGTTGAATAAACCATTTTTGGAGGAAGGCCCTAGGCTATATGACATCATACTGCGACCAATAGGAGCAAATGAACTATGTATATTGTGTAAAAACGGGGGAAAAACGGAAGAAATCGCTGTCCAGTATGAAATAACTGTATTCTAGGCACATTATGATAATTGGTTTACTAATACAACTTTTAGAAATTATATTATCTAATTACATAATTAGTTTTGTAAATAATTGACGTAAGTATTTTTGTTGACGTAAATTGCGGAATTTACTATCCTAATTATGATTGTTTATTTTCCCTAATTATTTTAACGAAATCACATTTTTTTTTTATATAATAGAAAGCCTAAGAACTAATGAAATACCACACATCATTTGGACTATTTCTTTCATCCATCTAAAGTTCTAGGATCAGATAGAGGTTTTAGATTGGGTCATTAATTTCATGTATTGCCATGACAAAGTTTACTCTTGCTTAAAAGTGGTTCAAGGATCGAACTGGTCCATGGATTCTGCCTGCTCCCTATAGGATTACTTACAGGCCTCATAGTATTTATTACGTACTAAATTGGCGTCCTGTTTTTAACTCTTCTATTAAGAGCCATGAACTCCAGTATTCATTTACTATGTTGTGTATTCCGTCCCTAAACATAGTAATGTGGTCTGTCACGCAATTATCATTCTCACTGTCACTAATTGGAGCGCAAATTGGCTTTTGTGTCAAGGAAATACGGTTCATAGTTGAATGAATCACTTAGTGTTATTATACTGAGTGTGTCTAAAGGATGAATGGGCTTAAAGTGCTGAGATCATTCTTTATTTTGTGATAACCGCATCACCTATGACGGTATTATGCAGATTATGTGTTAATGATTGTATTATAATTATTGTTTGTTGTACAAACACATGTGAGGTGTACTAAGTTTGATTTGATGACGTAATGTATCTCGATTACATGAGTTTATTACTAGCTTAGTTAGACGTCTATAGAAATTAACCATCCTAGTGAACTTAAAAAACGGCAGGAGCATCGTACACGCTTGTCAGATTTAGAAAACGATGCTGAGATAGAAAGAGCCTGAAATAGTGAGAGATGAGTTTGAAATGCGTTAAGGGAGACGAAGGAATAATTTGAATATTGCGTTTACAAATTTAATACAAACATTGACTAAGTTGCAACAACCATTGTGCAAGAGAACCGTGTAGGTGTATCAATACCAACAGTCCAGCAGCAATTAGATATATTTTTGCGACTTTACCTGGGCTCTTTCCGTCCGATGTTAATTTAATTGCGAAAGTAGGTTAAATGCTCCATCATCATCATCAGCCCACTTTCGCCCACTGCTGGACATAGGCTTCCCAAATAAAAAATAGCAAATGCCTAGATGCTTACTCCGTAATAAAAGTAGTATGTACTTGTACGTACGTTTCAAAAACCACAGGTAACCATCAAACTAAATATTTTAAGAACGTAAGTCCAATTTAAGCAAGATTGTTTCGATCTACGACTAGTTCCTGTCAAAGGAACTGCTAAGAGTCCTAACAATATTATTCTTTGTTTCAGTCTGACTTCAGCGGTCGCGTGGTGAACAACGACCACTTCTTGTACTGGGGCAGTGTGCAAAAGGAGAACGATGATCAGGAGTATCGGTTCGAGATCGTCGAGCAAACGGAGTTCGTTGACGACGCTTGCTTCCAGCCGTTTAAAGGTATGTCCTGGGTTTGACAGAAGAATCTATTTATTACAAAGTGTATAAGAATGGCGCGATATCGGCAAGCAAGTGAATGTTTTGATTGTCGGCAAGCGGCGTTAGCACCAGTCGAAACGATTGAAATACTCAGAATGGTTCTGACTAAGAAAGTATAATAAGCCGTTAGTTCGCGTCTGATCTCTTTCTGACAATTGCTGTTTCTCTAGATATTGTTGCCTAAATTGACAGTAGTACCAGTGTCTGATCAACGTTAAAATTACTGTTAGACTTGATAAAGCTAAACTTTTACTGTTCGATGAATACTGTAGGATTGGCTGATTGAGATTACGAGATCTACCTTTTTTCCTAACTGACTTTCGATGATGGCTCGGAGTAGCCTTGTCATCGTCACCGCACTTGCGGGGGAGCGGATGACCCTAAAATAAACTTAAATGACTTTAGCCCTCAGGGGGCACCCTCAGGCAAATCTAGCGTAGTTATTAGTTACCTAGTAGTAGTCACTGGGGTCCCCCTACATTGGCCCGTGTTTCGTCGGCTAAAGGGTAGATCGCACTCTTTCAACATGTAGCCAAGTGTGACATTTCTCTCTTCTCACAGTCGGTAAGACAGAAGCGTACGTGAAGCGATGCGTCGCCACCAAGCTCCAATCGGCCGAGAAGCTGATGTACGTGTGCAAGAACCAGCTGGGCATAGAGAAGGAGTACGAGCAGAAAACTCTGCCAGATGGGAAGTTGAGCGTCGACGGGTTCCTCTGCGTGTATGATGTCAGCCTCGTCCCGGGGAGGAGCTGGGAGAAACAGGTAAATAATAAAAGAAAAAAATATACATTCAGTGTGAGCCTCATTGTAAATGTAACGATCGTCGTGGAATGTCCATTTAAATGTTACTTTGGGTGTGTTTTTAGTGGACGCAATTTATTTTTTAGTAGTTTAAGGTACATATTTTACTTTGCAATAAAATGCATTTTTTTTTTATAAGAGCAATAGCTTACAAGATAAACAGTAGAAAAGTTTATTGAAGATAGCGGCCGTGGGATAATAGTGGCAACCCCACAAACCCACATTACACAAATAAAAAAATTAATTGAACCCTCTCAAAACACAAGGTAAGAAAGGACCAAACAGTTTAACATTTCAATGGACTAGTGGTCTAAGCTATATTGTTACTATGTTTAGGATACCAGCTGTATAATCTATACTTCTTTACTAATATTATGAAGCTGAAGAGTTTTGTTTGAACGCGCTAATCTCAGAAACTACTGGTACTAATTGAAAAAATCTTTTTGTGTTGGAGAGACCAATTATTGAGGAAGGCTTTAGGCTATATGACAACACGCTGCGACCAATCGGAGTAAACAAACAGTAGGAAATGTGTAAAAAATGGGGGAAAACCCGAACTGGACTGGCACAGCTATTTATTAATGCATTTCTCAATTCCTGTCTTTCACAGAACGAAACGCTAGCAGCGATCCTCCAGAACATAATCAAGCTCAAAAAGCCAGTGGTACTCGTCACTTCTAAGAACGACGAAGCGAGCGAGCAGGGCGTGCGGGAGGCGGAGCGGCTAGTCCAACGCAAGGAGTTCAAGGGTTCGATTCCGATTGTGGAGACGTCCAGCCATGACAATGTGAATGTCGATCAGGCGTTCGTCCTGTTGGCACAGATGGTGGATAAGTCGAAGGCTAGGATTAAGGTGAGTTGTCCATACTTCCTAACTGTTATATTAATAGTCCCATTTGAATTTTGATAGTTCGTTAGTCGAATTTTAGTGGTGCGAGTTCCCCTCACCCATAAATTTGATGATAAGGCTACTCAGAGCCAAATTTACAGTGAGTTAGAAATAATAAAATAAAGGCAAAGTAACGTGATTGTCTGTTTCTTACACATTCACTCCTAAATGTAATAAAATGTATGGCAGTCAAACTTTGACTCACTGTTTAAGTATTATTTGCATTTTATGTTGTATCGTTATTGGTTTTGATTAATTATGATTGAAATAATAGACTTTTAAAATGCCTCCGTCTATGCGACTCTGAAAGTACTTTGTTGTATCATCAAGAAAACATTTATTTTACCAACGGTTGCTACCAAACGAAACGTAACATTATTTATGAAATAAGACTGTTTTAACCTAAACGTTAATGTTTCCAACAGGTGGCCAACTATGCTGAAGCTTTGCGGATAAGAAGGGAAACTTTAGACTTCGTCACTGAGGCGTTCACGCAGCTCATACGGATACACGTACAGGACCATAAGTAAGTAGATGTTACTGAGTAGCTGAGTTATAATAGTTCTGTTATTTCCATAGACAATAATAGGATTTTATGAAAGTAAAATTAATGAAGCTATTTAAAACATGTCAGATAGAACCTTTTTAATCGTCAGTCCATGGGACAGATAAATAATTACCTATCACACGGACTTGACGCAGGAATTTTGTAGTATTTCAGGGCATCCAGTAAACATTTGAACTCAGGTTACTCCTGTCATTAGGACATTAACATAATTATTCTTAAGGTATTTTAAGCTATTGCATAGCTTTTATCGCGGGCTTTGAGCGCGGCGACCGAACCAAGAAATTCCGTAACGAAAAAAACGTCACAATCGTCTAACGTCGTTTCAGTTCGGTAGACTTCGGCACGGTGTTTGTGTGCGTGCGGTTAGACGTATTGTACGACTCTACGAAACTCGCACGAATCGAGACGAGCTGCTCCGAAATCGGACGATGCTATGCAATAGCTATACCGCGGCAGTCCCCGAGTGCCACACGTCTTTTAATTTACTATGATTTAAACGCCTTTACTTTTGTTTCAGAGAGATGTGGTCGGCAGCTAGCAAGAGACTGTGCCATTACGCCGAGTGGATTAAGTTTGTCCAGCAGTTTGGGAACGATGGGACACAGGTACGATATAGAATATTTCGTTATCGATATATCCTTTAAATTGTCGATATTTTGTTATATCATTAGGTGATTAACACGTGTGCTCTTGGTGGCTAAGAAAGTTAATTCAGTCAATAAAATATGTTTCTTACATTTCACAGCTCTTAGCAATTATTAAAGTGTCAGTGATCGTCAAATATGAGTAACTGCTGAAACTACCTCTAACTTTGCAATCACCATGTTATACAATATATGCACCGTGAAATTTTAGTGATTATTTCCCGGAGTCAAATGACTCTATTTTACTAGTAAAATGGATTTGGACAGTTTTTTTATTCAATTCAATAAACTGGTTTCACGAAACTCGAAAACACGCCCGAACCGCTTTATTATTTAGGACGTAGACCTACTTTAGCTTAAATCATCAATTTCATGCGGCAAGCAGTACCTGATTACGTCACTGTTCGTTCGTTCGTTGATTCGTTCGTCGAGTTTAAAGTAAAGTTAATTATTTTCAAGAAATAACTATCAGTATCATGCTTCGATAGTACTTACGGTAAATCGTTTTGCTATGGGATAACAACCACTAAAATTTTACGGTTGTACTACATAGTCGTCTTTTAGGCATTGAACACAGTTGGTATATCGTGACCCAGACCCGTCACACAGCATTAGAAACAACATTTCCAAGTACAAACTTTGTTTTAGGTTGTGTACCGACGTCATATAAGAAGACTGAAAGAGGAGCGTTCAGCCAAGAAGCTACGCAAGCAGTTGGCTAAGCTACCACAAGTGTTATCCCGGATGCAACTACCCACTGAAGACTTGCAGGAAAGGTGAGTTTCATAGTTTTATGCAGCTCTCGGTTGTGGGCCCACAGTTTCAGTAGAATGCAGATTAATATGTAAAAATAAGATCTGTGTTATATAAACAAATTCTAAACTCACGACGCGGTTTTCGACCCCCACGTTTGAGGGTCGATTGTCGGATATAAAACTGGAAACCGCAAGGGTCGCGGATGCAGCACGAGTTCTGACCCAAATGCAGCCGCACCTGTCCTTTTCCAACTTTGAATTTCGAACGATTTTAAGCTTTCGCGTTCCATTACACTAAATATTTGTTTTTATGGGTCTACACGCCATATTAGGAGTAGCAAATGCATAGCATATATTTGAATTTCGAGTTTTAAAACCACACCATCTCGTTCCAGCGACTGGCCAATGGTGGTCCGTCAGCTGCGCGCGCACCGCGACTTCTCCGTGTACTTCAGCTGCGCGCGCGCACCCGGCTCCGGCTCCGGCAGCGGCTCCGGCGGCGACAGCCCGCGCGCCGCCGACAGCACGCTGCGCGTCGGCGAGCGCGCCCGATACCAGGTACACATGGTGCAGGATATACAGGACTAGCTGTGCCCGGCTCCGGCTCCGGCAGCGGCTCCGGCGGCGACAGCCCGCGCGCCGCCGACAGCACGCTGCGCGTCGGCGAGCGCGCCCGATACCAGGTACACATGGGGCAGGATATACAGGACTAGCTGTGCCCGGCTCCGGCTCCGGCAGCGGCTCCGGCGGCGACAGCCCGCGCGCCGCCGACAGCACGCTGCGCGTCGGCGAGCGCGCCCGATACCAGGTACACATGGGGCAGGATATACAGGACTAGCTGTGCCCGGCTCCGGCTCCGGCAGCGGCTCCGGCGGCGACAGCCCGCGCGCCGCCGACAGCACGCTGCGCGTCGGCGAGCGCGCCCGATACCAGGTACACATGGGGCAGGATATACAGGACTAGCTGTGCCCGGCTCCGGCTCCGGCAGCGGCTCCGGCGGCGACAGCCCGCGCGCCGCCGACAGCACGCTGCGCGTCGGCGAGCGCGCCCGATACCAGGTACACATGGGGCAGGATATACAGGACTAGCTGTGCCCGGCTCCGGCTCCGGCTCCGGCAGCGGCTCCGGCGGCGACAGCCCGCGCGCCGCCGACAGCACGCTGCGCGTCGGCGAGCGCGCCAGATACCAGGTACACATGGGGCAGGATATACAGGACTAGCTGTGCCCGGCTCCGGCTCCGGCAGCGGCTCCGGCGGCGACAGCCCGCGCGCCGCCGACAGCACGCTGCGCGTCGGCGAGCGCGCCAGATACCAGGTACAAATTATGGTGCAGTATACACCGTGAAATTTTAGTGGTTGTTTTCCCGCAGTAAAATGATTCTATCTTAGTAATACAATAGATTTGTGCAGTTATTTTTTGTTAAAATCAATAAATGCCGGTTTTACGAAAGGTTTAGCGAAACTCGAAAGCACGTTCGAACCGCTTTATGACTTAGGGTGTCGAGCTTCTTCAGCTTTAAGCATCGATTTCATGCGGCAAGCAGTACCTGATTATGTCACATCTTATAAAAGAACGATAGCTTCTCTCGTTTTCGAGTTGGAAAATTACTATATTGAAAATTAGAAAAAAACAATATTTTTTTTCGATGAATTATTTGCATGATTCGATAGTATTACTAAAGGCAAATCGTTCTGCCACGGGAAAACAACCACTAAAATTTCACGGTGTATATGTCGCAGTCATCTGGTTGAATCAGCGATTTGATTGAATCACTAGCGCGTTCATTAAATGACGACGTTCAATTGAATGACTAGGTCGAACGTTGAATGAACAATCCTCACTCAACGTCCAACAAGTTAGCTGATTGAAACCTAGCCCTTTGAACATAGCGGACGTAAAATCAGTCAGGTGATTGTAATTTAGTTCATTTTTTTTTCACTGCGGCGTTAGTGCTCATCAAAACAAAGATGGCGTCAAACAGCTGGTACAGATCTTATCGAATGGCACTGTGTTGAAATTTTTTTGAGTGAAATTGAGATTTTAAGTAACTTATTCGTAAAAAAATTGAGACTGCATGGATGTACCGATTAATAGCTGTTGAAAAAATCGAAACTGGCTACTTTAAAAGAAAAAACAGCTCAGGTCAAACTGGCTGGTTTTTCAACGCTGTGTGAAGCCATGTCAGAGGCCAATGGGCGGTTTAAAAACTCTGACACCAGGTTGTCCTTTAGTCATTCAATTAAACGTCGTCATTCAATGAACGCGCTAGTGATCCAATCAAATCGCTGATTTAACCAGATGACTGCGACATATACAAGACTAGCTATGCCCGACTGCGGGTAGGATCATTACGCCTCGGATGCCCCCATACAGTAGAACATACATTATCCAAATACTGATGTCAGAATGACGTTGAGTAAAGGTACTGTAATCTGAGGTCACTTCGGAGTCACCAAAGCCTGAACAGGGCTTGAAACTTCCCAAATTCTTCAATTAGCTTACCTATTCGCGTTCATCTTTAACAGTTTACAAATTTCGACTCGATAAGAAGAAGTCTACAAATAATCGCCATATTAACCCTTGATCAAATACAGCATATAGAATTTTTTCATTGGTTTTCGCCGGTATTACAACTACATAAGGTTCAAAATCTGGTGGGAACTAATTTCCCCGTGTCTTATTAAGGGTTAATATTATCAAATTATTTTCAGACTCTTGGCCAATCGCAGAAGATCCCCTACGAAATACTGGAAAGTAACGAAGCTGCTGCCGTCTTCAAGACCTTCCTCCATGAATCTCAAGAAGAACAGAGAAATTACGAGTGAGTTCATATTCTTGTTTCAAATTACTATAATGGTCAATTGCTTAGCCAGGTTGTTTCAGATACTATATTTTCTCTCACTTCCATATTTGTTGAAAGTATATATGCCAGTTTACGTTGAAATAGTTCGAACCGCATTTATTTTCTAATCAATTATCCGATTACCGAATAAATGCTAATGTTGATTCAGCTGTTTACATGTTATATTTATACGAAATAAATGACCACAAGAATAGTACATGATTTAATCGAAAAATAAAATCAGCTTGAAGAATGATAATTCTTGACAGCGCCATCTATCGGCAGACACACCGAACTAACTCCTACATCAACACTCGTCTGCTTTCCCCAGATGGTGCCAGCAGTTCAAGCGCCTACTAGAGGAGACCGGCTACGTCACGCCGGGCAAGCAGTTGTCAGAAGTCCGGGTACTTCTCATGGGCCGAGAGTGCTACGAAGCGTTAGGCGAGGAGCAGCAACAGAGAGTGTATGATCAGCACCAGAGGCAGATTCAGCGGCGGGCGAAGCATAACCTGCAGGTAGGGGTAGTAGGAGTGACCTGGGAGGATTTAGAGGGCAATTGCTAGATAACCAGCTAGAATACCGCTCAAGGACTTAGGGATGCCCTGTGATACTTTAGAAAAATTTGTTTAGTTTTGAAGATTTCATTGCTTTTGGACCTTATTTTCAGGGTATAAGGTTCAAATTATGGTGGCAATATGGTTGCTATCACCAATTAAAGGTTTAAAGTCCGTTTGGGCGGGGAAGCGCTGAGCAATCGATTGGCGTATCAGTTACTAAGGGATGCGATAATTGTAATTACTCTTTGAGAAGACTAGGTTTTGATGGCGACGTCATTTGCTAATAAATGATTGTGTTTTAGGAGCTACTATTGGAGCACGCGGATCTGTTCTACCACTTCAAAAGTATATCGCCGACCGGGACGATCACCCAGGAAGACATCAAGGAGATAACGGACGTCCTTCAGGATGACTCTAGGTATGATATGGAATAGCTTCATCAAACTTCAATGCACTCTTTTACTTAAAATTTTTCTAAGACTAATAATCTTACATTGAATATGATACAATATATATTCAATCAAGTCAATTTAAAAAAAAAGTCGGTTAAATACGATTTTTGTCCTTCGGGCCGGATACAAAAGTTATCCGGCTCGAAGGACCAACTTCAACAAGTACAACATCAAACCGCCTTCCAGATACAAGATGCTGGACCGCATGGAGCAGGACCGCAAGCTGATGCTGTTCCAGCACCTCGGCTTCGTGCACTGCCCGATGAGGGAGCACTGCCCCGCCGGCGACAACTGCCTGGACATCACGCTGCCCGTCATACTCAACACTAGGGTTGGGTGAGTGTCCACTGTTGTACTAACTTGATAGGACTGTCCAGAAGATAAATAAAATAAATATCAGTACATAGTATTAAACAAAGTCGCTTTCGCTGTCTGTCCCTATGTATGCTTAGATCTTTAAAACTACACAACGGATTTTGATGCGGATAGAGGGATTCAATAGGACGGTTTTTATATAAAATTCACCCGAAGCAAAGCGAGTGTGGGTCACTAGTCTAATATAAATTAAATACATACTCAAAAATATAATCACACCCAGACACGAAACAAACACCGGTGTTCATCACACAAATATTTGTCCCGAGTCGGAATCTAATCCACGACTCTTGGAACCGCCAGCCAGGGTCACTGTACCACCGAGCCAGTCAAAATCATCAGTCAGATTAGTGTAGCGTGGCTTGGAGAGAATTTTTAGTAGTTCGTTTAATGGATAATTTCCAGGACGAGTGTCCTCTCTCGCTCTACGGACGCTCTTTAACTCTCGTAGGCTGATGAGTACTAGCTTACGAGAGTTAGAGAGCGTATCCCAACAAACGTTCTAATAATAATCAACCCTTGACGTTGTTGGTCATTGGTGGTTACCGACGCATAAAGACTTCGGTTCAATGTTGGACCAAACTTTGCTAGTGTTATTTTTATTTGTTGTTTTTAATGCTATTAATTTCAAATTTTAAATTTGCTAGTGTTTCTGTTAAGAAATTACTAAGCCTGGAATCAGTATCCCTCAATCCACGCGGCTCGGAAAGCATGTTGGTGCACTATCGTGCAGACCGATTTACCGATAGGAGAACATTATTCTGCCGTTCATTTGCTTATCAGTGATTTTTTTCTATACAATTTTTTAAATGTAAGCTACGAATATACTAATTAAATGCTGTAATTCATTGGAAGTGTTTCAACCAGGTCGCTGACGTCGACGGGCGAGTCGCAGTGCCACGCGGGCCCGCCCGCCGCGCCATGGGCGCTCACGTCCGACTCCAATCAGATCAACGTGATTATATTGGGAGTGAGTAACAGCTGTTTTGTATCTTGGAAAAATACAGTAGACTTGAGAACCTCCTTTTTCCCAGAGGGATAGGCAGAGATCACTTCCAGCGATCCACTTTTCACCTCTGTGGGAAACGTGACGTGACGGGTTGTGGACCACGTCGCCGCCATTCTGCCTTGTGCATTGTTTTAACAAGGTCATTGCGTTCCCACGGATAGTAGCTCGAGGAGCCGGGGTCGCTTACCCGTATACCGTTCAACAACCACCGGACAGATAGTTGTGACTGGTATCCCCTGACGGAGTTGTTTTTTATCTTGGAAAAATACAGTAGATTAGTAGAGTAGCTTAATGCCCGACGTTTCTACTGTAGCGAGTGCAGCATTCCTGTTGGAGTGGGGTCGGGCAAAATTTGTGTGAGGTTTTCCGTTAAGAAATTACTCAGCCCGGAGTCAGGAAGTTGGCGGATGCACGCCCGTGCCTTTGAAAGGACGTTGAGCCGGTGGTCCTGCGCCCGATCTCTCATCGATCATTTCCGACACCGAACTATTGAGGCTAGGGGAACAGGAAGTACACTTGTGTTTGCGCGTACACTTGAGCACTATAATATGTCCTGCGCACTTGATTGACTATAGGGTGAGAGCCATCCGCTCCCCCGCAAGCCCGGTGATGATGACAAGGCTCCTCCAAGCCATCATCGTTAGTCAGTTAGGAGAAAAAAAAAAAAACAGACATGTAACATGTGTGGTATGTTTGTTCGTTCACAGGTGGAAGGCATAGCCGGCGAGTTCGGCAAGCGTCTAGTGGCTGGATGCGACGGCGACCGGCGCGTGACCGTGCAGGCGCAGACGTGGCGCGTGGAGCAGCGCGTGCGCACCGACGACTGCAGCGCGGACTCCGCGCCCGGGGACGACTTCGCGCCCAACGGTGAGGGACGGGGACAGAGATAGAGAGAAAGGAACAGAGGGAGACAGATAAGGACAACGATTGTGAGATAGGACATGAGAGAGTGAGATAGAAACTCTTCTCTTCGTAGTCGTGCACTCTTGACAGAGTGGTCGTGGTCATGTCACGGTCGGTTTTTGCGCCACGGCAGCTCCTGCGATCCGTCGCCACGTGGCTCTGTTTTTGGTGAAGCGGGAGCAATCATTTACCGAGCATCCAGTGGTGGACTTAATGAGGTCAGTCCATCGTGTCGGGGAGCGGCCACGAGATCGCTTGCCCTCGACTTTCCCCTGGACCACCAAACGTTCCATGGAGTCCTCGTTGCGGGTTATGTGTCCGAAGAACTTGAGGAGATAGAAACAGAGATGCTGTGTTAGATAAGTTTTGTTAGATAAATGAAAAGAAAAGGTACCCTTTTCTTTTCGTTATAACATTAGGTGGGATAGTCAGTGGCGTAACTACAGGCTGGCAAGTCGGCAAAATGCCACGGGCCCCCTACCGGTAGGGGGCCCCAGCCGAAAGGGGCCCCCGGTCATAGCAGAATCTCAACTGCCAACACACATACACATTAAGGTAAAAAAAAAAGAACGTGGTGTACATGGGGCCCCATCCGAAGATTTTTGCCACGGACTTCAACGGGTACTATACCCGTTGAAGTCCGTGTCAAAATTACGCCACTGGGGATAGTACTCAAATGCATAAAAGAAAAAAGTTGGACTACCAATGTCAGACTACAGAAGCTGCAATGAGGGTTTACGCAAATGAGAAGTGCACTAAATGGCAATACGTAAACGTGACACGCTGCAGTTGGACTTTACGCCTACGTATTGCCAATGCCGGTAAGCCTCAGAAAGGTTGCTATTACTTTTAGTGAAATAACGTTACTTTATGTTTTGGTTACAGGTTACTTCTGCGTGTTTCAAGATCAGGAGTCGTTTGAATTCATCAGAGGTTGTGCTGAAAAGACTTTGTTGTCTAGTTTGGAGCAAGAAGACAAACTTCCATTCCAGGTTTGTTTCCATTTGAGCATACGAATTTATTCGACTTTAATTACTTATCACCCAGATTTTATGTATTGTAGGATATCAATGACACATTTGATAAAATGCATAGAGTTTCTTGGTTTAACTTTTTACTACACAATACCCGTTCTTACTAGTTGATCATCCAAATAAATAATTGATTTGTCTTTATCCAGGGATTACCTTTGGTGGTGATGTTCATTCAAGATGAAGGCATGGACAAGAAAGAACTAGCCAGACTGCAAGAAGAAGGACAGAATTTAGCAGATAAGTGAGTAAATGATTATTCCGTAAAGTCCACATGAACTCCGCAGAAAAAACAAAACCTTTCTCTCATTATAATTTAAGAGGTTCAGTTATTCTTTTGTCGTTGACATTAAGGCATGGAATGACCCTCCCAGCTCATATATTCCCTCTCTCCTATGATACCGGGTTCTTCAGCAGGCCTTCAATTATTGGGTCTATCGTGCCTGTCGACTTTACATGTGGACCTTAAGTTCGTTTACCATCAGGTCGAGTGAGGACATATTGTTTTCTAATAATATAGTAATTATTATACTGTTATTTCGTTCGTTTCGGTCATGTCGGATTGCCGTCTCACCGAATTATGAGAGTAAGGGAATAGAGAGTGCACTTGTGTTTGCGCGCACACTTGTGCACTATAATATGTCCTGCGCACTTGGCTGATCTCAATTGAGATCAGCCGCCATGGGTGAAATCGGTCGGACGCCTTTATTTATTTTTTATTTTATTTATTTCGTTTCCAGCCTACACTGCTCATACATGGAGGCGTCTGTGACCGAACTGGGAACCGAAGCGCTGACCTCAGACGCGATACAGGAGCTGATAAGAGCCAACAGGGAGAAGGCGAGCTACGCGCACCTGTATAGAGATCTGATTGTGTGCTTCGATTCGGATATACGGTATGTAAAAATAAATAAATCAATATCTGGGACATTTCCACACACGGTCATCTGACACCAAACTAAGCAGAGCTTGTACTATGGGCGTCAGAGACTGATATACATACATATATATTTATAAATACATACTTAAATACATAATCACATCCAGACACGGAACAAACACCGATGTTTATCACACAAATATTTGTCCCGAGTGGGAATCGAACCCACGACTCTTGGAACCGCCGGCCAGGGTCACTAACCACTGTTCCACCGAGCCAGTCATTCATGTATTGTTTATTATCAGATTTATCTGGTTTGTTTTCAGGCAGGTATTTGATTTTTATTTGATTTGACTGCATCAGCCCCGTGATCATCATCGCCGTCATAGAAATATTTGTCCCGGATGGGAATCGAACACACTAATTGTGCACTGTGATTTTCAACCAGGCCCTAACTGACGCCACGTGCACTGATAGTGGTAGTAGTATGTTAACGTTGCTGCAATGGAAGGGCGTAAGACATATAGTCCCTCACCCTATTCACCCCTGTCAATGATATGCCATAAACTGGCATATACTAACATATTCATTTGTGCGGATCGAATCCTTAAAAGCCATTGTGAATGCTTACAAATACTGTGAAGTGTTCGTGCAACAATAAAGTGCTTTCTTTTCCTTTACTGACATACGATAATGGCTTGGAGTAGCCTCGTCAGCATTATCGGACTTGCGGGGGAGCGGGTGGCTCTCAGCCCTAGACAAAAACATTTTTTTCTTGTTGCCTGACCAATGCTCATATGACTTCTCTTCTAGGATAATGGTGTGCATGTTCTGCGACGACCCGTACTCCCCGGAAAGAGTATTGAGTCCGCTCCTCCTGCATAAGGCGTGCTTCCTCACCGGCGACCGGTCCATCGTGATTGAGACGTTCCTTGGGGACTCCAAGAGGAAGGTCGAAGTAAGTAGTATTGATATTAAGTAGAAACGTGGCTACCTGTGGCTTATAGGTGTATAGATGGAAAAAGATAAGGTCCGAAACTAATCAAAGAGATAGAATTCAAGTCAAGTCAACTCAACCTTAGAACACATTTTTTAAACATTTGCATGAACTTTTCATTCAACCGATTGCCGTCTCAAGCTATGTAGGTATACGGCACATACTAAGGTACTGATTATTATGTTTTTTTTTTCAGGTTATAATATCAAGTTTTCACGGTGCGACGCAGTTTAGAGAAGAACTTATACACGGATTCATACTCATATACTCAGCCAAGAGGAAAGCCAGTTTAGCTACCCTAAAGTAAGTTATCTATACTTATAATATTATAAAACTAAGGAGTTTGTTTGTTTGACTGTTTGACGCGCTAATGTCAGGAACTATTGGTTCGAATTGAAAAAAATATTTTGTGTTGAATAGACCATTTATCGAGGAAGACTTTAGGCTATATAACATCACGCTGCGGCCAATAGAAGCAAAAAAAGCAATGACATATGTGTAAAAAAACGGGGGGAAACGCGAACGAAGTCGCTGGCACAGCTACTATGAGATAACCTTCAAACGAAAGTGTGAGAACATGTGTGTTTATGCACACACTTGTGTCTTCATTCAATAAAGAGTGCACGTTTAGTGCGCTCACTTATGCAATCATCATCAGCCCATATACGTCCCCACTGCTGGGGCACGGGTCTACCCTGAACTAGGGCGATAAGGCCTTAGTTAACCACGCTGGCCAAGTGCGGGTTGGTTGACTAGACAACCTAAGAATTTCTGCGTAGGTGTGCATTTTCCTCACGATGTTTTCCTCCACCGTTAAAGCGTCGAATAATCGTACATCTGAAATATGCAATTATGTCCTAAGTTGGTTGCGTTAATTTTATCAACACGTGTATGTTCGCAGCGCCTTCTCAATGAACATACCGAACCTGCCCATCCAAATGGTCGCGGTAACGGACGGCGGCGGGTCCGCGGCGCACGCGTTCTTCGGGACCGACCTCGGGCACGCGCTCATCACCGACGGGAACGCGTGCGCCGACCGGCTGCAGGCGCACTTCGCTACCTACACCAGCAGCGCCGAGAGCAAGTGTGAGTACCACTATAGATACGAACATCCCGCACCTGCCGCTCATCACCGACGGGAACGCGTGCGCCGACCGGCTGCAGGCGCACTTCGCTACCTACACCAGCAGCGCCGAGAGCAAGTGTGAGTACCACTATAGATACGAACATCCCGCACCTGCCGCTCATCACCGACGGGAACGCGTGCGCCGACCGGCTGCAGGCGCACTTCGCTACCTACACCAGCAGCGCCGAGAGCAAGTGTGAGTACCACTATAGATACGAACATCCCGCACCTGCCGCTCATCACCGACGGGAACGCGTGCGCCGACCGGCTGCAGGCGCACTTCGCTACCTACACCAGCAGCGCCGAGAGCAAGTGTGAGTACCACTATAGATACGAACATCCCGCACCTGCCGCTCATCACCGACGGGAACGCGTGCGCCGACCGGCTGCAGGCGCACTTCGCTACCTACACCAGCAGCGCCGAGAGCAAGTGTGAGTACCACTATAGATACGAACATCCCGCACCTGCCGCTCATCACCGACGGGAACGCGTGCGCCGACCGGCTGCAGGCGCACTTCGCTACCTACACCAGCAGCGCCGAGAGCAAGTGTGAGTACCACTATAGATACGAACATCCCGCACCTGCCGCTCATCACCGACGGGAACGCGTGCGCCGACCGGCTGCAGGCGCACTTCGCTACCTACACCAGCAGCGCCGAGAGCAAGTGTGAGTACCACTATAGATACGAACATCCCGCACCTGCCGCTCATCACCGACGGGAACGCGTGCGCCGACCGGCTGCAGGCGCACTTCGCCACCTACACCAGCAGCGCCGAGAGCAAGTGTGAGTACCACTATAGATACGAACATCCCGCACCTGCCGCTCATCACCGACGGGAACGCGTGCGCCGACCGGCTGCAGGCGCACTTCGCCACCTACACCAGCAGCGCCGAGAGCAAGTGTGAGTACCACTAAAGATAAGTGTGTTTATGCATTAGCGCCTCTAGCGGTTAATTTGCACGCTGCTCAATGATTCTAAACGATACTAAACCCCTTTCGATATTAAACGATTTATATTTGATTATGAAGATTTTTAGACTTTCGCGTTCCATAACCTTAGAGACTATACAGGGTGTAACAGGAGGGGTGGATCATCGTAAGTCAATCGATGGGGGACTTCAATACCCATCGATATAACCCCCATATATGTTCAGCGATTTTCAATAGTTCCAAAGTTATTGAGATTTTTGTGAAATTTTTGTAAGAAGCCGGAATTCAGTATAAAAGTCTTCACTGTAGCTTAACTACTGGACCTGCTTGTATGATTTTTTTTCTAGAAGTAGTTCAATAGTGGGTCTTTATAATTACAATACCGATTTGAGTCATAACCCTATCATATTGGAGTAAAAAAATAATTCTTCACAAAAGTTTCACGACTCGAATTGTGTCTACCAACTTTCAAAGCCTCTAGTGAAAAAAAATGTCTGTGTTTTTTTCTAGAACTTATTTCAAAAACTACCTACATTCATGGATAGTATACCCTGAAAATTTCATACCGCTACTGCCAGAGCATCAAAACGAAAATTGAACGCAAATGGCACAGGTGCCATAAATCAGTGTTTTTATTTTTCATGTAAAACTTTAATTTAAAAAATAAATCGATATGTTTCAGCAAATTTATGCTATGTTAGTAACATAAGTAGCAGTAATTTTATAGAATTGCAAATTGAAGGGGTGAAAATCAAACAAAGAAAATTTACATAATTTTTGTTAAATTATTTTTTTTATAGTAAGTGTTCATAATGGGCATTATTTTGGCTGTGCATAGCTTAGACCTTCTTAAAAAGCTTTTTTGGAGGTTGTGGAATGCTTCCTTTTTGTAAAATTTTTCAGGGGCCCAAATTGTGACAAGGCAAAATGTAGTAGTAGAATTTTGCAACATCCGAAAAACCGTTGTAAAAAGGTGTCGTACTCGTTTATGCATGCATAGCCAATAATGGAGCCCATTATGAACACTTACTGTAAAAAAAAATAATTAACAAAAATTATGTAAATTTTCTTTGTTTGATTTTCACCCCTTTAATTTGCAATTCTGTAAAATTACTGCTACTAATGTTACTAACATAGCATAAATTTGCTGAAACATATCGATTTATTTTTTAAATTAAAGTTTTTCATGAAAAATAAAAACACTGATTTATGGCACCTGTGCTTTTCGCGTTCAATTTTCGTTATGATGCGATGATGGTAGTAGCGGTATGAAATTTTCAGGGTATACTATCCATGAATGTAGGTAGTTTTTAAAATAAGTTCTAGAAAAAAAACACAGGCACTTTTTTTTCACTAGAGGCTTTGAAAGTTGGTAGACACAATTCGATTCGTGAAACTTTTGTGAAGAATTATATTTTTACTCCAATACGATAGGGTTATGACTCAAATCGGTATCGTAATTATGCAGACCCACTATTGAACTACTTCTAGAAAAAAAATCATGCAAGCAGGTCCAGTAGTTAAGCTACAGTGAAGACTTTTATACTGAATTCCGGCTTCTTACAAAAATTTCACAAAAATCTCAATAACTTTGGAACTATTGAAAATCGCTGAACATACATGGGGGTTATATCGATAGGTATTGAAGTACCCCATCGATTGACTTACGACGATCCACCCCCCCCGTTACACCCTGTATACTAGGTCTACTACTAATAGGTCTACACACGATAAAAAGAGTAGCAAATACGTTCTATCAGTACAAATGCTCGTTTACCCTTCCGCCGCGTCGGAATGAGAAAAATTAGAAAGAAGCGTTTTCAAAAATTTCATGAGTGGCTATCCATTCCAAGTTATTTATTTTTCAGAATGAGCTTAATTACTTTGCATTTCGAATTTGGTATACCTGAGCTTCATCACGTTTAATCGTTTTAATTTAGAACGAGGGAGCACGTTCCGATTTCGAATCCATTTTCAAAATGTTGAATAAAGGCGATCTTGCAACTGTTCAAAACGTTATACCCATTTAGTATACTCAGGCCCGTTTAGCCGATTCGCTTTGGTGAAACATTGACTGATTGATCTATTTCTCCTTCCAGCGGCGTTCTACACGCCATTCTTCAAAGAGGTCTGGGAGCGTAAGGGCGAGATCGAACGCGCTTTCCGCATGGAGCAGCCTCACAAGCACGCGCATAATCTGCCAGACGTGGCCGCCGCGCGCCCGCAGCCGCCGCCCAGGAACCACTCCTACCACACCGACCATAAGTACGTCATCATGACTAATAAAAAAATATATATAAGGCGTCCGACCGGATTCAGCCATGGCGGCCGATTTCATTTGAGATCAGCCAAGTGCGCAGGACATTATGGTGCAAAAGTGTCTGTTAAGTATGTAAGTATATACGCAAGGGGCCGGGCGATGTTGGGAGCGAGTGAGTGAAACGCTGGTCCGCTGCGCACTGGTTTATTCGGCGCCGCGAAGCGCGGGGCCCGACAAGATGGCGTGCGGGACTGCGTACTTACGACTATCTTATTATTAGGTATACACATATTAAGTGTCACGCCATTTGTCTGGGAGCGTAAGGGCGAGATTGAACGCGCGTTCCGCATGGAGCAGCCTCACAAGCACGCTCACAACCTGCCCGACGTGGCCGCCGCGCGCCACACCGACCATAAGTAAGCTATCATGACTAATAGTGATGGCTTTAAGTATGTCGCAGTGTTCTATAGTAGTGGCCATAAGTACTTCACAATATTCTATAGTGATGGCTATAAGTACGTCGCAGTGTTCTATAGTGATGGCTATAAGTAAATCACAGTTTTCTACAGTGATGGCCATAAGTAGGTCATGAATACATCACTATCATAATCATTATTAGCCCATATACGTCCCCACTGCTGGGGCACGGGCCTACCCTAAATATAAGGCTTTAGTCAACCACGCTGGCTAAGTGCGGGTGGACGAATATGAGTACGTCATGATATACAATAGTGTAAGCCATAATTACGTCAATGTTGATTATGAGTACGTCATGATGGCATTTAGTTCTGTTCCTAAGTTCGTTACTGTCGACCATTAGTGTTGGCGATAGGTATGTATTCAACCATTAGTGCGTCGTGATATCTTAGTCACGGGGTCACCTGATCCTATAGCGCTGTCCATAAGTGTATTGGTCACAGTATGGTCATATTTTTATTAAAAGGCATACTTCACAAACATTGTGTTGTTTCAGGATGGAGCATAAGCTTACCAACTCGTTAGACTTGCTGATCGGGCCCGATTCGCGCGCAGACATCGACTCAGAGTACAGCGACACCATGAACAACAAGAATAGGGGATTCTTGAAAGGTAAATAGGGTATGAATGGAGATGTCGACAGGGGAAGACCAAGAAAGACCTTTCATGACCAAATGGGTCAAATCTTAAAGAGAGGTCAAATCAAAAGTACCTGTAATCGACGAGCATGCATGATGGATGTGGATGAAGCGAAAGTGGTGTGCCGGGACCGTAGCACATGGCAGGAAGTGATCTCTGCCTACCCCTCTGGGAAAAAGGCGTGATTTTATGTATGTATGTATGGAAGGTATTATCCTAGAAAGTAAATTAAATTGGCAATAAAATCACTCTGTATGTTTGTAAACTTCACTGATAGAGTGAATTTCTGTCCAGGTTTTAGTGTATACCCGCCGCCCAGCACTCCGCCCGAGCCCGCGCCTCCAGATCACAGAATGCATGACTTATCGCGTAAGTTAATAAAATATTACTTTTATAATTAATTTTATTACATTAAGAGTAAGAATAATAATTACTGATTGGATATCTTCGATATTATAATCGTATGAAGTTATAATTATGATGGCAGTGCTTGAGCCAATACTTTCGAATCTTTCTATCTTAATTTATTTTTGTATAATTCTCAAACCGTTATTTTTTGTGGTACGTGATTAATATTTCATTACAAATTAAAATTTTGCAAATTACAAAAGAACTTTAAAGTTAGTCGGTTACTTACTTCGATTAACATTTATTTCAGTACAATACGAATATTATCATATTAAGCATTTTATTAAAAAAATAATAACTTAAATAAAACCAACAATTTTACGTAAACGCAGCCGATCTCAACTGTTCGGAGGATTCGCTGAGCACACACGAGTCAGGTGACTGCATGACGCGAATATGTGCCGTATTTCACACGGACGAGGGTTCAGTTTTGTGTGTAGATGTATAGGGTCTTTCGATTGTGAATATTATTTAATGTTCATATCATATTCTCCTAGTACATTTGACAGTCTCTGACTTAGATGTTAAATTTGTAATGTAACAGACGTTTTCTGTAAATTCTTTGTGTAAGAAAAAAAGAAGAAATTTATGAATACATTTGAGCATTTGTACAACTCAACTATTCATAACCGTTACAGAGTCGCAATTCCATAATGATGCTTACTTTTTAACTTTTAAAAAAATAAATGTTCAACGTACTGCATGTCGGAATATGACGTCATAGTACAACGACTAGTTTAGTATGAAATGTAAAATCCGTCTGGATTGGCGCTCTGTGTGTATAGATATAAAACCAAAATGTTTATCAAAACTTTCATTCTCATTACCTTTCTATTCACAATCGAAAGATGACGCAAACATGTGTTATGATAGATTCGAGAAAATATGTTTAGCATAGATTGCATGAAATTATATTTGTAGATAGATAGATTTTATGTTTAAAACTTGTCCTGTTTTCAATGGTTGAGGAGGTAATCAAACTAAGTGAATTGCATGTGAGTAGTTTTTAATGTAATTTTAAGAATAGTTAGGTGCATGTTAAGCGTTAGGCGTGTCGGATACGATTCGGTGAAACAGTAATTGTATTTAAGTTGCGAATGACCATCGTATGAATTATTAATCAATTTTTACGTATCCTGCGCACTAAGGCTTAAGAGTATAACGAAGCAACATGATACTGTTTCATTATCAATCCGACCTTTACTCAGATTTATAGCAGTCACGCAATACACAAGCTTTACATTTTATTACAATTAATTCACACATAACCTCCAAGTTAAGTCACTTTATTATTACATTAGCTTTGTAGTAAATAAAATTTACAGTATTAAGTTATTCCTTACGTAGTAATATACTGAATTCAAATTTAGTGCTCTTTTAATAAGTACCTATTTGTATATTTTTCTGATTTAGCCTAGCTTTAGCCTTTATATTACAGTACCTAAAGCAAAGTTAGTTTATATTGTAGTTTTTATGTTACTATAGAGTATTATACAATAAGTTTGTAGGTTTCATAGTCCAGTGGTTTACGGACTCCAACGTAGGGATCTAATCTTATACCGTCACACAACATACCTCATAGTTATTGCACACATTGACTCTAGCTTAACCATTTAACTGGTAACAGCAGCTATATTTCCACCATAATTTAAACCTTATTCCCTCAAAATAAGGTCTGAAAGCAATGAAATCTTCAAAATAGTATACTGTTTTTTTTATTTATTGTTTTTAATGCTATTAAAGCTATGTAAATAATAAAATTGTAACACCTGGATAGCTCAGAGGAAAGAGCATCCGACGTGATATCGGAAAGTCCGGTGGTTCAAGTCCCCGTTCAGGCGGGGTCATGAATGCGATTTTTTTCAAATATTGAATAGTATACTGGTTAAATGGTTAACAACCCCCCAATATGTCGTTCTAACCCTCTTCTCCCGCTAGACGGCGGAGGCCTGTGGCAGCCGCCGAGCTACGGGCACCGCGCCTTCACCACGGGCCGCACGCGCCCGCACCCGCCGCCGCAGCGCGTGCGTCACTCGCAAACGCTCAAGGTTACTAATGTACGTATCGTTTGGTTACTAAGATCATCATCATCATCTGCCCGTGTACGTCTCCACTCAGGGCCGTCTTCAAACTACTTGAGGCCCAGGGCACATTAGGTTCATGGGGCCCCTATGACCTTGAGAAAACACTATTTAGTTATATTATCAGATATTTCAAAATTAATGTTTTTCAGTAATACCTAAATACCGGTAATTTAGTAATCTGGCAGGAACTATGGGGCCCCATTAGATCGCGGGGCCCTGGGCACGTGCCCATAGTGCCCAGTGGGAAAGAGGGGCCTGTCTCCACTGCTGGGGCACGGGCCTACCCTAGACTGATGATTCCATAGACAAACTATGCGAATAGTTTTGTGGGTTGTAATATTAAGTTAAACGTTGTTTGCTTGCTTTTGTTACAGCAACCTGGAAAATTGGATATGAACAACTACACTATGGTGAGCGACGCGCTCCAACACATCACCATCGGACCGCCCCACTCCAGAGAAAGAAAGGTACGTCTCTCTAAAAATGTGTACATTTTTTATAGTTCGATATAAGGTATTACAGATAGTGTGGAAGAAGTATACCTACATGTTGTGCAGACTCCACTTAGCGTGGGACAAGGGCACAAAAATGATTATGATGAATATGAAATTAAGGGCTTAATAAAAAGGCGTAAAAATCAACAGAAATGTTTATTTAAACAAAAGTAAAATAAAAAATAAAATTGTATAAAGTTGCTGGTGGGGTAAACTGGAAAAACGGAACGTCTGGTTTCACATATTTTGCCCGACCCCAGACTCGAACCTCGGACCTCTTTGTCGATGCAATTTGTGTCTATTTACCAGTCTTGTCAAGTCTAGTAAAGTTTAAAACCAACCTACCATAGTGAAATCACAATTTATTCAGCCTTACATATAATAAGGAAAATAAAACACATTGGGTGCGTTTAGCCGATAGACAGACTGGTCAGAATCTGAGAGTGCTGAACAGCATTTGACAATTCTGACTACAGTATCGGCCAGAACCATGCTGAGTGGAAATGAGAGAAGTGAAGTTAGCTGTTATTCCGCCATATGACGAATCTATCAATCAATCTGAATATCGCCACTTAGCATTCCTCAGCCGCGTCAGCCTATGCTACTCAGCAATCGCCATTTTTCTTTCTGTGCTGACAAGATTGTGTGTCGGCTAAACGCACCCATTGATTGAGCTGTGTATGATCACAGTCGACGCGCTCGGGCTGGGCGCACGCGGCGCCGCCGCACCACCACCCGTCCGGCGTCAGCTCCGAGACCGAGCTGGACGCGCAGTACGCACAGGTCCGAACGGCACGATGTTACGTCTTGCGTAGCGCGTTGAGCAGTTTTACAGCATGCACCGTACCGAGATGGTTTTGTTTGTAGAATTTTAGAACAGCGGAGTTGAAGCATGTGTTTTTTTTTATTCTTTTTGCGCCAGGTTGATCCGTTTTGTTGCAGTTGCTGCTGTGTTTTCTTTTTATAGCTTTATTTGTAAGCTCTTTTATTAGTTTTCTTTTTACAGTCGTTTGTTAGTTGGATTGACATAATAATGACAATTTTAAGTTTTAAATCGATATTTTATCAAGTCCTCTTAATTTTAGAATACGATACATAAAAATCGCGTATATGGTTTTCATTGCACTATTTCTGTTTGCTTGTTTTGATGAATGTATTGAGTGTTTTAGAATATAGAACAGATAATAAACTTGAGACGTGTTAAACTATTGATTGTATTTCCAGATCAAGGAACCGAATGAATACATGGAAGCACCGTCAATGATGAGGCTGCGGAGGCATCGGAGGCACGAGAAAACTCCGCTGCACCAACCATGTTAGTATCATATCTAACTATCTTTAGGGTTATTGTTATAACTTGTTTTTAACCATAGATATAATAAAAAATATTGTTTGTATGAATCACATTTTTAAAGAAACAAGAAAATAAGTAATTACAGCTGAGACAACCTTTTACCTACAGTTTAGATCAGATAAAAATTTTATCATTTATTGGATAAAAAAAAATCTGTAGAGCGTTCTCGTGGTCACGGACAGTCTAAAGATGACAGTTGATTGTCATCTTTTATTTTAAACTAACTGTGCTAGCGACTTCGTACGAGTTTCCCCCCGTTTTTTACATATTTTCCATTGTATCTTTGCTAGTTTTGGTCTCATCGTGATGTTTATAGCCTAAAGCCTTCCTCGATAAATGGTCTCTACAACACAAAAAGATTTTTTAAATTCGAACCAATACTTCCTGCGATTAGCGCGTTCAAACTCTTCAGCTTTATAAT
This sequence comes from Maruca vitrata, assembly GCA_039566165.1. Classification (NCBI taxonomy): domain Eukaryota; kingdom Metazoa; phylum Arthropoda; class Insecta; order Lepidoptera; family Crambidae; genus Maruca; species Maruca vitrata. The sequence goes on along the minus strand of CM076936.1, from coordinate 8,248,949 downwards.
ATTAGTATAGATGAGTACTGTTCGCGCAAATTATATTATTTGCGCGAACACTACCTGTTTTTCTGCTTAAATGACTACGCTCTAAGTTCACAAGTTTATAATGTTACGTTGGCAGCTTCATACTACTAGCTCAGTACAAATTTATACCGTGTATGTGTTGTGCAGCGTTCTCGGAGACGGACAGCTCGGGCTCGTCGGAGGCGTCGGGCGGCGCGCGCACCCGGCGCCGCGCGCACGCGCACCACGCGCCCCGACACTACAAGAAGAGGTACGACATTGGTGCAGCTGGGTACCAGGGACTCGCTTACTTTAACTGCCTCGTTGGTCTATCGGTAGCGAGCGCTGCGTTAAGACCGAGAGGACCCCGGTTCGAATCCGGGGTCGGGAAAAATTTGTGCGAGTTTTTCTGTAATGAAATTAGGAAGTTGGCGGCGCCCGTGCCTCGGAAAGCACGTTAGGCCGGTGGTCCTGCACTCGATCTCTCATCGGTCATGTCGGATTGCCGTCTCACCGAATTATGAGAGTGAGGGAATAGAGAGTGCACTTGTGCTTGCGCGCACACTTGTATAATAATATGTCCTGCGCACTTGGCTGATCTCAATTGAGATCGACCGCCATGGCTGAAATCGGTCGGACGCCTTATACCAGAGACTCGTCGGGGACAGGAGATTTATTTACTTTATTGGAGAAAAAAACAGCTTGATATTATACATGCAAACATAACATAACAATTTCGTAATACATTACCCTAATTCGTTTCTAGTAGTAGTGGTAGTAGTTAGATAGACTAAGTTACTGTGCATTGTGAAGCGTCGATGGCGAGTAGTTAAGGTCGTTGCTTACCATGCGAGAGGTCGCCGACTCAAACCCCGCTACGTATCACTATGTTTTTAAAATTTGAATCTATAAACAGTATTTGATTAACAACTACAACATCTCCATTCCAGTCTGAAACAAAAAATTAAAAATATATAAAGCTTTTGTTATTAGCAACAGTCTATAATATATTCAATATTTTTATATATACTAATACTTATCGTTTAAATTTTATTTTCACAGATCTTTAGGCAACTTAGTAGCAGTCCAAAGTCCCAGAGTGCCTAAATTGGGAATGTTTGTGGGGCCACCGGAGCTGCCTACGGGGTACAGAGCGAGGACGCAGGAAGATAAAGGTAGATCCTCTATTTAAAACATCGTCATTTTAATGTTGTGTCAAAAATAAGCATTACTTTAAACTGTACAGGAGTTATCAATCATAAATGCATAAAAATATGTCTTTATGGGTGTAGACCCATAAATACATATTTTTATGCATTTGCAATTTGCAATGCAATGTGTAGACATTAAAGACATATTAGACATATTTTAGTGTAATGGAACGCGTAAGTCTAAAATCTTACATAAATGCATAATGATAAACTATTGTTGTAACAAAAATAAACGATATTTTAAACTATACATAAGTTCAGAAATACATAATCATTTTTTACCTGGATATTTAGCGGGATATTTACCGTGTTTCCTTAGATATTATAGAGGATTGTTGTAAGCGCCATTATCATTACCTGAACTGAATATCGCAAACATTTTCACTTCTCAAGTGTGTAACCAGTTCAAAGTTGCATATTAGTGATTTAGACGTATAAAGTAAAATAGAATACACCGTGAAATTTTGGTGGTTATTTTCCCGCAGTAAAAAGATTTTATCTAAGTTGTAAAACAGATTTGTGCAGCTTTTTTAATCAAATCAATAAATACCGGTTTTACGAAAGGGATAAACGAAACTCGAAAGTACGCTCGAACCGCTTTATTACTTAGAGCGTAGAGCTTCCTTCGCATTAATCATCAATTTCATGCGGCAAACAGTAACTACCTGATTACATCACATCTCTTAAAAGAACTATAGCTTCTCACGCTATCGAGTTGAATAGTTAGTTATTTTTTGAAAAATTAAAAAAAAAAAGATTTTTTCACCGAATAACCAGCATGCTTCGCAATCGAAGCAGCATGCTTCGCAATCGAAGGAGTATGATTTTCCTTCAATACTACAATTAGTATTGAAGGAAAATCATACTCCTACGGGAAAACAACCACTAAAATTTTACGGTGTATACTTACGTACTAAATTTTTTTACGATTTGCTGCCAAAAAAACGATACTTTGAACTTGAAGCTTCATTTGAACCGTTTGTGTGTATTTCAGCAGCCAGCGAATCCAGCGAAGGCAGCTCTGACGGCGAGACTAGAAGACCGAGGCCGCTGCCCGTCCCGCCGCACCATGAACCCACGCATAAGGTATGTATAGTCTTCTATAGTCTTTTTCAGCTAAGATGATCCCTGTGACACTTCATTGTGTTCTGAATCACGCATTTTACGTTTGACAAAGGAAAATAATTTTATTGCACACTTATTTAATTTTATTGCGGCTTCATTAGAAAAAATATTAAAATCAATATTTTTATACTTTTAAATGACAAACAGTATCGTTTAGTTTAATTTAAAGTAATAGAAAATTTTTGAAAAATACCTATGCAGTTCGTATTACGTGGAATGGAAATTTGTCAGAGTTACTACGTTCCATTCTACGTATACGAACTGCATAGGTATTTTTTTAAAATGTTCTATTACATTAAATTAAACTAAACGATACTGTTTGTCATTGATGTGTATCAACGAGGAGGACTAACCTACATTGCAAACTCTACAGGAGACCGTAACAATCCTGCACAATGATAATTTCAATTGACCGGTCCGCGTGTGTCGCATTCCACTCACTCGTGTTAATGATGATGATAAGGATTAGGATCTGGTTCGAAAATAATTGAATCGGTGATTTTTGGAACACCACATATTTGTGGTTATCAAATGTCTCAGAAACCAAGGTAAAGTTTTTTTTATTGGGGATAATGTAATACGATAATTATCTCAAAACAGGGTAAAACGTTAAATAATATGGTGTTAAAAAATCATAGATTCAATTAAAAAACATTACATTATCAACTTAATTTGAGTTTAGGATAAAATGTGAATAATGCGTTATGTAACATATTAACGCATAATAATTATTTAAAACAACAAATAAATAATTAAAAACAACTCCCATTTATTTCTATAGATGTTGGGCGGGGAATACCCGTCGTCGGCGCAGGAGAATTCGTCATCGAGCGCGGCCGACTCGCGCCGCCGCGGGCATCCCTTCTCCAAGCACGATCGGAGGCATAAGGTGAGATGAACACATATCAAACAAAAGAAAGAGGAAAGAATAGCTTTTATGTCATGATTCTTGATGATCTTGCAATAGGTGGACAAAAGGTCATATTTTAGGTACATAAACACTGTTAGGTTTTATTTAGTACCATTTTTTTTTATTATTGGCGAGGTAATCTTGTTAAGATTACCTCACTCCACCTGAGGGCCTACCATGAGTTGGCTATCGAAAACTTACTTACGTTAAAAATCTATCGAGTTGTTTTTTTCATACGGCCGATTTTAGTTCTTCGCGTAACCACCAGCGGCGCTGTACAAGTTTTTCATAGACATATTTACGTAGGCGATATCGAGTGCGTAAGTTTTAAACTCATGGTAGCCCCACTGATGGTAAGCGGTAGTGAGATCCACATATGACGTCGCCAGGCACAATAGACCATATTGAGCCTCTCGCACTCACTTGAAGGCCTGCTTAATTGCCGTTTCACGCCCCGCCTGAACAGTCCGAGATCATAGGAGGGAGGGAAAACATGAGCTGGAAGAGTATTCTATGCCTTAATGACACGTGGCAGAAAAGAGGAACTAAACTTCTTGGAGATGCTATTAGTGAAATACCGAAAATGAATATGCATGTAACATTTCAGTATTCAATAAGACTTTAACCCTATTTCAGGAATTCTCGAAGAGCAAAGACAAGAAGAACTCGTCGCAATCGGCAAACGCGACGTCACAGCAGAACTGGGGGCCGCAGGTTTGATATCTATCTTAATTTAAAAAAGAAATTAAGAATAAATGCCAAATATATTTTAGACCTTAATCAGTTGACTTAAGGACCAAACCAATGTAAAATTCCAACATGCTCTGCCCATTTAAGGGTTAACATTACTGATTATTAGATCTACTTGCCGACAGAAACAGACATACAGACAGACAAAAAAATTTTAAACCATATTTTTTGTCTTCTTTTGGCTGTATGAAGACCCCTCCATCTTAGTTTTTTTTAAATATCAATGATGTACAGACAAGATGTTATTATAACTTTATTATATGAAAGATACTATGTCATGGCTATGCTCGGCATTTCTCTACGTGATCGAATCAGAAATGAGGAGATCCGTAGAAGAACCAAAGTTGCTGACATAACCCGCCGGATTAGCAAACTGAAGTGGCAATGGGCCGGCCACGTAGCACGAAGATTGGACGGTCGTTGGGGCCGAAAGATCCTTGAGTGGAGGCCACGTACTGGAAAGCGCAGTGTGGGACGGCCACCTACCAGATGGACCGACGACCTGGTGAAAATCGCTGGGTTTTGTTGGATGCAGGTCGCCGTAGACCGGTCGCGCTGGAAAGCTTTGGAAGAGGCCTATGCTTAGCAGTGGGCAGCAATGGGCTGAGATGATGATGACTATGTCATGTCCTTACTCTAGTTCAGCTATACTCTAAGTGTGTTCCGCGGAACCCTAGGGCTCCGTGTTACCTTTGTCGGGGTTCCACAAGAATTTAGAAAAAAAATCAAATCACCTCTCTCTGGTCGCTCCACGGCTGTACGGACTCCGCGGTTTTATTAAAAGATAAAGATAAAAAGATAAAAAATATTTATTACAACAACAAGGCAAGATACACAAAATATAATATTAACTAAAACATACAACAAAAAATAGCCTAAAATTGTTGGCAGACTTTACAATGGGTATATACTGTGGCACCAACACTAGAAAGCATCTGTATCGCTGGTGCCTTTACGCTTACCTTAATAAATGTGGCCTCTTTACACAATATAATTTCTAAACAAAATCAAAACAGTAATAAAATCTAAATGTACTTTATTCCATCAAGTATTTTGTTTTCCAAAAGGGTTCCGTCATTTATAAAGTTTGAGAACCACTGGTCTAGTTGTTGTGTCCGTGTCCCCCCAGGGCCCGCACGGCGTGCCGCTGTTCGTGGAGAAGTGTGTGGCGTTCATCGAGCGCGAGGGGCTCGCGTCCGAGGGCCTGTACCGCGTGCCCGGGAACCGAGCGCACGTCGACATGCTCTTCACCAAGTTCTACGAGGGTATGGCCTTTGACAGTTTTAACGGTGAAGGAAACATCGTGAGGAAACTTGCACACCTACGAAGAAATTCCAACGCGCACTTGACCGGCGTAGTTGACCTGTGGGGCTACCATGAGTTGGCTATCGTAAACTTACGTACGTTAAAAACCTATCGAGTTGTTTTTTTCATATGGCCGATTGTAGTTCTTCGCGTAACCACCAGGCGGCGCTGTACATGTTTTTCATAGACATATTTACGTAGGCGATATCGAGCGCGTAAGTTTTAAACTCATGGTAGCCCCACAGATGAACATTTGGATAAACGCAAACTTAATTATAGGTGACAACTACATGCATTTCAGACAACAGACATTTTAAATTTTTTCTAGTTTAAAATACAAGAAGTGGTTTTAGTTTTAATACTAACGAAACTTAAAATGAAACATATTTTATAAAAATAATAATAATAATCAACAAGTTGGTTCAACCACTCAGGATTTAGATTTAAATTTGTGCAAAGTTGATACTTTGCACAATTTAAATAAATCGAATAAATATCGATGGAAGTGACTTAGACAGAGAATTATATTTAGAGAACATTCTATATAAAGGGAAAATAAACCTAAATTTGATTTAGAGCACTTGTGGGTAAACAAATTGTATCTAGTCTTTGACATGGCCTTTGACAGTTTAACGGTGAAGGAAACATCGTGAGGAAACCTGCACACCTACGAGGAAATTCCAACGCGCACTTGACCGGCGTAGTTGACTATGGCCTTATCGCCCTAGTTTAGGGTAGGCCCGTGCCTATTTGCCTCGGGTGGGAATCGAACCCACCACTCTTGGAAACGCAGGTGGTGACATTGGGTCACTAGCCACTGTTCCACCAAGCCAGTCAAACTCTGAAAACATTTTGTATTGAAACACGAATTTCCTGTGTTCGAGTTTATGTGTATGTGAGCCTCTTATATAGGCTGTTAAGTACCCTCTAAAACACCGATTAATGTATTATTTCTGTACTTATTTACTTACTAGCTGTGCCAACGACTTCGTTCGCGTTTTTACACATTTTTCATTGTTTCCTTTTGGTCGCAGTGTGATGTTACATAGCCGAGAACCTTGCTCGATAAATGGTCTATACAATGCAAAAGATTTTTTCAAATCGAACCAGTATAGTTCTGAGATTAGCACGTTCAAACAAACAAACAAACAAACAAACAAACTCTTCAGCTTTATAATATTAGTATAGATTTACGATAGTGTTGGACACTGTATATGGGGGCTTAAGGGCAAAGAAGTAAAAGTATTAGAGCCTTGCCTACCCTTGGGACCGCGATTGTCCAGAGGTTGTAAATCACCAACCAACATGTATCTTTTTAATTTCCAATCAATTACGACTTTTTTCTACACTAGAGATGTTTTGTGGTGACGTTACAAGAGGTAACTTTCTATTCCAGATCCGAACGTGGACTTAGACTCGCTAGACATTCCGGTGAATGCAGTGGCGACTGCTCTGAAGGATTTCTTCTCGAAGCGGCTGCCCCCTCTGCTGGATGAAGCGAGCATGACGCAGCTCGAAGATATAGCTGGTGAGTCGCTTTAACTCTTTACATGGTTGTGGAAACCATATTGCCACCTTCATTTGAACCTTATTCCCTGTAGATAAGGTCCAAAAGTAATGAATTTCTTAAAATATATAGTATACTGGTTAAAGGGTTAATGATTTGTATAGAGAGACGACGTGTAAATGTCATTCGATCAATAGAATATCACGATCACTCGTTCTACGCGTTTGAAAGACTTTTTGCTTTTGTTTATTTGTGCTTTTTTATATTTTGTGTATTCAACTGTTTATAACGATATTAGTAACATGAGTTCTTTACCCGTTCAGTGTCTTTTATGAATAAAGAATGATAAACCGATGGCGAAACCATGTGAAAATATCAAATCGGTGTTGTACAAAATACGCGCCTAAATTGGGTATACAACTTCTACTTGATAATTTCGCTTCGCGTGGTGTGCGTAGTATCGCGTCACGTTTGTCGTTCCCCAATGCAGTGGGTAAATGACTTAAGAGAGAGAGGCCCCAAATGTTCATTGCGCTGTGTTGCATCGTCGCAGTGTTGTCACTGAGTCGACGTTTCAATAGGCGTGACGACTGGGTTAAAATCTTATTATTCTATTTTAGTCCGTAAGTTAGTTTATACAAAAATATGGGACACGTATTTTTGTATTTTTCAATTGATTGAAAAATTAAAGCTTATCAAACTTCTGGAGTGGGGGCTTGTGACGTCACAGTTACGCAAAAATTGTACCATAACGTGACGTCATACTACAACTTCTAAGCACTATATCTTCATAATTTCTTGTTTGTGAAACAAAATAAAAAATACGTGTACAATATTTTTAAATAATCTAAATAACGGACTAATTATATTTTTTTAGTCGTCTCGCCTATTCGATAGACAGACAAGAGACCTAGCGGGGGAAGGGTGCGATGTGACGACGTATCTATCCATTGCGAAAGATGAACGTCGATGCGACGCATGTGTGGCATGCAATGCGTTGTTCCGCACAAGTACGCAGAAGTGGGGCCTCGCTCTTGTTCACTCGGTACGATACGGTACGGTACGATGCACCACACCCAGCGATGGCATTATGCCACGAGTCCGGTCCACCCGGTAAACCAGGAGATCGTCAAGTCGAAGCCGACCGATCATAACTAGACCGGTATTCGCTGTTGCAACCAGTATAGGAAATTAGGAAAAGGAGGGATGTGCTCTGCGCTTTCTTTTATATTTTGGAAGCCGTTATCTCCATTTGAGTGTTTGGCTGCAGAGCTAGAGCTCTCCAAATGTCTAGACCGTGGTTGGACATTTGGACGGCCGGACATCTGGACGTTCCAGTGTGAGCGTGATGTTGTGAATGTATACTTTCTGAGTCTCGTAATCTATTGTCAGAAAATATGTGTATGGGTAATGGGGAATATGCACACATTTTTTATTTTGTCATATATATAAATTTTATTTTGTCATAAGTTTTAAGTTTTACCCTGTCCATAAGTTTTAATTTTTTGTTATCAATATAATAAGTACCCAGCAATATAATTATGGCTCGGGCTGTGTTCATTCAGAAAATTGTTGCTCATTGTTAAATGTTGTCTGGACTTTGCAATACAAGCTTTAAGCTTAGTGCAGACTTCGCTAGATATAGTTTAGTTGTAAGCAATTACTGAAAATAAACAAATTTTAATTTAATTTTAATTTTGAATAATATTTTGTCCGTCTGTTGCAGCGATGCGCGGCTGCATGGCGGGCGGCGTGGAGCTGAAGGACCGCAGCTGGCGGCTGCTGGCGCTGCGCACGCTGCTCAACACGGCGCTCACGCCGCTCGCGCGCGCCACCCTCGACTACCTGCTCGACCACTTCGCCAGGTACCTACACTCGAGCAGCAGCAGCTAAGAATGTACTAAGCCCACAGAACATTATAGTCTCGGCTAAGTATCCCTATTGTTTCAAATTTAAAATTTACATTGAGCTTTAATAGCATTAAAAACAAAAAATAAAAACACACTTGTGATCTATAAATGGTTGGCTGAACTCAATTAGGCTTTTAAATGAAAACTCGCTAAAATGGTCGCAGCGTAAGCGTTTTTTTTATAATAGGCTTACGAGATGACCTCACTCCACCCAGATGGTAAGCGGTAGTGAGATCCACATATTATGAGGTCGACAGGCACAATAGACCATATTGAGCCTGTCGCACTCACCCTGAAGGCCTGCTTAAATGTCGTTTCACGACCCGCCTGAAGAGCCCGGGATCATAGGAGGGAGGGGAAACATGAAGCGTTAGTTTTCACGTTTTAATAGTAACAACATCTTCCCCTTCTCTCACCACAGAGTGGCCGACAACTCGAAACTGAACTCGATGGACAGCAAGAACCTGGCCATATGCTGGTGGCCGACGCTCCTGCCCGTCCACTTCTCGGACATGGGCCGGTTCGAGATGACGCGCCCGTACCTCGAGGACATCGTGCAGACGATGATCGACCAGCACCCGTTCCTGTTCCGGGGCAAGGAGGCGTTCGTCATGGTGTGAGGGCGGGGGGTGAGTGGATAAATAAATCCTTATTATGTACTTACTAACATTATAAATGCGAAAGAAACTCTAGTTGATCCGTAATCATGGCGCTTGCAACAGAAATATCGGGAGCTCATTAAAACAAAACAACATGGGAAATATCCCGGACATTTTCAGTTTTCTAATAAAAGTTACGCGTTCACGCATAGAGTACTGAAACGATTTAAATGAAATTTGGTACAGATATAGACCAGAGTCTGAGAAAGGACATAGGCTACTTTTCAAAGAAGTAATGTTTTACCCGTTAAACGTCTCTACGCGGACTGAATCGCGAGCGGAGAGCTAATATAGCATATACATATATTTATAAATACATAATCACACCCAAATACCGATATTCATCGCTCAAATTTTTTTCCTTTGTGGGAATCGACAGTGGGGCTAGTCAGGGTTACTAACCACTGCTCCGCCGAGGCAGTCAAATAATCAATATTAATAATAATCATCATTAGCCCATATAACGTCCCTACTGGTGGGGCACGGGCCTACCCTAAACTAGGGCGATCAGGCCTCAGTCAACGACGCTGACCAAGTGCGAGTTGATCGACGACACAACTTCAGAATTTCTTTCATTTTTCAAACAAACCTATACTGAATTGTAATATATCATTGCAGGAACCCACAATGCATGTTGCATTCGTGATGGACGACGTCTGACGTCAGCAAAACGGTGACGTCATCAAGTGAATACTAAAATGGCGTACTATACGCGGGACCGTTCCGAAAGTGAGTTGTATCGGGCCCAGTGTCGCACGGCTCGACTATCGGTTGTTCTATACTATAGAATATATAGTAATCGGTAAGTATACGGTTGGTGGATCGTGTGCTATGTAATACGGTATGTTAATGAGTGTTTTGTTGACGGCTATGTTGTTTGTAGTTTCTTTTTTTTGGCGGTGCAGATCTTCACGATTAAATGATTTATTTGTCTTTGGATTATCTTTGGACAATAGTTTTGCAAATTGGTAATTGAAGGTAACTGAATAGTCATTCACTTTGAAGTGCCTCAAGTATCTGAGTTCTGAGGTTTCCCTCATATCTAATAAAAACTGTGTGAAGTTTTGAAACCAGAAAAGTGTATTTTGTACTTTGAAACTACATAGTAGAAAATTCATCTGATCTTATAGAACAACGAATTCCTAAATTCGAAACATGCCATGGAAAAATAGTGTGTAAAACTATTGCAACGAGGCTGAATTTCGATCGCAAAGTCTGCACCGTCAAAATCGGCGGAAGATAAAAGAAAAAAAAAACGTTTTGTTAAAAATATTCTCATATCATAAATGCTTAGTGTTACCGCGAAGTAAAATGCTTGCATTTTTTCCTTTTTTTTGTAATGCGAATTTTTATAACGCCGTTTGAATGGAGACTTAGTATGTGTGGTCAGCGATGACATCTTATGCATAAAAATGTATGTTTTTGCATGAAAATATGGCGTAAAGAAACAAACTAAAGGTTTGGTAACCCCTGAATTAATCTTTAGTTAAACATTGGTTAAAATATCGAAATATATAGTGACTTCGCAGACCACACTTACTAGAAATGTCTTAAAATCAGTATTTTAACGATTAGGTGTTATTGTATCTGCATCATGAATAGAAATAAGGGATTTGTGCACAAAACTATTTAACGGGACAAAATAAATAAAATGTTTTTAAAATATAAGTATTATTGGGTATGTGTAACGTTTATATTTGTATAATGGCAACACCACGTATTAAGCACATTCCGTTCAATCGAAAAGTAATTATGGACTAAATTGTTAATTATGGATATTGATAGTGTTATATTCGCATAACATTGTAATTGTTTGTAAGTCGATACGAGAGGCTTATACACTGTATGTTTTTTTTTCTTATATGGATGTAGGGGAGATAGTTATATAGCTTGGTTGGTCATTGATAAGCCAAATTGCACCTTACTGCTATGCTTTAAGGCAGCTAATAAATGTCACTTTAAGGTAGCTATGATTCGTTTTCCTCTTGACGAGGTTTATTATATACGGCTACATATTAACTTAATAAATTAAACTTTATTTAATTACAATATAATTTTTTTATTGATTATAGCTCAAAGGAGTTCACATCTGATTTAGTCCAGTCAAATTAGGTAAAAATCTCGGAATTCGAGATACCCAGCTGTAAGTTTGTAAATACTTAGATATTGACACCCTAAAGGTGGTCTCAAAACCTACATATTGTAGGGTGTACGCAACTATTAAATTTTCAAGGTCAAATGTCACAAATATCAGTTTTATGAACTTTGGAGCGAAACGGGAAGTTTTATCATAAAAGTGTGTAGGAGAAAATTACTTATCTTCTATTTATCTATAAAAATTGTCTGTACGTTTTATTCCTAAGATTCACCATTTCAGAGATACAGCGATGCAAATAGTTGAAAAAGTTGTATTTTCAAAAGCTTCCAGACCCCCGTGCGATTGCGCTAGACAGTCAAAATTTTCACGAATGATGTATTTTAGTAGCCTCTATAACATCTAATACTAGAAAAAGCTTAAAACCAATGTTTAAGTGGGTTCTCATACAAAAACTATGGTTTTTTTTTCTCACACTTGGCCGGTTTTTAACGTGGTTACCCCAGTAAACCTATTCCAGACGACACCTTTTATACATGAAGAACACGTTGTTTACAAGGAAGCCTAGTTAAATAATTGTTTTGTGTTGTTTTTAGTACTATACATAATACGTTTCAGTACATTTAAACTGCTTATTATGGGTCAAAACGCAGAAATCTTGAATCTTCTGAATACTGAAAACAACACAAAACAATTATTTAACTAGGCTTCCTTATAAACAACGTGTTCTTCATGTATAAAAGGTGTCGTCTGGAATAGGTTTACTGGGGTAACCACGTTAAAAACCGGCCAAGTGTGAGAAAAAAAAACCATAGTTTTTGTATGAGAACCCACTTAAACATAGGTTTTAAGCTTTTTCTAGTATTAGATGTTATAGAGGCTACTAAAATACATCATTCGTGAAAATTTTGACTGTCTAGCGCAATCGCACGGGGGTCTGGAAGCTTTTGAAAATACTACTTTTTCAACTATTTGCATCGCTGTATCTCTGAAATGGTGAATCTTAGGAATAAAACGTAGAGACAATTTTTGTAGATAATTAGATGATAAGCAATTTTCTCCTACACACTTTTATGATAAAACTTCCCGTTTCGCTCAAAAGTTCATAAAACTGATATTTGTGACATTTGACCATGAAAATTTAATAGTTGCGTACACCCTACCATATGTAGGTTTTGAGACCACCTTTAGGGTGTCAATATCTAAGTATTTACAAACTTACAGCTGGGTATCTCGAATTCCGAGATTCTTACCTAATTTAAGCTTAAATGACTGGACTAATTGTATAAAAGTCATCAATCGATATAATAAATGTCTGGGTTTAACGCTTTATATAGCTATCTCCTTTACACTTCCTATAAAGTACGTCTCAAATGAGACAAATGTATTTCGGCGAGTGTCCGATATAATTTAGGCCACGTAATATAATGTACTAATTGTTTATATATAGTATATTATTCTCTCATCACATTCTGTATCACACCATTGGCTTTATATCGCATTTATTTATTAACATTAGATAGTATGTATATTATTAATATAACGCGTTTTCCGCATTGGTAATGATCTCGGAGTATGTACAGTCATGTTCCTATAATTAAATAGGTCGAAAATGACACGTAGTAATCTCCATTGAGACTAAAAATGTGAGTCTTAAAAAGGCAGCTTCCCATTTCTTTGAGACTGAAGACACTACAGCTTTTTACTGATTTTTAGATTTTTTTTTATATGCGTATAAATTATTTTGAAAATAAAATATACAACTAAACAAACGTGTACTTATAAAGATACAAAATAAATCTTTATTCGTCTCACGCGTCGTGTTTATTTTAACGAGTCGTTTTTATTCTGTTTTTTTTTAATTTTGTCGTGTCAGTTCATTTTTGCTGTGGGATATTATTGTATGAATCACGGCTAATCTCATCCTTTGAATGCGCAATGCTGGTTTTAATAAAAAAATGTGAGAAATCATTTTAAATAACACATCTCTTTTCTAACGCCGAACACTTGCAGCTGCAGCTAATATTATTGCAATATAATGGAACTGTTCTTTGTCAATAACCAGTAGAAATTTCATAAAAATGGCCTATTCGCATATTTTAAGATATATGATTATAGGTTCGGTTGGCATACAAATTTCGGACATGAATAAGCTATTTTTATATTTAAATAAAAAAAAATGCACTTCTTTCGTAGCTGTCATAATATCGTTATAAAATGCAATACAAAATGGCGCCCAAATAGATATTCTTATTTGAACGTGTTTTTGTTTTAATATTCTATAAATATGATTTTATAATGTCGATTTTAAAACATATAATTTGAAACCGAATTTTTTTATGTAAGTTTATCTCTATGGATACTTTTAGAAAACGGGCTGTCTAATTTTTACCGATCATTCCTATTTGATATCGACCTTAAATGATTTTTTTAATAATAAAAAAAGTTTCGTTAGAATCGTGCTGTCCTAGATTGCCAATAGCGATAAGGCTTTCGAAGTTTTATAAATATGCCATTAAGTAATTTATCATTATCATCTCACGTCTATGGAAGTTCTCACTAATGGAAGCTTAATCACAAACGTATAAAGTACATTTTGCGATGACTGGAATCGTGATCGTTATGTGCGTATTATGCGCACGAGTCGATTAGACAACGGAGCAAGCATAAAGAGCTAAATATTATCTCATCAAGCAAAACATGTCATTTAGAGAGTGAGGGCGTATTTTATTTGTCTTTTTCCTTCTACGCAGAGATAAGAGACTTAATAGGCCACGCCTACTGACAATGTGGAAGTTATGGCGTCAGGACTTATATAGTTGAGAATCACAGTGCACAGTACCTTAGGCTATCTCCTCTTTATGCTTGCTCCGTAGTGTGTACTATGCTTTACTCATAAAAAGTGCAATTGATTTTTATTATAGTATGAACGTGTTGCGTGGCTTTCTGGTATGTTACAACATAATGCAATTTTAATTGATTTGTGTTAGTTTAACCCAAAAAATGAAATGTATTTATAAGTATATTTAATATATATTAGATGTCTCCATTAAGCATAGTTAAGGTGTATCTACATAAGTTTTTATCGATATAATAATGTCATTATATCACTGTCTCTTTCGCTCACCCGCTCTCCTATACAAATTGAGGTTGTGAAGCGTGTGAACGAGGGAGACAGAAAATGTCATGTCCATTAGGGGAATGATGTGAGGGAATTTTTTATATTTTACTATGAATCGAAAAAGACATAGAGCCTACCTGTGTTTAAATTTTATTTTTCTAGAAATTTTCGCTTTTCTTAGATCTCAAGTCGAGAAGTGACATTTGTTATTTTAATGAGACTTCCCCTAATGATTTTAAAATGCAATTTATATAAATATTCGATGTAAATATTGTACATTCATTCATTTATTTTGCATAATTTATTTATTGAGTTTTTTTTATTGAAAGAGTTTTAAAGCCATATGTTTTGTTACTTTTTACGATACATTTGTGTTCTTTATATTTCTTTTGTTTCTATCTTTTGTGCACATGTTTCTTTCGTTATCTAAAACTACGTGCCATTTATTTTAAAACGTATGGTGATTTCGGTGATTCCTAAAAGTATGTTCGTTCGGAGTTTTTGCGTTTTGTCCGAGATTGTTTCCTGTAGGTTTCTCGAATGTTCTAAAGTAGAATCAATGTACGCTTGGCCGCTCGCGCGCCGTCGCTTGCTGCGCGATTTTGAGTTTTAACGTCGCTAGTTAGCGTTGTGGGAACGGGTGAGAATCGCTTGTATAGGTTAGGATTGGGGCGGAGTGGGGATGTGGAATTATTGCCTTGGTCGTTAGTGAGGTTATGTGGGAAGGAGTAGGATAATTCTTAGGCGCGGTTTTGTGTGAGACAAAAGGGTTCAAGTTTTAGGAAATTAAACCTTTGTATTTGCTATACAGTCCATGAATACCAAATTCCAACTATCAAATGTAATTATTACATGTAAATTGCAATTAAATTCAAAACGAATTCCATTACAAAGGATTTAGGATTCCTAAGCAAACCCTTAGTAATTTTATATAAAAAATAAAGGGTTTCTTATGTCCTAAAATCCTAGCAAGTCCAAACTCGTACAAAGATACAGTACAAGCAGGTGATTGTACAGAAAAAAGTTCCCTGGAAATCGCACAAACCGCGGCCATATGTTTCCTATATTATAATGTAGAGTGTGATCAATGTTGTGATAAACGGCGCGCGCAGGCGCCGGCGGGCGGGCGGTAAACCAATTTTGCTATGTGCGTCTCAATTACTGTAAAACCCAGTTCAAACGAATGTGTCATATTTTATAATAAATAACCATCTATGTAATGACGGTGTGTTTTATTTGTGTAAAATCGTACCTGGTATTAACATGTCAAATTGAAGATGTGTAGAAATATATGTATAGTGGCGCCCCTGCGGATGGAAGGGTAACTAAATTAGTTCTGCTTCTTGCCACAGTAGCTGCACAAGTCAAATTATGCAGGATACTCGAGATAGGTAATAGTTGACAGTTCCACATTCTACATTTGGGCTGTGACATTTGAATTTTTACTCGTCTTTTTCTCATACAGTGAACCGGTTAATAGAATGATGATAATAAAAAGTAAATAATACAAACATCATATAACGTTTATTTCTCGTTTAACCAACATTATACATCAACATAACGCGTATTCAATCACAGATTAACTTTGTTATTTACAGTTTAATACACCAAAACATTACATACTCATTGTTTATTATTTTCTGCACAGATTATCATATCAGTTGTAATCAATATATCAGTAAGTAATACCGATATGTTTTCTTTATATACGAGCTACCCTTAGTTACAATTGAATATAACGAGTATTAAAACACATTTTACTATTGGTCTATTGTGGCTTTACTGGTGTCGTGAGCGATTATGTTACGTTACAACTCAATTGCATAGTTTGGAATGAGAAAGGAGAAGTGTTGAACCAGAAGCCGGTAGCGCCTAAGCTATTATCGGTCTTATCAGATTTCCGACTAACCACCGACTATGAAAGTGACACACATTTGTGCACTAATATTTATTGTGTTCTGTGTAATATCCATTACAGTTGCCCGACACAACAGAAATTGGTGAGACAACATTCATCATCAAGTATAGGAAACAGTCCAAAAGCGCCATCTATTGGTCGTCATCGGAACTTTGTCGCACAATCAGACGCACCCAGCTCCCCAACACCCGCACCATGGTATCGACGCGTCGTTGGTCGGCTCTGACAGCTTCCGTGACTTGTGCGTGCACGCAGACGCGAGCGAGTTCACTGAGGAACATACGCTGTTAGTCCTCTCGTGTTCCGAGTGAGATGTCGTCATTTCCTGTAACGGACAATGTTGTATTATGAGTTAAGCCCTATTCAAGAACTGGATGATAAAAGTTTTCTTTAGGGTGAGAGCCATCCCCTTAAGAGGTGAGAGCCATCCACACCCCGCAAGTCCGGTGATGATAACGAGGCTGCTTCAAGCTATCATCGTAAGTCAGTTAGGACAAAAAATCTGGTTTAGGATTTTATGTGAAGAGTAAGTGATAAGAGTTAAGGTAACCGTAACAGAAGAGAACCAACCTGATAACTGTCCCGCTTGTACCGCGGGCCCGAGCTAGAAGACGACATGGTGTTCCTCGGCCGGTGCCTGGTGCAATGCTTCGGCTTCACCTCCACCTCTTCTATCAACCTCTCACTCTCAGTCTCCGCGTGAGCCACTCCGTTCTTCTGCACTCCATTCTTCCCTTCCTTCTTCTTCTCCCGCCGTTTTCTCTCTCTCTTCTTGAAGGTGAGAGAGAATCGTTTCCGTTTCTTCGTCTTTGGAGTCTCCGGCCTCTGTGGTATCGTCGACTTCTCCCTTTCAGATCTACTTGTATCATCATCCGGAGGTGGTATCTGCGACTCCGAATCCGTCTTCAAAGTCATTTCTGTTCTGGTAGACGAATCAGGCTCGCCAGTTTTGTAAGCCACTTCTTTCTCCAAGTTAGCCAACTCCATTCTCCTTAATCGTTTAGGTAGTTTGTTGACAGTTGCGTATATTGGTTCCTCATTGTCTCCCACAGGGGCAGATCGCGATCTGAAGAAGAAGTCGAATTTCCTAGGCTTTACTGGAATGCGTCTTTCAACAAAGACAACAGTGCTGGCCACTTCCGTAGTAGTGGTTAGCTCCTCTCCAGATTTTGGACTAGGGCTGTTTTTGACTGGCGTGGATTTTGGATAGTCGTAAGTTAGTTCTATGTTCTTTTCCGTCACGTATGACTTCGGCTGGGGAGGATCTCCATTCGGTTGAGAGGTTATTGTAGACATTGGGGGTGGTTCCGGTTTGAGACAGCAGCATTGCCGTTGTATCCTTTTAGTGTTGCACATAAAGACGGAGTTTTGTTGTATGAAGGTTGTCTGTATGGTTGGTAAGGATTGCACTTCTCCAAGTAGGTCTTCTACATTTCCTCCAGTGGGGAAGCGTGGGGGTTGGTACGGGGCGACGACGAATCCGGGAGGTGGGGGAGAGGAGACATGGTAAGGCGGTGATGTCACAGCCTCGAAGAAACGTGGCATATCGGGCGGGGTATCATGGACGATGACGTCAACTGTCCTTTCTTGAGCTTTGTCCGCCTTTTTCGGTGACACGTGCGCATTGTTTGTGCTCATTTGGTGCCGGCTCTTATTGTCTTCCTCCTGACACTCATCACAGGTACACGGGGACTCGACGCCGCTCTGCAAAGGAATTACAAAGTTTATTTGAAGTTTCCGCGGTAATTTTAGGATGTTTTCAAACAGGGTATGCAGCGTCATGAATCAGTTGAGTAATGTTTACAGAGGGGTGGATGATGAATACGTTGTTGTTGGATTACTTTTAGCTTTGTTGAATTGGAGTGCTTTTGACCAAGGTTGGACGTGGGCTTTTTACGTCTTTTCCATTTCCCTTTCAGAGAGCTTTTAGTTTAGTTTAAGGAAATATTGCGAGCGGAGCGAGACCTATTTGTAGTAGATGTGCCGCTTTAACGTTTGTTATACTACCGAACTGAAAAACGTTTCACCGCATAAATGCAAGTCCCTCTTAATTGTGGTTAACCCGGATTCTCAAGCCTCGAGGTCTACCGACGACCATCTGGCGTTGTCAGAAATATAACGCACGTCATCACCAGTTTTGTCACGTAAAATGCTGGAGTTTGAACGACCGGACATGCCGACTGTTTGCATAATGCAAATATATTATGTCGTCACATATAGAATGTGTTAACATAAATGCAACACGTGCTATTGGGTGTATATTGGATGGAATCGGAAGTGGGTATTGCCTGTTGAATGGGAATGCGAATTTACACGGATTTGGTGGTTTATGTCCTTCCGGTATAAGTGCTGAATTCGCACCATCCTGATCAAAATACTAAAGAGACGTGACTTTCAAATAAACCTACATTCGATTTTACGGTTTTGAGTGTAGATAGGTACACCTAATATTTAACTGGTGAAAACAATCGGTCACAAACCGAATCACATAAAGTTGATCGTAAAATCAGAGTAGGTATACAAAGCGCTTCTTTTATTTCTAACCCAAGCTCAGCTATTCCGTGTCTGGGGTAGACAAGATTTTAATTAATGAACTATCTTCTCCTTTGATGTTGGATTCATTATGTAAGTATATTTCAATGAAATGGATGAAGAGCGAAATACTTATCCATCATCATAGTTTCAACACCGTGGATTTGCTCTACCTAGTCTCCTAGCTGAAATACTAGTCACGATTCCCCATTTAGAAGTTAGTTTTCACTACCTAATAAATATTAAAGCAAATTACGAGAGTTAAAATTAATAAACGGAACACATTAAAATATGATTTATCTTCCAAACGTCCTCCAATCTTGCGTTCAAAGCGGGAGGAATTCAAAATATCCGTTTAGAACGGTTATTCATTTAAATTTAATAAAATTGAGTTATGAAAAAGGATGAATACAAAAATAGGTGTACCTGATTGTTTCGAAAGCGGATGTCCAAAAATCGATAAAGTAAAAACACAAGCACGTCACAGTTTCCAAAAATTGCGCACTGTTAGTGGGTCGCTCGCTCGACGCGCGAGTTGCGACTGAATTTATTTATAAACACGACATTAGGTGTAACAATATTTTCTAACGGAGGCGGCATGCCCGCCCTTGACTCATTTACAACCAAACCGAGACTGGAGCATTCGTCTATTCATCTTTCTTCGGTATAGGTACTACGTCAGGGCTACCATAAACGGGACCATCTACGGCTGAAATAGTGTGAAGGAAGCGTGGCTAATCGAATCGAATGAATTCCATGTGGTAAAGTGGACTCGAAAACTGTGATCTTTCGGTCTAGAGACAGGCAATACAGCGATTATAATAATCTAATCATTGGGTTGCGTAGTATTGTTCCTCATAAACGACTTGTGGGATGTATTTAAGTCATGGTCAATTCCTAGGATTTGAACTTTACGATCTATACGACATGTTTCACATCTCGTCAAATCTAGAGAGTCAAGGATCAAATACTGAAAGCTACTCTTATGATTTTGCACATCTCTTGTATTTCAGTATTTAACCTGATATAGGCTACAATTACCAAAAATCTATTAGACATTATGCCCTTTTACGATTTCGCAGCAGCCCTACAACACCAAATCAGTTTGGTTCCGTCATTCTATTTCTGGCAGACGCTCTCTGATACGTCAAACGATCCATCATAGCTAGAGCTCAAAAATACGCGGATTGACCGCCTCACAACATGCTCCTCTTTGATTGAGTAATATGGAAGAAAACCGAGGTTAGACTCCTTTTAAAAGTTCGGGATACATTTGTAAATAAGTACCTACGTTTAGCACATGCCAAATCTGTTCTACGACCACCATTACTTGCCGTTTCAGTCCCAGTAAATTAATAATAGTCGAAAAACAATCTTAAAAGAGTTTATCTATCTTCAACGGATTTTATCGAAGATCCAATGGACATTGGCTGAGTTATAATGGAAATAGGTATTGGACTTCGAACGTGTGGAGGTGCTGCCTTATGCCGAAAACTGAGCAATGGATTGTCCTCTGTAGTGATTGGTGACTTATGGTATCTTCTGAATTTTACTTGTAGTTACGTCAAAATTCATTGCTTCTAAAAGGGGGATGAGGAGTATTTTCGAAGAGGAAGGTCAGGAGGATCTTCTTTTCTGGCATTATACTCAAGAAAGATCTTTAAGATTGTGGTGGTATTTCCAGGAGTAGTAGTTGCATCAAAATCCCTTGAATAGTGCAGCGCTTACAGTAAGATGATAGTAAAAGAGTACGAGTTCTAGAGAGGAGACCGCGTCTCTGCAAACGTAGTGTAGGTCGCCCTCAGGTCAGGTGGAGTGACGATCTGCGCAGGACTGCTGGTAGGAGCTGGATGCGAGTAGCCGAAGAACGACAGAAGAGCGAGCATTTGGGGAGGCCCATAGGCCCTGGACATATCCAGCAGTGGATAGAAATGGGCTAGAAATGATGATGAAAAGAAGACTTTACCTTGGTTCCGTCCTGCTCTGCCTCTTCAGGCACCACGCTGAGATCGTGGAAGGCAACACGAGTGGAGCCGTCGGCGCTCGCGCACTCCGGGCACGCGCTGCACACCGACGCGCTGTCCTGCCAACACATTACAGTGCTCATTCACTGCGGGATATGGTGTGAAATGAAATGAAATGAAATAATTTATTCTGCAAGTAGATTTCATGAAATTCTTTCGCATGTCAAATCACAGGTTAATTAATTACAAATAAATAATAATATGTACAAGTTACATAATTCTTGGATGTCCAAGCGAGCAGCACATCATGTCCATGGATTCTTATCATTCAAATAGTCTTCTACTTTATAGTACCCCTTTTTCAAAAGACAAGATTTAATATAGACTTTAAATTTATACAACGGCAATTCAATAATATTTTGCGGAATTTTATTGAACAATATTATACTTAAACCTATTAATGATTTTCCAACTTTTTGAAGCCTGAGTCTTGGAACGGAAAGCTTATATTTATTTCTGGTGTTAAAATTGTGAGAATCCGACTTTTTATTTAATAAGTGCATGTTTTTATGAACATATACGATACAATCTAAAATGAACTGAGAAGCTACGGGTAAAATATCTATATCTATAAAAATATCTCTATCAGAATGGCAAGGACTTATACCATATATTGATCTGCTGGCCCCTTTTTGTAGTACAAAAAAGGTTTGAATGTCTGTAGCAGATCCCCACAGCAGAAGACCGTATGACATAACACTATGGAAATAGCTGAAATAAACTAATCTTGCCGTTTCAATGTCAGTCAACATCCTGATTTTTCTGACTGCATACGCAGCTGAACTAAGTCTATCTGCCAGAACAGAGATATGAGGTCCCCACTGTAACTTAGCATCTATAGTGATTCCTAAAAATTTTGTAGATTCAGTCAATTCTACAATTTCCTTATTTACAATAATGTTAGTATCAACTTTTCTTACATTAGGCATTGTAAATCTTATACATTTCGTTTTTTTTTGCATTTAACAATAAATTATTTGTATTAAACCAGCGCAGAACTTGCGAGAGGGCACTATTTACCTCGTCGTAGTTATTTTTACCTCTGTCAACCTTAAAAATCAAAGATGTATCATCAGCAAACAGTACCGTCTCACATAGATCCGCAGTTAAGTAAGGAAGATCATTTATATAAATCAAGAACAGTAAAGGTCCCAGAATTGAGCCCTGAGGCACTCCCATGAGAATGGGAGCGCCACAAGAATCAACTCCATTGACATTAACTGTTTGCACCCTATCTTTAAGATATGATTTCAACAAATTATTCGCCTTATCTGAGATTCCATAATGATTCAATTTCATTAGCAATATCTCATGATTTACACAATCAAAGGCTTTTGACAGGTCACAGAAGATGCCTATTGCATCTTGCTTATTCTCCCATGCGTCAAAGATATGCTTGACAAGTGCCACTCCCGCATCAGTGGTGGATCTTCCTTTGGTGAAGCCAAATTGTTTTTTATGTAATAGCTTATTTTCATTGAAATGAGACATTAATTGAGTGTATATAATTTTTTCGAAAATTTTACTAAGTGCGGGTAGTATAGAACAGGGCGAAAATTGGATGGATCACTTTTATTACCTGCCTTGAATAAAGGAATTACTTTACTAAATTTCATCAAATTTGGGAAATGACCTACCTCTATACACATGTTAAATACGATAGCTAAATGCGGGGCTATTGTGGTTATAATTGTTTTTAATAGTTCCACAGAAATACCCCATAAATCTTCAGTCTTTTTAAAATTTAATTCTTTAAAGGCTCTCAAAATTATTTTGTGATTTACTTGGGTAAATTTAAAAGATACTAAACATTTTTCTACAGTTGCTATAAGGAGGGATTGAGCTTGGTGTGAGCATGAGTTTAGTTTGCTTGTAGTAATTATAGGAATATTAGAGAAATATGTTTCAAAAGCATTTGCAACTTCCTTATCAGAATCAATATGCTTATCATCAACTATGAGAGAGAACTTGTTGTCATGTGTTTTATTTTTACAAGTCTCTTTGTTAATAATTTTCCATGTAGTTTTTATTTTATTATTTGATTTACTAATTTTTTTCTTTAAAATAATTAGACTTCGCAATTGCACACACTTTCTTAAATAGTTTTGAGTAATTTCTAACATAATTTATAACATTAATATCATTTGATTGTGATTTAATGTCATATAATTCATATAATCTATTTCTACTTTTGTAAATGCCTTTAGTTGCCCAATCACTAAATTTGGACTTGGGATCTTTAGCTTTTATTGTTTTTTAGTAAAAATCCCATTAAATTCATTAAAAATTATGTCAAACATGTTTTTATATGATACATCAATGTTTTGGTTAAGATTATATTGAAAATGGGAAAATTTATAATCAATGTTTTTCTTAAAGTTGTCTATGCGCCTTGTAGTAATGGGCCTGTATGTAAAATTTAATGAAGGATTGTAATGATGGTGTTCAAATATTGCCATCTGACCACTGTGGTCAGAGTTAATAAAATTAATAATAGATTTATCATTCACTTCACAATTACAAAATATGTTATCAAGGCAAGTAGCTGTTGCAGGAGTTACTCGAGTTGGTTCAATAAATAAATTACTAAGTCCAAATGACTTAAATAAGTTCAAAAACCTAGTAGATAGTTGAGAGTCAATATCCAAAATATTAATATTAAAATCTCCACAAACAACTACTTTCTTGCTGCATTTACATACCTTTTTCAAAACTTCCTCCATAGTAGACTCAAATAGTACATAGTTACCAGATGGGGCCTATAGACACAGACAATGATGTACTGCTCGAGCTCTGCACAAGAAAAGCTCAATAGTTCGCTCAATAGAGAGGGATGTGACATCTTTACTGGTTTTTGACGCTAATGATGTATCTAATAAAATAAGTGATCCACCTCTAATGGCATCTTCTCTTGTGAACGAACTAACTACTTTATAATTGTCAATACTAATCAGTAACTCATATTGTCTTAACCAATGCTCTGTAAGGCATACAACATGTATATTCATTTCATTTAAATATAATTCAAGTTCAAGCTCCTTCCCAGGAAGGCCTTGAATATTTTGATGGATAATTTTTAAATTATTATGCTTTCCTTTTGTCCTTACAATTAATTTGCTAGAGTTAACCTCTATTGTCTTATGGTATAATTTAAATTACCTGAAACATTTTCCAGGGAATTGTTAGGCAACATGTCATTATTCTGCTCAATAAAAGCAGACTGTGTAGCCAAATTCTTGGCTGAATTACTTATACTAATACAATATGATAGCGACAAAGCTATCTGTCTTTTATAAAATTTAGGAAGATAAAACTATCTCGTGTCAATAATAATCCTTTGCACATGTCAAATACACTATTATTGCAATCAATTAAATTAAACTTATTATTATTATTAAATGTCATGGTATGCAATGTCATATTCAATTTATACCTAATAAAATTTTCTGATTGTGGCAAACTGTTACTATAAGGAAGTGTAAATAAAATTATTTTATTTACTTCTAAATTATTCATATAACTAAAACTTTTAATCAATTCATTTTTATTTACATTTCCCCTATTTGCAATAAATATTATGAGTGTTGTGTCCCTATTAAAATTAAATTTACTTACTTTTTTAATAATTTCATTATATTGTGTATTAGGAAAACAATAATTATGAATCGGTTGCCCCATAATATTACTCATTAATGGGCCCATATTTTTACCTATTTCGTCACTAAACATAACAAACTGGTTATTGGTACTACTTACAAAAGATACCTGTTTGCTACATGCCTGAAGTGGATGTGTATAGGAACCATTGGAGTGGACTGCATTAGATAAATTCAACAAACTATCACAGCAGGGTGAGTATGATGAGTCACAAACTGACTGAGAACCATTTTCACTTTTTAGACTTTGACCATTGGTCACTGAGGTATCCAAAAAGTTCTTCAGAGCCAATATGTGTTCCCCATTCTCTTTTTTACAGCTTAAATACCTACTAGTCATGCTGTCCAAGGAGTTTGTCAAACTTATTATCTCAAGTTCTAATTTACCTATACTTTCCTCAGAGGTCGTTATGTGTTTATCTAAAGTTAATGTATATAAATCTAACTCATCACCTAAACGCTGTCTTTCCTTAATACATTTAATTTTATCATATGAGCAGTGTTGCTTTTTAATTAACTTCTGGGTTTTTTTAATAAATCTATTAATTTTTAAATATTTTCTTAATTTATTCCGGCTGCATTTAACATTTCCAACTGGGGTTGATGGACAGATAGTAGTGTCATTGGTCAAATCTATTGTCACAGTGGGGTTAATGTTAATTGCATCAGGAACAAGGCTGGGTGCACTATCAACTAGCTCGTCAAACAGAGATTGGGTTTGGGAGGCAGTGAGCTCCTGCTTGGCGGTCTCCAGGTGGCTGATGTGGTGGTGGGCCTCCTGCAGCTCCTGCTCCAGCAGCGTAACGCGCCGCAGGTTGTGGACGTACTCCTGACTGCACTCACCAAACCCATCAACAATCGTTTGCAATTTGTCCCGTTCCTCAACTACAGTAATATGTTGAGTATGTAGTTCGGCCATATCTTTTTTTAACTTACTGCTCCTATCCAATACATCCAACAGTTCCTTCTCATTTTCATCTCTCTCTCGAATTAATTGTGTACTTTTCTATGGCAACCGGCTGTGAGAATTGCCTTAGTGTGGTGCTGACCTACCTTGGGTAAAACCCTGCCCAAGGTGACGGTGCATCAAACATTTTCCGCGTTAAAAAAAATGTGGTACTGACTCGGTACGGATTGTTCCGTACGGACCCACGTGTAACTTCAAGGAGCATTTAAGGTTGTTTTTTTGGGTGCCACTGATTATCGCTGCGGAAAAAATCCGCGCGTGTGTGATCCGCTCCGTACAATATATTGGTCGATACTGATTCTCTTGGGAATTCTTTCATTGCGACCAAAAAAATTATTACATACGTCCTACATGGGCTATACAAAAGTGGTAAAAGGAATAGTTTATTTCATCCCTTGATTTGCAGTTGAACATAGAACAATAAATGTCTATTTTGAAGGACTCTTGTGGTGGCAACTTCCCCTTGTTCTCCCCTAATTCCGGCCCTATAAAAGGTAGGGCCAATAAAACTGTAAGTACGTCAGGGGCGATTGTTATACCATGTCTTATAAGCTCGATGGTGTAAAAGGTCCAGGTTTGGGGGTGGTGGCGTGCATTTCGGGAGGCCTATGTCCAGTGGATAGAAATGAGCTGATGATGATGATGATGATGATGAAGCAGATGGTATACCCACGTCCGAGTGCTCGGGCGAAGACCGTCGCTCGCGCAGCAGTGAGTCCAGCCGGTCGTACTCGTATCGGAGGGCTGAAATCTCCCTCTTCAGCTGCTCGTTTTCTCGCTTCAACTTCTTGATGTCTGATTGACCTGGACACAGATAAATGTGTATAAGTCGACCGTGTTTTTATGTTTTCATAAACGACGTTGGAAAACGGCCGTGAAGTGCATATATATAAGGTCAAGAGGCATAGAATCTATTGAGCCTATCGATCTTACCCTGAAGACCTGCTAAATGCCGTTTTACGCGTCTACTTGCAATATTTGGAAAAAATGCACGTAAATTGACAAATGCTGTTACCTGAACATAGGATGTTTTTGATAGTATGAATTTCTTGCTCATACTTAAATAAAATTCCTACCTATCGAGACTAAGTTCGATTCCCAATCGGGACAAATATTTGTGTGATGAACCTCAGTGTTAGTTCCGTGTCTGCGTGTAAATATGTTTTTTAAGTAAATACATCATTAGAAAACTGAAAGTGTCCGGGATATTTACACGGGTGAACTCACGGGTTCACCCGTGATCACTGATCATGGCGCTTGCAACAGTGCCGAAATATCGGGAGCTCATTAAAACAAAACAACATGGTAAATATCCCGGACACTTTCAGTTTTCTTATGTGTGTAACCATAACAGTTTAAAATTATATATTAAACTAGCGACCCGCCCTCGCTTCGCTTCGGGTATATCTCTATCTCTATATAATATATTCCAACCCCGTAAGGGAATTTACATACAGAAGTTGTTTCCCTATTACTCCCGTTCCCATGGGAATTTTCTAATATCGCGTTGGAAGTAAGCTTTGCGTTCATTAGAGTACCTGCATGCCAAATCTCAATCATCTATCTTACGCGGTTTAGATTTTTTCATACAAATGTTTTTTCCCTATTACTCCCGTTCCCGTAGGAATTTTACAATATCCAGTTGCAACTAAGCTTTTAATTTATTAAGGTACCTGCATGCCAAATTTCAAGCGTCTAACTTATGCGGTTAGTATTTTTCATACAAAAGGAATTTCCCGTTAATTCCCGTTCCCGTGGGAATTTCGGGAAATCCTTTTTTAACGGATGCCTACGTCATAACATCTACCTGCATGCTAAATTTCATCTCCATCCGTCCAGTGGCTGTGACGACTTCGTCCGCGAAGAGATGTTTAACGGGTAAAACATTACTTTTTTATAGCGCAGTCGGTTAAAAAGTAGCCTATAACCGTTTCTAGGCTCTGGACTACATCTGTACCAAATTTCGTTTAAATCGGTTCAGTACTCTATGCGTGAAAGCGTAACAGACAGACAGACAGACAGACAGACAGACAGACAGAGTTACTTTCGCATTTATAATATTAGTAAGGATACATTATTTATAAATATCTATGTATGTAACTGCCTCGTTGGTCTATTGGTAGCAAATGCTGCGTTAGGTCCGAGAGGTCCCCGGTTCGAGTCCGGGGTCGGGCAAAATTTGTGTGAGTTTTTCTGTTATGAAATTACTCAGCCCGGAGTTAGGAAGTTGGCGGTTGAACGCCCGTGCCTCGGAAAGCACGTTAAGCCGGTGGTCCTGCGCCCGATCTCTCATCGGTCATGTCGGATTGCCGTCTCACCGAATTATGAGAGTAAGGGATTAGAGAGTGCACTTGTGTTTGCGCGTACACTTGTGCACTATAATATGTCCTGCACACTTGGCTGATCTCAATTGAGATCGGCCGCCATGGCTGAAAACAGTCGGACGCCTTTATTTTTATTTTATGTTTACGAGTATCAGTCTCTGATGCCCATAGTACAAGCTCAGCTTAGTTTGGGGTGGATGACCGTGGGTGGAAACGTCCCAGGTATTCCTAGATAGGTATTTGAATATAGAATGAAAGTTACAGGGTGTTTACATTGAATCTTAACCATGAGTATATGGGTACCATACATACCTCTTTCTACCTCAGCGTTGATGTTGATGGTGCGCAGACGCAGCTCTTCGTTCTCGTAGAGCATGCCCCGCGACGACTTGCGGTCCAACCTGACAATATATTATGTATAAGGATAAGACGGTTGTTATTATTTGCAAAGAAACGTGGTGAAAAAAATTAATCATTATTTTGTTGGAACAGATTAGTTACCTACGCTAGAAAGCAAGAATCTGGATCTATTCCTGACCAATACCACTAAACTAAAACCACCCGTTCTACGCATACGACTAACGACTACGAAAAAATGTTGATATTACTTTTTGGTATTAGAAAGGAATAGACCAATATCTGAACTGCCAGAACATGAGGGTGGAGTCCTCCTATATTTCGAACTGGTAAAATTGTTCTTTTGGGATTTCGATCCAAAGAGGATCCAAGCCTAACCTTTACCCTTAAACTCCGGAAAACGTTCATCTAAACCATAAATCTAGTATCTAAACTGAATCCCTCCCCCCCTTTTTTTTCCTTTCTCGCCCGGCCCAGCCATTTGCCCACGCGTACTTGCGGTTGGGCTTGACGTTGACATCTTTCCGTCGCGTGCGCAACATACTCGCTCCGGTCATCCCCGACATGGTGCCGCTTGACGCCGTTGGCCATGCGATGAGAAACACCTGCGGAAGAAGAAATGGACTTGTTAATGAATTAAGAATTAAAAAATATTTCATCACAATCATAGAATAGAATAGAAAACATTTATTGATCATAAAATTAAAATACAAAACCAAAAGAAAACATACACATAAAAATATTATATAATGATCAAAAGGTTCTGCCTCAGCACGTGCCGTAGCAGCCGCAAGGACGTGACGGCGCTGATATTCTGACAGATCCTTTGAGAATCATCAGCATCAGCCCATAGTCGTCGTCGTGAACTAGGGCGATAAGGCCTTAGTCAACCACGCTGGCCAAGTGCGGGTTGACCAAGGCATGTGCGTGCAACTACACAACCTTAGATTTCTTCATAAAAATATTTAAAAATAATATTATGTCACATCTTTTAGTTAGTAGTAAGTGCGATATTTTCCGCTTCCACAAAAACATGTATTTCAACTAATAGGCGAGACGACTAAAAAAATATAATTAGTCCGTTACCTATTAAGATTATTTAAAAATATTGTACTCGTATTTTTTATTTTCTTTCACAAACAAGAAGATTAGTGCTTAGAAGTTTCGTATGACGTCACGTTATAGTACAATTTATGCGTAACCATGACGTCGCAAGCCCCCACTCCAGAAGTTTGATAAGCTATAATTTTGTCATTTTTCAATCAATTGAAAAAAAAAAATACGTGTCCCATATTTTTGTATAAACTAACTTACGGACTAAATAGAATAAATAATAAGATTTTGACGCCTTGTCATCACGCCTATTGTAGCACTTAAACTAGAGCCATCACAGTATATGTCGTACTTATACTTCGAAGACACAAGTATATCTTTTACCTCTGCATGAAACACACTACACACTTTGCATAATTACTGTATGATACTGCCAGTCTCATAGTCTGTATAATAAGGGCGCAACGTCCTTGCTAGGTCGCCGCCCTACATTCAAGTAGACAAGTGGGGTAGTCGCCGGAATATAGCGGTGCAGACTAGAGACGGGTGGGCGGTTTTCCTTACATCAACCTAATAATTGAAACGTAGTACAATAAGCCTGCTCATTGCATTGCTCGGTACAGTCGAACTAACTAGTTTATTAGTTCCACTGTATCTGGGTTGTCATGACCTACTTACGGATATTTTTTATTAAAACTGTCAGTGTCCTTAGGCTTCCGTCCTTCCTATATTATAGCCTTCTTTAGACATTTTCATCATCATCATTCATTATCAGCCCATATACGGTCCCACTGCTGGGGCAGGGGTCTACCCTAAACTAGGGCGATAAGGCCTTTAAAACGTGTTAATAGGTAAATTACATTGCTGGCTCGGTGAAACAGTGGTTAGTGACTCTGGCTTCGCTTCCAAGAGACGTTTCCCATCCGGGTAAAATATTTGTGTGGTACTTGTTCCGTGTCTGGGTGTGTTATTAAGTATATTTGTGAATACCACTGTTGTTTCTTTATCAGAAATAAACGAAATGTGAACACAAGTGCTCGAGTAACTTATTTCGATATTATATTTATTTATTGTTACATATCAATAGCAATTGTACCTATCTTTTAATACGTAAAACTAAGTCATAGAAAGAAAGAAAGAAATGTATTTATTCAGTTACACTTAAAAACACGCATACATTTGCAGAAAATAAAATAAAAAAAATAAAGTAGGTATAACTGAAAAGAGATCAGCTCAGCGTGTGTCGAGGAGTCGGGGACACCGCGACGCTGGTCTTCCGCAGATACCTTATCAGGGAGAGCACACAGTGCACAGCAGTACATTAATATATTAAGCATTACTTAAAGTAGAAACTCATCGTTCTTTTATTTGGCAAAATTGCTAACGTCAAAGTGAGGGACATAATTATCTATCTAAACTCTGAACTTGCTCTATGTACCACACTTGCAATCTGTTCTTTGAGTGATGGATGCTATTAACAGACAACGCGGGTCGCGTGGTTGACAGTAGTTGACTACTGGCCCGAATATATTTAAATTTGTCAGCAACTCGGAAAAAATAAGTAGATCAGAGTTATGAGTTAATAAAGGCAAATGAGTTGACTCAATGACTCAGCGCAGGGGTACCAATCTCAAGAGGAGACGCGGGTCAAGTGAATACTTGAGGGTGGAGAACACTTGAAGGTAGGCATTAAATATAAATCAGCAGTATTCGGGGTTCTTTCTGTGGAGGGTGCGATCTTTGAAATTGTTATTATGAGGGACTTTTAATGATCATACTAGTGACCCGCCCTCGCTTCGGGTATATTATCTATACTAATCTATACTAATATTATAAAGCTGAAGAGTTTGTTTGTTTGTTTGTTTGAACGCGCTAATCTCAGGAACTACTGGTTCGATTTGAAAAAACTTTTTGCGTTGTATAGACCATTTATCGAGGAAGGCTTTAGGCTATATAACATCACGCTGCGTCCAATAGGAGCAAAGGTACAATGGAAAATGTGTAAAAAACGGGGGAAACGCGAACGAAGTCGCTGGCACAGCTAGTACCTACATAAAAACCTTCCTCTAAAATCCCTCTACCTATTAAAAATCACACAAACAAATACTAAATTTGGTATTTATTAGAACAATAGTCTTTGTTTATCGTAAGCAAATTATCATCACATTTATAAATTTTATTCTCTTTCTGGCGTATTTTTCAGTAACAAAAATTAATTTGAAATGAAATGAAATGATATGAAAACTATTTCACATAAAATAGCGTACATTAAGTTGACATTCATAAATATGGTTCGACTATTCAACCACGGAGTGGTATGCGAAATTCATTTAAAATTAAATTAATTTAATTACGTCGTTAAAATAGGCATATTGATCTCTACGTTCTTTATTTTTGAAAATGTGAGACTAAGCCAAATTCACAAGATTCTTTCTTACCCTAGGTGCTTGAAG
The DNA here is from genome assembly GCA_039566165.1 of Maruca vitrata. Lineage (NCBI taxonomy): Eukaryota > Metazoa > Arthropoda > Insecta > Lepidoptera > Crambidae > Maruca > Maruca vitrata. The sequence continues at coordinate 8,217,075 of CM076936.1, read as the reverse complement.
TCACTACATATATAGGTATTTACTTATTTGCTTAAGCTAATTTATTTAAGTTTTTTGTAATTAATTAATTATATTTTAAACGGTTTTATTTATTTTTCAATATATTGATGAAATACAGTATATTCAAATTTGTTGGTACTATACTACAATGTTATCGGTTTAAACATAACAAGAAAATGTCCAGGCACGTTCAACTTCATTATAAAATTTCTCGTAAAACTTGTACACAAAACTCACTTGTCGAGAAAAGTAACAAAAACAAACAAATTACAATCTAATCTACAAACAAACTAAAAGCTACCACTCACGTAGTACTTCCTGTATAGCAACGAAGACACTTCGATCTCCCAACCGGTAATTACTTGATGACACAATTTACTACACTGGCGCCTACCCGGATAATCCTAAGCGTATCGCTGACACATTGCTAATTAGATTATGCAAGGCGCTTCGGTTAGGACACGGCACTTCACTTGACTCATGCGCAGTAAGGCAGCAGGGTATTATGGTTAAGATGTAGATGGATAATTATAACATTCTTTATTGCTGTAGCTTCTTTATGAAATAAACACATGTACTGACAATTGCCGGTTAAACAGGCTTAGAAGAGTATGTTTTAACAAATAATGGTGGACCTGGCCAACTTCATATCACCTTTATACCCATTCATATCTTTTGGCGTAATTTTGTTAATTCTTCTGACAATAATAAACAAAGGAAAATAAAAATTAGCGAAATCGATAAAGCCGTTTATGCGTGATGCTTTGAACAAGGAAAATAGGGAATCCGTGAAGTTGATTCGTGTCTACATAAAAAAAAATGATAAACTACTTTCTTGGACACTAATTATAATTAATTAATATTCGATAATTCTGTACTAGTTTTCGATATAATACTTATTATGCCTGCGATTCTTTCCCTCGTCGTTATGCTAGTGTTATAGTAGAAATAGATATCTATAAATAAACAATGTCGTCATTAACTGCACTTATTAGGTATTACGCATTAGGCTATTTGCGTAATACGTCTTGTAGCTCGGTGAGGACAAACATTATCTTTTAATGCAATAAGGCGACTAGGGTGACCATATTTCATGTAATTGTAAATGGTTTCATTTGGTACATTAATCTACTATTTAACATTTCAAAATATTCATCTGATTCTGAGCTACGTAGACTATGTATGTATACCTAGGTGTGACGGTTTGAAGTGCTAGCCAGACACGGTTCAAATCATACATTTTGACAGCCCTATGATTGTCAGAGAACAGGGAAGACATTTGTGCTAGGTTGCAATTTGGTTCACTATGCACTCAATATGTCCTACGCAGCTGGGTGATCTTCATGAGTGGCCACCATGGTCGATGGCCGAGTGGTTAAGGTCGTTGCTTGCCATGCGAGAGGTCGCCAGTTCAAACCCCGCCAGGTACCAATGTGTTTTTCAAATTTGAAATTCATATGTACCATCATTCGACGCTCTAACGGTGAAGGAAAACATCGTGAGGAAACCAGCAAACCTAAGAAGAAATTCTTAGGTTGTGTAGTCGACCAACCCGCACTTGGCCAGCGTTTTCGACTAAGGCCTTATTGCCCTAGTTTAGAGTAGCCCCGTGCCCCAGCAGTGGGGACGTATATGGGCTGATGATGATGATGCCACCATGGCCGAAATTCATTGGGACGCTTTATAATTTATGTTAGAGAGAATTTGATTTACTATACGAGCGAAGATACTATTGGGGTGACTCCAGTTTGGCGAAGCGTGCAGTTTGTTATCATCATCATCAACCTGTCCGTCCACTGCTCTCCAAGTCATCGCCACGCTCGCTTCTTCTAGGCCACTCACATCTAGCTCCTATCAGATGTCCTGCGGAAATCGTCACTCCAGCTATCCTGAGACGGGGTATCTAGTTTATGTCTGAAGATATTTCTAAGCTTGTCAAGAAGTGTAGCCACCCCGTAAGCGTATGCACTTGGGTGCACGTCAAAGTGTCTCGTGCGACCGCGGTGCAGTGCCGTGGTTGACCCGACATTGCACTTAGTGTCGTGGGTCAGTGATAGTGTTATAGTGATGTAGGTGCACATAGAGGTTATTTAGATACCACAAAAAAAGCTTTTGATGCAAAAACTCAAACAATTTCAAACTGTCATGGTTATAAACGCTAGAAAACAGAAATTGGCAGGGACAGTTGACCCGTGATCATGGGGCTTACCCGTTGTAAAAATATCGGGATCTCGTTAAATTACACAATATATCCCGAACATTTTCAGTTTTAACGTAGGACCTGGTACTGATCTTTTTTCCGTGTCAATAGCTACTTATATGTCTACAAATGTTCAAGAGATGCATTTAAGTAACTCAGAAGTACTTAAACGCAAACAAAAACCCGCCAAATAACCTAGAATTATTATAGGCTAGAAACATTAAGGTAAACACGGTTCCATCTAAATAAACGGACACTGTAAATATCCCTAAACCTACGAATATGTATCTAAATTAGGCCAAAAATGTTAACAGAGTCATTCGAAAGCCATTACTCTTTAAGCACTATCTGTGAACTTTTAACCTAATTCGTGCCAATGCCGCTTTCGCCATAAACACGTTTACGCGATATAAACATCTCATAAAATGCATAACCTAACTACGAACGAGTACCATATTTTGATACTTTGTAATGCAAATATGACAGGGAAATGGTTAAGTTACGGCCGAATGCGGAATGGATAATTAATTGGCTAAATTAGAGCACTGATTTGCCGATTAAGTAAGTTCCAAAAATATTCACACAAATTTTGAATTTAAACGTCGCTTAAACTGTTTTTTCATTTATTGTACAGTCTTTCTATTTAGGTACTCTTAGCGTTATTTCGCGAGAGTAAGTTTGATATATAAAAAAAGGGAACTTAGGTTAATTAAGTAGTGCAGGTAACATTACATACGTACATTTAAAATTCTAATAATTTAGTGATTCTTTTGCCGATCGAGATCGCTATTAAACATATGCTTATTGTTCTATCGGATTCAAATTCATTTAAGTAATTCTTTTGCGGATCGACTTTGCTATTTATCAAGTGCTTAATCCGGTCTTCTATCGGATTGACATCAAAGATTGAAGTCAAACTATGAGAACATAATGTAGAGTTTCGTTAAGTGATAGTGATTTTTATAGCAAACTGATGTACGAGTGAAGTGTTAACCAGAAAAATGCTGATCTCTGTAGTCCTTCTTCTATCCAGATATAGCGGCTTCAGACCACATAGGGTGAGTTCTTAGTTGCTAAATAATTAAGAATTGCGACATAAAGCAAAATCGCTCCCTGCGTCGCGCGTCTGTCTGTATGTATGTATGCTGAAATCTTTAAATCTTCGCAACGGATTTTGATGTTTTTTTTTTTAATAAATAGAGGAATTTAAGGGGAAGGTTTTTATGAATAACTAGCTGACCCGACAGACATCGTCCTGTCAAAAAAATGTGAAAAAGAAAAGGGCTGTTTTTAGGGTTTTCCCGGCAATTTATTCGATTTTTTCTCGCCGTAAGAACCATCCTTGGACTTCAACGAACATTTAAAAAAATGAATTGGCCGAATTTGTTCAGGCGTTGTTCAGTTATGCGCTTACCAACACATTTTGCGATTCATTTATATACTATAGGGCGGGTCACTAGTATTATATTTCGGGTTTTCTAAGCTGACTAATGGAACTCTGGAGTCTGTGTTATACCTTGGTTGAATACTTTATAATTTTGTTGCCGATTTGCCGTTATTCTAAGTCGAAAAGATTACCCAATCAGGGTTAATATTGCTCGGTGAATAGCGTCCTAATTTCTAAAATTGTTCGAACGTTTTGAGTCAATCCGTTTTCAATATGAAACGATTAGTAGGGTTGCAAGTTATGAGTTTGTTCATAAGTTTTCATTTCAAAACTTCATAATCGTCTTTTAGCAGTTAATTAATAAAGCCTACAATACAACCTATAACTCTTTAATTAACGTTTAAGTAAGTATGTAGTTGTAAAAAAAGATTTTACGTGATTTTATTTTGAACTTCACTAGTAAAATAAACAAGCATAGTGAAATAAATCACATATTATAGTACAAGGTAAGTGTGATGAAATGAAATAACTTTATTTGCTAGAAGTATGGTTACAATCTTCTATAAATAAATAAACAATGATACTAAGTGACAATCATGTTAAATGCACTAACCAGTTGATATTAATAAGTTGTAGTTGATAACTTTGTTACGTAAGACCACAAATCTCTCGAGAGTAGAGTCTCATCCGTATACGCTAATGCCCTGTCTAGATTCCCAACGACCCACGGTCCTATTGAACCGTACGAAATCGCTGCGGCTACGTCTATTGTTACTACCCAACCCGCCTTCGTTGCAGCCACGCCCCAAATATACTGTAAACTTACCGATACGCGCGGTATACATCGACGATTTACTTGGCAGAGCGATGCGATGATTAGTAGTAAACCCGCAATGGATTGTGTGCTATTGAATGCGTCGTGTAGAGGCTGCAAGGCGGATTACTGCCATCGGCGCGTGTCGCGCGGGGAGCGAGGCGTCGAGCGAACAGGACAGCGATATCTGGGAGCGGTCGCGAGAGCGGGAGCGAGCGACTTCGCAAGCGGACGCGGACTCAGTAGTCAGTTCGCCTCCGCGCGCCGCCCGCTGTACCCGACCCGCTGCCGCTCGCGCCTCCGCTCCGCGATGAAGTCCAAAGTGAAGGGAATGCGTTCGAAAAACATGGACAAACTCATAGCCGCTGTTCAAGTCCGGGAGTGCTTATGGGACAAAAGCTACAGAGGACACAGGAATAGGTTCAAGTTGGAGCGGTATTGGAACGAGGTGGCAGCCGAAGTGGGCACGACTAGTGAGTAGTGTTTTGTTTTGGCCGGCGTCCGCCATTTTGGCGGGGACAGCGCAGGTCCGCTGTCAGCGAATGAGCGCCGTTTCCGCTGGTGTTCGATAAACGCTAGCACGGGTTTGTTTACATTGAGATGCGAGACGTGATGTAAATAATGACAGGTTATAGTTAGAGTGCGACTCGTGGTATTCAAACCGGGCCTAACCGACTATATCTGCTAGTTTTGATAAGGAATAATGCACAAATGTAGCAATAATCTATATTTTTTAAATTGTAATACAATTGGTCTTTTGATGAATTGAGTCATCTAATGGGTCGGAATGATCATTCATCTGAATTACAGCAAGTAAATTTCACTACATAAGCCTGATTTATTTATTACTTTTCAAATTGATGCATTAAAATCTGAGAAAGTTATTTTAATACAGAAATACTTTTAAAAACTGGCAATTTAATGGGAACGTACAAAGTTTTCAGAACGATAACAAATTAATAATATTATAATTTCTATCAAAAATATTTCTTCGACGACAAAACTTTATCTCCACTTACTTAATGTGTGTTTTTGGCTAGATAATATTTATATGACCAACCTAGATGTGTGTTCGGCTAGTTAACCAATAAGTTAGTTTTCCCCTAAAAATTCTCAAACACCAAAAACACTATTCCAGGCTTGAACTGCAGAAAAAGATGGAAGAACCTGAAAGACCAATGCAGGAAAGAGATGAAGAAGAATCCCAACGAATCGGAATGGCCACACTTCAACAAACTGAAGTTCATACACAATCAGTTCTTGACAGAAGACGAAGAGGGTGACGAGGACACCACAGACGAAGTTTTCAACTCCCTGGACGAATCTATCAAGACCCCGAAACTTGGATACACAATGAGAAAAAAACTCTTGATGAACAAAAGAAGAACGATAGATGTCGATCTAAATAAGCTGATAGATCTGGTCAAGTCGAGGGATATCATTTGGAACAGGCAACTGAAAGGGCACCACAATTGGTACAAGTTGGATGAGAGTTGGAAGGAAATCGCTGTGGAGTTGGGGGTTACTCGTAAGTAGTCATGGTTTTTTTAATTTATTAGGTATCATTCCAACTTCATTTCGATACTATAGTGCACTTATACGAACAAGCGTGCGTAAAATAAGAAAAGCAAGTGATTATTAAAATCAGAGTATATCATATTATACTTTTTGAGCTCTCCAAAATTTGATATAAAACTACTTTTAAACCCTTCGCATACGACGCTTTATGCAATCGTGTCGATATCGTTGCGTTACACGATAACAAAACGAGGCCATTCATCTTGATGACGAACTTTTTCAAATTGTATTAATTTTGTCAATGAATCGATTAGTCAAATTCATTTAAGTACATATTTTGATGACACGTCTCTTTTCTCGTTTCAGGTGACGAAGCAAGATTGAAATGGAAATACATCCGCGACCAAGCGCGGAAAGAGGTCAGGAAGCAGGACTCCGAATGGGAATACCTTCCCAAGCTTCAGTTCCTCACCAACCAGTTCAACGATTACGACGGTAACGAGGCTCAGGGCGACGACAGTTACTCTCACGATCAGGACTTCGACGCCGATCAAAGCACTAGCTACTACCTACCTGTAGACAGCACACAACACTCAAGCATATCCAACACTGCTGGAGATATATCGAACCCAGAACCGCCTGATGTCAGCGTCAAAGATGACGACTTCGACGAATTTGACACAAAACCTATCATCATGGAGACTGACTTCTACGACGACGATGATGAGGCCCAAAAGAGCGCTGACAATCCAGAGGTCTGTGATACTGGGAAAGATGAAGACGTCGGTTTCTTCAGTAGTCTACTGCCACATGTGAAGAAGTTGGGACCAGCTAAGAAGCTGATGTTGAGAATGAAGATACAAGAGCTAGTCTATAATACTGTGTATAGTGAGCCATTGCCCTGTTGATTTGAATCAAGGCTAGTAGGAAAGTAGAATTTCTTTCAATTTTGAATATTTATCTACTGTTTTGAAGTTATTATGATTATGATAGAAGCATAGTAGGTAGAACGAGGTATTCAATATTTGATTTGGTGATTATATTTGTATAAAGAGGCTCTTAGAACAAAGACATCGAGATTTTAAACAAATAATCTTAGAGCGATTTCTCTTTAAGAGCAATTTGAAGGAAGTGTGAGGTTTTATGTTATTGTATATTTTGGAAACTATTGTAAAGTACGAATAGTAGAATAATGTAATCTATTTTACGTTAAAACTAGTTTGGGAAAAACTAAGAATCTAGACTTATAGATCTGTTTTGTATCTGCCAAATTCTGAGCAGCTTAAAGAAAAAGTATGTTATACATTTTGCCTTTATCTTTAATTTTTGGAATTTCTGAAAATTCATTTGGTCGTCACTTGAATCGGCGGTGGATCATTAACAGACTTGCGCAAACCACAACTAGCCATCAACTATAGACACTTAAATATTTGCGAATAAAAAAACACCTTTCACACTAACTTACGCGTTTGTGTACTAAGATTTTTCAACAAGTTCTCTAACGGATACAGTTTGCTTATTTAAGAAACGGGAATGTATTGTGATTCACAGGAGTACGTAAAAACAAATGGTCTGCCTTTTGATAAATATTTGCACGAGTCTGATTCGAGTAAATATGGACGGTTGTGTTAAATGATCTTTGTTGAAGAGATGTTGAAGTATTCAGTGCGTAAATGAGACGTTGTTTTGTATCAACCGATGTTGGATATATATTTTGTGTCTAAGGTTGATTTTACAGTCGCGCTGACCGCACATAGATATACAACATGAAATTTGAGTGGTTGTTTTTGCAGAACGATTTGCCTTTAGTAAAACTATCGAGTCATGCAAAAAAAATCCTTGAAAAAAAAAATTTTTCACTATGTCGAAAACTCGAGAAGCTATCGTTGTTTTATAAGATGTGACGTAAAGAGGTACTGCTTGCCGCATGAAATCGATGCTTAAAGCTAAAAAAGCTCTACGCCCTAAGTAATAAAGCGGTTCGAACGTGCGTTAGAGTTTCGGTTATACCTTTCGTAAAACCGGCATTTGTTGATTTTGATAAAAAAGAACTGAACAAATCTATTGTGCTACTAAAATAGAATCATTTTACTGCGGGAAAACAACCACTAAAATTTCACGGTGTATAGGGAGCGTTTTTAAGTAACACTGATCGGTCGACACCCGATATAAAAATATATCGGCACCGATGATCAGCGTGACGTTAAAATGAGCCTAATCGTAGAAAGTGATATTTACTTTTGTACTATCATGGTTACAGACATAAGAATACTAGGTAGACCTTTTTTAAAACGTCGCATCTTTATCTTCTACCTACTTAACTATTGAAGTTTACAATCCCTCAGACTGTGTCTTAATATAAGCTCATTCTACAAATACGTGTATTATGGCAGTATGATTTTACTTGTTCGTCCGAAGATTATAAAAAAGTGGCTGTTAGTGAAGATATCTCAGGTAAAAGATGTCATATACAATATGCTTATTACACACCACACGTACCAAGTATCATAAACCTGATCAGGCTTTAAGTAGAAGATATTAGACTGAAAGAATTATATTTTTGCAAGCGACACAATGTATTTTAACACAATTTGTTTCTGCAATAGAAGTTTAAGAATAATAAGTAAACAATCATTTACAGAGAATAATACATTAATAGTATATTTTATCTAATTAAAATATTGTGAGTGTACAAAATCCATTGAAATAATGTGCAAGTGTTTTAAGTCATTTACGCATATTTTTATATTTAGCATAATTCAATTGTTGGAACTTTTGCATGGATGGCGTATTAATCTATCGTTGGTATTGAAAAAATCTCATATAATTAATCGGAGTAGGTACCTATATTAGTAGTTTTTTAGGACATACTGATTTAACGTTTTTACATACATAAAATCACGCCTTTTTCTCAGAAGGGTAGGTAGAGATCACTTCCTGCCATGTGCTGCGGTCCTGGCACACCATTTCCGCTTCTTCCACATCCATCAACCTCTTCATGCATGCTCGTAGATTACGGGTACTTTTGATTTGACCTTTCTTCAATATTTGACCTATTTTGGTCATGGAAGGTCTTTCTTGGTCGGTAACGTTTTTAGATTTTAAAGTATATGTGATTTGGAAATTTGTGTTGACTGATGTCACTAGTCCTTTTCCTTTTTGTAATGTTTACCTTAAATAGCAAACCCGATATGTTATTTTACCTGATTAATCGTTTATGAGGAGCATATACAGTCCATATACTCGTAATATCGTGATTCTACCTATATTGCTCAAAATCCTAAGATCAATATGACTACTTTTTGTGGCATTTGTGGGGAAAAGAAGCATTATTTCTTTTACATAGTATATACTTCGAAGAGCAAAAATATTGAATTAATAAGATCAAAATCATTCCATAAAATAGATCGGACAGGTATTTTCAAAGTGCAATATCAAACCTACCTAAAGATATTTGTCTTGTAGGTTTTCATGGAGAGTTGTGATTTTGGTTAAAATGTTATCAGTGATACATTTTGTCATTTTGTAAGAGTAATAAACATGTACCTAATACGTAACTATATTTGTTTAATTATCAATCAACCCGTTACCTAATATAAAACTATGTATAGAATATTTCTTCATTCATGAACCCAACAGCTTTTGTCCGCAACAGTTTTTTTTTCCGCGCGATCTCTGAATACAGTGTTGAGAGCCATCCGCTCCCCCGCAAGTCTGGTGATGATGACGAGGATACATTAGGCCATCATCGTATGTCAGTAAAAAAACTAAGCGCCACCTGTCTTAGTCAGTTTAGCGCATTTAACGCGATCGATAATAATAAAGAAAAATTACCGTTTTTTGTAAATTCCGTAATAATATATTTTTTTTGCTTTCTAACTATTGAGAGCGCAGTGTGCTCTCTGGTGCCATACCCCATTTTTGCGGCGAATATACGTCCGTATTCGCCACAAGTCAACACTAATCCGATATAGTTGTATTGGATGGTCGCAGGTGGTCGAACCTTGAACTCCTCCCGCTTTGCATCAAGCTCTGTTCTCCGCCTGTCTTCGAACTCAAACACCTTAGTGTTAATAGTAGGCCTCCATCGTGGCCGGTCAGAGCGGCCACTGCCACCCACTGCGAGGGATTTATATCGCATCTTTTCACGTGTCGCTTAACCCTTTAACTAGTATGTTATTTTGAAATGAATTTCATCGCTTACCTTATTTTGAGGGATAAGGTTTAAAGTATGGTGGCAATATAGTTGCCATTACCAGTAAAAGGGTTGCACATCTTTGTAACGCAAGAATTCAACGTCCTGTTTATACTTCCCATTCTGCAATTTACTATAGAAGATGAGGAGGTAATAATACACAGACAAACACACTGTCGCATCTAAAAGGATTTAAATGATTATCTAATTTATACTATATAATATAATATTATAAAGCTGAAACGTTTGTTTGTTTGTTTGAACGCGCTAATCTCAGGAACTACTGGTTAAAATTGAAAAATGTTTGTGTTGAATGGACCATTTATCGAGAAAGGATTTAAGCTATATAACGTCGCGCTGCGACTAATAGGAGCAAAGAAACAATGGAAAATGTGAAATATAACCGGGGAAAACGCGGACGGAGTCGCTGGCACAGCCAGTTTGTTTATAAAATTACATAATTACGCCTTTTAGATTAATTTTGCGCTGAACTTCCAAATTTGTTTACACTGCTCAGCTTACCGACAATTAGGCAAAGTCGTAGGTTCGCCTCAGTATAATTGCGCACCAGGGTATTTTGAGCTCGTCGTGTAAACAATAACATCGGTGCAGAGGGTCAAGTCACAACAGCCGATGATGATGTAATAGCCCGAAATGACTGTATTTAGGTCGGTCCGTTTAGCCCTTGCTAAGTGGGTTGGTTGGACAAATGGAGGATGTCACTGTGACGCGGTGAAATTAGCACTTCTATTTTCATTAGGGAACACCCGAGTTTTCTTCATTACAGAAAATGGAATTCTTATAGGCTGTATTTTAAAGAACCGCAATAACTAGATATATGAATTAATTAACTGTGTTTCAAATCGGCTAGATACCTATATGTCCTAATTGCATTCATTATTAGATTATAGCAGATGCTGTTTAGCCACATTTCAATCAGCTTATTATGAAACGCTTGATAAAGCTACTTCTAAACACGGGAAAACCATTTTCCGAGTAGTTATATTTAATACTAAATTTCTTACAAAATCACCTACCTGTGTTGTTTTGACTCCGAGATAAGTATAAGCATGTTATGCATTTGTGTTACGGTTATTGGTAACAATAGTAGAATACATAGGTATTTGTCCCAAATGAGAATCGAACCTACGGCTCCTGGTGAATGAGACATATCTAAATTCGCAATCGAGTCAGTCGAATTATAGTAAAAAGAATAGTCAAATATTCTGTATATAATTTTAAACTGTCATGGCTACACACATTAGAAAACTGTAACTGTCCGGGACATTTACCATGTTGTTTTGTTTTAATGAGCTCCCGATATTTCGGCACTGTTGCAAGCGCCATGATCACGGGTGAACTGAAATATCGGTAGCTCATTAAAACAAAACAACATGGTAAATGCCCCGGACAGTTACAGTTTTCTAAAGTCAAATATTCTGGCTACTTTTCATAGTAATGTGTCATAATAGATAGTGTCGACCCACCGAGGCTGTGTTTTCATTGAGAAATTCCATCGCTATGAGTAGCTCAACGTTGTATGTGCGTGCATTTACAAAGATGCGTAGGAGTCTGCGCCTGAGCAAGACGCCGGAAGCAGATTCTAACTAACCGTTTACGATACTCGTTACGCCCGGTTTCAAAGCCAGATACTATCAAACAGATATTAGATACTCGGAAATTCTCATGTATGAATTCAAAGAAAGAAAAAAATTGAATTACACATGCGGCTGAATATTTCGAAGCGATAATTTGATTTTGAGTTTCGATTTGGCAAGAAAGTAAGGATCAAAACTTCCTTATTTTAAATGAAGGAGTCCGAGCCCTTTACCTTTTTTTTTTTTTTTTTTTTTTTTTATAAAAGGCTAACAAGATGACCTCACTCCACCTGATGGTAAGCGGAAGTGAGATCCAAATATGAGGTCGACAGGCACAATAGATCGTATTGAGCCTGTCGCACTCACCCTGAAGGCCTGCTTAAATGCCGTTTCACGCCCCGCCTGAAGAGCCCGGGATCATAGGAGGGAGGGAAAACATGAGCTGGAAGGGCATTCCATGCCTTAATGGCACGGGGCAGAAATGAGGAGCTAAACCTCTTAGTCCGAGCCACCAGCGCCTGCATTGTATGTGGAGTTTAGTTTAAAATGGACTAAATTTCACCTCTTCAGTCCTTTAAGATTCCTAAGGTTTCACTAGTTCAAAACACTGTTCTGAATTCAGATAGATTCTAGAATAATGATGTGACGAAACTTTTTTTTATCAGTGGCGCCCAACAGGTAGTAAACTAAGTACGTACTTAAATTGAAATTAGATTGATAGATTTATTCAAATACAATTCTACTTACATTTTGTAGATGTGGGACCAAAAAGTGTCATCAACACTTTGGTCCCGAAGCCCGAGAAATCAGCTAACTGAGGTTTTGTCAAAACCCAACACGATCTTTTCATTTTTTTAAAAGTCAAAGGCAATGTTTTTATTGTGAACCAAGTCTCTTATGAAACCCCATCTCACTCAATAAGATCTACACAGTTAAATATACTAATAAATGAAAATACTGACTCACTCGAACATCTTCGGAACGGGTAGTCGTCTTGGGGTTCAAAAAATTTACTAAATATATCCATAATATTTAATGTCTTTGTTGTACGTTTACGCTAAATGATGGCACGAGGATGATCAAAATACTTTTTGTCTCGGCTTTTAATACTAAACAATTACGTCAACTTATTGCTTTTCAAGATGCAACCGTATACTCACGAGTATAAACAATTTTAATGAGATTAGCGATCGGCCAGATTGAGTTTGATCGTCACACAGATTTTTTTTTTCAACCAAGTCGGTTAAAAATATGTTTAAACACAAGTATTTATTATTTTTGGGAACCTGCACACTTAAGCAAATTCTGAGGATGTGTAGTCGACCAACCCGCACTTGGTCAGTGTAGTCGACTAAAGCCTTTTCGGCCTAGTTTAGTGTAGGCCCGTGGCCGAGCAGTGGGGACGTATATGGGCTGATGATGATGATTTTTTATTTTTACTAACATTCTATCCCATTCCAAATATTACTCCTTATTAATACATTATAATGCAATTATTAGTAACACAGTTTGTTTGTCTGCCGCGGTTTTACACCGAAATTACTGAACCGATTTATATTAAATTTTTCATCGTATTGGTTTCGAATCAGAGAAAAGACAAAGGCTACTTTTTATAAGTATTTTGCGCTTTAAATTTATCATATCTGGGGGCACGGTAGTGCCCCCGCCAAGTCGAGCGCGAAGCAAACACTGCCGTACCATCCTTTACTGGAACCATTTCGCCGCATTTTCAGGCCCCTATTTGAGAACCTCTGGATAAGACCAGAACGCAGAAATCATTCAGTAAGCTATGATAATATACTTAAAGTCCAAAATTTCAAGTCTGTGGGACTTATAGTTCCGAAGTTAAGCGAAAGCAAAGTTTCGCATTTATGAACTCAGAGCGCTGAAATTTGGTACAGAGTTAGGGTTTAATAGCCACATAAAGGGAAAACCATAAAAACTACCATAATCGAAGATCTGGAGTACCTGGTGACCCTGATTAGAAAACACAACTGACCAGCCAAACTATTAAAAAAATCGACATACCGCCTTTACAAAAATATTTAATTTGGTTAGCTGCTTAAAAAGAAGTGAAATTCCACCAAAAACATTCTGTACAAAAACTAGCCAAGTCTCGATGGAGCTACTTGCTCATCTCTTAAAAGTAATGAAATCTAGACAAAATCGTACCGAGTCTTGCGATTGCGATTTCTTCATTATTATAGTTAGTGTTGTGTGACTTGGCCGTTGAAGGGTACTTAATTGTACAAAACCAGTATCAAGCCTTAGTTTTCATTTGTTATTCAATCAACTTTGTCCAATTGGCAATTTTTCATCGTCAATGGGTAGCGGTTCTGGCGACAGATTGGTATAATATTGTCACGGAGCACCTGGTTCTGTGCCCTTGTGTTCCTTTCAACGGCCAAGTCACACAACACTAACTAAAATAATGAAGAAATCGCAGTAAGGAACCTTAGACTTGGCACTTTTTTGTCAAGATTTAATTACTTTTAAGAGATGAGCAAGTAGCTCCATCAAACTTGGCTAGTTTTTTTACAGAATGTTTTTGGTAGGATTATTATTAAGTCATTAAGTTTAAGTTTGTTTGATAAGACAAATTGTCACTCTTCTGGATAATGTTGGACTAACTACGGCCGTTAGTATGTAGTGTTCTTGATACTCCATTCTCAGAACATGTGGGTATAGCAATCGTAAGGCAAACAGTCGGCCGATATGAAAACATGTAGGCGTGCACGTTTCAGACCGGAAGTTACGTTAATAACGTTGCAAATAAAATCCCATCATAATACAATGGTATTGTAATGATTATAATGAAAAAAAAACCCGGCCAAGTGCGACTCGGACTCGCTCATATAGAGTTCCGTGGCATTATCTTTTAAACTTCACCATCAAAATCACGTTTATTGTAGGTGATTAAATTATTACATTATTTTGTTTTAATATTTGCTGATATAACGGTAACAGTTATTCCTCCAAAAACATTTCATGTTGCCAATAAGAGTCTACATAGCTTTGAAAAAGTTTTCAGATCTCATATAGAACCAAGTATCTTCCTTCATCTATGAGCCCTTACTTACAAGGCCTAAATTGACATACTACATAAAAGCGTCGATGGCCGAGTGGTTAAGGTCGTTGCTTGCCATGCGAGAGGTCGCCAGTTCAAACCCCGCCAAAATTTGAAATTCATTATTATGTACCATTATTCGACGACGATGAAAGAAAACATCGTGAGGAAACCAGCACACCTGAGAAATTGTTCAACGGTGCGTGAAGCCATGTCAGAGGCCTACGGGCTGTTAAAAACTCTGACATCTTTTTTTTTTTCCTAACTGACTAACGATGATGGCTTGGAGGAGCCTTGTCATCATCACCGGGCTTGCGGGGGAGCGGATGGCTCACACCCCTAAAACTCTGACATCAGGTTGTTCATCAGCCATACGATAAGAAGAAGAAGACTTGTTATACTCTACATTTTCAGGCATAATGTGATGCTTGGCCGACCTATGTCTAATAACCTAACTAACCCACTGTTGTTTTTCATATCCGTAACACAAGTGCTTTAGTTACTTAGCACATATTCAAAACAATATAGGTCATGTTTTGTGTGAATACTACCTTTAGCTAATGTGGGTCAAGAATTAACTACCCCATGGGTTTCTATTTCAGGAGTCATACTCTGCATAATTTAGCATCTGTACCTACCTACTCTTTACCAAATTGCAGTCAATCGAAATAAGGTGAATTCCCCGGGTTTGATAAGTGCATTGATCGTCCGGACTGCACACGTTGCATCGGATTCCCAGAATATCGCGATGCAAGCATTAGCCGGAGCGACGACAATCATACGACGGCTCAATTGGGTCAGAAACACGCAGACAGCTAAATGTGAGGAAAGTATTATTAACCCTACGGGTTCTTGCACACGGAGAGCGTTTTTTTCACTAACTGCTTGTTGTAGCTTTGAGTAGCTTTGTCATCGTCACCGGACCAGGGATCTCTCACCACATGGAAAGCAGTTTTCTGTCGACGTAGCAGAACGATTTACCTTTAGTAGTACTATTGAACCATGCTGGTTATTCCTTGAAAAAAAAAATTACATATTTTAATTTTTTTTGAAAATGTAATTTCCACCTGGAAAGCGTGGGAAGCGATAGTTCTTTTAAGTGATGTGACGTAATCAGGTACTGCTTGCCGCATGAAATTGATGATTAAAGCTAAAGAAGTTCTACGCCCTAAGTAATAAAGCGGTTCAAACGTGCTTTCGTGTTTCTTTTTTTATCCCTTTCGTAAACCCAGTATTTATTGATTGGATTAAAAAAAACCCAGTCCCAGATATATTCATTTATTTAATGCGGGAAAACAACCACTAAAATTTCACGGTGTATAACTGCATGCTGACAACGTTAGGTGTCGACTGTCGCCGTAGACTCGATGGCGGCTACAGCAGTTCTGTTGTTGTCGTTGTTTGAGAATACTCAAATTGACTGCAGATCTTCTGTCGCGTGTTGTCAGTGTGCCTGCGATAAGTTGTCTACTCGTTAGCGTCTGCCGTCGACATGTCGACAGTTATTCCAGGCTCACCGACGGTTAGCTGACGACATGCAGCTGCAATTGTCCCTGCAGTCATCAATTTGCTGCTTGTGTGTAAGAGTGCATATAACTGCGATCAGCGATGTACCTCACTGCCGAATGGGCGGCGTCATGGGACTAAAGCTCTACTGCTACGACCACCGAATAACTACCACCGCAACTAATCCTTCATTTTTACCCGACTACGGCAAAGCAAAAGGAGGGTTATGATTTTGACAGGCTATGTATGTATGTATGTATGTATGTATGTTTGTATGTATGTATGTATGTTCATCTGTTTCCACATAACTTCTAAATTGCTTGTCAGAATTCGACAAATGACATATCATTAGAAGCGTCTTAATTGTCCGCTGGTTATAGGCTATATAGGGTTTCACAAAATCTAATGTGGCGCCCACTAGCGGACAAAACATACAGAGTAAAAAAATAAAGTTAAGATAAATACGCCGTGTTTGGTATCATTGGAAAGCGCTTTACTTGTACATTTTAAATATATATATATTACTAGCATTTGCATGTGACTTTACGTATATTCATGGACTGATTGCATATAGTTCACATCTTTTCGTTCATAGCTTCTTTACTACTTACTAACACCAAAATAGTACAAATAATAAAAAGTTAAAAACTAAAACCCAACTACGACAAAAAACGACGCTGAAAAAGTATAAAACAAGACTTTTAGAACATACAATACTATTTTGAAGTATGCAATATTTACTATGTAGAGATAAGTTTTCATGTTTGGAAAGGCGTAGTCACACGTTCCATACACAAGTACCTACCTACCGTAGCACTTTGACAACGTGTGACTGCGGTTTTCCAAACATGAAAACTTATCTCTACATAGTAAATATTGCATACTTCAAAATAGTATTGTATGTTCTAAAAGTCTTGTTTTATACTTTTTCAGCGTCGTTTTTTGTCGTAGTTGGGTTTTAGTTTTTAACTTTTTATTATTGAATTTTTAAAACTACAAAAAAAATATTTATATGATGTCCCATCATTTAGTTCCGCAAAACCGTCAATCAGTTTGACTGCAGGTTTATAAATTTATTTTTAATTGTTTGTTATGTTCAAAATGATAGGTCTTAGTACTGACATGAGCTTAACGACATAGATGCCATTTTTAGGCACTGCAACATAAGTGTTCCTACGAATGTTCAACGAGCTTCCGTCAGGGCCTGGGAAATTTTTTTTTTTTCTAACTCACTTACGATGACGGGATGGATGGTTGATGGTGGTCTTGTTGACATTCATCATCAGCCCATATACGTCCCCACTGCTGGGGCACGGGCCTACCCTAAACTAGGGCGATAAGGCCTTAGTCGACCACGCTGGCCAAGTGCGGGTTGGTCGACTACACAAGCCTAGAATTTCTTCGTAGGTGTGCAGGTTTCCTCACGATGTTTTCCTTCACCGTTAAAGCGTCGAATGATGGTACATATGAATTTCAAATTTGAAAAACACATTGTTACCTGGCGGGGTTTGAACTGGCGACCTCTCGCATGGCAAGCAACGACCTTAACCACTTGGCCATCGACGCCTTTTGGCATTGGAGTGGCTGAAAATCAAGGCAAGGATTTTGGTCCTATGTCAGCACAAGCTGAGCCACGTCCTTTGCTCATTACTTGTATTTCCTTTTTGTATTTGTGCCATATTATGTAAAATTTTCATGTGAGCAATAAACAAATTCTTATTCTTATGGCTTGGAGTAGCCTCGTCATCATCAAAGGACTTGCAGGAGAGCGAATAGCTCTCACTCCTTATGAGAGTCACAGTACACAGAGTATTCGGCAGACTACTCTTTGCTTCGCTTTCGATAGAGCTTCCCATTTGAAAGCTACATCTTTGTTATTCCTTGAGTTGGTTTATTTTCCTTGTTCCATTGATACTACAGTTTTACGTCCGTTGGCGGCGGTTCAAGTGATGATGAGTTATTGTCTAGTTTTTACAAGGCGCCGGGTTGCCAACTATTGTTTCATATTTACGATATCGGCGATGGATCCAGTGTTTCGGATTTTTGATAGTCTGTCGCGGTTTTGATTTACTAAGATGGAAAAGTAGGAACTATCGTAACTTTTATGTCTTACTAGCTGTACCAGAGACTTCTTCCGCGTTTCTCCCATTTTTAACACATCTTTCATTAATTCTTTGCTCCTATTGGTCGCAGACAAAGTCTTCAGCTTTATAGTATTAATAGTATAGATGACACTTTTACCCGTGCGATGGCAGACGTTCTGTTCTGTATCTTAATATGAAGTTTTATAGGCGATCGTAACCAGATGCTGTTATATTACTACAACGCTTATACTATGTAATAGAAAAAAAAAACCATGTTGGGTAATAAAAATTATACCTGATGAAAATATTTGAAAGTTTGCCAAGAAAGAGTCGAGGACTCTTATTGCCTGAAAAAGGGCTTTTTGACCGACCTCGCTTTAAAACAGTGCTTATATTTAAAGCGACAAAAGGTATGTAGTATGCAGAAACTATTAAAGTAGAGTACAATATCACAGAAGTTATTCATTTATATAAAAGCTTATCTAAGCCAGGTAAAGCGCGCTAAAAGTATTTAAGGTTCTAGAGGTATAATTAACTGAATGCCCTTTCCACAACTCATATTAAACACATGCAAAACACATGACTCGGTCAAAGAAATAATTCTCCTTCAAAACTCACCAACTAGTTCTAAAGTCAACATAACAAGTGCGTAAATCAAACATATGCTTACTTTGATATCTCGCAAATGTCGGAAAAGAAAACATTTTTCATGTTTTATTTATTTATTCACATTATGCGTTTTATGAAGTTTTATTTTAATACACCTACTCGCGTTCCTTATATTTGTTTGAGTTAGAATCATAGTGATGGGAGAACACCCGCGATTCCGATTGTAACGTTACAATTCGGATAGAATCGATTAGTAACTCGATTTATGACTTTATATTATTGTGTTGGCTGCAAATTTGGATTGTTTAGTTGCACACTTACGGTATACTGGACGAGTCGATATATAATTTTCCTAATGTCATGTTTAAAATTGCCTTCTTAAGCATGCAGGCAAGGCATAGCTTTCGAATAATAAACTCTATGAATTAGAAAACTCAATATGTCCGGGATATTTCATCATCATCAACATCATCAGCTCATTCCTGTCCACTGCTGGACATAGGCCTCCCCAAATGCACGCCACTTCTCTCTCTCCGCGGCCACTCGCATCCAGCTCCTACCAGCCGTCCTGTGCAAATCGTCACACCACCAGGCCTGTCCTACACTACGTTTACCGCGACGCGGATATTTACCATGTTGTTTTGTCTAAATGAGCTCCCGATATTTTGGCATTGTTGCAAGAGCTATGATCACGGGTCAACTGTAGAACTACGAGTCTGACGGTAGGTCTAAGGGCAGACATATCGGTCTACCCTCTTTCTTAGTATTTTATTACGCAAGACACCGACCGCTTCTACTGTCCACACTTTTTTACTGTAAACTCGATCACGACACACTACACTCACGGTAAAAAAAATGTGATACCTTGTAATATCGAGAGCTCATAAAAAAACAAAACAACATGCTAAATATCCCGGACATTTTCAGTATTCTAATGACAGTTTAAAATTAAACTCTTTGATGTTTTATATTTTTCATATTGTCGTGCCGTCCCATAATTTGACAGGACAACCACTTAAATCGATACATCTGTAATCCATTCACTTTAATCGATACACCAGTAATGGATTCCTTCAAGTCAATGCATTTCATCAATCGTTCATCAATTCCCTCAAATCGATATAACGGTAATAGATTCACTGAAATCGGTGACTTAATAATCGATCCCCTTAAATCGATATATCGTTACTGTGCCCTCAAATCGATTCCCTGTATTCGATTCATCGTTCATCGCTGGTTCCAGAAGCATTCACAGGCCGAGCGCGCAAGGCCGCTGGCCGTTGTTTACGGCAGCCATCTTGTATCCGGGGTCAAGTTTGTGGAATTGTGCAAGCGATATAACCCGTATTGATCGATGGAGGATGCCAATACAGTTTTCCATGACTTCCATAACTGAGCTTTTAGTCGTTTTTATGCTGGAAATGTGTTTAAATGATTCGAATTGTACCATGACAATAATTCCTTTGAAATCTACAATTTGTGCTGGTAGCGGGCATGTAGACTTATCCTTCTTAAAAATTAGTTTTTTTTCTTATGTTTCTTTAATGGCAAAATGTTCTCTTGATAATAATAAACATATCAATAAAATTAATTGCGCAAGGCACATTCGCGACTTGCTTTTATAACAGACTAGCTTTCCGCCCGCGACTCCGTCCGCGTAGAGACGTTTAGCGGGTAAAACATTACTTCTTTATTGCGTAGTCGGGTAAAAAGTAGCCTATGTCCTTTCTCAGGTTCCTTTACTACAAATTTCATTTAAATCGGTTCAGTATTCTATGCGTTAAAGCGTAACAGATAGACAGACCGACAGTGTTACTTTCATATCTATAATATTAGTAAGGAAGTAAGGATTATAAATTATTCGTTATGAACCCAATTTTGCGGATTAAACTCGCAAAAACGCACAATTATTTTAAACAGAACTATTTAAAGACTTGTGCTCGTGGTCATCATCAGCCCATATACGAGTACATCTCCGCTGCTGGGGCACGGGCCTACCCAAAACTAGGGCGATCTGAGGGCCTACCATGAGTTGGCTATCGTAAACTTACGTACGTTAAAAACCTATCGAGTTGTTTTTTTCATATGGCCGATTGTAGTTCTTCGCGTAACCACCAGGCGGCGCTGTACATGTTTTTCATAGACATATTTACGTAGGCGAGATTCCGATATTTTGAGATACAAATGTAGTTTAATTTAGTTGGAACAGGTCATTCAAAAATTAATAGAATCAAAATGTACCTTAACAACTGGCACTAGACGATTTTTAATACATTAATAATTGATTAGGAACCGATTTATTTTTTTGTTGTCCACAAGCAACATAATTGGTTGTAATATATGAAAGTGCTTTGTGATCTAAAGCTCGTTTACCAGACTGTTATGAATATGACTGTTATGAAACTGACTAACTTTCGGAATATAATAATAAAATGTCCAAATAATGCTTGTTCATCAAATGGCTAATTTTATGATTTTTCCACCTCCCCGGTTCGAGTCCGGGGTCGGGCAAAATTTGTGTGAGTTTTTCTGTAATGAAATTACTCAGCCCGGAGTTAGGAAGTTGGCGGTTGAACGCCCGTGCCTCGGAAAGCACGTTAAGCCGGTGGTCCTGCGCCCGATCTCTTATCGGTCATGTCGGATTGCCGTCTCACCGAATTATGAGAGTAAGGGAGAGTGCACTCTCTATTAGAGTGCACTTGTGTTTGCGCGCACACTTATGCACTATAATATGTCCTGCGCACTTGGCTGATCTCAATTGAGATCGGCCGCCATGGCTGAAATCGGTCGGACGCCTTTATTTTTATGAATAAAATATCTTCTACATTCTACAGTATTTATAAACATAAACACGTTGACTCACTCATTCAGTTCATACTTTATGACAACGATGAGAAAAATCATGTCTAATGACCCTATAAATAATAGTTAGCGACATCTCAACACCAATAAAAACTGTTCTCAACATTTTGAACACGAAAAAACTGCATTAGTCATGATATTTTATGTAGATAGGGAGTGTTGGACGGGTGTAAAGGGAAAATAATTATCTTCTTGAAATAAACATCTGGATAAATTGATATCTCACAACATCACATACTTTTTTATCTGATTTGGAGATATGTAGCTTAAGGACTTCTGATGACACTTTTCACCTCTGTGGGAAACGTGACGTGACGGGTTGTGGACCACGTCGCCGCCACTCGCACATAGTACACGTATATTTAATCGACTTTGCTATATGGAGGTAATAACATAAACAAACGGTCCAAGTACGAGTCGGACTCGTAAAGTTGGGTTCCGTTCAGTAGTAGGTACATCATATAATTTTAAACCTCTTTTTCAACTGAGGAGGTGTCATGGTTCTTACACACATTAGAAAGCTGAAAATGTCCGGGATATTTACCATGTTGTTTATGCTATGAAATATCGGGAGCTTATTAAGACAAAACAACATGGTGAATATCCCGGACATTTTCAGTAGGTACATCATTTGTAAAAAAAATTCAACTGTCTATCTATCGCGCAGATATCTTGAGATTTAGCCTGGTGACAGATAGACGGACGGAAAAAGAACCCTTAGTAACCCTACAAACGAAACCAGTGAACCCTAAAGAAAACACTCCATTAAAGGTATTTCTTTCAATATCCCACTTCCCTTGTATTATTATTACGCACATTTATAAGGATATAACCCACCCCAGGCAGCACGTATCTTACGAATGAGCCAATTTATGCTTACTGAATGCTAAAACAAGGAAAATCGATTACAGAACGATCTAATACATCATTCGCCTAGCCTTTGATGATTTACTCCAAAAGAGGCTTAATATCTAACCACTTAAGGTTTGAAATGTCAAATAAGTGTTTGAAAGAAAGGAATATTATACATCTGTATTAATAACATTGATAGAGAAATAACTGGGGAAGATAAAATGATTGAATAGAGTGAGTAGTATGGTAAGGTGCACTTTATGATAACTAAAGTGGCGATCGGTCCATATTTCATCAATAAATTACTCACCCTCGATAAGGTGTGATATTTGAAACTCGTAATGATTTTAAAAAAAATATTAATATAATTAACCTTAATTTTTTCAATGAAAGACATTAAAAATAAACTTTTTTCTTTCCAAGAAATACTACAAGTATGACAGACGTGAAAATTTTTTTAGCAAACAAAAGTTGTGAATTATTAGATTAAACAAAATAAACACTGTTAACTGTAAACATTATATCACAATATATTTGAAGTCTGTTGAAAAATATCCTAATCACACGTTGAACATAACACACATCATAATCTCACAAATGAAAAACATTAAAAAAAATACAAACAAGCGTTCTGTTCGTTCAGAAACTTTCCATATTTTTTCATTCGTGTTTATATTCGTGTAAATATCAAAATAACTCCGGTATTTGTGTCTGACAGAAATAGCCAAGTGTGTATCCAACGGTCAACTAGAGTGGATCTGGAGACTTGTCGCCGAATCGCGAGAGTTGTGATATTAGGGTACCGTACCATATAATAATAATCAATTGAATTTGACTGGCTCGGTGGAACAGTGGTTAGTGACCCTGGCTGGCGGTTCCGAGAGTCGTGGGTTCGATTCCCACTCGGGACAAATATTTGTGTGATGAACATCGGTGTTTGTTCCGTGTCTGGATGTGATTATGTATTTAAGTATGTATTTATAAATATATATATGTATGTTTATCAGTCATTGACGCCCATAGTACAAGCTTTGCTTAGTTTGGGGTCAGATGACCGTGTGTGGAAATGTCTGGATATTTATTATTTATTTATTTGTCAAGATTTTGACTTGCCACCTGGGACAAATATTTTTGTGATGAACATTGGTGTTTGTTCCGTGTCTGGGTGTGATTATGTATTTATAAATATATATGTATGTATATCAGTCTCTGACGCCCATAGTACAAGCTCTGCCTAGTTTGGGGTCAGAGGACCGCGTGTAGAAACGTCCCAGATCCATTTTGTGTAAGTGAAGTCTTATAGCTATGTATTATAAATAAAATGCAAAGGAAATACTAAAACAATGCTAAGGTATGTATGGTATGAGATGACTAGCTTTAGCAAAGTGACAAAATGCTTCAAAATGGTTGAATCCTGTCTACCCGCAACTGTCATTGGGATATGTATGAACGGGACTCTGTTAATAAGACTTATGTCAGTCCGTCTGTCACCACCAGACTGTTTATCAAGAAACGCGATAGCTGAAATAGTTAATGTTAAGGATATAATAGCGTCGTCGAAATTTACAAAATTGTTTGATGCCGATCTGTGCAATATGTATAACAAATGCTACTAAAAACAACATACCATAAATATTTAAGGGACTCTTTCATACAACAAACGTGATTTCTTTAGTAAATTGGTACGGAACCCTTCGTGTGCGAGTCAGACTCGCACTTGACCATTTTTTATTGCCTCGTCTCTATTTCTAAGATCGAGTGGGGGTAGAGGTGTCATGAAGATCTGTTGGCAAATTGATGTTTTCGTTATACTACTGGGAAGAGATAGTAGAATATTTCATAATAGTAGTAGCTTTAGTATAAGTTATACATTGATACAATAATAAGGCGTCCGACCGATTTCAGCCATAGCGGCCGATCTCAATTGAGATCAGCCAAGTGCGCAGGACATATTATAGTGCACAAGTGTGGGCGCAAACACAAGTGCACTCTCTATTCCCTTACTCTCATAATTCGGTGAGACGGCCATCCGACATGACCGATGAGAGATCGGGCGCAGGACCACTGGCTTAACGTGCTTTCCGAGGCACGGGCGTTCAACCGCCAACTTCTTAACTCCGGGCTGAGTAATTTCATAACAGAAAAACTCACACAAATTTAGCTCGACCCCGGACTCGAACCGGGGACCTCTCTGTCCTAACGCAGCACTTGTTACCAATAGACCAACGAGGCAGTTATTGATACAATACACAGATATATGTAAAGCTTTAGAAAGCGCTAGGGCGAACAGGCCTTAGTCAAGCGAAAAGAGAGTTACGAAGCACATTGGCTACTTTTTAACCGACTTCACTATAACGAGGTAATGTTTAGCGGGATAAATTACTTTACGTCTTTAATTATTTATTTTCAGTGCTTGTTTCCTTGTAATGTTTATAGTCTCTCTCCATAATTTGGCAAATATTTCTTATTCCATTTCCATTCATCATATCAAACTGTTTTAAATAGATAAATAGAGACCCAGGAACAACACAAAACTTAAAACTACATAGGTATAAGATTTTACTGACCCAAAATGGATCTCTGCAATCTGACAAATAAATGATTTATTATTCATTAAGTACATTATTATTATCATTCAAATATTTGTTCTTCTGGAGTTATATTACTTAATGGAGAAAAAAGCGGTAATCTCTAATCCCACCAAAAACATCCTGTAAAAAAACTAGCCAAGTCTCGATGGAGCAGCTTGCTCATCACTAAAAAGTAATGAAATCTAGACAAAATCGTGCCAAGCCTTAGGTTCCTTACTGCGATTTCTTCATTATTATAGTTAGTGTTGTGTGACTTGGCCGTTGAAAGGAACACAAGGGTACAGAACCAGGTGCTCCGTAACAATATTATACCAATCTGTCGCCAGAACCGCTACCTATTGACGATGAAAAATTGCCAATTGGACAACGTTGAATTAATAACAAGTGAAAATTAAGGCTTGATACTGGTTTTGTACCCTTGAGTACCCTTCAACGGCCAAGTCACACAACACTAACTAAATCGCAGTAAGGAACCTAAGGCTTGGCACGATTTTGTCTAGATTTCATTACTTTTTAGAGATGAGCAAGCTGCTCCATCGAGACTTGGCTAGTTTTTTTACAGTATGTTTTTGGTGGGATATTTTATTAAATCCTTATCGTACCTGGGGGCACGGCAGTGCCCCCGCCAAGTCGAGTGCGAAGCAAACACTGCCGCAGAAAACATGAGTATGAGTCTTGCCCGTGACCACTAGCTCTGTAAAGAGCTCGATACATCTGGTCCTAAATAATATGTTTAGAATAACAATACACCCGATTTAAATCCGTAAAATTAGTTTTATTCCAAAAATATAACAAGTACCAAATAGGCCTGCCAATATTGTGGTTACAGTAAATACTTCGTCCGCTCCGATCTCGAAGATAACCGACGAGGCAATAAATATTCAATTTAGCGGTTTATTTTGGTTCGTATTATTTCACAAGCTTTATAACTAAAGCATTTGGGTTAAACGTTTATTTATTAAGCCTAACTGAAGAATTTGGAATTTTAATCATGTCGAGACAGAAATCATTTATTCAAAGAATATCGTTGAAGGTTTTCATTGAGAGCAATGTCGAATAATCTCACTATAAATATTATCTAATCTGGCCAGATCTAATAATGTAGGACGTTCAATCATGCAACTGTATTAACCTGCCCTCATCGTTGGTTTATTTATTGGTAGCAAGGACCGAGAGGTCCCCGGTTCAATCCCCGGGCTCTTCAGGCAGGGCGTGAAACGGTATCTAAACAGGCCTTCAGGGTAAGGTCGACAGGCTCAATAGAACTATTGTGCCTGTCGAACTCAAATGTCTCTCATTAAAAAAAAAACAGGTGGTACAGTGATAGCTAGTTTCAAGAATTAGAATTGATTCAAAACACTGGTTTTAATTATAGGATAGTGCTATGAATACCAGGTGTACCTGTCTTGCAGTTATACCTGTTATAAGCCCATTCTTAGTTAAGCTGAAGTATTTTTAAAAACAGAAGAATATCAACTGAGATCAGGGATTTGAACCAACGCCATTCTCGAAATCATGTCTAGGCGGGCACTCCAGCTAAAGTTGTCAATAACCTTTTTGTTTTCTCAAGTCTTCAAACAATAGGGCTCAGATCTTCAGCCGTCGCCAACGGATTCCATTCTTTAGTGCTCCAACGACAGATGTTGCTATGACTTTTAATGATAGTCATAATGGCCGTCAATGACAATAAGTCAATTTCTTTGACACTGTGCCCGGTTATTTCTAAGCGAAATGTACGCTTGGCAACTGAGAGTAATGGAACATTTGATCTTGTGATCTTGACATGGTTTGCTCATAGTCACTAGGTGACTGCCTCGTTGGTCCATTGGTAACAAGCGCTGGGATCGAAGAGTCTCTGATTCCAGTCCGGGGTCGGGCCCTTGCGTGTTTCAGTTAGGAATCTTCTCAGGCTGGAATCAGGACTTTGACGGATTCGAAACGGCACGTGTTAAGCCGGTGGTCCTGCGCCTGATCTCGCTTCAGCGATGTCGGATTGCCGCCGACTTGATCTCACCAAACTATGAGAGTGGATAACAGACAGCACACTTGTGTTTGCGCGCACACTTTTACGCCTACCCAGTACGCTGATCACCATTGAGATCGGACGGACATTACGTTATAGACCCTGATAGAAAAATTTGGATTAGAACTATCTTGAGTTGGACAGGTTCTTACTTGGGAACTATCATTTAAAACATCATGTAGCTAGGGGAAACCCCATAAAAACGATGGACTGATGTTCTAGGTAGAGCCAATATATGTAGTAATGAAAACTCTACTGGAGCACGGGCCTACCCTAAACTAGGACGATAAAGCCTTAGTCAACCACGCTGGCCAAGTGCGGTTTGGTCGACTACACAACTTTAGAATTTCTTAATAGGTAAAATAGGTGGTTTCTTAAAACTTTCCTCACGATGTTTTTCTTCAGCGTTTAAAAGTCGAATAGTCATATGAATTTCAAATTTGAAAACACTGGTATGCGGTCTGGTTTGAACTGGCGACCTCTCGCATGGCAAGCAACGACCTTAACTACTTGGCCATTGATGCTCTTTAACGATCACGAATGAAGTCCAGGTTCTCAGCAAGTGTTTTTATAAGATATGTTGCGTAACTATACTATAACTATAAGATATGCGCGCGGGGTCATTCGCGTGCATCTATTCTTGTGCATCGGAAGCGGAATGCAGCGGTCTACTTCAGACATTTCTCCATATATTGTGCTAGACTGAGGGCCAAAGTGCAATTCTTAATGTTCATTTCGCTGAGGTAGGTATATGGTTAGAATTCCGTGAGTTACTTACGTAGAGTAAGCTTCGTATCTTACTCTACGAAAGTAGCGGTTCTACGAAAGAAGTTGGTAAAGAGCTCATCTCTTTGTAGCAGTTTGATTCAGTATGTTCATGGCATCTTTAACAATTTTACGTTTTCACGCTTAAACAATTTTGAACACAATCTCGAATGCGCTATTTGGTACCTGGGGTTAATGTTTTATGCAAAACCGATCTGTTTATTTTGGAATTAGAATATTCGCGTTTTTTTCCTAATTGACATACGATGATGGCTTGGAGCAACCTCGTCATCATCACCAGACTCGTGGGGGAGCGGATGACTCTAATCCCAAAAACTTATCCTTGTTAATTGTGTTGAATGATGAGATGCTTACAGCATTTCCATCTTTCTTTTTTTTTACTTCGGTAATGATTTAAATAACTGAAGCGGAAGACACATTAGAATATACTTAGATTGATTGATGATCACCACTAATTTATGAGTAATTTGACTAATATCTCTTAGAGTACTCTCATTCGCATTGCTTTCGCCCAATCAGAGATACCACAGACATATACAAGATGGATGGCAGTGATTAACACGAATAAAAGTGGTCTGAGTGATTTATTTATATTGCTCGGTGATAGGCTGGTGAATATAACATAACTCATCTGTGTAAATCGCTTAGCTACAAGCTAAATGTTGGTAATTTTCATACTCGTCTTATATCTACATATAGGATATAGGAGCTGACTGACCATCTACGATATAAACTATGTATAAGGGTTGGTGCACAGAGAGTAGAGACGCAAAAAAAAGTTATGTCAATCAACGATTTCACGCGGACGGAGTCGCGTACGAAAAACTAGTGTATTTACTATTTGAATGGCTTGGTGGAACAGTAGTTATTGACAAATATTTGTGTGATGAACATCGGTGTTTGTTCCGTGTCTGGGTGTAATTATGTATTTAAGTATGTATTTATAAATATATATGTATGTATATCAGTCTCTGACGCCCATGTATATGTTGATCAATATTATTTATTTTTTTAGTAGTGTAGCCATGTTACTACATGACTCTATCTACTTAGTATGTATTATGTGACTGTGTAAACGACAGGTTTATTTCATACGCATGACCACAACACTGTGCCTGCCAATCATGAGATCTGTCTAATGTATTTCTGTTGTTATAATAAATCTCCCTAGTCGACATATTGACAAATGCGAATTGAAACATACACACAAGACAACCCACATTAGCAATGATTACTCATTTCATCACGCATTACTCACACACACATATACGTTTCGTTGGCAAAATTTCGTTGGTGAAAATGGATTAAGATTTTAAGCTATTGCATAGCTTTTATTGCGGGCTTTAAGCGCGGCGACCGAACAAGAAATTCCGTAACGAAAAAAACCTCACAATCGTCTAAAGTCGATTCAGTTCGGTAGACTTCGGCACGGTGTTTGTGTGCGTGCGGTTAGACGTATTGTACGACTCTACGAAACTCGCACGAATCAAGACGAGCTGCTCCGAAATCGGACGTTGCTATGCAATAGCTATACCGCGGCAGTCCCCGAGTGCCACACGTCTTTTTTTTATAATAAGCTAACAAGAAGACCTCACTCCACCTGATGGTAAGCGGTAGTGAGATATGAGGTCGACAGGCACATTAGACCATATTGAGCCTGTCACACTCACCCTGGAACTAAACTCGAACTGACTGACTCACTTCAGTCTTGCCCGTGACCCCGCTGTAAAGAGCTCGAAACGTCGGGTCTCTAAATAATGTTTAGAATAACAATACAGGCGAGTTTAATCCGAAAAATCAAAAATTTTATTCCAAAAGCAGTGTAAGTACCCTTTTTAACGGATGAAGCTCCACACACACAAAAATGTCTAAACCTTTAAAATATATTTTCAGAACGGTGGTTTTCATACGGAAACATCCGTCCGATGGAAACGTTGAAATGTTAATGTGAAATTCCATCTGTGACGTAGAATTGATGGAAAATTTTAACACAGTTCAAAGCGGGCATGATGAAAAATTATATAAATCTGGATTCGTGATATAACTGGTCATCAACCTTGGATGCAACAGAGCAAATATATAAATTAGTACGTTTGTTTACATTTTCTGGTGTGAACAACTTGGCTTGCGTATAATTTTTTACCTCATAATATATTAACCTTGATACTATTGAATCTTGATTTTTAGCGGTTTGATATGCAGAGCCATTTTATGGTTTTTGAACTATACTGATTTATAGAGTTACTAGCTTTCCGCCCGCGACTTTGTCCGCGTAGAGACGTTTAACGGGTAAAACATTACTTCCTTATAGCGCAGTCGGTTAAAAAGTAGCCTATAACCTTTTCTAGGCTCTGGACTATATCTGTACCAAATTTCATTTAAATCGGTTCAGTACTCTATGCGTTAAAGCGTAACAGACAGACAGACAGACAGAGTTACTTTCGGATTTTTAATATTAGTAAGGATTATAGTCGTTTCAGAAAAATCTGTTTTTTTTTCTGTGATTCGCTTTGGGACTTAGGTAAAATGATTAATTTTAGGTGTAATAATTTTTTCCCAAAGTGATTAGGAACACAATTTAATTTTTTTTGTGAACCGGCATTGTGAACTGTTTTTACCGTTATTATATGGGTAGTGATTACTGGCTCGGTGGAACAGTGGTTAGTGACCCAGTCAGGTCCAAGAGTCGTGGGTTCGATTCCCACTCGGGACAAATATTTATTTATTTATTTATTGCACTCCATACAAAAGGTCTTAAATCTAGTATCTAAAACTAAGACTCTATTATATATTTGTGCGATGATGAACATCGGTGTTTGTTCCGTGTCTGGGTGTTATTACGTATCTAATTATGTATTTAATTTATATCAGTCTCAGACGCCCATGTTACAAGCTCTGCTAGGTTTCTGGACATAAGACCGTGTGTGGAAATGTCCCAGATATTTCTTTATTTATTTATTAAAATCAAGTCACTAATATAATTGTCGATTTATATATTTAAGCGCAGATTTGTCGTTTACATGCTGTAATCGTCGCCAACTGTGTAATATTAAATTTACTTTTCAATGGCCTTCAGAGTTTGAAATGAAGTTTTGAAGGCACAAATTGCTAGAGCCTAATTCTTGGAATTGTATTCTGAAGAGATGAATAAATATTTCAAATATATTTGAAGCAATAAACATTTTGAGTTTGAGTTTGGATGATCCTAAATTTCAAGTCTCTTGTCCCTTATTTTAATACTAGCATCTGCCCATGACTTCGTCCGCGTGCAAATGTAGAAATTAAAACAGCCTATAATGTACCTTGTAAAATTGGCTACGTATTAGTGGAAGTTCCGTCAAAATTGGTCCATCCGTTTCGGAGATTAGCAGGAACAAACAGACAGACAGACAAAAATGTTGTTAGTTATGTTTTTGTTATTGGTACCCAATATAAATTCCTACCTATTTAGTACAAACTCGTTATTTTGATATAATAAATATATAAATAATAAATATCTGGGACATTTCCACACACGGTCATCTGACCCCAAACTAAGCAGAGCTTGTACTATGGGCGTCAGAGACTGATATACATACATATATATATTTTTTAAATACATACTTAAATACATAATCACACCCAGACACGGAACGAACACCGATGTTCATCACACAAATATTTGTCCCGAGTGGGAATCGAACCCACGACTCTCGGAACCGCCAGCCAGGGTCACTAACCACTGTTCCACCGAGCCAGTCGAGTCGATATTTATACACAGACACTTGTTTATAGTAGTCTAGTATACAAATAATTTCTGTCGGATATCCTTATAAAATAAATCAATTACTAAAGGGCAAAGGTTCATTGAATATAGAGATAGAAGGAAGGACAGTCTCAATAATTGAATTTAAACAATACACACCAATCGTAGCAAGTGTAAAGCTTGCAAATTAATAGATTTGGGGATTGTTTGAGGAAACTGTCCGCCTTTTGGGATTTCAATAGATTGGCTTAGCTAATGGAATTGGGATTTAGATTAGTACACGAATCTATTTTAGTCCCTTTATATTATAACTAGCTTTCCGCCAGCGACTTCGCCCGCGTAGAGACGTTTAACGGGTAAAAGATTATAGCTTAGTCGGGTAAAAAGTAGCCTATGTTCTTTTTTGGGCTCTGGACTATATCTGTACCAAATTTCGTTTAAATCGGTTCAGTACTCTATGCGTGAAAGCGTCACAGACAGATAGTCAGACAGAGTTACTTTCGGATTTATAATATTAGTAAGGATAGTAAGGATTTTGGATGTCTTGTAGCGAACGATGAACAAAAGGTTCAAAACTCAAATATTATCTTGGGTTTGTTGAATTTTGAGCGCAATTTCTGTGCTGCTCTGCAATACTCTGGATTACTTACTTACTAAATTTGAACCTCTCGCTCTGAAAGCCATTTTCAGCTAAAGGATTTATAGGTTGTACATAGATGAATCTTGTGGGAATGAATAGATACATTTTTTCCAAAGCAACTTGTTCGGTGGAATATTGGTTTGATGTAATTCATCAAACCACTATTCCACCAAACGAAGATTTGAATGATATTTAGAGTTGTTTTATTTATAGCGTGAGAATTTACAATGCTTGTCATGGACGCGTATTGCACAGAGAGAGAACAAAAGAGCGGCGGTCATAGACCGTATTGTATCTATGGTACAGTGACATTACAAGGCGGCAAATTCAAAACATATAACAGTGACCTAGGTTCACTTACCTACAGTTCCAAGAGCCGTGGGTTCGATTTCCACCCGCAACAAATATTTGTGTAACGAACGTAAGAAGAACGTAACTAAGTGTTTGTTCCGTGTCTGGGTGTGTTATTAAATATAATTAAGTATATTTGTGTTGTGTATCAACTGTTGATTCTGATATCCGTAACAGAAGTACTTAAGCTATAATCACGGGATCAGATCAATGTATGAATGTGATGTGTAATAATAATATTAAAGCTTCTATTCTCTTACTTTAGTAGAGACAAGTAGCTATTTATTCATTTATTGCACAAATAAAAGTACATTTTACAGCACAGTTTATGAAACCTGTAAGGGGATAGCAATTATCTTATATCTAAGGTTATAGATATTAAAATAGCTTAGCATAATTTTGGCTAACTTCTTTTACTTAATTAATAGTGGTATTTTTAGGTATTATTATTACATATATTATTTTTCTTATAATCTAAAAATCTAAGCTAAGAGCAGATTAGCAGAATTCTGTCCTTAATAGGTGTATATGATGATCGTACTCTAGAACAGACATACGAAAGCGTTAAAGAATAAAGTAAAGCGGCAAAGATCAGTGGAGCAGTCGGATGATCGAGTAACGAGTAATAAATCGGCGCCGGCACATCCCGCGAGAATTAGATCACACGGATTGCTAATAGAGACCGCGTGTTTGTGTGGCATAGATACGGTATCTATTGCATTGTTGATTTTCATAGACTCCGAAGACTAAGAGAAAAGCTTTTTGACTAGAAAAGTAAAGAAGAAAAACTTTGAAATAAACATTGAAAATCAGTGCAAAATCCTGAAAATATCATATGGGTATGAAAACAAACAAGTAATTGACTGCAACTTTGGAATCATTTAAGTGCAGCAATGTATTTTTCTTATGTAAAAAAATCAATGTAAAAAAAAACTTTTAAAAAAAGCTTTTATTTTAATGCGCTAAAAAGAATAAAATAAACTTTTTATCTGGAATTTTTATTTACAATTTATACAAGCCATAAGATACCTACATAAAATATTAACTTTTTGCTGTAAGTAACTGATGTGACATAAAAGCTTGTCGCGAATTGCGATAGCTAGAATGCTTACTAGATCTCGCGACAAGCTTTTATATATTTTAAATGTTCAGTTACATTATTCTAACATTTTGATTTATATAATGGAAACTATACGGGCGAGCTTATGAAATATTACTGCTAAACAATATGTATCCGATCGTGTGATCTTTCACTATTCACTAGTTAATTCAATTTAATCGCTCTTTGAGGTGGCGTGCAAAGTCACAGATCCGATATTCGGTACCGCATTTTGCTGACGTCACAAACATCTATGACGTTTCGTGGAATCATAATTGGATCCATAAAACGTGAATAAAAACGCCCGATTGTACGCAAGGCCTACGTTGCGTTTATAAATATAGCGAATTCTTTTTGCGTTAGCTGTCTGTTTTGTATTTTAAAAATGCCATGTTGGTCAAGGAGAGAAAATAATGTATTGGTATATATCGATTCGATAGTGTCTTATACCTGACAGCATGTTGTACTAAGTAACTCCTAAGTCACTAGGATGGAGATAAAATCTCGTTCATGGAAAAAATAAGATGAAATATCACAACTTAGGAATAAAACTAGCATGCTTCGTATGTGTAAGTAAGATTTTATGCATAACTATTTAGAAACTTTCGAGAACTCTTGTTCTTATTCGTTTCGGACATTTTACAGCAATTGACTCTAGTTAGAGTTGATTTTGAGGTAGAACAGCATTGGTTACAATTAAAGCGAGAAAAAAATTACACAACATCACATACACTGATCTAATCCCATGGTAAGTAGCTTAAGCACTTCTGTTACAGATATCAGAATCAACAGTGGATACACAAATATATTTAATAACACACCCAGACACGGAACAAACACCGTTGTTCGTCACACAAATATTTGTCCCTGGTGGGTATCGAACCCCCTACTCCTGGAACCGTAGGTGACTCTGGGTCACAAATCACTGTTCCACCGAGTCAGTCTAAAATATTGGCTAACTTATATCAAACGAACAAACAATTGAATTTTAATAATTTATCTCAGTTTTTGTTATTTTTAACAAAGGGACATTCTGATTTTACGGTAGGGCCATACCTCTAGCTCTACACACGGGTCATTGTGTCACCCCCTTAGCTATGACGGTGTATAAAAATAGACAATCCTATGTACTGATATATTGCAAGAGTTACGTATTATCCCAGATATAGAAAATTCTGACTTGTTGAAAAAATCTGTACTTTTTGAGCCTGCGGCATGCTTTGCGGGAGTCTAAATATTTCATCGCGTTCCCGCTAAATTAAAAATGCAGCCGTCTTGCGATTGAGCAGTTTGTGACATAAATATGTATGAGTACCTATACATGTAGGTTCACCCCGTGGTACAGGTACGTACACAGCATGTATGCGATCGGTGGGCTTTTTGTGGAGTACAGTCGGCGAAATATTGTGTGTGTTTAAAATAAAAGTACGAAAAGTCGAAGGGCCAAAATGCATTTGCAAACGCCCATATGATAGTACAAGCTCTGCTTTGTTTGGGTTCAGATGGCCGTGTATGAATATGACCCAAAATATAAAAATATTAAAAGTAATTGTTATAAAAGTATTAATCAAACGCAATATTTTTCTCAAGACTCATACAAAATTAACGGAGGCTCATGGAAAGGAATTTTGTATCCATCTGCGTAACGCAGTTTAGCCCTGTACGACTTACAGGGCTAAACTATATTCTATATGTCCTGGTTTCATGTAATAAGTCTTAGTTTTTGTTTATTCGGGCAGTAAGGTAGAGGTGACCGTGTGAACATGTGCACCGTAGTGCTACTCTAAAAGCGCATGTCAAAACCGCAACGGCGACGATCTCTAATCGTTTGATGTTTGTGAGTACATGTATGTATGTAGAGGGAACCAGATCACGCGGCAGATCACCTATGCGCTGGACTGATGAAGTGACATCCGCCGAGGGAAACCGCGTGTCAGACTGCGTCAGACTGACTGCAAACAGAGAAAGATAGCGGAAGATCGAGAAGAAAGCTGTGTCCGCCTCCAACACTAATAATAAATATAAGGCGTCCGACCAGTTTCAGCCATGGCGGCCGATCTCAATTGATATCAGCCAAGTGCGCAGGACATATTATAGTGCACAAGTGTGCGCGAAAACACAAGTGCACTCTCTATTCCCTTACTCTCATAATTCGGTGAGACGGCAATCCGACATGACCGATGGGAGATCGGGCGCAGTACCACCGGCTTAACGTGCTTTCCGAGGCACGGGCGTTCAACCGCCAACTTCCTAACTCGGGGCTGAGTAATTTCAATACAGAAAAACTCACACAAATTTTGCCCGACCTCAGACTCGAACCGGGGACCTCTCGGTCCTAACGCAACACTTGTTACCAATAGACCAACCGCCAGAGGCAGTTAGCAGCAGGGCGCCTCAACGTGACCACGACCGCTCTGCCAAGAGCGAAGCGACAGATAAGAAGTATGTATGTGGATGTCTGATACTACATTTGAAACTTACAGCCTGTTCACACTAGCGATTTTTTGGGCGATTTCACAGCGAGGCGATATAACATACATACATACATAAAATCACGCCTTTTTCCCAGAGGGGTAGGCAGAGATCACTTCCAGCGATCCACTTTTCACCTCTGTGTGAAACGTGACGTGACGGGTTGTGGACCACGTCGCCGCCATTCTGCCTTGTGCAGGATAGTAAAGGGAGGGAGGAAGGATACTATCATCACCTCGGATGATTTGGATTGAGTCGATAGTAGCTCGAGGAGCCGGGGTCGCTACCCGTATACCGTTCACTAACCACCGGACAGAAAATTGTAACTGGTATCCCCTGACTTCGCGCTGCATTCTACAGCCCAGGTTCGTTCTGGAGGGAATGAAGAAAAATTGAGATTTGAATTCAAAATGAGCACGCGGTGAAATGGCGGTTAGATCGCGGCGTGACCGCGGCGATATCGCCTCGCCGTGCAATCGCCCAAAAATCGCGATAATGTGAACAGTACCACTGTCCACGTGAAGTCGTTTATTGCCTAAACCTTTTGTGCATGACTGTTCCACTCTTGAGCTGGGTGATAGCGGGTCGTGCCCTCGAATTCGTCAGGCGCGTAATGGAGGCTGTTGTCTCCCCGACTTGAACTCTTGGCGTTCCGTATCTTGTTACCGGGGTGTATTTACTTCAGAGCAAATGTTTGGGCTAATATTTTGCTACATATTAAGTAATATTATAATGTGACGGTACCTACATGAAACGTTTTCTTATAGCACCGACGCGCCGTGACTAAATAGGTACTCTTAATATCTAAGCCAGTAAAACACTTAAGTTATATAAGCGTCTCGTCATTTACACTACTACGTTGAAGTTTTAAATATCCTTTAGTTTATTCTTATATATTTGCTACTCCTAATATCGCGTGTAGACCCATAAAGACTAATATTGAATCCTATAATATGTTAGAGTTCAACTTTTCCAACATACAGCTCTTTCAAACCTCAGTGGACTTTTCTCTCCAAGAGTGAAGATAACTTTGTTAGCAACATGTTGCTTGAGCCTTTAGACCTAACATGTTACTTAGAATTCAACTTTCCAAATAAACAACTCCTCAATACCGCAATGCTCTTCCCTTTATACGTAAATACTAGCGGCTGCTCGTCTGTGTTGAATAGTAACTTTTGGCCGCAATATTTTATAATATACCTTGTAAACTAGCTATTAGTAGTGAAAATCCCGTTGAAATTGAACCAGCCGTTTCGGAGATTAGCGATAATAAACAGACAGGCAGACAAAAAGACATTTAAATTCTAATTTTGTTATTGGTACCCGATATAGATTCATACCCATTTAGTAAACTCGTTATTTTAATATTACAAACAGACATTTCAATTTTATTTAGATATACTTTGCTAGCAACATGACGCTTATTTGTTTAGTTGGTACAGCAACAGAACACAAATCCAGGCTTATACAAAAAATATACTAAAAAATATGCTCTAGACCTAACATGCTAGAACTTAACTTCTTCAATACAGTAGCGGTACCATGAGTTGGCTATCGAAAACTTACGTACGTTTAAAACCTATCGAGTTGTTTTTTTCATACGACCGATTTTAGTTCTTAGCGTAACCACCAGGGGCGCTGTACAAGTTTTTCATAGACATATTTACGTAGGCGATATCGAGTCTGTAACTTTTAAACTCATGGTAGCGCTACAGAACTCTTTAAGACCGCAGCGGGCTTCCTCCAAGTATAAATATATACAGAAACACTTTGTTTCTCCAAGTATATATGTATGTTGAGATAAACTTTGTTGCTAACATGTCGGTTTGTCGCGTGGACAGCCGTCTCGCCCTTGACTCGCTTGCGACACGTCGCGATGTCGCGGCCAACAACCGCGCTCTGAGACTTTGTACCGGCGACATAGTATAAGTTAGGTAGTAGGATGTGCGATAAATGAAGTTTTTCTATCACCCATTTTGGTCCCTATTTCGATTGTAACGATGGTCACTAAAAAGCGTCCATGGCCGAGTGGTTTGCTTGCCATGCGAGCATGGAAACCTGCACACCCAGGAAGAAATTCTAAGGTTGTGTAGTCGACCAACCTGCAGTTGGCCAGCGTGGTTGACTAAGGCCTGATCGCAATATTTTAGGGTAGGCCCGTGCCCCGGAAGTGGGGGACGTATATGGGTTGATGATGAAGGTCAGAGGTGGCTAGCTTGGTGGCAAGCTATCTTACTAATGTTTTAAAAATCCACTACGAAAAATAAGTATCGTTACGAAATTAAAATTTAATTAATATGTTTGTTAGTCATTTTATGATTCATTAAGTTACGAAAATATTATAATTTACATATTTGTAAATTGTTGTATTTTATATGATGTTTTGTCATCACTTGGAATAAATATCTAAATACAATATTCACTTATTTAGTCTAGCACTTCAATGAAAAGATCATCTCGTTTACCTTCTTCTTTTACTATGTCCGCTCTATATTCTAGTTCAATTGTTCCTCGTAGTACTTATTCGTTCGTCTAACTGCTAAAGTTAGATTGAAAGCAAACGCATATTGCATGAGACAGACGGACTTAGTTATATTTTATTGTTACGCACTAGGGTCTTGCTTGGTAAGTTTGGGGAAATTTTTATGTTAAAAAACCGTGACTCCGACCGCGTGTGTTTTTTTTGTAAAGGGTAAGAGCCATCCGCTCCCCCGCAAGTCCGGTGATGATGACGAGGCTTCAAGCCATCATCGGTTGTCAGTTAGGGGAAAATCGTTTTTTTGCGTAAAACATTGCTCCACTATAGCGAAGTTGGTTAAAATTCAGGTTGATTTATTGTTATTAGTGATAGATCGAGATGTCTGACCCACGTCACGTCTCCCGTCACAAAGTCAACAATACAGATGGGATCGATTAAAAAAAAATTAGGGTGTCCTCCACAATAAATAGAAACAGGCCAATTACGTACCAATTTTGTAAAAGAAAATATGATGTTTATTGTATTGTAGCCTCCCTTGAGTATTTGTTTTATTTTTTTTAGCGGCAATAGAAATATATCATCATCTTACATATTGCATTACACAGATGGGTGGTGACAGAAATGTTGAACGGACAGAGTGTGAAGTCATAGTAATAGGGTCCTTTTTATAACCTTTGGTTACCGAACTAATGTAATCTGGAAACGAAATGTAACGTTAAGACAATAGTTTAATAAGGGGTGAGAGCTATCCGCTCCCCCGCAAGTCCGGCGATGATGACTAGGCTACTCCAAGCCATCATCGTATGTCAGTTAGGAAAACATAAACACTAGTTTTATTGTTGTGCCTTTCTCCCACATCAAAACAGAAAATATACCTACTAAATAATGTTACTTATTTGAGGTAGTTCATAAATATTTGATCACTTTATTTGCTAGTGGGCGGGAATAAGTTCACAAACTCTGAACAGTTTATTTGCGGAGAAGTTCTTTTTCAAACAAATACTATATGATTAATGGTGTTTTGGTGAATGTGGTAAATATTTATATAATGCGAGTTATATGTTACTGGTTTGGTAGAACGTTAGTGGCCTTGCTACGGTTCCAAGAGTTGTTGGGTTCGATTCCCACCCGCGACAAATATTTGTGTGATGACAATCGCCAAGTGCTGGTTGGTCGACTAAACAACCTATGAATTTCTTCGTAGGTGAAGGTAACATCACGATGTTTTCCTTCGCCGCAGAACAACTCGTATACTATACCAGAGCCGCTCTAAGTTGACTGATTTGACAATGTCAGGCTGACTGCACAGTAACAGTTATTTCCACTTTATAACCAAGCAAGGTCTAATTATAATTTTTTTTTTATTAAAAACATTTATTCACATTCAGAAGATTGAATTGAAGTTTCTTATTTAAAAATATATTTATTTTTAAAATACAATACTTATTAAATCCTTCATCCTATTTAAACAAAATACCTGGTGAGTTTTACCCACAACGTCACTATGAAAACGTGTCAAACGGCGTAATCTTGTAAAAGCGTAATACAGAGTGGAAATTTTACGTTTTATTTTTATAATTCAATTATTTTAGGTAATTAAAGACAAATTTAGATAATTAGGTGCATTTGACATTTTGAACAAGCGTCTTACTTTTAAAAGTTGTTCTTTATGATTCGCTAAATATTTTCCTCTTAACAAGGATAAATGCATAATATAAAATAAAATGTGTCAAATCAGTCATCTAAGAGCGGCTCCGGTATAATACCAATATTTTTTTTTTATAAATAAATATTTCACAACGTCACATACATCGATCTGATTTCGTGGTAAGTAGCTTAAGCACTCGTGTTACAGATATCAGAATTAACAGTGGATACACAAATAAACTTAAATATATTTAATAACACACCCAGACACGGAACAAACACCGATGTTCGTCACACAAATATTTGTCCCGAGTGGGAATCGAACCCACGACTCTTGGAACCGTAGGTTGTAAAGCTGGGTCACTAACCACTGTTCCACCGAGCCTGTCGTATATTTAATGTGTTATATTTAATGTGTTATCTCGTCTCTCGTCTTGTCATCTAAATGTCAATGTCATTGGATAGCGATCTATTTTTCCGGGACATATTTTTTACTAGCTTCCCGCCCGCGACTCCGTGTGAACACGTTTTATGTCGCGTCCCATAGGAATGGGGTAAAACGTACCCTGTGTCCGCCTCCTGGTTCTATAAATATAAATTGGATCTATAAATAGTGTAACTAACGACTTTCATTTATATATGTAGGACTAGATGTGCTAATGATTTCGTCCGCGTTTTCCCCCGTTTTTTACACATTTTCCATTGTTTCTTTGCTCCTTTTGGCCGTAGCGTGATGTTATATAGCCTAAAAGCTCGATAAATGGTCTATCCAACACAAACATATTTTTTCAATTCGTACCAGTAATTCTTGAGATATGCGCGTTCAAACAAACAATCATACTCTTCAACTTTATAATATTTTATATTAGTATTATAGATTGTCTGAATATATTTAGTTTACTTGCTTTTCCAGCGACTTCTTCGTCTTGTAAAAGAGACATTAGGTAGCATTTTTAAATATACCTGATACTATAATCGTCTAACGGTTAGACGTTAGACTCTAACCAGTCCTACGTGGTTCTATAAATTAGCATTTTTTTAAATGAACAGTTTGACATGAAAACACAAAATTTTACGTAGAGCTTACTACACCCTTACTGAAAACATCTAGATAGTATATTTTTCGAGATCGCCACTGTGTTTTGAATTAAGAAAACCCTTGCAAGAGGCTTAGGTGAGTAGGTTAAACAAGATCCAATCAAAAACATAAATGTGAAATGAGAGCCAAGTTCAATATTATGATAATTGCCTTGGTTGTTGACTTCAACGACAAAAGAAGTGAGATCTAAATGGGTGCCATATTCAATGGTCAACCCAGAAATTTATTTTTATGTAACACTATAACATACCTATCATATCTTCTTATAACATAAGATAATGTATGGTGGTAGCCTATGAAGGTCTGTCTTGGCTAGTTTTCATATATGAATTATAGCCGTCGCAAGTTCTAAGCCTACAAGTATTTGTCGGTTTTTATTTTATAATTCCGAAAATTTGGATTGTTGGTAGAAACTAGCGAACGAACATAATAATACGTTGGTAGGTTTATAGTTTAACTAGCCAAGACAGACCTTCATAGGCTACCACCATACATTATCTTATGTTATAAGAAGATATGATAGGTATGTTATAGTGTTACATAAAAATAAATTTCTGGGTTGACCATTGAACTTGGCACCCATTTAGATCTCACTTCTTTTGTCGTTGAAGTCAACAACCAAGGCAATTATCATAATATTGAACTTGGCTCTCATTTCACATTTATGTTTTTGATTGGATATCATTACTTTTTGTAGAAAAGTATATATCATCGTAACGCCGTGGGTCCTTTGAAAAGGACAAATTTAAAACTAAAACTAGACTTTATGTAGGTACCTACCCTAAGTAATAAATATGAAAACCGACTAAAAGTACCTACTCTTAATTGTAAATAAGTAAGTATACCTAAATATTTACTTAGTGCTCTGCCTTCCCCGGTATAGGCGTGATTAGGCACTAATTAGGTATTTATGTTAAGCGTTTATAATAGAACCTAACCTAATTTTAAAAAAATTGACAGTTTTTTATTTATTCCTTTGTATTGTTGCGGGAACGGGGTACGTTTAATTCAAGATACGCCAAAAGTCACCAAAAGACAATTAATTTATTTATCGACTAACAATTACACAATTAAACACTTAAAAACACAATTAAAAACACTTAATTACAACACTAAACACGGAACACTAAATTACACTAAAGCACTGAATCACACTAAAACACTGAATTTCACTGACTATTCGCAGGTAACGCACTCGATCACTCTTAGTTCGCAGGAGACTGATTCGCTTCGCTTTCCAAATCGGAACTGTCCCGTCGCGTCGTACATCCCGCTTTTATACCCAGTGAGGACGCAGCTCTTCGCGTGGCGTCGAGAATCTTCTCGCGGGGATCGAAATTTCTAGAACTCGCTGGAGCTCGCTCCGACCGACCAGAGTGTGTGACGTAGTATCGTGCAAGCGAATATAGACCTTATCCATACGACGATAAGACTAATTTCGCTTGCACGGTCTCTCAAGGTCGTACTATTATTATTACTTTAGAACACTTCTAGTGCTCGCTACAACCTACCAGAGTGTGTAGCGTAGTATCGTGCAAGCGAATATAGACCTTATCCATACGACGATAAGACTAATTCCGCTTGCACGGTCTCTCGTGGTCGTAACATTATCCCCTTCTTAGTCATGCTCGTCCCGAGCATCATTTGACCCATGGTAACGAGCCAATCGATCAATGTGAACAATTTTCGGCTTGCCTCTTGTCCCTTGTTTGATCCGATAGGTTAAGTCGTTCAGCCTAGTGATGATCTTGTATGGTCCTTCCCACCTTGGCTGGAACTTCGGTGATTTGCCCTTCTTCCTGAGTGGGTTGTGTAACCAAACCAGACTCCCTTCATCGAAACCGTCGGTGTTGGCTTTGCGGTCGTAACGGGTTTTCATTCTTTCGCTGGATTTTAGACTGCAGTCTCTAACGAGAGCATGTACTTCATCCA